>JASGLE010000030.1:2197500-3435000 GCA_030179965.1 Cyperus esculentus
TAAATCAAAATTTTGAATATGACAAAATATAATTTGAGCTGTTATTTATTTGTCAAGCTTTATTTAATATATGGAGAGGGAGGACTGCTTATTTATTACGAAGCTTGGATTGTTTTATCTGAGACGTTGGATGGGGACTAATTGGGGGATTTCGGCATGGGCTCATATAATTATCCTTAACTAGAGCTGTGAATCGGGCTTTGCCTCGAAAATATAATATTACATAAATTAATAGGTATTAAAATAAATATACATTTCGCATAAATATATATTATTAAATAAATATTAAACTTAATATATATTCTATACAATATATTTTTTAGCAAATACAAATATATTTTGTAGCAAATTATTAAATAAACATTAAGAGAATACAAAGAGTTGCAACTATTTTGAGTCTTAAATTGTTCTTTGGGGAACATTATATTATCTTTTTAATGAAAA
This sequence comes from Cyperus esculentus, assembly GCA_030179965.1. Taxonomy (NCBI): domain Eukaryota; kingdom Viridiplantae; phylum Streptophyta; class Magnoliopsida; order Poales; family Cyperaceae; genus Cyperus; species Cyperus esculentus. The sequence goes on from JASGLE010000030.1 coordinate 2,197,945, forward strand.
AAGAAAAATTAAATTAAGCTATTTGATTTAGATAAATGAAGAGAGAGAAACAAAATCAGTGGTTAAGAGTATTGATGATGTGGCATAACTAAAAAACTTGGAAGCTTACCCCTCTTTCTAGAATATGAAATATTAAAGTTATTTTGTACTTATATATAAAATTATAATGTGGTAAATAATAACTAATCTATATGCATATTTTTGCATATATTATATAAATATTATTGCGCTAGACTATATGAAAACGTTTGCATTTTTCTTTAAAATGCTAACTGTCTAAATTATATTTTGCCATGTCCAAAATTTCAAGTTATCATTCCCATTAAATTCATTGTATATAAATAAAGAGGAGGGATCCATTGACAATAAATATTTTGACAATCTTGACAATGATATCTTTAAAAAATTTATAAAAATTCATTAAAAATCTTAAAAATGAAAAAAGTTTACGGAAGTATTATTTAACTTATAGATCGATTATGTTTCCAATTATATTCAATTTAAATGATATTTGATAGCTTTTTAAATGTCCGTTAAATTACAACCGTTAAAAAATGTACAAAATTTTGATAAGGCATCAAATGATGTTCAAATTGGTTGAAACTTGATACACTATCAATCTATAAGTTAAGTAATGCATCCATAAAACTTTTTTCATTTTTAAGATTTTTAATGAATTTTTATAAATTTTTCAAAGGTACCGTTGTCAAGATTGTCAAAATATCCATTGTCAATGGATCCCTCCTCATAAATAAATGGGTATACAAAAATTTTGTATTTTTGGAGTTTTTTAAATATTTATTTCTGATTTTTTTTTAAATCCATATACAAACAAGTATAACTTTATTAATATTTTATAGTCATTTTGAAAAATCTAAAGCAAATACTTAAAAACTCTAAAAATGGAAAATTTTTGTTTCCCCCAATATATACATATAATAAATTTAATGGGAACCATAAATCAAAATTTCAGGAATGACAAAGTATAATTTTTATTGTTAACATTTCGAAGTGAAATGCAAACATTTTCATATTAGTCTAGCACTCTAGCTCAATATTATTATTATAAATGGTCTTGACCAATGAATGTCATGAATATAATTTAAGAATTCATTATTTAAATTGGTTGACCCGACGGTCAACGATTGATAAGAGAAAACAAAAATGCAATGAGCTATAACTATTGAATTTAAAATGTTTACAAACCTTCATTTATAACGTTAGCATTTCGGTCCGAAATGCTAACGCCTCAAATTTTATGTTATCAATTCCGAAATCATGATTTATGGTACTCATAATTTATATGAAAATACGGAGGAATACAAAATTTTTCATTTTTAGAATTCCGAAATGCTAACGTTAGTATAATAGTCTAACTCTTTATATTAGTTACTCAAATATAAATAAGTCAAATTAATCATACTTTTTGCATATATTTTATTAACTTTTACTATTAACAATTAAGTTAGCATTTTAAGTAGATAATTAAAAAAAGTTATATTATTAAACTTCTGCAATATCTCAGACATATGCTTGGGCAAATTGATATGAATAATAGAGTAGAACTATTGCGAAAACTTTTGTATTTCACTCTGAAATGTGCTAACGGTCCAAATTATATTCTTTCATGTTCGAAATTTTGATTTATGGTTCCGATGAAATTTATTATATGAAAATACTGTGGGATACAAAAATTTTCAATTTTTGGAGCTTTTTTAGAATTTATTTCGGATTTTTTAAATCCATGTATAAACAAACACTAGTTTATTAATATATTATAGTCATTTTGAATAATCCAAAACAATTACTTAAAAAATTTCAAAAATGAAATTTTTTTTGGACCGTTAACGTTTCAAAACGAAATGTAAACATTTTCGTATTAATCTAACTCATAAATAATAATATAGTTTTGTAAATTGTGCCGTTGTTACATAACTTAAAGTATTCGCATATTACATATAATTCTGTATAATGATGGGATTTCTATAATTGAACTTCCTGACTTTTAATACCGTATGGGCTATGGCATATATTCATAAAACAAAGTGATCACATTTATATTTATTGGCGCTATTTCTCTTTAATACAAATCTTCATTTCTTTGTTATTTTTCTGGTTATTTTTCTCAATATATTTTTCTGGTTATTTATAATTCTCCCCCGCCACCCCTCTTCTAGTTCTTCTTTGTTGCTTGCTTTCAAGTTTTGTTTGTTTGTCAATTTTTCGTCCGTCTTTTCGTCGCTCTTTTTAAAGTAAAAAGGGTCTTTTCGTTGTTATTCAGTTAAGAGGGTTATATCATCACTGAGAATGGATTTTGTTCCCGCTTCAACAAATTGACATGTTGCTTGAAGAAATGAAGATTTGTAGATTATTTACGAAGTTTTTCAATCATTCCAAAGACGATGAACTCATCACAACCAAGACGGTAACTTCAAAAACAAATTGTGTGCTGATTCAAAATTTGTCTCTCTATGTAAGTTTATCAGGACAAAATTAGTTAGATTATTGTTGTATAAGGTTTGGTTGATATTTTGCGTCATTTGGATTTAGATTGAGAAATGATTTTACTTACTTTTCTTGTAGATGTAATCTTTTTAAGTGAATAAATTAGTTGCCTACGCCCTACAGTGTTAAAAAAAAAAAAAAAAAAATCGGGAGGTGCCAACGTGAAAACAAATGGAGATCTTCCAGTCACTTAAAAGGTTTATTGGTTTATGAACCCTTAATTAAAGGCAAAACGGAATCAGGTTTTAAAGAGAGGATTTAATAGGATAGTTTTGTCTATAAATTGATGTTAATATCCTAGATTCTAACCGGCATAGCCTTTGCCTTTTAGCATCCTCCAGCTAATAGCTATAAATGCACACCGCATGCCAAAAATACAGAAATACCCCTCGTTCCCTTTCACATTAATACTCTTAGTTGAATCTCAGCCATCTGATCAAACAAATTTGGGCCGTCTATTATTTTTTTGGTGCACTGTATCTTGTTTCATTATTATTATTATTATTATTATTATGAGTCAGGCTACGGTGCTTTAATAAGCATTGCAGATCGAAATGCTTATGGTCCAAATTCAAAAATTCATCATCCAAAATTCTTGACATCATAAAGTTGGAGGATTCCAAATTTTACCATTTCAGGGATTTTATTACTATTTTTAATGATTTTTTGATATATCGTTCTTAAAATAATTAAAAATAAATCAATTTTGTATGCCAATTTTAAAAAAATCATAAAAAATAGCTAAATTTTTTTTAAAAATGGAAATTTTGGGATTCTACAAGTTATTTATATCAAGGTTATTATAAGTTATTTGGATTAAAATTTCGGACGACAAATTTTTATCTCAGACCGCTTACGAAAGCACCGTAGCCGGTCTATTATTACTACTACTACTGTTGTTGTTCTCTATATCTTGAAGACTTAAAAACTTGAAGTATGAGATACTTTTTATTATTGTTCTTTATATCTTGAAAAAATAGTATTTAAGTTAAGTTCTTAATTATGTCATTGTGATATATTTGGAGGTTAGATGTTATTTTAATTTTTTTAATTCAATAATTTAAATAAACACAAATAAAAAATATTAATACCCCACTATAACGCGTGGGCACCATGCTAGTTTAGAAATATAGCCTAAAAATATTAGTTCAATTTAAAGAATGTGTTTCTTGTGGTTGCAGTCGTGGTATTGGATTATATATAGGTCATATATGCATACAACTACAACAGCACTACTATATATGGAATTGGACTCATATAAGGTCACATTTGACTGCTGGTCTTTGATAGACGCCCACTGACACCAATATTATCATTCGCTTGAAAGAAGATAATATAGCTAGCCCACTAACGTACTCAATACAATATTAATTATCCTGTTAACTATTATATATATATATATATAATTAAGTGGGTTGGGATGAGATCAGTCCAAAAGTCAAGGCAGCAATTCAGCATTTTCTGGAAGCTTATGTGCGCACTGCTTTTAGATTTGTAGGGCACCTTAATTTTGGTACTAATTTTTATCAAATTAATTAACATGAATTTTGATATTAAAATATGTATTATTCAATTAATGCATGATTTTTCCCCTAATTAATTTAGGTCATTCGATATGTATATAATTAATACCTCCGGTTTACAATTTTCGAAAAAACTTTTGCTCTGACTTGCCATTGGAAATGGACTTCTAATAGAAACTATTTTATTTTTTTAATGAAAAGGTTGGCCATTGTTTGCCACTTCAAAGAATAAAAAAAATAATAATATATAGTTTAAGCGGATTCGTGTGTCTTTTGCATTGCATGGCCCTGAAGCTAATCGCTTCCATTTGCAAGTAATTTAATATGTAGGTTTTGGAATTATACAGGGACAAATTATGCAGTTTGCATAGTGCTTCTATCTTGTCGCTTTGCCTTAGTTAAAAGGCTGTAATATGAGACGGTCTAGTCATATTTATAAAGATTAGGGATCTAATAATTATAGATATTGGTGCTCTGGAGACCATTTCAGTATTTGCATATAAATTGACAAACCTAAACCGTGAGATATATTCTAAATTATTTCAATATTAGCATATACACAAATAACTATAAAATCCTACCATCATTTTGATAGTCATCAAGAGAGGAGAAAAAAATCATAAAATTTGAATCGTCGATTTTTGTTAATGCTTGATGCGCATGTAAATAAAATCTAAATGATATAATTTTGTGTACACATAATTAAAACATGATATATACAATACATTCTATCAATTAGTTTTGTTACTCAAGATTTTAAAATATAGTTACCAATTAGTTTTGTTATTCAAGATTTTAAAATATAGTTACGTAAGATTTAATTTCATGGTCACCAAAAACATAGTTATCTGATCCTCATCATTTATAAATTGAATTTTGGAAATCTTTTATTTTTAAGCAATATCGTTTTTTAAGCTCTCAAAAAGTTGCTGAACATAAGTTTAATTGTCATCAGTTTCCACTTTCCACTGCATTTGTGAGGACTGAGGAGTGTAAAACCCACTTAATTATAAGTGGAGATTTTACTGAGCACTTTCTTTTCTTGATTGATACCTAACTTTCAATTGAGAAGACTTCCTTCCTTCCATACCTCAATCAAGTCTCTCTATCACAGAGACTATAAATAAAGAATGCAATTCTAGCTCCAAGCATCATCTCTTCTATCAATGGCTCTTTCCCCTTTGCATTGTTGCATCTTAATCTTGGGATGTTTGATATGCTCTCATTCTGCACAGGCTGCTGAGGGAAAATCAGGCAAAGCCGACGACGATGCATGGCATGTCGTCGATGTCGGATCACTGCTGCCTGGCTCTGTCTGCTCCTCTCCTTTAGGTACATTCTTAAAGCCTTGCAAATGAAATCTCTACATTATTCATGCAGCCTTCAGTTTTTTTTTAAAACTAAATTTAGTAGTTGTAGTAATAAACTAATAATGTGATTTTTTGCAGTCGGAATATTGTTGTTGTTGTTTTTTTTTTTTTTTAAATTTCGGGGTCTTAATTTTATAGTTCAAGTTAACTTCTGAAATTCATGTTTTGAAGCGTGTATCACTCAATAACAGAAATATAAATGTTTCGAAGTTCATGTTTTGACACATCACGTGCACCCATGTGCTTACTACAGTAGCATAAATGTTTACTAGAAAATTGTGGTGTATCTGTTCACTGGAAAACGATATCTATTGGTCTGAAAGATATAAATGTCTACTAAAAAATAGTATTTGTTCATTGAAAATACGGTAAACCGGTGAATTAGTAAAAAAGGTGGACGCTAGCTCTTACCCATTTACAAAAACATATCTTTTTCCTTTCTTGTTTTGAACATCATCTGTCAACCCCATTAATTAATTCAGACCTAATAATATTATTGGTATGCATACAATTAAAACGCAACAAAATCCAAACGCATGAAAGGGACCCATGATACATGGATTGATATGTTTTTTTTTTTTGTTGGATTTCATATTTAAAGCCTCAATGAAAAGTCAAGCATCAATTGAAAAAAAAAAAAAAAACCGCACTAAACATGGAACAAAGCAAACCGCGTGTCCGTGTCGATATCGGGCCCGAATCTCGAGGCGATCCGACAGTTCATGTGCTGCATGGCACCGTGACATATGTTAGGGGATAAGCACCAGCCAAGATTTCAGATCCCCTAACCAATGAGGAAGCTAGATATGTAGATAACTTTGTTACATTGCAGCTCAGAATTTTCCAAGCGTCCTCATTTTAACTATTCGCACGTTCACACATACACAAAAATTATAACTCTTATCTTAAGTTGTGTAACATTTCACTCAAATTTTGTAACAACGTGGACATGTAGACACTAATACTGAGGACACTGGATATGACCCTGGCAACTCTTTCCTAAAAACAAAAATGCAGTACAACTCTCAGCTCTGTTACTGTGTATGCACAAAACGACTTGGAACTACAGAATAAGCAATTGATTGAATGCACACTGTGTACGTAGGGTTCTAAAAAATGGCACGGCGTGGCCAATTCCGGCACGGAACGGCACGGGCACGGGTGGTAACGGCACGGGTAAGGCACGGGCACGGATACGGCACGGGTCATTAACCGTGCCGTGTCTGAGTTTTGAAGATTTTGGAACGGCACGGAACGGCACGCATAGTGTTCCAGAAACGGCACGGAACGGCACGAAAAAACGGCACGACACGGAACGGTTGTCAGACACGGCACGGTAACGGAACGGGACACGACAGACACGGTATAAATAACATAGGTGGCACGGGTAGGAAATGATAGGACACGAGTAGACCCGGATAGGTTACAAGTAAGACACATGTAATAATTCCGCCTATATTTTAAACATAACCGGTCCTAAAGCCCGAAAAAAAGAGGAAGGGTAATTTATAAAACATTATGTTTATTAATTAAGACAATTTTCATATTATATTGATACTTTTTAATATTTTTTATGTATTTTAAATTTTGAAAAAAATAATTTAATGATTTTTTGGGGTAAATTTTAATTTTTTAATTTTTTTAGTGTTTTTTGGAATATTAAAAATTTTTATGTTTAAAACGAGTGGACATGTTTAGCACGGTTAAGACACGTAGATACGACACGGTAGGTCACGTATCCGATTGGACACGACACGAATAAGTCACGGCACGAATAAGTCACGGCACGATAGACACGGTGTATGTTATCCGTGCCGTGCCGCCTCCTTCCAATTTTGGCACGGCACGGTACGGTACGAAAAAAATATTAATAAAAAAAAGACACGGCACGGCACGGCACGAAGGCACGGCGTTTCTGGACACGGTACGGCACGGAACGGCACGATTTTAGAACTCTATGTGTACGTGCTTCTTTCTACAGAAGCAACCCGTGACAAAGAAGTGAGAGAATTATATAGTAGGCAACTTGATATGTGTCTGCTTCTATCTCTGCAATATCTCTTTTCTTTCAGGAAAAATACAAGCATGATCACTAACTTGACGAGAAAATTAGACGTGCAAAAGTACAAGTACTGAAGCACAATTATTATCTTTAAAAATGGCCTCATTGACTGAGTCATAGAAATGCTCCAATTTAACAGTGTAACTTGGATGGATCAGTTGGGATGTGTTTTGGGCCTCTTTATGATCTGAACTCCATACTAGTTTAACTATTCTCTGCGGCCCAAAATAGCAAAAGACCAATATTTGAAAAAAAAAAAAAAGAAAAAAGGATTTCAAGAAAAGACCAATATTCGAAAAGGAAAAAGAAATTCTCATTGGTAACTGTCATATATATTGGCTTTGGAGATGTTTTCAAACTTCAAATTCATTCCACCATCTATTTGATGAAATAGATCTTAAAGAACTGTTTTTAAAAATTGCATTTGTTTTTGTTTAACACAGGCAGACCATTTTGCATTGCTGATTATTAATACTTCTTCTCTGCAGACAATTTTCTATATTTCCACCTTTTCAAGTTCAATTTTACTGTATAACAAAACAATAAGTTCACATTCTCTCTATGCTTGACCAGAAAAGGACCTCAACAGGTTGACGATCACCCACCGGCACGGCCCGTGCTCGCGCCGGCGTACAAACTACAGAACAACCGATACGCAAATCCTGAAACAGGATCAGGAGCGAGTCGATTCGATGCACAGCTATGTCACCTCAGCGAAGAAAGCCACAACTGGGGAATCCGAATCACTTTCTGTTTCATTACCTGCACAGTCTGGAGTCTCCTATGGGACAGGAAACTACGTTGTTGAAATCGGCATGGGAACCCCGAAAAAGGATTACTCGGTTGTGTTCGACACGGGTTCTGACCTGTCTTGGATCCAATGCAAACCGTGTAAAGTCTGTTACAACCAGACCGACCCGCTTTTTGACCCGAATTTATCGAGCACCTTTACCAGTGTTCCGTGTTCATCCCCGGATTGCATTCAGCTTGACGACAGCTCCTGCTCCGGTGGGCAGTGTCAGTATGAGGTTAGATATGGGGACAATTCACAGACCAACGGTTTGTTTGCTCGGGATACCCTGACACTATCACCGACTGACACGTTGCCAAACTTCATGTTTGGGTGTGGAACCAACAATGGCGGGCTTTTTGGCGAAACCGCCGGGTTGATAGGGCTAGGCCGAGAAAGAGTCTCGCTAATCTCACAAGCATCTTCAAAGTACGGTGCCATGTTTTCTTACTGCCTCCCTTCGAGGTCCAGTTACACCGGATATCTCTCGATCGGAACAACCTCGGCGTCAAATGCGGTTTTCACATCTATGGTACAGAATGACGATACCCCGTCGTTCTACTACGTAACCCTCACCGGCTTAAAGGTGGGTGGCCAGCTGCTCAAAATATCTCCAACTGCATTTAGTGCCGGCACCGTTATCGATTCTGGCACAGTCATAACCAGACTACCCCCTACAGCTTACGCCCAACTTCGGGCTCGGTTCCGACAGATAATGAAAAGGTACAAATCGGCACCAAGACTGTCGATACTTGACACATGCTACGATTTTACCAGATATCAGACAGTTAAAATACCGGTAATTTCTTTCGTCTTCTCCGACGGAACCACTCTTGACATCGATTACACTGGCATATTGTATGTCGCAAAGGTGTCTCAGGCTTGCCTCGCATTCGCTGCCAACAGCCGTGATTCTTCTATTGGGATCTTAGGTAACACACAGCAGAAGACACTTCAGGTTGTTTATGATATTGCCAATCAAAAGATTGGCTTTGGTTCAGGAGGCTGCAAGTAAAGAGTAACTATTGTAACTTTTTTTTGAATAATAGGATGACAAAGAATATGAAGAGCGGGACTTAATCAATTTATAACTATTTAGAATGCATGGTACTTGGTACATGCTATCTAGAGAAACGAAGGAATAAGAGTACGTTCCAAATTACATCTTTCGAAAAATGACAAATAATGAGAAAATATATCCCTTTTTCTTAATGCATTATAAATCACAAAACGTTTCTTGGCAATTGGCATGTAGCTGGGTTGAATAAAGGTATTAAACGGCACAGAGAGCCCGGTCACTCTTTGATAGGTATTAAACTCGAAGTACGTTACATTAGCATCAAGAGGTCAATGGAGAAAGCAAGAACATCATCCAGGGTCGGCCCTTTTGCAACGGTGTTTCAATAAAAGAAGCTACATTCAAACAGGACTCTGCCTGCATTTTCTTTGATTAATCCACACATTTGTTCTAGAGAAGAACAAACAAGGGTTAAAGTAAAGATACATAACTAGACATAAAGGAGCTCACATTTTTAATTAATGAAATACAAAGAAAAATATATGTTGCTAAAGCACCAATATATATAGATAATGAATATTTAAAAAGCACCTTTTCTGCCATAAACACACTTCAAACTTCAAGCATCATCTGTTTTCTCATGTGCCTGAGTAGCGAGATGAATTGCCTCATCGATTCGTCCCATTCCTAAAAGCATTTTCTGAATAGCAGCAAATGCATTTGACTCGGGTTTAATCCCTTCTTCCTTCATTCGCTTCAGCACACAAATGGCCTCGTCTACTTTTCTATTATTAACACATGCTTTAACCAATAAGGTGTAAGTTGAATGGTCTGGTGCGCCATGATTAAGCGCCATAATATCTAGAATATTCATCACATCATCAACTGTGCCCTCAGCTATATAGCCAAGAAGTAAAGTTCTAAATGAGACAACATCTGGTTTTACACCTCTGTCGAGCATCAAATCAAACACCTTATGAGCTTCCTTGCATTGGCCATCTTTGCACAAGGAATCCATCACTGTACTATAAGTAATCACATTAGGCACTAAGCCTCGATTGAATATTTCTTTGAAAATTCTAATTGTCTCCTTCCAACAGCCTACTTTAGAATATCCATTTATAACACTGTTATATGTAACAATATCAGGTGTCACACCATTAACACGCATTATATGTAGCAGCTTTTCCACCTGATCCATCAATCCTTCCTTGCACAACCCATCGACGAGGGTAGTGTAAGTCACAATATCAAGTTTGTGCCCTTGAGAAGTTATTTGGTGCAAGAACTCCTTTACCTTCTTGATATCTCCTTGCTTGAACAGCCCATTTATTAGAGTGTTGTATGTCACAATGGTGGGCACAATGCCTACTGAAAGCATCTTTTCAAACAAATTAAAAGCTTTATCGACTTTGCCCTCTTTGCAAAGACCATCTATGACCGTGCTGTATGTTATTACATTGGGTTTAACACCAAACTCCGTAATCATCTTGTGAAGCAACTCAAGGGCAAAGCTAGTCTTTTCCGCGGCGCAAGCGCCCTTAATAAGAGTTGTGAATGAGATCAAATCAGGAGAGCAGCCTATCTTTGGCATTTTGTCGAGCACCATAGCTGCAGCCTCAGAGATCCTATTTTCCTGACAAAGGCCCTTCAGTAACGGATTGAATACCGCTGGATCGAATCTTCTTGGCCAGGCTCACTCGATTCACTCGGATACAACAGTCGATGACAACATTGTAAGTGCAAACATCGGGAGAGACACCGGTAGTCCGAATCAGCCGGTTAAAGAGCGCGGACACTCCGGTGTAATCGTGGCTCAAATTGTTCATGCGAACCAACGCTGCAAAGATGAAGTTGAAGGAGTTGATGGACGGCGGCATGGGACCCTTTGCGGCCAGAAGCCGGTGGAAGAGGCCGACTGCTTCTTCGGGGTGGGTAAGGTTACCCGACTTACAGCGCTCTCTCACGAGCTTCTCCAATTGGCGAGTGGCCATGAGTTAGGGTTCAGAAGAACATGTTACAACTCAAAACTTGTTCTGATTTGGCCAACAAATTGCAGCAGAAGATGGAGAGAAAGAGTCTGCGAGACAGTTTGATTTGATGGAGAGCTGCAGTGAGAGAAAGAAAGGAAATGAGAGAGCAACGCTGGACATTGGAGTGGAGCAACGATGGTGACTGGGAAAGAGCAAAAGCATTGATTGAAGGAGAAGATCGAAATGTCTGGAACCATCTACCGCTCCACTCTCAAAGACTAGAACCGAACGTCACCATAATCCAACGGTGAAGAACCATCTACCACTCTCAAATAAATCCAACGTGTTTTTATCCTCGTCAAATCTCTATTTCCAAAAGTTAAATGACCAAATCCAAAGGAGATGGCGCTGGTACAAGAACACTGCAGCCATGCCTTGCTCTCGCACATCTCTGGCAGTGAACTCGATGGTGACCAAAGTCAAAAGGGGTGAAGTAAGGCACAATGAATCTGCTATGACAGCAGTACCATGCCATCAATACCAAAGCCAAAGCCAGAAGTACTAATTAAATTATTTATTTTCAATTAGTTATGAAATAAAATTTAGCTTGTCGTGAACAATAATTAAAATCAAAGTTAAAAATAAGATAATCGTTGGAGTCGCATTGATAATATGAATTGATATGAGTTGATACATGTCATTTTCAATTATAGCTTAATCAAATTTGAATGCTCTTAAAATCAAATTGAGTTGAGTCAGATCGCATCGGGTCAGACTGTTTGGGTTGTGTTATGTGAGGTTGACCCTACTGTTTCGGGTTGAGTCGGGTTTCGGATCATCCAATTTTAAATTGTCTAGGGCTTGGGTAATTCAGGTTTAGGTCGGGTCCAGATCGGGTTTCGAGTCTGTAACCTAGAATAATATCAAGTCTCGGGTTGTCTCGGGTCGGGTTGGGTTTCGAATTGCCTAACTACTGTTCAAGTTGGGTCAGATGGGGTTTCGGGTTGCCTAACTGCCATTCAAGTCGGGTATCGGATCAAGCCGAGTCGGGTTGTTCAAGTAAGTTTGACTATCTGAAAAATCAAGTCGAACTCGAATCAGGTCGACGGATCGGATTCGAGCATGTTTGTTGGGTCGGGTTTTGCCATCTCTACTCAAGGCCTCAACAATGAAAATAAAAAACCAAATTCGAATAGAACCATTAATCCAGCTTTTTACAAGGACAACTGGCATCTCATAAGAATAGATGAGAGGAGCTCGCACCAAAGGGAATTTACATTCCACATCACATCTTAAAAGCACAAGTCAGACACCTTGAAGTGGCAAACACCATTTGAAAAGGCACAATAGCAACAAGACATGACCTGAATCTTAGCCCAACCAAACTCCACAACAGCAAATCGCTGCAAACTTGAAAAAGTATGGAAGGAAAATTTCCAGCCAAGAACCTAAGATACCATTAACCAGTTATCTTATATCCAACAATAAATAACAGATCAAGTCTTTAATGAATACCAGGCAGAAAGTGTAGTGTAAGCAAAACAAACTACAGAATAAGCAGATGTCACATTGTAAAGATATTGCTTGTAAACATGTCACAGACAATTCAAGTTACCAGAGAAAGTAGTACTAAATATATAAACTAAATTATCTAAAAGTTTCGACAAAGCGCATTTTGGGTCGGGATAAACAGGTTCCCACCCAAATAACCATAATCCAGGCAGGGAACCAAAGGAAAGCTAAATACTCAAAAAAAAACTGTCAACATCAGCCAACAAAAAACATAGACCAGAACAAACCCATAGCAATGAACCAACCCACCCCGTATGCCTCTTTCTTAGTCGACCTCCTCCATCTTGCTCTCACCAGCATCAGCCTCCTCAAGAGGTGGCATGTCAGTGTCAGCGTCACCGGTCTCATCAGCATCATCGATGTTGAGACCAAGCTTGAGCATGCGGTGGATCCTGTTGCCGAAGGTGTTGGGCTCGTCGAGGCTGAAACCAGAGGTGAGAAGAGCAGTCTCAAACAGGAGGAGCACAAGGTCCTTCACTGATTTATCGTTCTTGTCGGCATCGGCCCTCTTCCTCAGCTCATCCATGATTGGGTTCTCAGGGTTGATTTCCATGGTTTTCTTGCTAGACATGTACCCAGCCATGCTACTGTCCCTCAAAGCCTGAGCCCTCATGATCCTCTCCATGTTGGCAGACCATCCATACTCACCAGTGACAAGACAGCACGGCGAGTCAACAACACGGTCTGAGACTATGACCTTCTCAACCTTGTCACCAAGAACCTCCTTGATAACCTTGCACAGACCCTCGAACTTCTCCTTCAATTCCTCCTTTTTCTTCTTCTCATCTTCAGTCTCTTCAAGCTTGAGACCCTCCTTGGTGGCAGAGACCAGCTTCTTGCCCTCAAACTCCTTCAATTGACCAACAGCATACTCATCAATGGCATCAACCATGTACAATACCTCATATCCCTTCTTCTTAAGCTTCTCAAGGAAGGGGGAGTTCTCAACAGCCTTCTTGCTCTCACCAGTGATGTAATAGATGTCGTTCTGACCCTCCTTCATGCGGGTAACGTAATCCTTGAGGCTGGTCAACTCTTCACCACTCTTGGTTGAGTGATACCTCAAAAGCTCAGCAATCTTTGACCTGTTCTGAGAATCCTCGTGAATGCCCAACTTCAGGTTCTTTGAGAATGCCTCGTAGAACTTGTTGTAGTCCTCCTTGTTCTCAGCAATCTCAAAGAAGAGTTCAATGCACTTCTTCACAAGGTTCTTGCGGATGACCTTGAGAATCTTGTTCTGCTGGAGCATCTCTCTTGAAATGTTAAGGGGAAGATCCTCAGAGTCAACAATACCCTTGACAAAGCTGAGGTACTCGGGGATCAACTCTTCACAGTTGTCCATGATAAAGACCCTCCGGACATAGAGCTTGATGTTGTTGAGCTTCTTCCTGGTGTCGAAGAGGTCGAAAGGTGCCCTCCTGGGTACAAAGAGGATAGCCTTGAACTCAAGCTGACCCTCTACTGAGAAGTGCTTGACAGCCAGGTGCTCTTCCCAGTCATTGGTCAGACTCTTGTAGAAGGCAGCATACTCCTCCTTGGTGATCTCCTCAGGCTTGCGCATCCAGATGGGCTTCTGCTTGTTGACCACAGACCACTCGTGGGAGACCTCCTTGATCTTCTTCTTTTTCTTCTCTTTCTCTTCTTTCTCCTCATCAACTTCCTCAACCTTGCCTTCCTCATCCTTCTTGTCGTCCTCATCCTCATCATCAGAAATCTCCTTCTCAGTGGTCTTCTCAGTCCAGAGGGAGATGGGGTAGCTGATGAACTCAGAGTGCTTCTTCACCAAATCCTTAAGGCGGCGCTCCTCAAGGTACTCAAGCTGATAAGATGAAAAAAAATATCACATGAGAAAATCTGACAACAGTAAAATAATAACAAAAGGAACTGTCAATAAGCACCAACACTAAATAGATCACTACAACAAACTTACAACTTCCAGATCAAATTACCTGTTGGTTATTTCAAAAGCATATTTAGTAAGTTATAACCAGTTACCCTAATCTATTTTTATTTGCCAACATTGTTGGATCCTATGAATAAGCTAGCAGTTCAGTCATATTACACCCAGTTCTTACAGGCAGCACATTGAGATGTTTACCATCACACAAATATGCCAAAACAGAAAAAAGTTTGAGGGTTACCATTACATAGCAATAGACAGACATGATAGAAATAGTACCTGGTCATCCTTCAGATAGAGGGTCATCTTAGTTCCACGTCCAAGGTTCTCACCAGAAGTGTCCCTGGTTACAGTGAAAGAGCCACCAGCCTGAGACTCCCAGACATACTGTTCATCATCGTTGTGCTTGGTTGTAACAACCACCCTCTCAGCAACAAGGTATGCAGAGTAGAAACCAACACCAAATTGCCCAATCATGCTAACATCAGCACCAGCAGCAAGGGCCTCCATGAACTCCTTGGTGCCGGACCTGGCAATGGTACCGAGGTTGTTGACCAGGTCAGACTTGGTCATACCAATACCACTGTCGATGATGGAGAGGGTGTTGGATGCCTTGTCAGGCACGATGTGGATGAAGAGCTCTGGCTGGGCATCGAGCTTGCTCTTGTCTGTGAGACTCTCAAAACGGATCTTGTCCAGAGCCTGTTACACATATATGTATGTATGCATCAGACCAACCAACATACCTACAGTAACTCTAGTATATACTGAATAATGTTAACCTATATACACAGACAATTACCGAGTCCAAATGAATCTACTAATATCATTGATAGATGATTGATTTATTAAACCACAGACCGATCTATTCAAAATCAAACATCTAAGTACATCATCAGGTAATTACTATCTTTTCAACCAACGGACTTGATCTAATCAACTACGATCCCCACAAATAGATAGTCACCATACATCCACAAGATAAAAGCATGAAAGCGACGTCACAGTACTCTAAACCCTGATCTCTCCTCAAAGGAACCTTAACGGCTCCACAAATCTAGGATAACAATCATAAACACAGCAGTTCAATTCCTCTACAACTAATCGTAAAAAAAAAAAAAAAAGAACTTACATCAGAAGAGTTACTGATGAGCTCACGAAGGAAGATCTCCTTGTTGGAGTAGAAGGTGTTGATGATCAGACTGAGGAGCTGGTTGATCTCGGCCTGGAAGGCGAAGGTCTCGGTCTCGCTCGCCATGGCAAACCGATCTGAATCAGTAAAATCTCTAACCGCCGCTGTTAGGGTTTAGTTTCGTTCTATCAAACGAGAGACGGCGAGAAAGAGAGAGCTAGGGTTTGAGAGGTGCTGGATCTGGGAGCAGGCGAAGGGTTTATATAGTCGGGGGTGTTATGCGGGGTTCTAGATCCTTCCGAGAGAGGAACGCGCTTGGAAAAGGGCTTAAAGGGAAATTCATATCCTCTACTGCCTTGCGCAGTACTCCAACCGCTTGGATCTGCTTTGAGATTTGTGCAACACAATCTCAAGAAATATTTATATAATCCTCATCGTCGATTCGCTGGCAGTGGGAATACTGCGCTGCAGAGGATAACCGCAAGATTAGAGGAGGAGTGCGCGAGTCGTCGACGAATCGGAGCAGGGTTCTAGAGAGTTCTAATGCGAGATCCACCGTCGGATCGGGGAGATGGAACCGCGATGCGAGGGCCAGGATTGGTATTGACCGGGTGGGGTCAACGGACCGTAGTAGCGATTGCGCTAGAGATATTTTTTTCTTTCTTTTTTGTTAATTTTTAGTTTTTAGTTATTAATTAATAGAGGGCTTCTTTTTTTTAGGAAAAGTAAAACAAAAGGGAAAATTGATGCTTTCTTTTCTTTTTTATTAATTAATAGGGGGGTTCTTTTTTTAAAGGAAAAATAAAAAATAAAATTTATGCTCCTTTTCTTTTTTTATTAATTAATAGAGGGGTTCGTTTTTTTTTTTATTAAGAAAAATAAAAACAAAAGGGAAAATTGATGTTTTCTTTTCTTTTTATTAATTTTTAATTATTAATTAATAGTGGGGTTCGTTTTTGTAAGGAAAAATAAAACAAAAGGGAAAATTGAAGGTTTTCTTTTCTTTTTTATTAATTAGTAATAGAGGGGTTTGGTTTTTTTTTTTTTTATCAATTAAGGAAAAAATATAAAAAAAGGGAAAACCGATGCTTTTCTTCTGAAATGAGAAAATGTTTGTCGCCTGTCGGTTCAAAGCGGTTTTCTCCCTTTTCTTTCAGGTATAATTCTTTTTATTTTGCCTGGAATATGCATTGGGCGTTTTTAATTAGCGTAACTGAAAAATTGTTCTAAGAATATGTATTTTCTATCTTGTCCGTCTTGCATCAGGGATTTAGATCTGAGGTATACCTAGACGGAGTGGAATGTTCTGGAAGTTAATTTGCTGTTAGCATACTTTTTCCTTCTTCTTTTTTTAATGTGTTAAGCAACTAATTAGTGATAATCATTTGGTTAGTCAATAGTCATCAATTATTAATTGAGAAATAACAATCACGGTTGAAAAGGACGGTTCTTCGTTTCTTAATTACCAAGTAGAAACAATGTCGTTGCTCTCATGCGATGATCGATGTTGCAAAACTTATCAAATTTTTTTTTTTTTTTGATAAAGTGGATATTTTCCAATATCTCTCATTTTTTTTTAGGAGATTTATTATTTTGTGCTCATGAAGGATTGAACCCGTGACCTCTTAGAAGTCATTCTAGTTAGCTACCACTTGAGCTACTAAGTCATTTGCAACTGTAGTTTGTTTGTTAAATCAAATAAATCACAATATGCAAGTGTAACGCAAAACTTATCAAATTGATTAGTGAATTTATATTTTATGACGAATTGATGATTACAGAAACAATAATATTTGTGATCAGTAGCAGACAATTACTAAGAAGATGATACAATTTGTTTATGATCAGTTTTTTTCGGCTTTCCCCTATGTACATATGCTAATTTTATATTGAGCGAGGCTATTGCGTTTTGCAAAGTGCAGTATGGTAATATGTTTCGGCCCGATATCTCAAAACCGTAATCTTAATATTGAGTTTTATGATCAGCTTTTTAATTATATGGCCAATTCAAATCAAATTGCTTACCATAATCTTAATATTGAAACATGTTACACCAATAAAATTTATATTTAAATCAAAATTGTCAACCTATTACATTACATTAATCCAAATATGACTAATTGTTTACTAGGACAATATATATCTAAACTTAATATATCTTCGACCTGTAATATTTTCATTCTGGCATATTGTACATGCACTACAAGAAAATGCAACAATTGAATGGGTAAGTGAAGTACAACTGCATCACTATGCAACGCCGATGTAAAAAATCACACCTACATGAGTGCGCAAACTGAACAGCATAGGGAAATACTTTTTCGGCCTTTGCAGATATTACTCATGCTATTTATGGTTATACCTATACAGCTGGACTGCAATTACTAATGCAGTTGTATTAACTTTTTTATAAAATTAAAAGCTACAGTTTTCTTCTCCCCAAAGGCCCAAACCCACCACATCTCCATCGTAAACTCATTTACCTGCATCAGCTGGTACAAAGGAGGTCTCTAGAAATCTCTTCGGTCCGCCAAATTTTCATCCTCAATCTACCAAAATTCTAACCCAATTTCAAATTCACCCAAAATTAGAGACGAAAAATTTTGTTAAATACAAAACTCATTCCTGCTTCTCACTTCACTTCTTTACCCTTAATCCAAGAAGCTAAGAACCCCTCAGCCGCATTCTTCATTTCTCTCATATACTCATGGCACCGCTCGCCCGTCTCTCCGATTCCGCTGTCATCGCCACAAACTTCATCTTGTTCACCAAATTTTATCGCGCCAATTCCAATTTCATTTCCATCCTTCTAATTTCGACGATCTTAAACCCTGACCTTAGCAATCCGACAACCTAGGCTGCTACAAGATCCGTCCCTTTTGCTCTGTTCGACCTACCGAACCAGCAATGGAAGGTACGAATTAGAACTTTTTTGGTGTTCAATTTGTTATCTGGGTAGGTTTGCTAAAGATTGGACCTTTACTGTATGTTTATTGTTTTCGTTTTCATTTTTTTTTTTTTTTGTGATTTTTGAAACAGGCAAGATATAGAGGTTGAGGATTAATTACGGTCACTATGGTGAGCAAAGCAATATGATTTGTGGCTCAATTTTTATGGTACCAATAATATTGAACCTAAAATTTTCATATTTGTAGGCTTGTAAAATGATTAACACTGAAAAAATAGCTCCAAACCGAGTCTAATAAGGTCATATATTTACTGGTACCGGTTTACTGGTATGATCCTTATTTACTGGTACCGGTCATACCTTCCCAATACTTTGGTTCTGAAAGTCCATCTTACCAGATTTGGCATGAGTTACATGTCACTTTACTATATTTTCTTCTTGTTAAATAAGGTCTTAATGGAGGTGCCATGAATGATACAAAAGCTGAATCTTCGAATATCTTAGGAGATGGAAGCACTAAACAATTCTCTGCCCTTGCTGCAAGTTGGACTATCTCAGCCGATGGTAACCTTTAATGCATATCTTGTTAAGATTATTGAAGGTTACAAATATTGGCTCTTTCTCTATTCTTGGTATATTCAGAGTAAAATTAATCTTGAGGTATTAAATTATAGAATGCTTATCTTTTTTTAACAATGCAGAGTACAATTAGATGGTGGGACTAAATTATAAAGGAAACGATTCTGATAATCCATGTTGCCAGATTTACTTATCACTTTATTATATATTTGTCATTATTATGTAAGATCTCAATTGATGGACTCCTGAATGCTACAAAAGCTTAACCTTTAAACATCTTAGGAGATATAAGCACTGCTCATTGCCCAGCCAATTGTAAGGAAGCCCCATTTCTTCTTATTATGTAAGATCTTAATGCATTCATGATACATAGGAACTTTTGTTATTATTTTCATTGAAAAGATCAGTATAATAACTTTGTTTCCATGACCGGTCTTAATAATTATCTATTTGTTTGTGGTATATTTAATGTAAGAGTTGATCTTGATGTATATTTCTGAACCTATCAGGAGATGTAACTCAGTTCTGTTCTTTGCCCCTGTCCCAACATGGATGACCAGCAAAAGGAAAAGAATCCCTGAGAATAAGGACCGTGTTCACAAACCAAATTGCTTGCCGGAATGGTACTGCATGCTTTCCTTATTATTATATTTAAATTAATGTTATGAATGTCACATGAAATTTTCTAAAAGTTACGAGGATATGGTACATTGAAATCTTCATGGGCAAATAATTAAGATTTTCCATAAGATGTCAACGGAAATAACAAATTATACTTAATGTGATACTTCATTTCATGTTGACATGTACTTAGTTTAGATGATACTTTGCTATCGAAGTGGAACCTAAGGATGAGATTCTTAAAAGAACGCTTGTCAGAGAGTACAAAAAAGTTCTGCAATGTAATTCCGAAATCTATTGTATAACTTGGTTAGTGCTTCTTTCATGCTTGAACTTTCTAATCTGAAACTGGTCAATTACATATTCATACGGTACTATCAATTATACTTCTTTTGTTGTCTATTGTATATCTTTTCACGCGATTATAATATACATGAACTTGGGTGTAGGTTTGTTCAAATGGTATTGGGTAGAAGTGTGCAAAGCAACCAAAGTCGGGCTGACAGGACTAAATTGATGGCTATATGAGTGCGCCATATCTTGGATGCTATGCTAAGCTTTTATTTGCTTGCAAAGTTTAGTATTTGCTATTGATAAATTTGATAGTGATATTTTGTGCATTATGAATTCATAATTTTTTTTTTCTTTTTTCCTGTTTCTTGAATGATACAATGAAAATTGTTGTAAAACTTTATGGTATTAAATAAGAGATGAATGCTTTATACTTATGTTTTTTCTGTAAATATTTGAAGCATTATGTACGATTAGTGAAATTATGGACAAAAAGTTCTTTTTAAATGAAAATATGAAAAATGTGAGGGGTTTGGATGAAAATATCCCAAACAAACTGATAAGAATACAAAAAATGTGAGGGTTATAGACGAAAATGCCCCCAAATAAACTGATAAGAATATAAAAAATGTGAGGGGTCTTCATGAAAAATATCTCAAATGAAGTGATAAAAAATATTTTATTGTCTATCCAATCGTGAAATGCCACGTCTTAATTTATTCATCAATGGATTGCTGCCACGTGTTATTTTTAAAGGTGGTTGATCAAAACTCTACATGGGCCGCTCCATTTTGAGGTCCATGCAGATCCCTTTGCGCACGGATGCAAAACAAAAACTGCATCGGGCCCATGCTGAACCTTCATAATAGCATCGAGCTAAATTACATCGGACTCATCTGCATCGGTTACCCATGCAATTCAGTCATCTGCATCAGTATTCCGATGCTATAGACACAATTTTTACCTATGCTAATGTTGCACTTTCTTGTAGTGATGCGTACCGGTACTCCCAAAGCACCTTGCGCATTTACATCATAGAAAGTTAGAAACCAAAAACTGTTTGTTTTAATCTTTCTGAAGAACCACAAAAAAAGAAAATAGCTGACTTTCATCTGCTGCCATTAGAACCTCTTCCTCCATCATTTCCTGATTCCCTGTCTGTTGCCAATTAATGATGAAAATAAGAAATTTGTGGCATTTGCAAAATAAGTCCAATCAGGGCATAACATATATATAAACTCATGAAATCTGATTTATTATGTAAGAATACTGATTGGGGTTAAATCTACTAAAACACATAAAAGCAATAATTTGCTATCTGGTTTGAGTTTGTTCTGACCTTTTCTTATTTTTTGGCAATTCAAACAACGAATTTCCATTCAGTTTACATCAAGTGAATGAAAAATCACACAGTATCATGAAATGAAAATCATGTAGTTAACATACCCAATTCATCATCATCATCATATATGTCATCTTCATTTCTTAATGTGAAGAAAGGCGTGAGATAGTTCTGATCCAACGCTCTGAGCGAAGGAGTGCTGAAAATCAATGAAATATTAAAATATATTAATATCAAAACTCAATGAAAAAAAAAAACAACTCACAATTTTTTTTATTAAAAAGTAGATATTGAATTTCCAACATATATACCTCTTTCTAAGCTCGTCGAATTTTCTCCTGAACTTGCTGGCTGAAGGAGGAGTTTCATCATTATCTGAGTTCGCGTAGGCTGTCAGGTGACTGTTCTCCTCCAAAATTCTCTAAAAAAAAAAAAAATCTTTAACATTCTTTAGTGATCCAGATTTATGTTTCAGTGTGCTAGATTTGAGTAAATTGTATAACATTTAATTATGCATTTACATCAAATGCGCGATCTTGATCAGTTTTCTGGCCATCGCCGACCACTTTCAGAGCTTCAAGCATCATGCTCGTCGAACCTCCGATCAAAAGCACCTGTACCATTCTAATGAAAGTTAATCATAATTTTTCAAGCCCAAATCCATATTAATTATCTTATAACATCTGAATAATATGATATAGAGCGATAGCCGATAGCATACTGACGGTTACTATGATGATAGCCGTTGTGGCAGTTAAGATTGTCTGGCCATGTCCTTCAGGAAGATCGTGTACCGACTGGAGAGCTAGAGCAAAAGCCATGGCACCCCTAAGTCCTGTACCAACAAACCAAAATCTTATCCTTAATTAGAAAATGAACACTAATTAAAGACATGAGCAATTGTAAGGAGGCAACTTCATCTAAAGCTGTGGCAACCTTTGCAATTTGTTTGTTAAATCAAATAAATCACAATGTGAACATATATATTAGGTTACCGCTGTACCGCAAATGGCCTAGTAGCTCAAGTGGTAGCTAACTATGATGAGTTCCTACAGATCATGGGTTCAATCCTCCATAGACACAAATATCTCCTAAAATGAAATAGGAGATGGTGGAAAATATCCACTTAAATCTGAAACAAAAGGTTACCGCTGTACCAAAGTGCCTTCTGATATTGTTGAGAAATTTTCCGATGGGGCGGTCGAGAGAAGTTCACGAAATACGCGCAGCAGCAGACATTTGCAGCCCTTCAAAAACATTGTCACACTTACTCGAGAACAAATGTTTTTGCCCAATAAAATTCAAAGATAAGCATTTTATTCCTACCTTGCGATTAATATGAACAGCTGCAAACGAACGATTGCAAGTTAAGGTAAAAACGGAAGATAATCCAAAGTTCTGAACATGTTTGCTCCTATTTTGCAAATAACATACTGATCAAGGATACAATGGAGAAGAAGATGAACCCGACACGAGACCAGCTATGCCGTTCCAGCGATATATCAAAGCCCATGTAGATGAACCTGCGTACAACTTACAAACTCAGCAGCACAATTTGCATATGTATGATTGCCATCGAAGTCAATGATCACCGTTCACTTACACGAATGTCTCTGCCAGTGATGAGATAAGGTGGAAGAAGGCAGTAACAAATCTCTGCGAGTTCTTCGACAGATTCGAAACTGTGTACCGTTTCATTACCTGAGAAGAAAGATGTCAATCATACCACTTGTAAAAGTTAAGGAAAAGGAAAACATGCAGAGTCCACCTATAAAGTAGGCCACCCATCCACCCCTCTCTCACAATCTGATACACCCACGTGCACCCGTGTGCTTTCCACAATTGCATAACTGTTTACTGAAAACCGTAGTGTATTTGTTTACTAGAAAATGTTATATGTTGATGGGAAAGATATAAATATTTACTAAAAAATGATATTTGTTCATCAAAAATACGGTAGACCGGTAAATAGATAAAATGGGTGGTCGCTACCTACGACTCTAAAGAGAGGTCAAAATGGTTAAAGATACAAAGAAGCTCACAATTCCAGTGAAGAGTATGGAAACTATGCCTGAAAGTCCCAAGCCTTCAGAAAGCATGTACCTGAAAAATAATAATTCATACCTTAAGCCAAACTCAAAGAAATAGTCAATTGGTGAATTTTATTTCAAGTAAGGAATTACCACATTTTACTTACGAGAAATAAGGAAAAAGGACAAAGAGACAACTTTCCAGGTTATGAAGGCTGAAAAAAAAAAAAAACAAAGATATAACAAAAGTAACAAAAATATTAAAGATGACCATATGTAAAAATCAATAATGTATATTGTGAGTTCGTAATAGTAATTAATTAAAGGGAAACATCTTGCGTGCATAGAATATTTCTATGGAATTACCATCATAGACACAAATATCACATGGTAGGTCCCACCTATCACACTTTATGATGGAAATTCTATAGAAATATTGTATGAACAGTAAGTATGACCCTTAATTAAAAATGAATTGACTTACTTTTCCACATCCAATCCGGAATACTTGAACATGTGCTATATAAGAAGTTAAGGTACTAAAATATTGATTAGCTTTTGTATTATAAGAACAGAACAACCAATTATTTTGTACTTTAAACAAACAGGAACTACTAGTAAATTATATTTTTTAAAAAAAATGTGTTGCTAAGCACTTGAGAGGGAGGATATGAGAGCAGAGGTGAATCCAACTCCAACACCTGCACACAAAAAAAAAAAAAAAAAAAAAAATCAGATTCTTCATTAGTAATAAAAAGAAGAAAAGATTGCATTCAACAATTGGTTTTAGAAAACGCCTGAAATTTGGACTAAATGTTTGTGCCATATATATATATATATTTGCTTGTTGACTTGAGTACCTGAAGACAAAGATCCAACAAATGTCCCTAAAAATGCCAATATTAAACGCACAAAATTCACTGAAGTGTAATTGGTGCTCACAGAAGCCATACTCCTGAAAATAAAAATTAAAAAAAAATAATTATGAAATACTAAGTTCCATCCATGGGATAAATAAACTTAATAATGATTTATTTATATGAAATACACTTGGGTTTTGGTATTCTGACCTGTACAAAGAAATTGCCACCTTCAATGTTGAACAAAACAAAAAAGATGAAACAAATAAATAGATTATAACTCCAGCCATTGTGTGCTGCAGATAAGAATAGATATAACTGTATGCAAAACTCAAAAGTATGTAACATACAGCATCATTTAAAACAGATTCCCCAAAAACCAGAGCATAGAGATTAACATCACAACCAAGCTCCTAAAATCACAAATAAATAAATAAATAAATAATCAGGAACACAAGCTGCCTATTAAATGCAAAGGCAATTTTTGAAGATGTCAGCCATTCCCGAATAATAATAAATTAGAATGAAATAGACACAAAAATAAAACAAATTTATTTCAAAAAAGTTCTTTGAACATAACATAAAAAAAAAAAAAAACCTGAAATATGGATAGCACAGTTACAGGATCAGTTGCAGAGATGAGAGCCCCAAACATGAGGCACTCAACAAGAGGCAGTCTATACATGAGAAAGGTTAAACCTCCAAGGTATCTATAGATAACTACAACTATATTAGTTCCTATATTCTCTATAAGTAAAAAATACAAAAAAGAAATCAGAATTTATGTACTAACAAAGACAATAATGTCCTTACACCATCAGGCCAGTCACAATTGAGGCAATGAAGGTGCCTAGAATAGCAAAAGTAATAATGGCCCCAAAATTTGAGAAAAAGGGGTTCTGAAAAAAAAACATAACAAAGAAGAAACACATATTATGCAAGCTAGCTAGTTTAGATACAGTTTATAATGGTTTTAAAGATATGGAGACTCACTGGTTTGAGACTAAATCCTGACTGGGTATCTAGAAGCCAGTTAAGTTAAACACTTTAAATAAAGAACTAGTAAAAAGCCCACGTTGCTTTGACTGAAATTGTTATTTCTTATAATAAAATTTTAAGATAATATGTAATGAGCCTTATATTGAGGAAATTGATATGAGCCTTAAATTTTAATGGGCTGAGACATTAACGTCAACGAGTATTATAGGTAAATCAACGGTTCTGATCTATCCAAGAAAATGATCAATGGCTCAGGTTTATTATTTGGGAAAGATAGCCCTTTCATGTCATTTTTTTCTAATATGCTTTTATATATAGTAAGGATAAATTAAAATGAATAGAGGAGTGAAGTTATTAAACTAGAAAAAGGATATAATATGATGGGAGGTAGCAAGAAGAGGAAGAAGAACTCCTCATGAAAGTTGAACCATGCCCTTCAAAGTAGGAACTTTTTCAGTGTCATATAAGATGCAAAAGCAAGGATACAGAATTTACTGAATGATACATATTTTACTGTGCAAATTTAAAGTATTGACCTGATGCTGCTTCCTTGATTAGATATATTTGCAAGCCCTCCAACTATTAATCCTATCATTTCAGAAAAAATAATCATTATATAAATGTAGTCAAATAACTATTGATACATTGAAAAGGATCTGAATTTTTCAAAGACCCTAGATAACCCTAGATATATATTTTTTTTTTAGGGTTTATCGGGTTATTATGGTGATGCTTGTATTTCAAATTCTGTAATTTCTTTTTTCTTTCTTTTTCATTCTGTATCAACTCTTTTTCAATTTTATTTAATGGAAAATTATAGTAGGCTTTTTGCCTGCTACATCAAAAAAAAAAAAAAAAACTCTTGATTTTGTATACATTGAAAAGGATCTGAATTTTTCGAATCGATTTAATCAGTACAACGAACACAAAGAAAAAAAAGAAGAAACCGTCATCGCACCGATTAGAAGCGAAGCGCTGGCCTCAGGTAGGCAGTAGATCTTCTTGCGACGGAGCACGTGGCCTAGCACAAATGCCAGTACCAGCATGGAGATCTGAAGTAAGATCCCTGCTCCGGCCGCTTGTTGCTTCTTGTCTAGGGGTGCCTCCTCCACCATCGCTGGTGCATTTGCACTGTCCATTTCGGCAATCACCGATCGATCTCAATCTCAGCTCTGACTCGACGAATGATCAGTTGCTCGTTCCAGCTAATTAAAATTAAGGGCTATTGCACTGGAAAACAAATGTGCTTCATTGAAAAGTTGTAGTATTTCGTGTTCATTTGAAATTTTGTGTTGTTGTGTTCAAAAGAAAGTGTAGATTTCTTTGCTTATCTTTATTTAGATAACAATACGCCTTTATTTAGAAAACGATATCAGTGTTAGACGATTGTGAACATCTACCGTTGTCATACAATTTTACTCTCTTTTTTTTTTTTCTAATATCAAAATCGATTTATTTTCCAGATAAATTGTTTTACATAAGCATCTGTTAATTGGGTTCATTATGACGTTTTTGTGGACACAAATGATAACAAATTTGTTATGATCTCTGTAGAAATTTCCTTGCAAATCCTTAAGCAGTCTGTATATCCTATAAAAGATTATGCAACTTGACTACTTGAGAGGTCGATATTTGACTAGGTAATTGACTAATTGTAAACACTAGAGCTGTAACTCGGGATTCGCCCTAAAATATAATATCAAATAAATAATAAAACTTATAAATTTAAAATAATTATGTTTAAAAAATCGAATAAAATTTTAAATTTTTGATGTAGAAAATGATAATAGTAATGTAATGATTTACAAATAATAGCACATAATGTTAGACCATTTTAATGGTTAAATTTTGTCTTAGACATATCACATTCGTCTTATTAAATGGGGAAAAAAAATACATATAAACCATTGGATCAAAGTAGATGAAGTGATTAAACAAAATCAATGGTTAATAACATTAATGATGTGGCATAGTTGAAATGCTCGGAGAGCTACCCTCTTTCTAGAGTGTAGATTAAAAATGGAAGAAAAAAAAATGGGGGGAGATGGAATTTGAAAATAACAAATTAGTACATGCACATGCCCACATGCCCATGTCGACAGCACGGTCAAGGTATTCTTTTCTAAGCCCAGAGCACCTACTTGGGCCGCATTTATCACTATCCTCTGTTCCATTATAATGGGCTTTTATTTAACTAACCCAGAAGTCCAGTTCCAGTATAAAAGCACGCTACCTCAAAAAATCAAAATGCTGCTTGGGGGAAAAGAAAGGCAAGCGGAAGCGGGGATAATATTCTTCCAATCTTCCGTATTCGGTGGACAAATGATCGAGTCGTCGGACCGTCCGATTTATGAGATTAACCCAGCGCACGAATCTCGAAGCAAACGCAACGGTCCGATCCTCGCTCCTTCGCGCGGTATAATAAGCCATCCGAATCCGAATCCGCACAGCAATTACCAATTTACCATTCCCCACTGTAGCGCAGGATGCGAACCGTTAGATCATCTCGAGATTCGAGCCAGCACAGATCGCGAGATAATCTAACGGTTCACATCCTGCGCTACACGATGCAGCGCTACAGAGGATATGAAATCCTTTGGCTGAGTGCTCATCCTCTGTAGCGCTGCATTGTGCAGCGCAGGATGTGAGTCGTTGGATCATCTCGAGAGTCGAGTCAGCACAGATCCCGAGATAATCTAACGGTTGGCATCCTGCGCTACACGATGCAGCGCTACAGAGGATATGAAATCCTTTGGCTCTTTTGAATCATCATCATCAGCTGTGACGTCAAATTACAGCCTTGATTTTGATTACCGTCGGCGGCTCTGCCGCAATAATATCATCAGCAGTTTCCTGTTTTCTCGAACGTTCTACGATCCCCGTATAAGTTATCCCCTTTTATTCATTTATTTAAGCTCGTGTATAAATATACAATCGTAGGAGCTCTCAGTTTGCTCGGCCAAGTCTATTCGGAATTCGGCGATTGAGGTTAGTCATCAGTGTCTATCTAATTTACCGGTTCTTCTATTGATTTTCTGCAATTAAGATGCTAGGGTTTGCCGAATTGAGGTTGATTACGTAATTGGATTCTCTTAATTGGGAACGATAGATGGATGGATTGGGATATGCCGATATGGTCTTCCGTCGAGTCGTGGTCTGATCCTGTATTGTTTCTTCAATCAAACTATCAATTATTACTTGATTTTGCTGTGTTGTGTTGCCAAATTTTACCGGACGGTCGGATGTAATCTAGGCATGGGGTTTCAAGCTATCTCAGCTGAAGAATTGGAGTTCCACTTTAATTTTTTTTTTTTTGTTTATTTTTCAGGATAGTTGGCAGTAGAAGTGTAATTTATATCGTAATTTAACAAAATGGATGAGCATAAAATTGCTGAGATTTCAGTAATGTGGAGGGGCAAGCAGCTCAATGTGGAAATCGATCAGAGCTGCAGCGTGAAAGAGTTCGGTCAGGTTCTGCAGGACTTAACGAATGTAAAACCAGATACACTCAGGCTTATTGTGCCCCAATCTGAAAAGAAAAGTTCAAGGTTGGTTACCCCGTTTTCTGATGTTGACTCGAGCTTAAGCCTGCGAGATGCTGGCATTATTCAGGTAATTAATCATTTGTGTTAGTCATACAATGAGTCTCAGTTTTGTTGTAGTTGCATAATGCAATTTGTTATGCCGGTATTACATATTGCACAAGGATTGCAATAACCTAAATTTTTCACTACAATGGGTATTATAGGGTAAATCAATTAGGATGATGGGTGTCTTTGAAGATGAAATCGAAGAAGTGTCAGAAAATAAAAGGAGACCTGATATGCGTATAATTGGTTTTGATGAGGAAGAAAATCGGCTCAGGCAACGCTCCTCTAATAGTAGAATACCAGTATCACTTAAATTACCACAGGGGCCATATATCTTTGGTGATTTTCAAACACTTCATCTGCCAGGCATTGAGGTATGATTTCCATGTTACCTAAACATTTTTCTGTTGGAGCGTTGTGAATGTATTTTTTAAATGGTCTTTTGTATAGTCAATATTAAATCTCTTCTTTATTCTTTCTTGACTCTTTTTGATGGTTTAGCTCAATCCTCCCCCGTCTGAGGCATTGAAAAGAATGCACATGCTTGCTTGCGATCCTGGAATTATTGCTATTATGAACAAGGTAAGATAATAGTCATTCCAATGCGGTTGTTCACTTTAAACTGACCATTTAAAGAAGAATAGGCAAACCATCTCGCTAATATTGTTCTGTTGTTTGATTTGCAGTATAAATGGAGAGTTGGTATTATGACTGAAATGGCTCCTGTGGGCTATGTTGGTGTCAGTCCGAAGTGTATATTGGGTTTTAATAAGGTTAGTGGGGAGCTTAAAAGCATATTCTTAGTAACAAAAGAAAAGAGTATCATTCAGTGATCGGAAAGTGGAATCATATATAAATATTAAGACTTGTTTTAAATTTCTATGCAGAATAAAGGGGAGGAAATATCTCTTCGTCTTAGAACAGATGACCTGAAAGGATTTAGGAAGTATGAAGTCATCAAGAAAACCTTGATACATGAATTGGTATGTTTTTATGGATTTCAGAGACCTTTTCTATATCATGAAGTTTGATTTTCGGCTCAATTATTGTCATTGTTATATGAAATTTCAGACACATATGGTGCACTCCGAACATGATGCAAACTTCTTTGCTCTTAATAAGCAGGTACTGCCTCCAATCTTAGTTGTATTTAATAGACATACATAATGCATCCTCACCTTGGATTTTAATGATAGATGGTGAAGTAGATATTTGTCTATATTTTGATTTATTTTATAGCAATAAAGCCTGCTTGGTATATTCAAGGATGAATTTGATACTTTAAAACATTAAGGGCCTCAAGTGATAAGAATTTTATAATTTACCACAAGGTAATATATTCTACTGATAATAACCATATGTAAATGAGCAATAAAAGAGGTACATTGAAAGTGAAAGGAAAAATGCTTCCAACACGCCACTCACAAAAGAGTTATTTTCAAAGATCAGAACATCAGAATGGTGCAATATTCATTTTCATTGGTGATGTACTGGAAAGAAAATGTTAGTTTTCTGAGCTCAATTAATCTGGGCATCATCATTTTTCATGATTTTTCTATGCTGTAACTTTTGGTCAATAATAAGAGCAATAATAACTTTTGAAGTGCTTCTGGAATTCTTCTCATTATGTCTACTTCAATGTAGTTGACTGAAGAAGCTGCTAATCTAGACTGGACTAAATCAAAAGGCCATACTCTAAATGGCCGCAAAAATTCCAATGCATATGAGGAAGAAGAGTTTCTCGACACAGTGGCTAAACCCATTACTGCAAATAAACTTGGAGGAGAAGTTAACCCATTTGCAAGCCCACGTGCTTCATCTGTTGCTGCTGCCTACCAGCGTTTCATTACTATATCTGCTGGGAACTCGGAGCAAGCTGTCCATGGAAGTGAACCAGACCCAGATGAAAAGGCTTCTGGCCCCACTAGATCTATTACTGCAGACTTGGAAAGGACGGAAACAGTCAGTGAACCTGATCCTGATGAGACTCTCACTGAATGCTCCGGCCATGGAAGTGAACCAGACCCAGATGAAAAGGCCTTTGGCCTCACTACCTCTGTTACTGCATACTTGGAAAGGGTGGCAACAGTTAGTGAACCTGATCCTGATGAGACTCTCACTGAAATGAACTTTACGCTTTCTGATGAAGCTGAGAGAACTGTTGATAACCCTGAAAAAGTAACTATTCCACTTGCCGGAGAAGATCTAGTAACTAAAGAGGTGGTGATGGATTTAGATGAGACAAACCTCATGGAACCTGACCCAGATGACACCGCAGCAGTGACGAAGTACCAAACAAAAGTAGATCAGGGCAGCCACAGAGAACAACATTTAAGTTCCGAGCCTGATCCCGATGATAGGATTGATAGTTTGCTGAGTGAAGACTTACAGCGAATGGAAGAGCCGGTGGCTGAAATATGCTCCCGTCTACAAAAAATAGTTCAGATGTTGAGATCTGAGGCAAATCCTGTTGAAGTACCAACAGTTCTGCAAACACTTTCTAAGATCATCAGGTCAGTATTTTGTTGGTGCCTCATTTTATGTATTATCTTGTGTATATGAGTGGATGTCTTTAACTTCATTATTTCTTTGCAGGAATGTGATTGAACATCCGAATAATGTCAAGTTCAGGAAACTGCGCAAGGTTTGCTTCCATTTAGTTTTTAGTCTAAAGTAAAAAAGTGATGTCCAGGGTGTGTCCTGATCAGTATATTTAGGCTAGTTTAGGTACTGTTTCTGGAAAGGATTGTTATTTTGCATGTGCCCCTATGATATTATATATCATGGTAAAGGTTTCTTGGATTCGCCTTTTTCCATATTATGACATCTTATTAGTATTGTCTACACTGAACTTGCAGGCTAATCCTCATTTTCAAAGAAATGTGGCTAATTACACAGGTTTGGACTTCTACAATGGCTCTTTCATATTTTGTTTCCTATATTAATTTATTAAGACCTGACCTTATTTGGTTGAAACAGCTGCAATGGAGGTGCTAAAAATGGTTGGATTTACTGAAGATGTGATAGCAGATGAAATAGGTCGATTGGAGACTTACTTGGTGTTGAAAAGAAATGATCCTGGTTTGTTGTGGCTTGCCAAATCTTCTCTTGAGGTATTCATGGTTTGAGTGAACAGGTTGAAGAGCTTGTGTTTTCTCCTTTCATTCTTTCTCTGGGTTGCTGCTGTCTCTAGTTTGTTGTATGATGTATAATTGATGTATAAATTGGTGGTGGGGTTAATTATAACTTTGTATATTTTAAGGTATATGAGTTGTTGTAAAATAGCATTCTCATCTAAGATGGATTTGCACATATGCCTTCGTATATATTGGCACCTACGTTTGTGTTTGTGTTCAGCTTGGATTTAGCGTCAGACCATGTAGGTGGGGGTCTGAACGCTGCAAATTTTACTTGGTAATTGTCTAAGGATGGACTTACGTAGAAAGGTTATTCAGCTTTCATATATTCTTGTTCATAATAAAAATTGTTGAGGTTTGAGTTGCTAATTATCCATCTGTTCAAAATTAGTAGAAATACGAATCTGTGATGCACCCAGATTTGTTTTAAGTTTTAGCAAATTTCAAAATTATATGATTTTTCATGATTACGTTTAGCTTTTCTATAAGATAAGAGTTGGAACCGGCGTTTGGGCAGCGGATACAATAGCTTTTCCATAAGATATTGTTGCCAAGATGGAATTAAACAGCGGAGTTTGTATAATAGATTTTCCAAAGACTTTTATTATGACGCAAATGATTGGTTAACTCATCACAAAACATTGGGTTAATCAAGGAGGATTTGTAATGGTTACAACTTAAGAGGGGGGGTTTGGTCATGGCCTCTTGGGCGTAGCCATAAAGTTTCTAAATGGCGTCAAACACTAATATTTAATTATTGGAGTAAATCTAGGCCTCCCGTGTTCCTAACTCAAAAATCATATTAAACCGTCAAGAAATTTTTATTTAGCATTCTCATTAAATTCTTTATATTAAAATCTCCTAGGATACAAAAATTTTCCATTTTTTAAATTTCTTAAATATATGTTTTGGAAGTTTTTAGAATGACCTCAAAATAATAATAAAATAATGTATAAAACTATGCCATCTTTGAAAAATCCAAAACAAATATTTAAAAAACTCAAAAAATAGAAAATTTTTGTATTCTAAGATATTTTGATATAAAGAATTTAATGAGAACCACAAACCAAAATTTCGTGATGGTTTAGTATGATTTTTGAGTTAGGAGTACGGGAGACCTTCGTGCTCCTAGGAGCACACTAGATTTACTCTAATTATCGATACAGTTATGTCATAAAATTTACTAACTGATGGTTATGGGGGTTCATCAATAGAAAATATTCTATATTTTATGGAAGTTCAAAATCAAACATAACTTTTTACTAAAAAGTACAAACAATCCTCTAAGACTATAGTATACTATTATATGGAGTATTACTCCTACTATATGTTAAATATTTTAAACGTTATATCATATATATGGGATTTTGTCCCCATCTTGCTTTACTAAGGCCCTGTTCGGAACTTTGGGTGCGCTAGGGAAAGGGTATGGGAAAAGTAATTATATTTGGATTGCTTTTTCAAACCTTGTTCGGCCGGCGGATAAATACTGTTTCTTGGGTTTGGGTATTCATACCCATCTGAACCCATCACAAAGCATGAAATAGAGTTGGAACCTTCCCAACTAGCTGCCAAATCATGGGAATCTACTCAGAGCATCTCCAAGAGACTCCCTAAAAATGGATCCCAATATATCTATATTGGGTGTCATCCTAAATTTTTTGGAAGCAAATTTCACCTCAATCTCCAACAGATTCCCAAAATATGGATCCCAATATATTTGAACAGTCTGGATTTGGCTCTGGTTTTGGGAAGTTGGATTGGGAGTGCCCAAAAAGGCCACCAAAATAGGGAGATTTGGCTCTGGTTTTGGGAGTGCTAAAAATAGGGATAACTTTTTGGGTATCTCTTGGAGACGGTTTTCTCTCCCTAATTCTCAATTTTTGGTTTTAAGAGTGTTTTAGAGAGTCTATTGGAAATGCTCTCATAACCTTTAACCAATCAATTTCCCATTCACAAAAACAAACTCTCTCACCGAACAGGCCCTAAATCGGAACTTCTGATCTCCCAACTCGGAACAATCCCTTCAAGGCCCAGGTAGCACATTTTTCTCTCCTAGGCCCACTAAAATCCAAACTGTTCCCGTGCTTCATTAAAACTTGGGCCTGCCGACCTCCCTCTCCCTCTCAGCCCTTCTTCGCTTCTTCCTCTTCAAATCGACAGAGCGAAGCCGAGAAGAGGGTTCGCTCTCCGCCCCGCCCGCCACCTTCTCCGCTTCTTTTCTTCCCGGCCTCTCCCGCCTTCGCCCCCTCGCTGGCTTTGGCGCAGCAGTCACCACCTCGTCGGCTCCTGTTGTAGTCAGCAAGTATACATACAGCTCCCCTTCTCCGCTTGTATGTATATAAAGTTTTAGTTTTAATTGCTTGGCTTTTAGGCTTTATCATATGCAGTTATGCGTCTCTATGTGTGCAATAGTTAGGTTCTGTTATGTTAGCCCATGCAAAGATTAGGATTTTTCATTGAAAATCGATTGCAATTATGGTTGATTGAGTTTGCTGGCGTTATGTGTTGTGGCTTCCTTTTGCAAATTAGCAAATGTTTCAAATGATAAGACTTGGGAAAACATGAAAAAAAAAAGAAGAAGATTAAATTTGTTTCAATTTTTTGTTCGAGTTATGCTTGATTTCTGAGTGCATATAATTAGATTGAGTTGATTGATCCTATACTTGTCCTGACATTTAGATTCTTTTTTGATTTGCAGATTGTGAATTTAAGTTTTTGCACCATATGGAAGCTGCAAATCTTTGTTTTGGTTCCACTTGTTCTCTAAATCAGACAAAAAGATTTCAGTTTTCTCAAAAGCTCCAGAAATCCAGAATTATTTGTCCACCTAATTCTCTTATTAGGAATGATAAGATCTTGTCTGTTAAATTGAACCGATTCAATTCGAGAGTCATGAAATCCAGGTGTTCAGCTTTAGAACCAAAAGACACTTTAAGAGATTTCAATTTGGAAATGAATAATATAAGGAGGAAAAAACTTGCTGTTTTTATCTCCGGTGGGGGTTCCAACTTTAAGTCAATTCATGAAGCTTCAGTTCAAGGGTTGGTTCATGGTGATGTAGCTGTCCTCGTCACAGATAAACCAGGTTTCTTTTTGCTTAAACAACTATAGTATCAGAATTATATTTCCCATTTTTTCATTATGCTGGTTTATGGAATGTTTGCAATTGCTAATTATAGCTCATAACTATTTCCCGTGACAGGTTGCGGTGGTGCTGACTATGCTAGAAAAAATGGCATTCCAGATATTGTTTTTCCAAATTCTAAATTTGCTCCTGCTGGGTTATCAACTGAAGAACTTATTACTACATTAAGGTTTGTTTTTGCATATCTTTAGTTGACAAGATGAATGCATTGATCTTATCTAATTTTGTTGCCTACGATGTGTAACAGGAACTTTGAAGTAGACTTTGTTCTTTTGGCTGGATACTTGAAACTGATACCAGTGGAATTGGTACAGGCCTACCCGAAAGCCATGCTAAACATTCATCCATCCCTCCTTCCTGCGTTTGGAGGCAAGGGGTACTATGGCCTAAAGGTGCATAAAGCCGTAATTGCCTCTGGAGCTAGGTGAAGTTCGTCTTATATACCGTTGTCTTTGTAACTGTTGTTAGCATTATCAAAAGAGAAATTTGTTGGGATTAGTTTGATTTCGTCCAAGAATGTTTCCTTATTGCTAAAAGTAGAAATGCTAATTGTCAGCATCCATGCTCATGTCCATGTCCTTTTTTGTTTATATATACAAGACTGGTTCTGGAACAAGACATTGTTACTAAATTTTACAAATGCAAGTATTTATTTTGCTGGTTTTTACATTGAGCAATTTCCAGATTTAATTGGGAATTGTTATCTGTATTTGTGAATGTAACCACTAAGGATCCAGTTTGTTACTTAGTTTGATTGTGGATCCAGATTTTTGCTATGTCAAACCATTATCAACTTGTAGATTCTTTTTTAACTTAAGTTTATCTTCCAGGTATTCTGGTCCTACTGTGCACTTTGTAGATGAGCACTATGACACAGGTCGGACCCTTGCCCAGCGAGTAGTACCTGTGTTAGCCAATGATACTCCAGAAGAGCTTGCTGCTAGAGTTCTTCACGAGGTAGCCTCATAGCTTATAAAATTGTTGAATAGGAATTGGCATTTTAGTGTGTGATGACTCAAATACACCCTAAGGTTCCTTTTTATTACGTATATTCGTACTGTTTTATTGATTGTAGATTTTGCAACTAACAGGAAATAGTAGTAGGGTTTATCTTTTTCTCAAAATGAGTTACCGGTTTTTTTGCTTGCTGGTCCATCCTCTAAAATTAGGATTGCTTGGGAACTTTAATTACAGAAGTGTTCAAATTTTTGGTACATAATAGCTGCTGCTTGTACATGTTTTACTAATATGACCTTCAATATCCAGGAGCATCAAGTTTATGTAGAAGCTGTGGCTGCTCTGTGTGAAGATAGAATTGTTTGGAGGGAGGATGGGGTGCCGTTAATCCGTAGTAGGTCTAATCCAGATGAATTTAGCTAAGAGTTGATAACCGTTAATGCCAGCTTGTAAACTTTTAGCCGTATTTAAGTGGAAGATAAATTATTACATGCCAGTTTTGCTGAGAGGCATGTTTTAGTGTTGTTGGTTGCAGAGGCACGCTATTGGTTTAATTGAATAATGGGAAACCAACTGATGGTTACTCTTCACTCATAAACTTTGTTGGAGAAATGGTTGTAACCATCATGCAAAAGTATCTCTGTTTAAATGGAAAAAAGAAGTATACAAAAATCTCTCCCCTTTTTATATGAAATGTGAATATCTTCCGATGTGCCTATTCATGTATCTTAAGCTGCAAAACGCAAATAACCCAAAAAATGCTGGAAGTTCAACTTACGCAATATGTTTTGAAGTTTATAGATGAAATTTTAGATATATAAATAAATTCTCCAAAACAGCTGGTATTATTATATGTGAAAGAGCTAGATCGATACCTTTGCCCTGTCAATTATATTCTCTCTTAGATATGTCAAGATTCGTGCCGGATTAATCTCAAACCTTCTCTATGATTCTTAAATATGGGCCGGATCATCTTCCACGGCCCATCAGTTTTTTTCTTATCTTAATGGGCCTATAACACCAGCAGATGATACAAGCCGCCGCTCGGCTCCGCATATATACCACAGACCCGCCTCTTCCCATTAACACCTATCTAGGGTTTCCTTTTGTTCTTCCATTGTGCTCTCTGCGCGCATTGTTTCGTCCTTACTTACGGGATAGTTGAGTTTACTGAAATCAAATCAGAATGAAAGTTCCTCTTTTTTGTTTGAGTTTTTATTGAAATTGAAATGCTAGTGCTACGTTGTACCGAGATCTGGGGTTCTCGTCAAGCCCCGGTCTTGAAATTGCCGTATTCGGCTGTAGCAACAGAAACACCACAAATTGGGGAAGATATTCTGGTCGGATTGGTACCTTTTTCCGATTGCCAAGCCGCTTACCGATCTTCCCATATTACAATCAATCACACACAATAATATTGTTCTTCGTTAGTTTGATTGACAATGGAAGCGAGCGAGAGGGGGGAGAAGAGAAGGATGGTGAGTGTATTAGCCGTTCTTAGAAAGCCTTCTCGCAAATCAAAGGGTTATTATCGTTTTTCCCCCTTTTCGGCCGATCTTTCGGAAGTTTGTTTGTTTGTTTGTTTGATTTGTTGGAACTTGGAAAGGGGGAAGGATGTAATTAGCTCGAGCATCTTCCAGGCAAGCTGCGTATCCTAAAGCAGATTGCGTCTAATGGTGCTTACATAGACACATCTTGATGATGTATCTTTTGAGTTTGGCTTTAAGGTTGTATAAACAGTAAACAACTCTTGGTAAAAATATGCTTATATGCACTTTTGAATTGAATAAGGAATTAAGCGTCGAAGAGAAGAAAAGCCATGTTTAAGTTTGAAAAATTCATCAGACTGCCATATTTAAGTCAGGAAATTTGGGGAAATGGGCTATAGATAGATTACATAAAAGTTTAAGATGCAAATGATCACATAAAAGTTTTGAATTTGCATCTTCATTGCTGTTCGAATAAATGTACAAATGTTTTTCAATTCTGAATCATATCTATTGAAATCAATTATTTTCAATTCTTTGAAAGAAAATGGTAAGAACATCAGATATATATAGCAAGAGAACAAAAATGAAAAAACTTGTAAAGCCCAGGTTTATGAGCTGATTTCAGCAAGTTTTTGTGAGAAAGGTTGAACCGGATTTGTGCAATTCAACAACATGAACGATCCAAACCAGAAAAGCATCTGAATTGGGGTTTTTTTCCGGTTGGACCAACTTGTGCAGTCAAGCAAAACTTCTGATACAGCTGATCATGGTGATCCTAGGATTGAGCTAACACCTCAAAACGTGTGCAGTCAAGCAAAACTTCTTATATTAACGTTAGCATTTCGGACCGAAATGCTAACACCTCAAAATTGTTGTTAGCGTGTCCAAAATCATGATTTATGGTGCTCAATAAATTCTTTATATGAAAATATTGGGGAATACAAAAATTTTCCATTTTTAAAGTTTTCTAAGTATTTGTTTTGCATTTTTGAAAATAGTTTGTACAAACATCAATATTTTATTAATATTTATGAGCTATTTTCTAAAATTCAAAACAAATACTTAGAAAGCTCCAAAAATAAAATTTTTTTGTATTCCCTAATATTTCCATATAAAGAATTTATATTCTGTTCAAAATGAAGTGAAAAAAAAATTCACTTCAGTTCAATGGAGAAGAAACGAAAAGAAATGATTTGAATTGAAATTTTGTGTTCAATACGATCTTTTCTTGAGCAAGAGTTCAATTCAGAGAAATTGAGAAGTAACCATAGTTTTCTACCTATTTACACAAGTACCACAAAACTAGGGTTTTGAACTAGAAGTGATATTGAGCATATGAGCAAAGGAGAAAAAGAAATGGCGATCGTGCTTGCCAGATAAAGCGATTGGGTAAATTGTCGGAAGTTTTTACCTTCAATAATTGAAGGCTTCGTGAGATCTCACATCGGCGGAGAAGAAAAACGACGAAGGATTAATTTGACCTCTCCGCTTTCTCAATTCCCATCCGTACAAATACCACCATTTTTTATGCGATTTGCAAACACGATTTGGGAGTTAAATTTTCTCGCCGATTGAAATCGCACTCACAGCGTCCGCTCGTTTTGAGGGAGAGAGAATTCGTTTTAAACAGGGTATTATTGAGCAACATAAATCGTGATTTCAAACACGATAACAATAATTTTGAGCCGTTAGCATTTCGGTCCGAAATGCTAACGTTAGTATAATAGTCAAACTCCCTAGGATTTCATACGACAGTGTTTTGAGGACAGAGAAAAATAAATTAAATGCACATATATTTGACTGTTCATTACAAAACAAATATCCTCAATTTTTTTTAATAAGCCTCGAAAAATATCAAATCACGAGTTTTAGTTCTATTGTACACAATTTTTTGACATTTAGAACGGAGGCTATAATACCGCAATATCCCTAACTACCAAATTTCAATTCATATGGCCTAATAGATTCAATTCAACAGCACTAAATGTCAAACGCAGTATGAGGAGCGTCCCTCATATAGTTAGGGACATTGCGGTATTCACGCTAGTGTTCGTTCTAAATGTCAAAATTGTGTACAATAGAGCCAAAACTTGTGATTTGATATTTTTCGGGGCTTACTAGAAAAAAATTGAGGAACAAATATAGGTCCAAAAAGTCTTAAACTACTACAAATTAAACCTATAAAATATCACCTGCCGCTCCTAAACATATACTAGGCATTTTATTAGTGGTCTATAAGATTTCTCATTCTAAGTTGATGTTGCTATGCATATAATAATAAAGGAAACATAAAAGCAAAGAAGATCAATGGGCTTTTTGCTATCTTGAACAGATTTAGGAAAACCAAGCTTGCATTGGCAACGATGCTTCATAAGGTAGTCATGCGGTTAATCATTCTCCTCGTCATTTCCAGAATATTTATCAGTCAAATGGGAGCTGCGATCACAACCGAAGAAACTAAGCATGCGTCAATTGGTAACCGAGGTACTTGTAGAATTTTTTTATTTGCCATTTAAAACATTCCTAATTCCTCTTTTGTATATCTTATACTCTGTTGACGGAAGTACGACTTTGTCATATAGGAGTTGAAGGATACACTGACAAGGAAGAGAAGGTGATCATAGCAGCGAGAAGGCCTATGGCTTTTCCACCTTACATTCCTTGGAAACCACCGTCGAAAGCAACATAAGTTTATAACAAGGAATAGACACATAATGGGAATATGATTTCTAAAAATTAATTATAAGCTCTTCACTTTGAGCTGCCTTAATTATCAAGGAAGGGCCGATCGAGTTGAAAAAACAGAGATAATATGTTCCTAGAGCAACTTATATTGTATCAATGCAACTTTTAGTCAAGTGTTCTGAAATTTGGAATCCTAATCAAGATTTCTATTTTTTGATATAATTAGAATCATCAACTCAAATCAAACCATTAATAAAAGTAAGAAGATCATTTAGATGATTATAAATGGCATGGTAAAGGTCCATTAATCGATGCATTGCTAGGTATCCATCGATCGGGTAGAAGAACGTTAATGGTCGAAGTGAACAAATGTGCATTGCCTATTCTTATCAGCTAAATTTTACATCACAATTTTCATGTTACGCTGGCATGATCGATATATATAGAAAAATTGCAGCAGATAATACTGTTCTATATCAATTTTGAAAATTTCGCAAAACAATCTGAAAGAAATTCATTATGTCCTAGCTTGAGAAGAATTGCATGTGTTGGCTTTATCAGTTCATCTCATCTCCTTTCTGCTTCCTGGCTATCGGTTGGATTTCTTCTTACTCCTTTTATAAATTACAACTTCAACAATCTTTACATATCATATATTTTAGTAAATTCAATTAATATGTTCACTTTTTATTGTAATTTGTGATTTACTTAATCAATTTGTTGAGCTTGTTTATTTTATTTTATTTTTTTTTCATTTGTATCAGTTTCATCTTTATTTATTTGATTAAGTCTCACAAATCAATTTCTTCCTAATTGTGTCCCGGAATAGCTTTTTCTCCGCGAGAACAGAAAAGGGATCTGACTATGTACTCTTTTCTTAACAAATAATTCATAATTGAAGCAAAATGGAGGGAGCTCATGTAATTGAAGTAAATGATTTGATCATTTCTATGAGAAGTCAACCAAATTACGGATGCTCATGTGCGAGAAATGAAAAGAGTACTGCATTTCCTTTGCTTCAGAAAATTAGACGAATGCCATGTGATGTGAATAATGATGTCTACGAACCAATTGTCGTATCGATCGGGCCATATCACCACAATAGTCAAGCCACGTTAGAAATGGAAAGGATAAAATGGGACTCTTTAAGATTTATTCTTCAATTGAACCCCGAGAGGAAGATGAAAGACTACTTGGAGACAATGGCAGGCCTGGAGAGACAGATAAGGAGCTGTTATGCCGAAAAGATTGAAGTTGCCGGTGATAAACTCTTAAAGATGATGTTACTGGATGGGTGTTTCATACTTTACCTTCTTCATGGAATTGAAGGAGATGTAGAGCTTACTCCGAGATTGGATGTACCAAATATCGATGTGCGAAATTCAAGAACGGAACCAAATTTTCTCGAATCATCAATTAGCAACAAATTTGGTGCCAGCCAAGAGGCCAGTAGTAGTAGTAATACTGACCATGAAAGTTGCATGGATAATGCATACTATTCAAAGCAGTGGTACACCAGTTTTTCGACTTTTGATCTACTGTTACTGGAAAACCAGATTCCCTTTTTCATAATCATGAAGATATATGAACTTGTCACAGGTAGATATAGCCCAGTTTCAGTATTACTAGAGAACATTGCAATGTTTATGGAAGACCTGCTCCACCCATATACAAAAACACCTCTGAAGTTTCACCCGCCAGAAGAAGTTCACCATTTGCTTCATTTGTGTCATCTATATTTCAAGCCTAACCAAATGCAGGTCAACAGTAACCCCGATCTAGTGACTTCCCAATTGTACCAGTTTCATCATTGTGATGAAGAACATAGTGTACTTGT
Organism: Cyperus esculentus; assembly: GCA_030179965.1. NCBI lineage: Eukaryota > Viridiplantae > Streptophyta > Magnoliopsida > Poales > Cyperaceae > Cyperus > Cyperus esculentus. The sequence continues at coordinate 2,240,264 of JASGLE010000030.1, forward strand.
TGGGCAACAATTACATTACTGGCATCGGGCATCAGAATATCGTAAATCTGGGATTGAGTTTAAGACACGAGAAATTTGTGTTGAAAACACACATACATTACTTGACATTGGATTTTGTGAAGGCGTCATGGAAATCCCTAGTTTGACAATCGATCCAAACACCCATTGCTTATTTCGGAACCTACTTGCATTTGAGGAAACATGTCCTCAGTCTGCAAATTACATCACCGCTTATGTTGTATTCTTATCTCAATTCATCGGTATGCCAGAAGATGTCTCTTTGCTCACAAAGACGAGCATAATTGTGCATCAGCTAGATGATGATTCTGAGGTCTCCAGCCTTTTCAAGACGCTTGCTGAAGGTGTCACTTTTGACATCAACAGTGATCATTATCTCAAGCATGTTCACTATGACATGGAAGTGCATTACCAAATGCAAAGGCCTGGATGGAGGGAATGGCTTGGTTTAATTTGATCAGTTCAAAATTACTTAGTTGGTCTCAGGGACGGGGATAGAGGGGGGCTAGAGGGGCCATGCCCCCCCCCCCCCCCCCCCCCCCCATGATTTTTGAAAAAAAAAATTTAGTATGCTATTTTAGGTTAAATATATTGAGATATTAAATATAGATCTTTCTTAAATGTAAATTTTATAATATATAAGCTTGCTTTTCATCAATGTGGTAATAGATATTTCTATAATTCTGTCTTGCTATCTAATTCTAATTTCGGATTGCTAAAAAGAAAAACTTCACAATTAAACAACATTTCAATAACATAGATTAAGTACATCCTTAGATCATACATAATCTTTCAAGTTGTTCAATATTGATGCTGTATGCACACTAGCTGAAAAATTTATCCGGCTGATTTTCCAGATAGTGAACTTCTTCATCTAAGATATCAATTGCAACATTATCAAATTGATGTGATAAATCATTGCTTATATTGAGAAATAAATTGCAGAATACATTCGATCTAAGAATATAATAAATGATTTTGCAAAGATAAAAACTACACGTGTTCAACTCACCCTTCGCTAATGGGTTCTTATATTAGTTGCAGTTATGCAATTTTTTTTTGTCACTTTTATATTAATTTTGATATTAGTTTTATGTTATCATCGAATAGATTGCTCAATAATGGAATCATAAATATAATGACTTCAATTATGTTGAATGCATTTGTAATAAAAACTAATAGTTTTGAATGTATAATAATTAATATAAAGCCATTTTAATTTTTCAAAATATTTTTGTGGCACCACCTTTTTAGCCCCCCTACGATGAAATCCTGGCTTCGTCCCTGGTTGGTCTCATGAAAGCTAACCTAGTCGATTATGTAGAAGATCATCAACCGAGGAGTATGTCTAATCAAAGGAGCAAATATGACTCGTCTTTCTTCAAGAAATTTATTATCAGTCCGAGCTTTTTATCAAATTGTAATATGACCTCATTTTTAAAAGAAAATTTTGGTACACTCGCTTACTACACTACACAAATGTACAGGTGAGGAAGCCTCGCACGTGAAAAAGGCAATAGCATTCTTGGTTCAGTGCAATATGCACTATATAGACCAGGATAATTCTGAAATCAATTCTTCCATTTACATTTACTTGTTTTCATTGTTTCATAGACACGTACAATTGAAAGATCATAAATCAATCTATTAAGCATTTCCCGTTATATTTAAAATAATTTCCAACATGTACAAGTACTGTTGAGAGGGAAATGCTAAGTGGTAAGTTACAGAAAAAAATTGAACTATCCAATCCTATGCGCCTCCACAACAAATTAGCCATAACTTCAAAAAAAGAAAAAAAGGAAAAGAAAAGAGATACAAACTTTTTTGAGCTCAACAATTCTGAATTGTACAACAAGACTGGATTTGTTACAAAATTAGCGAGTGAAGCTCATCGAAAGCATCATATCCTTCTCTAAGCTAAATTGTCTGGTCACATCAACGCTGCTACTGCATGCAGTCGACGCATTCAAACTTCTGCTCTCGTCTAACCCCATGCCAGACCAGGGGTAAACAGTGTGCTTCTTTGATCCTCGCAGAGCTTCGAGTTTCATTTCGACTTGTTTCATCGTAGGCCTCTCATCTCTCTTTAACCTCAAGCACATCTCGCAGAGCTCTGCCACCTCTATCAGTTCTTCTCTCTGAGCCTCCTCGACAATTTGTGGATCCAAAATCTCAAAGAATTGGTTACCTCTGATTAGAGAGATGAAATGTGGAATGAGGCTTTCACCGTCTTGTGATTTCGATGAAGAGGTTGGTCTCTCTCTCGTTAGCAGCTCCACAAGGATAACACCAAAACTATACACATCGCTCTTTTCTGTTAATCGACCTGAATAGTAGTACTCAGGGTCTAAATATCCATAAGTTCCTTGAATTGCAGTCGATATAGCCGTTTTATCAACTGGAACGGATCTTGAAGTTCCAAAGTCTGATACTTTCGCTGTTAAACCGTCATCTAGGAGAACATTTGCCGACTTGATATCTCTATGAAATATGGATATGGAAGCAGCTGAATGGAGATATGACAAGGCTCTTGCAATTTCCAGTGCTATTCGCAGCCGGTCATTCCATGGCAGCGAACGCTGGTCTCCGGAGTGGAGATGACTCGAAAGAGTTCCGTTTGAAATGAATTCGTACACTAACAAGGGCACTTCGGTCTCAAGACAGCACCCAAATAGCTTTACCACATTTCTATGGTTGATCTGAGAAAGAATCGCCACTTCATTTATAAACTGTTCAATTTCACTTTGAACTATCGCTTGAGGCTTTTTAATGGCTGCGATCCGTTGATCCGAGAGGATGCCTTTGTATACTATGCCATGCCCTCCTTGGCCAACAATACGGCTCTTGTCAAAGTTGTTGGTTGCCTTGTCGAGCTCTTCCAAGTTAAAGACTTTCATTCTTTCAGCAATGTCTTTGCTTGAAGAGATTAGATGCTGTAGAAGCAATCCTTTGTTTTTCTTGAAGAACTTCTCCCTTCGCATCTTTTCCTTTTTGGCTTTTATCTTGCGGGTGAGCAAGAAGGCTCCGAGAAGGAGCAGTAGCAGGCCCACACCAATTGTAACTCCAGTTGTAACGATCGTGCCTGACATACAAACCATTATTGATTGTTGTCATTGCTGAGAAAAAAAAATGTATAAAATTTGGATTTGGCAGCTAATTGGTTGAGAAATCTGTGACACAAATGTCATAATTGCCAAGATGTTTAATTTCGCAAATTGATTTCGTTTCAAGTAGGTTATCCTCTTTTTGTTGAATATAGTGAGTTTGAATCCCACCAATTCCATTCAAAAATCTTACCCATTTACATGCTTATAGATTTTCATTTAGTCGATCTGATTAGAAAATCGTACCCCTAATGGAAAAGGGCAAAAAAGGTACTTTTAAGTTATGTACAATCTTACTGTTACCTGAAGCATTCTATATGTAATCTCATAACCTATCCTTATCAGCATTCATTTTTTAGTCAATTATTGTAATCATCACTTCTTAATAATGGATTGTTATTATTGATCTCGAGCAATTCAGACCTCCATCTTTTCTGTCATGAAAGATTTAGCACACCAGAAAATAGTACTATGAATTAGCCAGCATAGAGCCATAGAGTAAAAAATTAAATTAAATTAACTGATGGTAATGTACAATACCAGCATATTTATGTGGGTCGTTTGAATAACATTCATATGTCCCTGCCTTATTTACGCAAGCCCCGTCGCAAGGATACATTTCTGGTTGTTGGCATTCGTCAATATCTGCATAAGTAGAGAATATCATCAGAAAATTTAACACAGATGGTACATCTTCTGTGAAAACTTACCTAGCTACAGCTCCACAATCAAGCTCACATAAAAACAAAAAAAAATTGTAGTTTGCGAAATATTTCTCTGTATAGCTCAGTGCCGGGTCCTTGCTTTTTTAATTTTTATTAACTTGTCTTATAATAACTTTCATAAGCACCTGCTGATTTAATTTCTAATTGGTACTTTTTCCTATGTTATTGGCCATAAACCTTAGGTATTTTGAGTCTTTGACCTGTTAAATTGGTCACAAAAGGGAAAGATTGCTCTTGTTAAAATTTGTTAATGCAGTTTGTATATAGAAGTGGTACTGTGGTACACACACCAAGAGTAAAAATTGATGAAGCAATTATTTTCTACCTTTGCATCCATCATCCACATAAGGGTTCCCCTCATATCCATCTGAACAGTTGCATCTGTATCCATTCCCATTTGGGTTATCAAGACACCAACTATTTATGCTTCGGCACGCATATAATGATGCATTCTTCTTAGCTACCTCGCAAGATAAACCCCCTGTACCGCTACTGCCATCACCAAGCCACCAATCAAGAAAAGCCGGTATCTTGACTGATACCGAGTTGTCCCAGGGATGCTTAGAGTATAGAGGGTTCAGCAACTTCTGTCGCATATCTTTGTTTTCGTTGAACCAATCTTTGTCAACGATGAAAACCTTGTTGAACTGCCCGAATGAATATGTTGTCTCGTTTAATGACTCCAGACGCACATCGAAGGATCTAAGCCCCACTGGTATTGATGTCTGACAGCAGCCAATACCCATGCAAGAGTTTTCGTTACCTGTCACATGCAAAAACTTGTGTCTTTATATTCAATATGAAATCTAAGGTGTGCTGATAAGAGCAATTTAACTAATTACTTAAGCTGGTAAGATTGGTACCGTACCATCTACCAAACTGGAGCAATCCAGCTGACATTTTTGGATCTTTTATTTATAATATTGTTATGATTATATTTTTACTTCTGTTGCCACTAGTAGCAATTTTGGAAGCTAAGAAACAAAGCACTCGTTTCAAAAAAAAACACAATGAAAGCTGAAAATGAAGTGGCTTCAGAAGCCATCCTAATTAGGATAACTTATACTAATTAAACAGTATGTCATTAACAGTATATACCAGATTGGACACAGACATATTCCGTTGTCAGAAAATAAGTTAGACTATTTTACTAACATTAGTTAACGCCTCAAAATTTATGGTATTGTGTCCGAAATTATGATTTATGGTGCTAAATAAATTATTTATATGAAAATATTGGGGAATAAATTTTGTTTTTCATTTTTAGAGTTTTCTAAGAATTTATTTTGAATTAAAAAAAAAGCTCATAAATATTAATAAAATATTGATGTTTGTACATGATTTTTTCAAAATGTAAAATAAATACTTAGAAAACTCTGAATATGAATTTTTTTTGTATTCCCCAATATTTTAATATAACGAATTTATTGAGCACCATAAATCATAATTTCAGACACGATAACATAAATTTTGATGTATTAGTTAGTATAATAGTCTTAACTCTCAGAAAATAACTAGATATGTTTTATCCAATACAATTACAAATAATATAACAGTACCTGGAGTAGAATCTCCTGCCACACAAACAGATGCACACAAGCTAATAAGTGTAGAGGTATTAGAAAAATAGACGCGCGCCTGCACGCCGCAGCCGATGGCAGTGAACAGGTTCCTGGAGGAGATAGTGAAGGGACCACCCGACAGGAGTCCGGTCCACGATTCATCCAAATTGGTAGGGAGAAAGCTCAGGACATGGCTGTTGACAGTCACAGTGCCATTGACAAGTGACATATCCATCACTTCAACACTGCCATCACCCAAGAACAGCCGCGGCGGTTCGTAGGAGGTGTTGCAGGTGAGGTTGAAGCCGGGATGGAAGCAGTGGCTTTCGCCGAGGCCGAAGGGGTAGGAGATGTTGGTGATGCTGCCACATGAGGTGAGGCAGGGCACATTGGCAGCTGATGTTAAGCTCAAGAGCAGCAAGGAGTGCAGGATTAGTATAATTGGAAGGTGTAGGATTTGCATGATCTGGATTTGTTTGAAATTCTGGTAGATTTGGGGGAATTTTGGGTCTGTTTTTTCAGATGTCTGATGATTTGTTTATGCTGACACAGAGACAGAGACTGCTTGCTACTTAATTTGCTAGTGGGATATATGTATATATACTATGGGAATCATCTTGCGTGCACTGAGAATGCATCCATACGTCCGTAGAAACACTCAGAATGTAACAAATATATCCGATTTTGTAACAGATATATCTGATTTTGTAATCTATGAACGCTATGAACAGATATTCTATGAACGTTAAGTATTACTCATATACTATATAGTATGTACACAGTAGCACACACTAATAAATGTGTTTTGTAACTTTTGTTGAAGAATAAATAATATTTTTGGGTGGATTTTTGTGGGTGTGAATTGGTTGATTCTTTAGTTTAATTAGTAGGAGGATTTCAAGATCAGATGCCGTGTTGTGTAAATTAGGCACAAATAGACTGCAAAACATTTTTTGTAAGCAAAGTAATTTCTCTTCATGTCCTTGCTTAGTGATCCGTGTTGTGTGCCTATATTCTCAAGTGTTAATTATATTTTCTACAACATAGTTAATTCTGATTTGGTAATTAAAATACATAATCCTTTGAAGGGAAAAAAAAAAAAAAAAAAAACTTGTTCTCAGACGTCTTAGATTCCATTTTAACCAAGTATCTGTTACAGTAACTATACAATCTTATGTGCAGCGGGTCAAGAGTTGAAACAGAGAAGAAAGAGAAGTGGCTAAAATTGAAAGTGAAGTGTTGTTATTCGGTTCAAGGATTGGAAATGGCAAGGTTGCAACTTGTAATGATGAATGATGGATGGCCAATTTTATGGAGATAATGAACTAGCTAGCACGTGGTGGGTCCTTTATAAATCAAATCAAATCAAATCAAATAATTCGGTACAAAATGGAGTGTGACACTGATAGGGAAACATCCTCCGCGCATTCAAAAGTTGTTTATATATCCATACATAAATAAAAATGTAGCAGATATATGGACGGTGTTTCTATAATGCTAAGTATTACTCTGATATATGTATCCTTATCAGAATTCAGATCTCTTGCTGTACTGCATTGTGCTATTCACAACGTCAGCCGTTGGATTGTATCCAGATTCGCACCAGTGCGGATCTCAAGATGATCCAACGGTTCGCGTTGTGAAGTACACAATGCAGTAAGTCAGATTTGATCTATAAAATAAAATAGGAATCGCTCAGTTAAAAATAAATTGTCATGTTTAGCTGATTCGTTGCGGTACGCCTCCATTTTAATTTATGTTACGTACAGTACGATTTATAGACTGGAAAATAGAAAAAGAAAATTAAATTAGCAACATACATACATTTGTTGCCGGAGATACTCTGATGATGAGTGCTCATCCTCTGCCTTAAGATAAAGTGTTGCATGGTACGTGAACCATTGGATCACTTCAAAATTCGTATAGACTTAAATCTTAAGACGATCCAACAGTCTACATGCCATGCAGCATTTTACCTTAAGGCAGAGATGTGAAATCTCTGAGGACTTATTGACTTATGAGTCTTTGCCATTTTTCAATGGTAACGTGAAAAACGAATATATTTCGTTTGAGAAATCCTCTCAAAAGTGGAGGGAGTGAGTGAGACATTTCACAATTGACACGATAATAAAGCGATGAAAAGTAGAAGACAGATACTGGAAAATCTCGAGTCGTGTGGAACTTAACTACAAGTTTTTCATAGGATAACCTTGAGTTTTTCTATTTTCTAGAATAACCTTGAGTTTTCCTATTTTACGTTTTACATTTTTCATATAATTTTGGGAGATATATAAAAGCAAATTTGACATTCTGCAATCTACATGTATTCTTTGAATTTTCCCATATTTAAGCTAGAGGGCCATGCCGTCACAATTGTACAAGTTTCATGACATAATCGATCGATATATCAAACATGACTAAAATCTCTTGAAATATAAAACATAATCGACATATAAGTTTCATAACATTTGTATGTGAGTTATTGTGAAAACATTTACATTTAATTTACTCTAATACTAACGATCCAAATTATATTTTGTCACATCCAAAATTTTGATTTATAGTTCCCATTAAATTCATCATATAAAAATACTAAGGGATACAAAAACTTTTCATTTTTTGAGCTTTTTAAGTATTTATTCGAATTTTTTAAAATCTATATACAAACAAGCACTGTTTTATCAACATTTTAGAGTCATTTTAAAAAAAAAAATTCAAAACAAATACTTAAAAAACTCTAAAAATGGAAACCAAATTTGTATTCCCTAGTATTTTCATATGATTAATTTAATGAGAATCATAAATCAAATTTTCGGACGTTACAAAGTACAATTTGGACTGTTAGCATTTCGAAGTGAAATGAAAATGTTCTCACATTAGTTTTACTCTTTGTATATAGTACCGTAGCCTCATTTTTGTTATATATATACTAATAAAGAGCTCACGCCTTGCTTTGGCTGAAATTATTATTTCTTGTAGTAATTTTTAAGATAATGTGTAACATGAAGAAAGAGGTCAAGTTTATTCAAAAAAAGTGTATCGGGATTATAAAGAAAAATGTTTAGTTATTGACGCATTGCGCGTAAGTAATGAGCCGAGAGTTCATCCTTTATGAGGAAACTGATATAAGTCTTAAATTTTAATGGGTTGAGACATTAACATATGTCAACGGTGGTGATTAATCTAAGTAAACAATCAACGGCTGAGGTTTATTCCTTGGGGAAGATAAAACTTTCATATCAAAAAAATCCAATCTCCTTCACTCACAAAGTGTGATGTGGTGGACCCCACCACGTAACTCTTTGTGAATATGATGGAAGTTCATTGGATGGACATAAGGCATTTCTCATTTTTTTATCCAATGCACGGGAGAAGAACGTTTATCTCCGCGAGTGTTCATCCCTAAACTTACTGCACTGTGCAGATCACAGCGTCAGCCGTTGGATCGTCCCGAGATGCGTGTCAGCGCGGCCCTCGAGACAATCCAACGGCGGACGCTGTGATCTGCACAGTGCAGTAAGTCGGGGGATATGAATTCTATCTCCGCTGCTTGAAAACCTCGACCAGGAAATCTAAAACCCTAACAAAACAAATCCGGCATCTCCAATGGCGTTCTCTCCGCCTCTCTCCACCACCCCGACCACCCTCTCGCTGCCCCACACTTCCCCCTCCCTCTCCGCATTCGCCCCCAGCTCCGCCCGCTCCTGCACCAGGCTCCGCGCCGCACCGGCAAAGAACTTATCCGGCTACCTCTCGGTTTTACACAAGTCAGTGGTGGAGGAAGAAGAGTACCGCAAGGCGCGCGCCGAGGTGAACCGGAAAGGGGCGGAATTGGAGGGGCTGATTGTCGAGGGATTCTCAATTGGCGGCATGGAGACCTGTATCGTCCTGCCGACCTTCAATTCGGTGTTCGATATCGGCCGGTGTCCTTCTAGAGCTATCAGTCAGGATTTCCTCTTCATCACACATGCTCACCTTGATCACATTGTGAGTTTCTGATCTCCATGGATGAGGTTTCAGTACTAATATACATACAATGCGGCATTTGTTGAGTCGGTTTGGTACTTTTGATTGAAGGGTTCTCTGCCGATGTACCTGGCGACGCGCAGCCTGTACAATCTGAAGCCGCCAACCGTGTTCGTGCCGCCGTGTATCAAGGAGGATGTGGAGAGACTTCTGGAGATTCACTGTACCATGAGCAATGTGGAACTCAATTGCGATTTGGTCGCACTTGATGTGGGTATGTATAATAATTCCTTATTGTAAAAACTAGTAAAGAGCCCATGCCTTGCTTTCGGCTGAAATTATTATATCTTATAATAAAGGGCCGGAAACTCATTCCTTGTAAAGAAACTAATATGAGCCTTAAATTTTAATGGGCCGGGACATTAATGTACATCAACAGTGGTGATCAATCCAAGTAAATAATCAACGACTGAGATTTCTTCTTTGGGGACGATAAAATTTTCATGTCAAAAAATTCAATCTCTAGGAGTAAGGATGATAGAACATAATGTTTGAAAAAGTGGGAGTACGCGCACCTTTGTTATTATTCGAACGAGTATTCGTATAAATTGAGGTACCAAAGAACTGGTACCAGGTGCATCAACATGCCCGTGAAACATACTCACCTCCTTTTATTTGTCATTCGCTTGATGGTTTATTCCGTGTAATAAAACTCAGGAGAGACGTATGAAATTCGTAATGATCTTGTTGCAAGACCTTTCAAGACCAATCATGTTATTCCCAGCCAGGTAAATTTTGAAATCAGCTCATCTGGCCAATAGTAGGTATCGTTACCCTGATAGATGCCATTGACATGAATCTGGTTTGATGTTAGGGATATGTCATATATTCTTTGAGAAAGAAGCTAAAGAAGAAGTATGCTCACTTGAATGGCGATCAAATCAAAAAGCTAAAGAAGTCAGGTGTTGAGGTAAGTGGGTATTATTGCTGAGATATATATTTCTTACAACATTTGTAAAAGTTTAAAGCTTTAAGGTTAAGAGCCTTCATTTTAACTAATCATTTTTAATGCTTAGATTACGGACATGATATTAATCCCTGAGGTTGCATTTACTGGAGATACAACATCTGATTTTATTCTTGACCCAAGAAATTCAGATGCTCTGAGAGCTAAAGTGCTAATAACTGAGGTAACTTCTGGTATATTCATTAATAGAGGTGGTTCACAGATAATACAAAAGCAGAATTATTCAAATTAGTTGTTTTGCCGGGTGACAGGCAACTTTCTTAGATGAAGAGAAAGATGCAAAACATGCAAAGGAGCATGGCCACATGCATATTTCTGAGGTAAGTTGATAATTGTTTTTGTTATAATTTACTGTACTGCTGGTAAAATCTAAAATCTAAATACAAATCTAAATGCTTCATTTGTACATTGAGAACATCTAATCTCTAAAAGCGGTTTTTCTATGAACACATTGTTTCTTGTAGATTATGGAGAATGCTCAATGGTTCAGGAGCAAGGCAATACTACTAACCCATTTTTCCGCCCGCTATACGATAGAGGTAAACCATATGCAAATTATTAATCAATAAAGTTGACAGTGATCCATTATTAAACCTTCTATATTCGTACAGGATATTCGGCAAGCTGTTTCAAAGCTGCAATCCAAATTATCCTGCAAAGTTGTTCCTCTTACAGAAGGTTTCAAATCAGCGTATACATGATGTATATAGAAATAAACATTTTTTTTGGTCATTCTCCCTTCTTTGTATAATTGTAATTTTCTATTTAGATTAGTAATTTTTTTTAGAAAAAAGAAATGCGGAGGTACGTTTTCTTGCTTTCATTGTTTGGTTTCCTGTCAAAGGAAAGGGTGATGGTTATTTACAGGTCCACTCCTGATTAAACTTGGCAATCACGCAGAACATAGAAGTAATTAAACTTACATGGGGTTATTTTGACAATGTTCACAATAATATTTCAGTTAAATTCGAAGTACATCTTAAAAATAGAGAGATTATTGCAGATATGTTTTTGTTATTGTAAATTAGTGGTGTTTTTGATATTAGAACATGGAAATTAGTGAAAATTTTATGCAATTCAGAACGGTTGTAATTTGTAGGCTTTTGATAGCCTATTAAATAATACTATGATGCCGTAAAAATTTGTAAGCAATAAATTCGAAATACTTATTAAACTTATAAGCTATAAATGTATCTATATATTTCTTTTTTATTTATTTTTTTCTCGTTCATTTCAAATTTACTGAAAAAGTGATGCACTTAATTGTATTTGAATTTCAATTATTGCCTCGTTTTATTATTTTTCCTTTTCATTTGTTGAAGGTAGAGTTTTAAAAATTGGCATGATGTGTCCAATTGTCTGTTGTGGAAACGACATTGGTCAGACACGAGAACAGATATGGCACGGTACGGGTCATAATTCGTGTCTTGTCGTGTCTGAGTTTTGATTTGAAAATTTTGAAACGACACAGAAGAATACACATAGTGCTCCAAAAAGAGCACAAAATGACACGAAAAAGTAGCAAGGCATGGAACAGTTATCAAACATGACACAAAAACGGCATGAGATATGACGTACACGACAAAAAATAAAATAAAATAAAAAAATAAAACAGATGTCACAGACAGAACACGAGTAGGCACAATGACTTTTTAGACTCATTTCTTCAATTTTAGTTTAATATTAGCTTTTTAAATTACTCAACTTATAGTACCTCCGTCTATATTTCAAACATAGGCCCTAAGCCCGAAAAAAGGTGTAATTTGTAAAACATTATATAATTATTAATTAAGACAAAATTTCATATATTTTGGTATCTTTATATATATTTTTTTGAAAAACTTTATATGTTTTTAAATTTTTTATTCTAAATTTTGAGGGGAAAAACAATTTAATGATTTTTTTGTTATATTTTCATTAATTTGAATTTTTTTATGTCTGTTTGGAATATTTTAATTTCTTTTTTATATTATGAACGAGAACGATTGAACATATCTAGCACGGTTAATATATGTGGATACGACCTAATAGGTCACATATATGATTGGACACAACTAGGGGTAAGAACGGAGCAGATTTTATTTCGTTCAAATCCGCTTCGTATCTGATAAATTATCCGTGAAAATGTGATCCCTATTTAAATATAAAGTATCCATATTCATATCTGTACTATATCCGTAAACACTGCAAATATGGATGCGAATAATTTTTTAAATTGTATAATTAGGCGGATATCCGAACTATTCGTATCCGAAATATTAGCATATATAACTGATATTTTTTTAATAGAATAGTGTTAATTGTCAAAAATTTTATATGTATATAATGTATTTCCACAAACATTAACCAATACACATGCTCGAATATTTATTGTCACTTTAAATATTTATTTTATTGTATAGGTACATTCAAAGATAATATATAGTAATTTTTATTTTAATCTGTAATTGAATCCGAATCTGAATCTGTATCTGCTCCGCATTTGTATCCGTTTAACACAGATTTGGTTTGAAGTTTTATAATATCCATATTCCATATCCGTATAATTCATATCCGCATAATAGAAAGCGGATACATATATGATTTTAGTATTATCCATTCCGTTTTCACCTCTAGATACAAACACATAGAGTACGATACGAATATAGCACAACACAATAGACACTACCGGTGTGCTCCAGAAAACAAGAGGGGAGGGGAAGGGATAGAACGGAAAAGAGAAGGGAAGAGTAAAATTGTACACTCCATTTTGGGAGGTAAAATTTTGATGAGCTTGCAAGGAAGAGTTCTAATCCTCTACCCTCCTTTTCCATTTTTTACCCTTCAATTTTAATGGTTGTGGAGCAAGTAAACTTAAGTGGGCAGGTGAATATTTTACTTGGACACCTCTATTTCCCCTCCCCTTCCATCCTCTACCCTCATGTGGAGCACAGTGTACATATTTTACCCATGACGTTCATCCTCTTTTCAATTTTTGGTACGGCACAACACGACATAAAAAATATATTTTAAAAAGAAGGTATGGCACAATATGGTACGATGGTGAATTGAGATCCTCTAAGTTAACTAAAAAATTGAGTTTGCCAGTACAATGATTTTATAAAAAACCTTGTAAATTCTAAATACTGACCGTCTTGACTGTCCTGACCGAGATTTGAAATCTACGACCCAAATCTGTCCAAAGTTAAACTCAAATTTTGAGTTAACTTAGAGAATACCTACGTACGATGGTACGGTGTATCGGACGCGGTACGATCTGAAACGGACCGGCACAATCCCAGACAATAAAATTCGAAGAGAGACTATAAACGTGTTCAGAGAAAAACGGGTGGGTGGCCGAACCAGCGCCACGGACCCACTTCCGACAGAAACCGGAAACAAACCCTCCTCACGGATCCACAGATCCACACAGGTAAACAAACCCAACCCAACCCAACCCAATCCGACACCGCTTATGAAAATCCAAAACCTAATTAAAAAAGGGCGAACAAACAAACAAATAAATAAAAAAAAGAAAGCAAGAAGGCTCCGCCCCCGCACGATTCATTCATTCATTCGTTCCTCTTCTAATTTGCTCGCTCGTCGCACAACAACAACAACACCAACAGCCTTGAAGCCTCCTCACCGCCTATCTCCAACAACAACAATCTCCTTCCCCCTTTCTTTCTTTCCGTCTCATATCTAAATTACCCGCGCAGGTATTTTATTTAAACTCTCCCTTAGTTACTCTACTACTTCCTTTCTCTTTATCCCTCTTTCTCTCTCGCTCGCTAGGGTTTCACTCCTCTCCCTATCTCTAATGTCTCTCGATCTGATTTCCCTTTCGCGTCCTCGCAGCGCTTGCAGATGGGGGACGAGGGGGCAGCCTGCCCTCCGGCGCCTAAGAGGCTCAAGAGGGTCGCCGAGGTCGTCATGGTGCTCTCCGCCATGGCTCAGATGCGCGGAGGCAGGGATCCCACCCCCGTCGAGAGGGCCATGGCTGCCGAGGCCAAGGAGACCCTCACTAAGCTCTGTGAGGGGTTTAGACCCAAGGATTTGTTCCCCAAGGAGGCCATCCCGGCTCTCACCGAGGAACTGGGGCTCCGGAAGGATGCTGGTATCGGGTTCAGGGGACCTAGGGTTCCGATTGCTGACAGGATACTCCAAACTAAGAGAAAGGTTTTGCTTTTTTTGGCCTTTTTATTTTCTTTGTTTAAACAATTGCGTTGGTTAATTAATGATAGTGGTATAGATTCTCATGGAAGTTAATTAATTACCAGAGAATAGTTTTGATCCAATTTCAATTTCAGCTGCAACTGTAGTTTAGCAGGACCGGGTTCTTATTGTAATAAATCTGCCTCCCAATTGTTGGTGGTTTTGTGGGGGCAATGAGTGATTGTTAGGTACTGGTTTAGGTATAACTGTTTAGTCAGTGTTGCATTCTCCTTTGAGTGCAGTCAATAGTGCTAGTTGCTGCTGTTTTGCTGTTCTTGAGAACACATATGGTGCTATTGTATTGTATGATACTAACTGTTTATTCAACTTTTTATTTATGACAACTGAATCTATGTGATACAAGTCTACACGGTTATCTGAATTCTTATTTATCACGCATTATGTTATTTTGACATAATGATATTCATCATAACACCAGATACAGTTCACTGACCTATTGGTATATTGACTATCTTTTGTGAATGAATTACTTACATTGATTAATCCTAAGAAGTTTTTAAACGCTTTAAATGTTATCTGCTGCAGCTGGAAGGACCCAAGGAAGTTCCCAAGAACCAGTATTATCCTTCTCAGCATGTTCCAGTGCCTTTTGGCGCAAGTCCAATATCAGTACCTGGAGGAGCCCATCACATGCAGACAGTCTCTTCTGTCCAAACAAGGAGGTCACATATGAATGAAAAAGCAGCTGCCGTAAATGTGTCTAATCCTTCACCAGCCGTTCCTCATAATGTACCATCACAACCGAAACCCAATGGGATGGCACATCTAGCTCAAGCAAGAGGTACTTGTGTTATGTTTTCGTATTTCTTTCAGTAGCATGTAGTAGTTAGGGATTTTGTCTTGATTTTTTTATTTAAACAATGGATGACAATAAAATCAGACATGTATCTGCTGTTTTCTCGACTGCATCGTGGGTCCGTGCTTTCTAGACCAAGCCTTGCGAACTGGGAATCAGACTTGTCCCAGGGATCGGGGACTCGGAATCGGCTGACTTGGATCAGAAATTCTTTTTTTTTTTTAACGGAAAAAGCTTAATTTTCATTAAAATTTCAGGAAAAACATAAAAAATTACTTAGTCACAGTATGATGTTAGAACAATGCATGGCACTCAAATGATCCACTAATGTAATTTAATACAAACATCCAAACCAATCAGATAGTCTTACTGTATTCTCATATATAGCATAGAAGCATTTTATCCAATTTGTATTACATTTATTGCTCAAACAGTAATTTAAATAACATATAATATTAACTAATTATACTATAAATTCTAAAAAATAATTTCAGATAATCAATAGCATAAATTTATATGTTATTTTCCAATAAATTATCAAGACAAAAATACAAAATCATTTAGTTTTGTTCAATATTTTCATGGTGTCACTAATTATTTATTAAAGATGGAAATTGTTGCAATTACATCTAGAGTGAGTGAATAAATGATTTTATGATTATGTACTTATATGCTGCATGGTTGTATTGGCAGTTTCAACATTCTATACACTAATTACAACACAAATTATGGTTTTGGACTTGCCATACCTGTTCAGAATTTTAAATGGGGTTGGTTCATGTGGAACGATACTAGAACTTGAAATTTTCTTCACTAGAAATTTGTGCACTGTGCCTAGATACTAAATAATAGCCTAAAGTTCTTTCTTCATCAACCCACCCTGAAAGAACTCGCAATCAACCCCTGCAAAAATTGACACAAAAAAAAAAAGCACATTTTTACTTGATTTTGCCCTAAACTCGGCTGATTCTCTGATTTAACACCAATTCAACCGAGTTCTTACCAAAAAATTGCCAACTGACGAAATCGGGAAAAAAATCAGCTATCTGATCCGACTGGGCTGATAGCCAGCCATGTTCTAGACCTTAAATAGAATGTCTAGACCAGAAAAGCAGATCCACATATCCAATTCCAAGTATGGAATAACAGCAGAAGCAAACACAGTATAATCTCTTAATATTTTCAGATAAGCAATTATTTTAATTTTGATGTTGGGAAAAATGGAAAATTTGAAAATCCAGTATCAACAAGTGTGATATTTCCAATGGAGAATAAATGTTTCACATGCTGCTTCTGTATTTAAAAAAAAATCATATTATAGTTCAGTGGTTATTTCTTATGACAATTGTTTTTGTAGTTATTTTTATGGCAATTGCATTCGTCTGTTTATTTATTGTTCTATTTATTTCTTTCTTTCTTCCTTTTCTGGTGTCCTCAGCACCAAAAGCAGCAAATCCCCAAGTCCTTCCTGATCAAAAAGAGAAAACGGTAGACCACACATCTCTCAGAATGCCCAGTGCACCCCATGGCATGCGCCCTGCCCAGAACAACGAAGTAAAACCGCATGCAGTTCAACCTGGACCAGCCAACCTCCTTATTGGGCTCCCAGCCCCGCAAGGGATCACATATGTTCCTGCCCAATCTGTCTACTCTAGCCATGCTGATATTTCTAAAAAGGTACAACAGATTATACAGGCTAAACGGGACTCCACCCACCCAAGCTGGACTCCACCCTCGAGTGACTACATGAACAAACCCCTTATGTGCCAAGCATGCAATGCTGTTGTTACCGATGTGGACAGCTTACTCATATGCGATGCCTGTGAGAGAGGGACGCACTTGAGATGCCTTGAGGCAAATGGTACAAAGGTTCAGGTACCTAAAGCTGAATGGCACTGTCGGAGATGTCTTGCACTTAGCCATGGGAAAGCATTGCCTCCAAAATATGGTAAGGTGACACGTACTCTAGGTACAGCAAAAGCTGTGCCAACTCCACGAAAAGAAAATCCACAGTTGAAGGATGATCAGAAGAAAACAGTACCTAATGGAGTTGTTACGAATCAGCCAAATACTGCACCTGTTGTTAATAGTGGAAATGCTGGACCTGTTGTTAATAGTGAAAATGGGAATAATGTTCAAGTAGCATCAAGTAATCCTAAGGAACATACAGTTACACCATCGGCTGGCACTGGTGTCAAAACTGAAGGTGGCACAGGTGTCAAATCTGATGGCGCAAGTGTGAAATCTGAAGTTGGTGCAGCTATCAATTCTGAAGCTGCTGCGGTTGTCAAAACTGAAAGCCAACATTCTCAAAATGGCCAATCTGATAAGTTGATAACTGATGGGCCAAAACAACCTTTGGCTGAAAAAGAAATAGCTTTACCAGACCAGCACCAGGTGGACAAAGATAGTAATGAAGAAAATGGGGTTGCAGCTTGTGAGAAATCTGTTTGTCCTGAAGTTTGTTGGGTTGGAGGTGCTGGGGAAGTCATTGACGGAAAGAGTTACTACAGCTCATGTTGTATCGATAAAACTACTTACAAGCTTCAAGACCATGTCTTGATATCCTCTGATGGTGGACGATTTATCCCGTCAAAGATCAAGGCTAGTATCTGCTGTTTCAAACTTTCCATATCCAATTTTTGAAACATATACTAAATTTATCTTTGTTTTAATAAAACTCTGCAGTCTTTATGGGAAAGCAAGGAACGGGGTTCAAAATTGGCAGTTGTGAATCCATATTACCTTCCTAGTGACCTTCCTGAATCTGTAAGCTGCTCGTCAGGTGGTGTTGAAGAAAATGAGGTAAATAGTTCTGTATGCCGTATGGATGCAAACTTCCAGTGTTATTAATTGTTAGCAGGCAGCTCTTGAGTGGTTCAGCACCATACAATACTGAGGTGCTTTAGAGTACCGGCTGGAGAGAATTCTGTTAAGAAATTAAAGCTGTTGTCATTATCTCAAACCTAAATTTGTGGAAACAGACAAGTAAAATACATTGTATATTATGGGTTGCAGCTGTAGGAAAGTAAGATTTTACCATATGTGCTAACAAAGCATCTTTTTAGGATGGAAATTACTGATAGTAAGAAAGTATATAACAAAGCCTTTAGTCCCATGCATGTTTGGTTGGTTAGAAATGAAACCCAACTAGAGCCACACAAACCAAAATAGGTTATAACATTATTAATATAGTAATGTAGTACTTGATTAATTATAGAAAGAATGAAAATACTGTGTGAAATTGTATCCTTAATTTGGTGAGCTTGGATTGCAGGTATATGCCTCAGATAACAAAGAGACGATAAGTATTAGCTTGATCAGTGGTCCCTGTGAAGTATTGAGATCTGACAGGTTTCAGGAGGAAAATGATAAGAGGAACCAATTAACCGATTCGAACGACAATCTGCCTCCCATCTTTTTGTGCAGGTATGTGTGTTTGTGCTAACAAGCTATTTTAGGTTTTGTTCTTTCAGTGGAAATTATGTTTATTATTACTATTATTATTTTTTTTGGGAAAAGGAGGCTGAGTTTTGTAGTTTTATTCAAAAGCTTTGGTTTATGGTGATTGTACAGATGGAAATATGATGACACCAATGGGATTCTAAGGCCGCTTACGAATTAACATGGAGCAGGGAACTTTCGACATATGGTGATTATATTTGTAACTTCATTCTCATCTTGATTACACACCCAAGGAAAATCAGAGAAACGGTTCATTGCGCTATTTTACAAACGTCTGATATGGTCCTTGTAATCAAAGGTAAAAATTATCCCGGACGGAGTCAACAGAGTGGGCTGGTGCTGTACATTATGTAGCTCTCGATAATCCTAGGTTTAGGTAGTCAATTGTATTAATTTGGTCTAATTATTTTTTATTAGATCTATAGTGAGTGTGTGATCATAATTTTTCCTGTAAAACGGCCAGAGAGGGCTGGCTGTTGCACCTTGCTTCATAGAAGCAAAAGAAAAAAGAAAGTCTTCTGGCTTTTGATAGTTCGTCTGCTGTAATCTAATCTTAATTCTTTGGACTGGAAGTGTTTCTTTGATAACTTCGCAAAAAAACCAACAAATTTTAATATATGGGCCGCTAGATCTGAACTGCTCTTATACCAGGAACACATTTTGGGCTTTGAAAATTGAAAACAGAAAGTCTTAAAATCTCCTCTTTTTAGTTTTTTTTTTTCTTTCGTATGAAAAGAACTAGTTCCTCTGTAAATGATACTACGTCCGTATGGATTCAGCTTATGTGCCCCTGACGTGTAAAAGGAAAATTGGCGGTCCTTTTTAAGTGGCCAGGATGGAATATAAATAAAGCAAGGGAATAATTCGTTGATCTTGATTCAACCTGTTCTCATTAAGGATTAAGCTCACCATTGTATCTGGGAAAACTGCTTACTATGTATTCAGCAGAAAACGAAAGAAGGCATAGAAAATAAAAAAAAAGGGAATCGGTGTGACATTTGGAGAATTATCTGTTCTCGTCTGTTGACCTGACCCAATAGCTATGTGGTAGGAAGACGTTATCCCCAGTCCCCACTGTACCAAGTAGGCCAGTATATATAGGATCGGGATCACCTGCTTTTCTGAAAGCCCTGTTTTTTTTTTTTATTCGACGGTTGGGAAATACCGAAGAATTTTGAAATCGGTGCAACAAATTCCAAAGTACTTTGAGATCGGTGCAGCAACTAATCCGATCGTTCGATCGGAAAAGCAGGCTCAACTTTTCTTTTCAGAAAAGCAGCAGATTTTTACCCAGTATATATAAAGTGGCCACATATGGATGGAGAGAACACATGATATGCTTTATTTTCAAGTGGCCATGTATGTAGAGAACACATCATACTTTATTTTCAGTTTTTCACACGTGCTCAACTTGTTTTAAGGAATTATTTAAAGTGGATGAAGAAAGCAAAAGGTGCACTGTGTTAAGAAAGATGTAGGAAGCACAATATCCTGTCAATTCATTCCAGGTAGTTAGTTCTCACCTGTCTCTTGATATAAATTTGGTACACAATATGTGGAGTCATATCTGGTGAAGTATGTTCCTGAGTAACCGGCATCCACCAAACCGAAGATTTAGGTGCTTTTGATGTACCTAGAGCTATTTACATACCAACTAACTGAACTGAAAAACACATTGTACCTCAGGTTAGATGTACTCAGATTTCAGGTAGTATCACCATTGCTTGGGTGATTTTGATGTTAAATCTTCAGTTATGGACAAAAGGTTTAATTGTTCAAACTTGGGCCTGGTACAAAGCCTGTTTCAGTTCATTGGAGTTTTGAGTTTGTGGGTACTTGGTTACTAATTGCATACTATTTGCCTTTTGCTTGTTAAGAAGCAACAACGTTGGTGTGACGTTTTTTAAACAAGTTCTTCTTATTTTTTTGTGAAGCTTAGTCAAAGAAAGGATTTCATTTGATTATCATATACTTCCTTGAGTTATTTCTGTTTGACTTGGAGTTCATTTTAGAGTCGTAGGTAGCTACCACCTGTTTTATCTATCCACCGGTTCACCGTATTTTCGATGAACAAATATTATTTTTCAGTAAACATTTATATATTTCCTATCAACATATATCATTTTCTAGTAAACAGATACACTAACTACAGTTTTGGTTTTCAGTAAACCTTTATGCAACTGTGACAAGTATATGGGTACACATAGGTGCACGTGGGTGTATCAAATTATGAAAGAGAAGTAGATGGGAGACTTACTTTATAGGTACAAACTCTACCTGTTTTCCTTAATTTTATATGACAACTTGATTGATGCCGTCGCCCAAACCTTATCACTTGAGTGTTTTCAAATGCAAAGTTTGTCAACTAACATGCTATATAATATGTTATATAAACTTATCAAGTCAGAAGATATGAAGTCGACTTCAGAAGAATTTTGTAAACTGCAGACCTAATTTCAATATGGTTTTTCTTTTTTTTCTTTTTTTTTTTTTTCTAAATATGACTAGAACAATGGTCTCTTTGACATATTCCTGTTGGAATAAAAATCTTGATTTATTTTGAAGTTGGTAGGTCAAAGTTGTTTACTTTTTTTTTTTTTTAAATCAATCCTAGAAATGGAGTTTCTAATAATAGATTGATCAAACTTTGAAAAAAAAAATATATAATTGGTAATTAAAACATGCACCAGCTCTAGCATTTGCATTATTGCAATGCATGAATTTAAATTGGCAATTTGGATTATTATTATTTTTTTTTTTTGATGTAGCAGGCGAATTGCCTACTATGTTTTTTATAATTTGGATTATTATTCAATTGGAATGATTGATATGCACATGTACTTTGGATAAGTATGTCCTTGCCTAATTAAAAAATTAGTACAACAACCATATGCTTAGTCGATAGCATGTGATTCGGGTTAATTAAATGAACTAATTAACACAGTTTTGGAGCTGACAATTGCAATTTGCAAAAGAATAATGTCATAAATGTAATTACCTAACAATTGTAATTGAATTAATTAACAACGTATCCTATATTAATTGTTACGTAAAGTGATTTGTCATAGTTTATTATCTGGTGACTTCTTCAACAAATAAAAAAAATATTCGAAGGTGTTATATATATATTAACAATTGCTCGATCATACCAACAGATAAAAAACTCGTAATTCATTTCTTAATTCTTAGACTTGCAACTAAGGTAAATTGATGGTGAATTTCGAAGCACATTCCTCTTCCAAGCAAATCTATATATGGCACACAGCATATATATATATGACACCAGAAACGAATACAAAAATAGAGTCAATGTTTCTCTAATATATATGATCATCATATATATATTTAGTTGACGAATCTATATAACAAACAGAGCGAATTTAAGGTCCTTTTCTTGACACTCCTACACAAATTATACATTTTTTTTTTTGTGTTAATTTCAAACTCTGCATGTCATTATATTCTATATATATAATTATATATAGCTAACTGTAAGTTCCGGCTGTTGAATTTGTCAGTCTTGAGAAAGAGAATGACCTTATTTTCATTGAAAGTCTTGAAGGTTCTGATCAATATATTATATATATATATATATATATATATATATATATATAGGATATTTTAGAGGATTCATTTGGAAGTTATATTAGTACCAGTGGCGGAGTTTGACCGTATTCAGTCACAAAATGTAATTAATTCAAGTCCGTTTTCAATTGAGAAAGGGATCTAAATAATGACTAGAAATTAAGTATTGGTATTTGATGGCGAGTGTTTTGGTATTTATATATGAATTCAGAAATATAATTAAATTGTTATATGTATTTTAAATTATCTCAGTACCATATATTCATAGATTTAAAAAGTGATAAAAATTTAATATTGTTTCGATAGCCTTCAAGAGAGGAGGAAAAAACATAAGAGTGGAATAAAAAATGTTTGAATACACACGTAAATAAAATCAGAAGGGTATATATAATTTTTTGTGTTTATATAATGCATGATATATACAAAAAAAATAATGGGAACTAATACTTATAATCATTTGATGCCTTCTCTTTCAAATAGAGAAATAATACATTTTACCCATACGATCTTACTCTACAAAATATAATTTTTCTTCGGTGCATCAAGTTTTGTTTGACCAAAAAAAAAAAAAGAAAAAAAAAAGAGCATTTTGAACCATATGATTTATGAAAATAAATAGAAAGTGATATCCAGTGCCATAATCTTGCACTAATTCTTACCAAAAATTGGTAGTTTTTATTCATCATATGGCTCAGATTGCTCATACTTTATTTCCCTAAACAAAATTTGGTGCATCGTAGTATTACTCTTTTGTTATTTTTGTTTGATAGGAACCTTGACAATGGTACAAATCTCATGTACATATTTGTCCTTGACCTTGAACATATGTAAAGTTAATGCTTTTGTATTAGACTATAGTAATGGAAGCCGGTACTAATACTACTATGGTAGTTAAAAAAAGTATTAACTTGGTGCTGTAATTTTCCCTGGCTGTTAATATTTCAACCGAAAAAAGAGAAGAAAAAAAAGAATCACGCAGAGAGAGAATTACCACGAAAATCCAGATCGGAAAAAGATGTGCCAACTTGAAATTGGTCTTTTTTGTTCCAAAAAATAGGAATCCCAAATATTCCAGGAGTCCCCTTCAATTCAGCCTTTTCTCCTACGCCAAACATGAATAAATCATAAATCTGGCGATTGTAAATATTCGTAATATGAAGATTTTTAAGGTGAGAATTTCTCTGGTATCTTATCTAGAGTACTGTAATGTGTGGTGTTTATAGTTTTATATATATATATATATATAGTAAAACTATGGTGCTCCTAGGAGCACGGGGCCTCCCGTGCTCCTAACTCAAAAATCATATTAAACCATCTCGAAATTTCGATTTATGGGTCTCATTAAATTCTTTATATCAAAATATCATAGGATACAAAAATTTTCCATTTTTTGAGATTTTTAAGTATTTGTTTTGTATTTTTTTTAAAGATGACATAGTTTTATACATTATTTTATTATTATTTTGATGTCATTCTAAAAAATTCCAAAACATATACTTAAGAAAGTCAAAAAATAGAAAATTTTTGTATCCTAAGAGATTTTGATATAAAGAATTTAATGAGAATGATAAATCAAAATTTCATGATGATTTAGTATGATTTTTGAGTTAGGAGCACGGGAGGCCTCCGTGCTCTTAGGAGTACGCTAGAATTACTATATATATATATATATATATATATATATATATAACTCTATATATATATATAACTCTATATATATATATATATATATATAATTTTGCTACGGTGAGTTGCAACTCACGGGCTGCTCCGTGAGTCGGGATCCAAAAACATATCAAATCACCTCCAAATTTTGATTTATATGGCTCAATAAATTTTTCATATCAAAATCTTGTAGCACGCAAAAAATTTTCATTTTTGGATATTTTTAAGTATTTGTTTGAGATTTTTTAAAATGATACATAAAACATTGATTATTTTATTAATATTGTATAGTCATTTTAAAAAATCTCAAACAAATACTTAAAAATCTCCAAAAATGAAAAATTTTTGCGTGCTACAAGATTTTGATATGAAGAATTTATTGAACCGTATAAATCGAAATTTGGAGGTGATTTGATACGTTTTTGGATCCTGACTCACGGAGCAGCCCGTGAGTTGCAACTCACCGTAGCTAGACTCTCTCTCTCTCTCTCTCTCTATATATATATATATATATATATTTATTTATTTATTTATTTATTTTTTTGGCTTATCAAATGACCACCGCAGACAAGTAAGATTATAAACTAAAGAGAAACATCTTGGGTCCATCGAAAAACCGTCTATACGTCTATAGACGTGTACGAATTATGTAACAGATACACTCTAAAATGTAACAGATACATCCCGAAATGTAACGTATGGACGCTTCGTACGGTTTTTCTGCTAGGTATTACACTAAACTAAATGGTGAGGAAATACTAAAAGATCAAAGCACAATTAATACTGTCTTTTCTGGAAAAGTAGTTGTGGACATGTCAATTTTACTGCAGTCTTTTCTTTAATTTTCCAAAATGGACCAGTTAGATAGATATTTTTTTTTTCTTGAAGAAAAGGGGTTACACCAAATTATTCAAAAGAAATTACTAGTTATATTTTTTGATTATCGATTATATATGTATTTTTTAAATTATTAATTATGCCTTATTTTTTGGAGAATGCTAATTGTTGAAAAATATTGATGACTCTAGACTTTAGAGTATATATGTTCACGTCTACCAGTCTAACCCCATAAAAGACGGTCCCTTCCTTGTGAATAATTTTCAACAATTATACCGCTAAAACAGTGACATATTTAGCTCAATATATCCTCATTTTTCAGTTCTTATTTTTCCATTGTTTTTTTTTCTTGAAGAAAACCTCACAAATCAATTGCAGTTTGTTATATCTACTCCAGTTAAAAATGCTAATATACAAGATTCAGCATCTATTTTATTCTAATATTTTTTGTTAATTTGTAGATATCAGTGTTTTGTTTATGGGAGGTCGCGGGTTCGAAACCCGGATGGGGGTCTTTTATAGACATTTAAATAAATTTGAGTGCCTTGACCCTCATCTTTATCTCAAAAAAAAAAAAAAAAAATTGTTTTGTTTAATTATTTGTGATTAGTTAATTTGTAACTCAAATACATAAAAATAGTCCATGAGCTTGTTTTCAACATTCTATTAGAACAATTATTTTTCTTTTACTTCACAAGAGTAATCATTAATTTGTAATTTATACTCTATGAAGAGCGGTAGCTCTTCATACATGCACTCGATCATGCCACAATCATCAAAATCACATATAGGTTCATGAGTATTATATGTTTTTCTTAAGAGTTGAGCTTATCCTTACTGTATATAAAAGCATATTGGAAAAAATGACATGAAATGACTATCTTTCTCAAATAAGAAACCTGAACTGTTGATCATTTTCTTGGATAGTTCAGAATCGGTGATTTACATTAATGCCCGCTTTTAAAATTTAAGGCCTATATCAATTTCTTCAATATAAAACCTATTACATATTTTCTTAAAAATTTATTATAAGAAGTAATAATTTCAGTCCAAAGCAGCGTGACTCTTTACTAGTATATATATATATAGGTTCATGAAGTCCCATATATAGAAAATCTTCTGTCCAAAATATAAAAAAATTGAATAAGAGGGGTGGCTGGTCCCTCATCGTACCCCTAGTTCCCCCCTGTTCTTCATCTTCATGCAGAGCTAGCTAACTTAATTAAAAAAAATATGATGTTAATGGTTAATTCCACGTGCCATTAATTACTAATTAGTTTCAGCTTGGTGGGGAACCCACTGTACACATGAAGCTTCACATGGCATAATTAACAAAAGATATACAATCTTTAATGTTATGCAAAGTTCTTGTAGCTCTTTCTTTGTAACAATATATATATAGTGGATTGTGTACATAACTTGGTATTATTTTGGTAGTGTGAACCTTGACACATTACTGATATATAGAAGGATGCTGAAGGGATATAGGGAGATTGTAGTGATACTGGTAAAGAGCCTGCGCCTTGTTTTGGGCTGAAATTGTTACTTTTTATAATAAATTTTTAAGATAACATATAATGGGCCTTAACTTGAGAAAATTGATATATGGGTGTTAAGTTTTAACGAGTTGAGACATTAAAGTACGTCATGGGCAGAACCAAGGGCAGTGCCAGGCTGTGCCCGGGCACTGCCTTGCTCCAAAATTTTTTTCCAACACCTATACATTCATACCATTAATTATATGTTAATTATACTATACATACATTCATATCATGGTAGTGCCATGATATGTTGATATGTTATCTAATAAAAAGTTTCTATTAATTATAGTGGTTGTATGTGTACCTGTTATTAAAAAGGAGGGATCCATTGACAATTTCTATATTGACAATCTTGACAATTTAATATTTAAAAAATTTGTAAAAAAATCATATAAATTCTCAATAATAGAAAAAAATTTTCGGAAGTATTTCTTAACTTATAGATTGATTATGTTTCCGATTATATTTAATTTAAGTTATATTTGATAGCTCTTCAAAGATCCGTTAAATTACAACAGTTAAAAATACAAAAATTTTTGATAAGCCATCAAACGATATTCAAATTGATCGAAATTTGAAACACTATCAATTTACGAGTTAAGTAATGCATTCATAAATCTTTTTTTATTTTTAAGATTTTTTATGAATTAAAATTTTGAAATGTTCCATTGTTAAGATTGTCAAAATAAGCATTGTCAATGGATCCCTCCTCATCATTAAATTGTTTCTTGAATTTCCTCTATGTAAGTTGTTTTGATATTTTTTTTGGCTCCAAGACATTGGAGAAGACTCATCAATTACTTATTTTGTCGTTTAAATATATAGTTGGCTTTTAATATTATAGTTTTTATTTTTTTGGAATGCTCAATCTATTAATTGAATATGCATATTTTGAAAATTTGGATATTATGACAATTATATAAATTTTCTTTATTATTTGATCTTTATACATAATTGATTTGACATTCTAAAAAATTATATAGAGACTAAGGCATCGGGCTTCTCGGCACCCCCTTCAAATCATTCCTAGTTCCGCCACTGAAGTACGTCAACGGTGGTGATCAATCTAAGTAAACAATCAACGGCTGAGATTTTGTTCCTTGCTAACTGATCATGATGACCTGCACCACACAGCTATGGAGAGAAAGATGGTCACAGATCAGGAAGCAACTGAGAAAATTCTTGTGTAGAAAACGACCTTCTAAGTTGTTTTGTTCTGGTCGGCTGCGTGGATTGATGCTTCTTATTATACATCTCAAATTCTCAATCAATTAGTTTCTTTCATATAGACCCCTAAAAACATGATTTTTTTTTTTAATAATTTAGGCTTGCGTTTCAGTTTTTTCTTCTATTGTTTAATCCATATATATATATATAGAGAGAGAGAGAGAGAGAGAGAGAGAGAGAGAGAGAGTAAAACTAGCGTGCTCTTAAGCTCACGAGAGCCTCCCGTGAGCTTAACTCTAAAAACGTATCAAACTATATCTAAATTTTGATTTATATGGCTCAATAAATTCTTTATATCAAAATAATGTGGCATGCAAAAATTTTTCATTTTTGGAGATTTTTAAGTATTTATTTCGGATTTTTTAATAGCAACTATACAATATTAATAAAATAATCAATGTTTTATATGTAACTTTTAAAAAATCAAAATAAATACTTAAAAATCTCTAAAAAATGGAAAATTTTTGTATGCAACATGATTTTGATATAAGGAATTTATTGAGCCATATAAATCAAAATTTGGATATGGTTTGATATGTTTTTGGAGTTAAGCTCACGGGAGGCTCCCGTGAGCTTAAAAACACGCTAGTTTTACTCTATATATATATACACATCTTAAGCTATCACTAGAATGCAACAAATACATTCGGTTTTGTAAGTTGTAACAGATAGATCTGATTTCGTGACAACAGATACAGATATTCTATGGATGTTATTAGGTATAACTCTTTCTTTAATCCGAAATGAAACAGCGTGGAAACTGCCTAGTATATAAGTAGTAATGGTTCAATATTTATTCAATCAAACAAACCGGTTGTTTTTCACGACGAACAGTGGATGCCCTCTCCATGACCCCAGAACTTGACTGTGACATTTACTTAGTCTAATCTGTGTAGCTTCCATTTGCAGGCTGTTTATACTTTATAATTATAATAATTAATTGAGTAACAGCTGGCGTCCACCCTTTTAATTTATCCACCGGTGTCTACTGTATTTTCAATGAACAACTATATATCATTTTTCAGTGAATATCTATATCTTTCTGATTAATAGATATCATTTTTCAGTGAACATTTATACATACATGGTAGTGTGTCAAAACTGTGAGAAGAGGTGGATGGGTGACCTACTTTATAGGGTAGACTCCGTATGTTTCTCTAATTAATTTGTCTTCTTTGATTGAGACTTCCTGGACTTAATTAACATGTACAACTTGATATATAAATGGCATAATCTGCTTTGAGATTCGTGCAACTCAATCTCGAAAAAGCCCTCCTACAATCCGCATCGTTGATTCGCTGCACGGTAGAATACTGCGCAGGAGAGGATATATATAAGCACGCCATTTGTACCTACTTATAGTGTCTAATATGGTACCAATCACTCCTTTTAAACAAAAAGGAGCCCCCCTTTTGCTCTCAATAGTTCCTTGTTCTTCTTCCACCTCACCTCACCTTAGCCTCTCTCTATGGCAAGAATGATTGTTCTTGGTCTCTTGCTTCAGCTCTTTACCATAAGGTCAGTTCTGGCAGCTGCTTGCCTCCAGAACTGCAGTACCATAGACATCAGTTACCCGTTCGGTACCGACAGCAGCTGTGCACTCGCAGGGTTCGAACTTGCATGTGACCAGAGCCAGAAGCCGCACAAACTATTCCTCGGGAACAGCTCGGTCGAGGTGTTCGACATATTGTACTCCAACAGCAGCATACTTGTCAGAACCAAGGTGGTCAGCGCGAACCAGTCGAGCTACAACGAGTCGTGGTCGGCCTTGCCAACGGATAACGGGCCTTATGTCCTATCGACCTCCCGTAACAAGTTCGTAGCCGTAGGTTGCGGTATGCTTGCGCAACTAAGTTCTGTTGGGCAACCGCAGCAAGTAGTCAGTGCATGTGCATCGGTGTGTGCAAGCCAGGCGAGCTTGCCAACAGACGGAACGTGCACTGGGATTGGCTGTTGCAAGTCTTCCATACCGATGAGTCTTAGCTCTTTCGAGTTTCAGCTCATGTCCATCGACCAAACTCCCCTTTTCGCAACGAATGTTTCGAACAAGGCTTTTGTTGCGGAGGAAACATGGATAAATGCAAACATACCGGCTATGGAGAGCTGGAATGGCAACGCAAACGATAGTCAGTCATCGGCGGTACCGGTTTTGTTGGAATGGTATATTAATGGCCAGTCTTGTGCAAGTGCAAAAGGGAAGCCTGATTACAAATGTATAAGTGAAAACAGTGACTGTATGGACTACAACAGTACCAGTACCGGTACCGGTACTGGGTACCGATGCAAATGTTCAGATGGGTACGACGGCAATCCTTACGTGAAAGGCGGGTGTCAAGGTACATAAAAAATCAGAATAATCGATAAAAAAAAAAATCCTCTAGTTGGAATCAAGTAGAATTGCTTAACATTTTTTCCAAATTTTTCCATTATGATTAGATATCGATGAGTGCAAGCATCTCGATACGTATCCATGTTACGGAGAATGTATAAACATACAAGGATCATACGACTGCTATTGCAAGAGCGGGAAGTCTTCTTCCGACCCAAAAAAAGCGCAATGTGTCGCCTCCAGCGACCCAGTATTGATTCCCCTTACAGGTAACTTGCCTCAGTTGCACATAACTCAAGTTGTTCTTGTTCTTAGAGCATTTCCGACCTTTGTTCCGAGAGAATTTTCTCCGAAAACTACTCTGTGTAAAGGAATACTATCCTTTTTTTTTTTTTTTCCTTTTCTTTCCATTTTGTTTTAAGGGATGGAAAAGATGAACAAAATTTTAATGGATACTGTGAACCATAGAACCCAGATTTGACCAGAAAAAGTAATTGACTCTGACCATAATTAAAAAACTTAAATTAGGGTAAACCACGGTATTAATTCAAAGGATAGATTGTTAATATGAATAAGATAAGTAAGACAGTAAAGGATAATTCCCTTTTGCAGTTCCTTGAGTATATGATATATTTGTTGCTACAATGCATATACAATTCAATAAAAAAATAATAATAAAATGCTACATAATCTAGTTTATCTTAAGATAAACAGTCCAAATCTAGATAATCTTAAAAAATAAAACAATCTGTGATAAAGATCACATCCATAATATATCAAGTTTAATTTTCAATTCTGATGGTTACTACCAGACAGTTTGAAATTTTGAATATCAGTATTGTATGTATGCATGCACAAATCAGGTCAAACGATTCTGTTGATTTTGGCTAGCTAATAGTCAGCTTAAATCCAAAAGCTGAAAAGGATGTTTAAGGAAAACTACAATGTGTTAGAATAAACAAATGCCAAAAATCCACCTTCAACTTTGCAATTTTATAATTAATTTATTGGACAAGTAAATAACTAATGAGAAACATCTTACATCAATTAAAAAAGTGTCTATACGTTCATACATATACAAATAAATGTAACAGATTTATCCTGAAATGTAACCGATACATCTCAAAATGTAACCTATGGACGCTGGGTATCACTCATAACTAATCTAGCTTGTTTTTTTGATTTGCAGGGGTGCTCACAATAGTAGGAGTGGGGATATTTGTTTGTCTTCTGAGCCTACCAATTGCCATCATCATGCTGCTGTACAAACTGAAAGCAAGGAGATTAAGAAAGTTAAAAGATAAGTTCTTCAAGGAGAACCGGGGTTTTCTGTTACAGCAATTGATCTCATCAAACAAAGATATTGCTGAAAGGATGAAGATATTCAGCTTGGAAGACCTCGAAAAGGCGACGAACAACTTCGATCCAACCCGGATTGTTGGCAGCGGCGGCCACGGCACAGTGTACAAGGGCATTTTGTCCGACCAACGTGTCGTGGCGATTAAGAAATCGAAAGTTAAGGTGCAGAAGGAGACACAGGAGTTCATCAATGAGGTTATCATACTCTCGCAGATCAATCACCGGAACGTGGTTAAGCTTTACGGGTGTTGTCTGGAGAGCGAGGTTCCGATGCTGGTTTACGAATTCATCTCCAACGGTGCCCTTTCGCATCGCCTCCACAGTAATATCTATCGATCGTTACCGTGGCAGGATCGTACCAGGATTGCTTTAGAAACGGCAAGAGCGCTTGCGTATCTGCACACCGCTGCCTCCATTTCGGTATTTCATAGGGATATCAAGACTGCGAACATACTGCTCGATGACAGCTTAACGGCGAAGCTATCAGATTTCGGTGCTTCGAGATCTGTACCTTTAACCGAGACTGGAGTCACCACTGTAATTCAAGGAACTTACGGTTATTTGGACCCGGAATATTACTACACCGGCAGGTTAACTGAGAAGAGCGATGTTTATAGCTACGGCATGATTCTGGTTGAACTGTTGACAAGAATGCCTGCAGCGTCAAAATGTAGTCCTGATGGCTGCAGTTTGTCAGCACATTTCATGATGATAATGCGAGAAAAACGGCTTTACGAGATTCTCGACCCGCAGGTTGTGGAGGAGGGCAAGGGGTCAGATGTCAATGCCGTCGCGGCATTGGCAGAGGCATGCTTGAACATCAAAGGCGACGAGAGGCCTACGATGAAGGAAGTCGAGATGCAGCTCGAGAACCTTCTGGGGCTGAGGAAACGGTCATCGAAGAGGAGAGAACACATGTCGACTCCCCGGAGATTGTACGAGAACCAGGAGCTGCTGCGGATGATCTCGACTGAAGAGAGCAGCAGCAGCGAGCGCGTGACGCGGCAGTATAGCCTCGAGGAGGAGTATTTGGTCGACAACTATCCTCGATGATCGTATTCCGATGTACTTAATTATCTTGTATATTTTCTTCACAATATGATCAATTTGTAACAATTTGTGTAGGATTTATTCTGTGACTAATTTAGTGATTGATCACAAATAGAAGTAAATTAAAGATGTGTAAATATCATAACAAAGCGTTTTTTTTTTTTTTTTTGGTTAACTTTGTTAAGTACATAGTTTTCTTTCTGTACTTCATAGTTCATACCAATTATGTAATGCATTCAAAGATGTTTTGTATTATAATCATAAAGAGTGATGAAGATTGTTGTAAACTTGTAATCCAATGCCTCTTGTTTTTTAATTTGTTTTACAGTGAGCTCACAAGTAGTCTTGTACTGTATTTATATATATGCATGGCAATATTTATATTTTGTGAAAATAAATTAGTTGTTCAGCAGTTGAGAGAAATCATTTTGTCGATGAGACTAGTTAAGTTAAGAAAAGAAACTCTACATTAATTACGCTCAACGATGTCTCTAGCTGCTTGAAAGAAAAATGGAGGTGATACAAATTTGTTTGGACCGTCGGATCACCAAATCATATGGTTCACAACCCCGAGTGTGTTGTCCAAAGGGGTTTGAGAGCTGTAGGATCTAATTGTTAGTAATTGATCAACCGTGATTTAATCATGTAGGTACTAAAAATAGCATGCTGGTTATATTTAGAATGATGAGGTCACATACTATTACCGTTGATAAACATATATATATCATATCAGTAAAATACCAATTAAGTCCGGCCCATTATTAATCATCCTGGCTTTGGGGATGCATTCACTGGGCCAGAGCAAGAGCAAGCAATATGAACGGGCTTACAAACGACGCAGGGTATATTGCTTAATGGCTAGATTATAAATATGGGTTCAGATATATATTGGATATACGAGTAATACCTAGCGTCCATTCCATAGAAAAACCGTCTATAGAGTCTAAAAGTTATATTTCAGAATGTATTTGTTACATTTCGACATGTATTTGTTACATTCTGTACGCGTTTATGGACGTATGTTATGGACAGTTTTTCAACGGACGCGAGATGTTTCTCATTGGATACCATATAATTTGACTTGGTCAAATGAACTAATTAATTAACTTAACTTACTAATTATTCAACTTAATATATACTGTGTTTAAAATTATACAAAAACAGCTAATTGAACTCTAATAGCTAACTGTACATCCTAATTATACAATTAAACCTCCTAAAGTATTCAACATGCTAATTGTTCAATTTAACATAAATTTTGCTTAAAATGAAAAAAAAAAACTAATTATTCAACTTAACATGCTAATTTATGTTCAACTTAACATCAATTTATAAGTACTAGTAAAAAGCCCACTCCTTGGCTGAAATTATTATTTCTTATAATAAACTTTTAAAATAGTATGTAATGGGCCTTAATTTGAGATAATTTATATGGCCCTTAATTTTAATGGGCTGAGAACGTCAACAGGCATTAATGTACATCAACAGTTCTGATCTATCTAAGAAAATGATCAACCGCTCAGATGTGAGGATACCTTTCATGTCATTTTTTCCAATATGCTTTTATTTTTAGTAAGGATATATCAAGAACTTGAATATATACAACAATAAAATGAACAATAAACTGAACATTTTTTATGGTATTTTCAAGCCTAAATATAGATCTTTATGGGAAAAATGTATATTTAAATTGGACATCCATGTACAGAAAACTATTCTGATTGCTGTGGATATTAAAAGAAGTACTAATTAAATATAAATATACATAAGACTTCAAGAGATCAGTTCTTTCGTTTTCTCAAAGAAAAAAAGTTGGTTGAGAAAAAAAAAAAGATCAGAGAGATCAACCTGAAGTTATATAGTATCTTGTGAATTCCATGTATTAATTCTTGATCATTTTTATTTTAACATCTAGATTTAACATTCAGAAATTCAATTTTATTGATTATCTTTCCTTTCTTTGTGTAGCGAGACACCTATAGGCCAAGGAAAAAGATCTCTTCAATTTTCATCAGCCTGATGAAAATCTATCAAGCTCAAAAGAACATGGAGGTATTTTTATTTTCATAATTTGAATAGAATTATTATATCATCAGTACTTCTGTATGTAGTTTGTGTTATTGATATATTTTCGTAATTTGCAATGTAGAGAAGTACTGGCTTCCGTGAAGGCGTGAGAATGGATGAATTGGTACTAATTTCTTGTTTTTGTTCATCTCTTAACTGTTCAAATTATTATGAACAAATATACTAATTTTCTAATAAACTCTTTATAAAATTTTCAGGCCAAAAAGTTGAAAAGAATAAAGACATGCTTAGAAGAAGAGTTGGTCCAAGGGGACCTGGAAACTCAGACGAAAGAGGCCTTAAATTCAATAATTGCAAAGTTAGACGACATATTGTGGGACATTGATGATGATGTGTCCGAATCCGAGTCCGAGTCCGAGTCCGAATAGTAATGCTTTCTTAAGACTCTCTAAGTTGGTAGCTGTTTGATGTTTGTTAGAATATAACCCGAATTGTATTTTGGTTCACTGGGCTTGTATCTTGTTTCTTTATATTTGTTATTTTGTAATAGACATAGATATGAGAGAGATAAATATAGTTTAGAAAATTTGTGTTGTCTTCTCCTCTTTGCTCTCCTTCTTGTAACCCTAGATCCGCCGGGAGGCCGGTCGACGACCTCCCGGCTACGCTCTTGCATGTTATCCTAACAATGTTAGAAAATGGTTGTAATTTGTAGACATAATAAA
Organism: Cyperus esculentus; assembly: GCA_030179965.1. Taxonomy (NCBI): domain Eukaryota; kingdom Viridiplantae; phylum Streptophyta; class Magnoliopsida; order Poales; family Cyperaceae; genus Cyperus; species Cyperus esculentus. The sequence goes on from JASGLE010000030.1 coordinate 2,275,491, forward strand.
ATTCAGTTGGATTGCAAAAAATTTGTTGGAATGGTAGGCATGATATGTTTTTGTTAGCATTAGGAAATAAGATTTTGTGAGTTGCTGTGGCTTGAAGACATCAGTTTAAATGATGAATTTTACAAAATTTTCTAGTACTCCTGAGTATGGAATATTTGGATCCTGAGTATGGAATATTTGGAATCTGAGTATAGTGTCAATTACTCTTATTTTTTATGTTCATCTTTAATGGACTGAAAATCTTGTAAAAAAATCATAAATACTCAAACATTCAAGGTTTAATTTACTGTCACCTAATCATTTAAATTAATTTCACAGATGTCCAAACAAAAGGCACTCGTGTGTTTTAAACCGTATTTGCTTTTTTTTTTTTTTTTTACACCTTCACCATCATTAAAATATTCACAAAAAGATCAAACTAAAGGGTGTGGGATGATGTTGTGCTCTTTATTCATCTATTTATAAGGCATAAGTTGATCTTACATCTTTCGTTTGGGCATCTGTGAAATTAATTTGAGTGATTAGACAATAGTAAAGTTAAGTTGGGATGTTTGGGCATTCATGAAATTATTACATAAATCTTGCTCTATATCAATAGATACCTGCATATTTCAATAAAAAATAATAAATAAACTAATAAATAAATAATTTTGTATTTTAAGAGTAAAACTACAGTGTTCTTAAGCTCACAATCACGGCGTTAATTACATTTCTTATTAAACAAGTACCTGCGTAGCGTATCAATAGTCTTGATCCGACGGTTGAGAAACACCGAAGTACTTTGAGATCGGTGCAAAAAACACCGAAGTACTTTGAGATCGGTGCAGTTACCGATCGTGACCATCCGATCGGAAAAGCAGGTTCTGCTTTTCAAAAATGATTAATGCAGTGCATTCAGTTGCGGAGTCTTTTATGAAGAAGGTAAGTAAAAAAGTACATTGATGCTTGATCCAGTATACAAATATGCAAATACATGTCCTATATATTATGTCATGAATTCAAAAACTAATTGCAGTTGAAATAGATCATGTTATGTTATGATTTCAACATTCTCTTTTGTTCAATTTGATCATGTTTAAACTTAAAGAATGAGGTACTAACAAACTTATTAAGCAGTTCATACAAAAGCATTGTAATGACAGCAAAAGTACTGTAATGATATGATAGTGATACCGGCCCTAGCAACCACATGCACTGGCTGTCTCGAACACTGTTGCGAAACAGTCACCGGTGATCCACTGATCCGGCCAAGGCCGAAAATCTCAGTACTGATTGCGAACCGAATTTTAAGTTGCTGAATTATTGAAGAAGAAATTGTTCTCCAAGAGATTGTTTCAGTGAACCATAATGTATGTTTGTTTTAAACTATTCATTAATGTTCCTTTCTTTGAGGCAAGTATGTCAAAAACCTACTTTAAACTATTATTATTAATTGGTACCATTGGTGTTTTCTTGTGGACATGCATGTAGTTTCCAGTCTGGATTTTGCAAGATATTTTTCCTGAACCCAGAGGTCTGGGCGGACCTCTGTTGATGCCACCCGGGGCAGTGGCCCCCCCTTAATATTTGAAAATTTGTAAAATAACATATAAATCAATAAATTATTACCCAATAATCAGAGTTTCCCCCCTCCCCCCCCCCCCCCAAAATTAGTTATTACCTGTAAATCATTGAAATTTGTTGATTAATGTATCTTGTAAACTCAACTAAATTTAATTGGCTCCTCCTTAATTTCGGTTCAAGGTCTGCCACTGCCTGAACCTGTCAAAATCAGACAAGTCACAATTGTTGAACTTTTCTCATGACTACTTGAATTCCTGAACCTGACTAATTCTTTTGCAGTCCACAATAAATAGGATTTGGTATGGGCAGTAGGAGTAGGACCCCCTTTTTGACAAATAGGAAGATAAAACACCAATTTGTATCTTGTGTTGTCAAGACTGTACAAGGCAACACTGTGTCTATTTAATTGCAACAAGGACTTTGTGTAAGTTAATTTTTTTTTTTTCTAACAACAAAAAAAAACTATAAATCTTCCTGTCTGAACATGAATTTTAAGTTGACACTGACCAGTATCAGTCAGTTGTTGGTTGTCAACTCTTCTTTTAATTATAAAACGACGAACTGCCTTCAGATTTCACAGAAATCCTTGCTGCAGATTTTGCTAAAGAGATGATGCTAGCAGTAGCACTAGTAATACTATCGTCGCAGTTCTTACAAATCAACAACACTGATGCTGCAGCTGTTGGATTGCCAGGTTGCCTGACAGCTTGCGGCGACATAACCATTCCATACCCTTTCGGTATCGGTACCGGGTGTTATTTTGGGCAGGGCTTTAATCTGACATGTGACCATGCCTCGCAACCTCCAAAACTATTCTTTGGTTATGGTAATGGAACCATCGAAGTCATCGAAATCGGTTTACCAGAGAGCGTTCTGCGTCTCAGGAGCACTCCCCTGACAGCTCTCCCCTCTGAAGAAAAGGAAGTTACTATCGGTCTTCCTGTTGACGGTTCCTTTTCTCTCGTAATCTATCAGAGTGTGCTGATAACTCTCGGCTGTAACATCATCGCGAATATCTTGACTGGTACTAACGTTCCACTCGCTGCTTGTGTACCGTTGTGCCCAGTTAACTATACTGGCCACACATGCTCTGGCATTGTATGCGCTCAAGCCTCAGCCCGTGTCACCACCGACACTTCATTTACTGTAAGAATTTCACCGCTGACTCTTAACAGATCGACTAGCCCCTATGATGCAAAACAAAACAGTGCGTTGTTGGTCGAGCAAGAGTGGCTCAATACGAATGAAGTGGAGTTGATACAGTTTCTGGACCCATTCTCCAACCATCGAGCAAACGAGTCCTTGATAATGCCCTTTGTGCTGCACTGGGCAATCACTCATGACGGTTTAAAGGGATGTTTACAAGCCAAAGAGAACATCTCGGTATACCAGTGCCGCAGTGATCATCATGTATGCTCTGATGATGCTCTTAATATCGGGTACCGATGCGAATGTCAGCCAGGATATCAAGGCAACGTGTACTTAACCAATGGTTGCGAAGGTAAGTTCTATTTCTGGAATAATATCTGTTTGGTAGTCACTGATCCTACAAAAAAATTTTCTATAAAAACAGGATTGCAGGTTGCATTTGGTGAAAACCTACGAAGAGCCCATTATTGATAGGAAAAAAATAATCTAGTCTGACTTAATTAATATTTTTCTGTAAAAGCAAGTGTTTTAGAGGAATATATTCCTATTAGGAATTGCTAGTATTGTCTGCCGAACAGTGAATAGAAATTATTTCCTATAGACTCTCAATTTCTATGAAATCCTACAGTATTTGTGTCTGCGGAACAGACCCTTCCTTCTTCTTATTCCTTTGTTCTTCCAATTTCGAGCAAAGTCAATTTCAATTTGGGTTAGAACTTGAAATATATAATTAATTAGATTAAGTTAAGCTAAATGCACATAATTAATAATTATAGTTTTGACGTTTTGACACTGCATCCTTTCGTACGGCTGATACCTGTTCTCTGACAAATTATTTTGTGTATGCATGTTTCTTTATGGTTCATTACTTAGACATTAATGAGTGCCAACATCCAGACATTTATCATTGTCATGGGATCTGCATCAATGTTCCTGGCACCTACAAATGCATCTGTCCAAAAGGGAAGCACGGAAATGCCGCTGTTGCGGAATGCGTATCTAACTTGACAGAAAAAACAGGTAGTTCAGTATATTTTTTTCTCAAAGATATGTATTTTAGATGATACTTTCCTTCTGAGAGAAAAATCCAATGCATCCTTTACGATTATCGGTAATCTTCATAACTATTTTGTATGTGCATTACTAGGTTTTGTGATCGGAGTTGCTGTCACAGCAGGCATTTTTCTTTTGATCCTGGCAGTGATTGTACTCTTTTGCATGCTGAAGAAAATGAAAAAAAATGCATTGAAGAAGAAGCATTTCCTGCAAAATCGAGGTTTATTGTTGAGACAATTATTGAGCTACAATGAAGATGCAGAAGCAAGGATGACGATATTCTCCGTAGAAGAGCTTGAGGTGGCGACGAACAAATTTGACAGAACCCGACTCCTGGGTCGCGGAGGCCACGGTGAAGTTTACAAAGGTATCCTGTCAGATAAGCGCGTGGTTGCTATTAAGAAATCATGTATTGTCGTCAAAAGTGAAATCGACCAATTTATAAACGAGGTGGCCATTCTTTCTCAAATTGTACACAGAAATGTGGTAAAGCTATTTGGGTGTTGCCTCGAGACCGAAGTTCCACTGTTAGTTTACGAGTTCATATCGAATGGCACACTGTCTGATCATCTCCATGTCGAAAGCAATAGTTGTTTGTCTTGGGACGATCGCTTCAGAGTCGCATTAGAAACAGCAAGAGCGCTTGCTTATTTGCATACCGCCGCTCCAGTGTCAGTTTATCATAGGGACATCAAGCCCAGTAACATAATGCTTGACGATACGCTAACAACAAAGGTCTCTGATTTTGGAGCATCGAGATCTGTTTCAATAGATCAAACCAGAATAACAACTGCCGTCCAAGGTACTTATGGATACCTGGACCCTGAGTACTTCTACAGTGGTCGGCTAACTGATAAAAGCGATGTATACAGCTTTGGAGTCATCCTGGTAGAACTGCTAACTAGAGAAACACCACACGGTTTCTCTAGAACTGAAGAAGTCGGAAATCTTGTTTCTTACTTCATTTCACTAAAGAGGAACAACAATCTCTTTGAAATTCTTGACAAAAAGATCGTGTATGAAGGATGAGAAACTGAACTTGAAGAAGTCGCACAGCTTGCAGAGATGTGCTTGAGAATGAAAGGTGAAGAGAGACCTACTATGAAAGAGGTCGAAATGAAACTCGAAGAATTGAGAGCGTTGCGAAAGAGGCATGCCCACCCGTGGACCGCAGAAAGCTCGGAGGAGCAACAAAGACTGCTGCCAGTAAATGGTGTGACAACCACAAGACAGTTTAGCTTTGAGAAAGAACTTGAGAGCTCATCAAGTTTTCTTAGGTAAATTGTGTGAACAATGAATTTGTCAGAAACTATGTAACTTTCCATTACAGAGCAAAAATATAATTTTCAGTTTTTCACGGTCTGGGTTTGTACAGTTGTGCTTAATTTGCTCATTTCATATTACTCAAAATTGCAAGGAAACATATATAGAGTGATTTCACTTTCCAATAGCGAACTAAAAGTTTTTAGCTGTCATTTCATACCAATTCAAAATCAGTTTAAATCGTTATTAGCCAATCGCAGTCATATTTCTGTGTTTGTACAACATTTTAAGTTTACAGATAGAACTAAAAAGAATGCAATGAATTTGACTAAAAATACTAAGTAGCCATTAGTAAAGACGAGACTTACACAGAAGATTTCTATCAGTACACAATAGATATAGATATGATTCACAAAAGATATGTACAATAACTATAAAAGCTAATTACTGGTAACAATGTCTAACCTAACCTAAGTACAATTTTTGAGGGGAAAAAAATAAAGAATCTAGCCTAAAACATAAGATATGTACATGCATCCTACAGATAGTTGAATCTAATATTTTGAATGATAGATGAAGCTTCTTATTGCTGGAGCAGAAACGGAATTATTGTAGGTGACATCAGCGCCAACTATCACTCGTGCATTTGGCATTAATATATAAGCATCCTCGAGGGTAAATCCATGGATTATTGGCAATGGAATTCCATGATTTAAGTACGAGTTGATATACGGTATGCCTATTGTTTTTAAGAAAGTCCGTATGGCACCCTACAGAAAGGAATTTCTGTCAATCAAAACAATCTCCCTTGATATAAGGATATCTTGTCATAAGGATCAATTGATTTTCATAAATAACCCAACATATGACTTGATTAACATTGTGGTACTTCAATATGACTTTTGATTTCAGTTCCTAGCAATTTTGGTTAGTCCCATCCATATAAAGTTGGACAGCAATCTCAGTGAAACTAATGTGTAATGCATATCTTTGACAGAGGCCCGTTAACAAAATGGCAATGCAGTTTCTGACAAATACTTTTACCATTCTTTAACTCAAAGAAGATATAAGAAATTAAATTCTATACTATTTATTGTCTCTCTTACTTGATAATATCTCTAGCCTACCCCAACTTGTTTGGGAGTCAAGGCTTTGTTGTTGTTGTTGTTATTATTTGTTCTCTGTGATTTGAAGTCGCCTCTTTTCCTTGGCAATATGAGGAATCTTACTACTTTTTTTAGGCCCAAATTGGAACAAATAATTTAGGCGTCAACAGCAGATGGATGACATGACATGAAGTATGGACAATGCAACTTTCTGAAAATTTAGTATAACGAATTGCATGCTTATGAAAAACATGTAATAGTAAAATGGATTCATACCCGAATAAGGGTCATATGAAAGTTGCCAACATTGCTCCACTTTAACACCAGAGAGAAATCATCCAGCTCAGATTTTGCCACTATTTTATTTTCTAAGACACCAACAGATCCTGAAATAGTAGCTACCTGCAAACAAACCATATTCAGGTGCTTTGTAACATAAAGCTTAAGTGAAAGAATTTAGTTTAAAATGATTTAATCTTCAAATTTTTAATCAAACATCCATCCGAAAATAAACTATCAACAAAACTTTTACTTGAAATATAAGCAGGAATCTGGTTTTTTAATCTCCAGGCTATTATTACTGGTACTAATTCTTACTTTGGCAGCTATAAGTTTTAACTATTACTGAAAACGACCTTGTACGTTCCTTAAAGATAGTTACAAGAAGTGGACAATGAAACTTATGTACAAGGTACTTGCTGTGTGTTGGTACTGCATTTCTAATTAGCATAAATACACAATATTTCACATGGATGAACACATAACTGAACAGAGAAAGAGCTTACCACTGCTATGCATGCAACTGGTACTGCTTTGCTATCATCCAAAACACTTATTACCAAGTCTGAGTTAACAGTAGCTCCAATACTACCCACCTCTATCTTGACTAAAGGTGATGAAGTCACGGAAATATTAAGTATCATGTCTTCATTGGGATACTGTTTGTATAACTTTGGAATGAGAAAACGCCATGTCTTCGTATTGAGGAAGAGCTGTTCTGGTAATTCATTGACCACCCAACGCATCAGACCAGCCTAGAAAAGGACATACTGTTAAGCATATATATATCCCTCGTGTTTTTCAAGACTTACATACTAGCAAAGAAGTTATGAAATCCAACAATCACCAACATTGTAGAAGGTTCTAGTTTTGATGCATCAATCTAAGAATGCTGTTAGCATGAGCAGCATTGTTGTACAGACTACATGACTAGTCAAACTTAGTATAAACGCATATTCCATTAAAATAAAACAAAATGTTGAAAGAAGCATAGGGTACGTTGTAACAAAAAGGAACGGAACATAAAGTACCTGAAACAGCACAGTGGATGCAGAATTAAACACAGACTCATCTAACGAAATCCATAGCATTTTTGAAGCATCAACAAGGACATCTGAATCTTCAGGCAGCACCCGATAACTTTCATGCACATGAGCACTCTCTGACGGGACAAACAGCCCGTTTATATAAAACTCAACCGATGAGCTCTTAAACAGGGGGTCCCTCGCAATAGTGACATTCATAAAGGCAACATCCTCCAAATTTACTTCCTTAGGAAGGCTTTGTAGTAAAGAATCAAGCTTTTCAGCTCCTTGGATGATTTTCTGAGTGATTGCGCTTTCTACCGACGATGTAATGTGGTCATGGAACCCGTCCACAAAGCTACAACGATACGTTAGAGGTGTCAGCATGATTCAAACAACGGTGTGATGTATATAAAGATCTATCTAAATGATCTTGTTAAGAGTTCATACATTTGGTAGAACCAAGAACCACCGCCGTCCATGGTGATGTCCAGATCTGAAATGTAGCAGCCACACTCCGCTACAGATGTCTTGAGAGCGCCGTTTTCGTTCTTCATATTGACAGTGAGCCCCAGCTCCATTCCTTCAACCTAATTGGTATCATATTCATACATGATCAAGCCCGTTCAGTAAGGCAGTAATTGACCAAACAATGATGCCTAAATTACTACAATTTTTAATCAATTAAGGTACAGATCGGCTCCAATTGTCACCATACAGAAGATAAGAAATTGACCTGAACAGAAGCAAATCCCTCGTCCGAGACAGTAACAAACCAGCTGTCGTACCAGTAACTCCACTTCAGGCTCAGTCTCGCGGTGGCACCGGAAGCCACGATCGCAATCCCGGACTTGCCGACAGCAGCTGTGGAGTCCGAAACCGACACATTCACCCTCTCAATCGTCACATTCGACACCGTCATATGAACCTGCCCTACGAGAGGGATCCGGACCGACTTCTCGATGTCGGGGACGCGGATGGGGGTGAAGGAATCCACCGCCTGCGCAATTAAAAGGTCCTTGGCGAAGGACAGCCCCTTGGTCGAGATCGCGGCCGAGATGTAGCTGTCCCGTTCCGCCGCCGAGGGGACGGGGAGGAGGAGAGGGAGCGAGACGAGTAGGAAGAGGAGAAGGCACGATTCTTTCGCCATGAGATGATGATGACGAGAAGCGCGAGAGAGACATGAGAGGAAGGAAGATCGGGTGAGTGGATTAGAAAGTACGGTTCTGTTGTCGGGTTCGGCGGTATTGCATTGAGATCGGGGTTAGTCGAGTGCTTATCCTTACCTCAAGGTACGGTGCACGTGGACCGTTGAATAATCAATTTTCGTGCAAGCTCGAATCTCAAAGTGATCCAATCCCTGTAATCCTATTATTATAGTATTACTAAGCTCGGATGGTATTCTATTTTTTTTTTTTTTTTTTGAGGAAAACCCGTAGGTATTTTATTTCACATTGGGGGAACTACAACATTGGAGCAAACTCCAGTACAATCTGAGTACAACTTACAACTGAAAAACAACAATTAAACTACGTAAATAAATTTGCAGAAATTAAAGCAATTAACCCTACATTACGCTACAATTAAACAAGGATTACATCTACATTACTCCTATGGCACCCCCCAAGTGCCGGTTCTTCCGATCAATGATGAACATCATAGTATCCATCTCAACATGCAACTGCAACTAGTTACCACGCAGTTCTCTGCTCCAAGCAATACGATCATACTCTCCAATACCTGCCCGGCCATCTAAGCGCGCTTGTGGGCCTACCACAGTGTGAGCCGTACCTTGCGTCCTTGCCCAATTTGCCCACAGGTGTGCAGGCTGCGTACCAGTTCTTGAGATGAATTCAATTTCCACTGGTTGCCTGGCTTGCCCCAACCCTTCTCTGATCTGTGCCACCGTCTCTGCTGCCCTCCATGATGGCAAATCATCGTACCCTGGATTGCGCAACTTGCTCACGAGTGTTTTACAGTCAGTGAGAATCGTCACCCCCGTCAAGTGGTCGGGCATATCCACGTGCAGGAGCCATCTTAGCGCAGTCAATACCGCTACCGCCTCCGTGTGGAACGCATCTGAGGTTTGTACCGGTACAGCATGAATGCCCCAAAGACGGTCATTATCATCGAACGCCAGTGTTGCTACCCCCGCTTTCCCGTTTTGATCCCAGGATCCGTCAACCATGATGACCCAGTGACCTTCGGCCACCACTGCATCCCCAAATCTGGACATGGCAGTGATATCATGCGAGGCGCTCACATCAGGTGTCCAGCTCAAGGAGTTTGCTTCCATCAGAACTCTACGCGGATTGACCGGCCTATCCTCCATAATTTCTGCGTTGCGAGCCTTCCATATACACCACATTGTGTTGGCAACCTTTGCTCTAGCATCCTCATCTAGGCTGTTCATGATGAACATTAAGCATTCTTTGATCTCAATTGGCAACCCAGCCGAATCCAGCGGTAGCCCAGCCCTTTCCCATATTACCCGTGATGTTTGACAGAAGAACAAGAGATGAGTTTCAAATTCATTTTCCTGTCCACACCGCGCACACCTCGGGTTGATTGCATGGATTCGTCTATGGAGGCCCGCCGCAGTTGGTAAGGCACCCTGACATACCCTCCAGAGAAACATGCGTACCTTCGGAGAGACCTGCTTTAAGCTCCATATAATATCCCAAACAGGCAGCGCCTGCATGTTGCCATTCGAAGCAGATCTTCTGTCCTGGTACCCTTTACGCACTGTGTACCGGCCAGACTTGTCCTTCACCCAGATTAACCTGTCAGGCAGAAGGGCCGCTGTCCGTGGCGGTGATACATCACGAACAATTGTATCCGCAATCTCTGCTCCAAAAATGGTGATGAGCCTATGTACATCCCAGACTCCGTCCGGCTGAACTGTCAGATCCGAGACCCGCATGTTCATATGTTCTACAATTCCTGGAGGAACCAACTCCCACCCTGGAAACCATGGCTGGCCAATTACTGGGACGCTTGTGCCCTGTCCAAGGACCCATAACGCATCTGCTTTTAAGTGGTCACGCATCTCCAACATTTTCCTCCATACAGGCGTTACCCCCGGCTGAGACACCGCCAACCAGATCCTCGGATGGTATTCTACATTGTAACGAACAGTAGAATCTACAGTACCTTTTTCTTTTTCTTTTTTTCTTTTTTTTGAGATTGGTGCACAATGGGCCAAACACATGGAGATGGAGGTAGAGGTGACATATTGTCAGGTCAGGTTCGGATTCGAGTAGGTATCGAGTTGACGGCTGCCGGTATTTTTTTTTTTTCGGGTTGGGTATCGGGTTGACGTCTGCCAGTATTTTTTAAGGTCGGGGTCGGGGTCGAGTCGGGCGGGTTTCTTGGGTCTGATCAAATTTTGCACCTCTATTCCCGAGTCATCTCGGGTTCTGGGTCGTTTAGGTTCGGGTCAGTCTAAATTTCCTGAAACATGTGTCGGGTCGGGTTTAGGTTAGTTTGACTTTCCCTGAAACACGAGTAGGGTCGGGCAGATTTTTAAGATTGAGTCAGATTTTGCCACCTTTACATAGAGGTAACCATGAGAAAAGGAAATAGTTCGCATTATATGTACATTGCTATTCACCCTTTCTTTTCTTCTTTTTTTATATTGAATGTTTCTTTTCTTCATTAATTATTTTATTTTCAACGATTTATAGTCTAATTTCAAGTCTTCATATGACTCTAAAGATATTGATTTTATCTTTGAGTGTTCAAAAGACTTATCGTAAAGAATATATATATATCAGCAATGATTGATTTTATAATTAAATTTTATTTGCAATGAATTTAAAAATATAATAGTTTATAGAAAATATTGACTTCATTCAAATTTATGTAGAGACTATTTAATTTAATATTAACACATAAAACAAACTAAATTATATAAATATTATTTTATTAGGCACTACAAAGAGTGGGTTTTCTTGAGTGCTTTTATTTTAACAATATTACATACATTTTTTTTGTACATTAATTATATTTCAAATTTCATTGAAATTTGATAGTTTTTAATGGAAACACAAATTGCTCTTTTGAATTTCACTAAAAACTCAAATTGCTTAGAAAAACAAATGATATTGCTCAATTTGTATTGCCGAACAAAGCTAGGCGCTCTTTCTAGTAGTATATTATTAATTTTGGATGATCCCCTACAGTATTTTTTTTTATTAATTTCACTAAAAACAGTATTGTCTACAGTATTTTTTTTTTTTTTTTTTTTGGGGTAGAGATCGCGCACGTGAGCCAGATCACGAAAAAAGTTGTCAGAGGAACAAATTACATACATCAGTCTACACCTTTTATCCCTTTCTTTTCTTTTATTTTCTAATGATTCTTTATTTTTTTATGCATCAATTCCCGTGACACAGAGAGTGAAAAAAGGGACATGTTGATGTTGTACCCTTATAACTAAAGTACTACTCCATTTCAAAGAAAATTGCAACATCCATTTGCCAACTTTTTTATGAATTTTCTCTTTATAATTGTTTTCAAATTGATTTTAAGAAAACCATCATGCTTTTTACCAAATTGTGCTAAATAAAATCATCAAAAAATTATAGTACATATTTTTTATTAATAATTATTTAAAAAAAATTGATCGAAAATTTTCAGATTTATGGGGAAAAAATTGTCTCAATAATTAATAACTTTCATAAATATGCTTTGACTTATGGATTGATTGTATTTCAAACTTGATAATTTGATAGCCATTAGTAGAATATTAAAGACCATAAAAATATTTGTTATATTTAATATTACAATTACTTCTAAAGAAACATCTATAATTAATAAACTTGGAATAATTCAATTTCTTTAAAAAAAAAAATTGGTATTCAATGGCAAAAATCTTAATATTATTAGAAACACAAATAGCTCAATATTATCAAATCATGTAGCTCAATAATTACTGCCAAAGAAAAGCAAGGCTGTCCTCTAGTGGTACATGTGCTACATAGCACCGTATCTTAGGGCAGAGGATGTGAAATTCAGGTTTAGTCTATTCCTAATCCTCTGCTATGCGGTATCGTCATTAGGTGTAAACGGTGCGAGCTAGGTTAAGCTTAAGCTTAACTCGTTAACTTAACGAGCTAGAATATGAAAATTTGAGTATAATACATCGAGCTAGGCTAAAGGCTAAACTCAAACTCGTTCATTAACATTGCGAGCATAGCTCGGTCCACTATCGAGCAAGATCATAGTGAGTCAATCCTTGAACGATTCACGAGCGGAGCGAGGTTATTCGATTACCAATCGAGGATATTAGTTCACGAGCGGAGCGAGGCTATAGATTGAGGTTCGTCATTACTGAGTAGAGCTTATTTGGGATAGAGAGAGATGTACTAACCAAATTATTGGACTCTGATTTATTGGGCCTACCGTCAGTGGTTCAGAAACATATACAATGTCCAGATAGATAACCAAGTTATTGGGCTCGGATACTGGGCCTAACGGGGCTGGATCCGAGATGCAGAGAATCGAACGGCTGCGATTGTTCGAGCCCGTTCAATTCAGTCTTCTAGAAGTTACCGATGAAAGAAAACGAGGCCAAACCAAACAGACAGACGGCGTACAATACAACAGAATCCAATTCATATCCTCTACTGCGCAGTACTCTGGCTGTTGGATTTGCTTTACGATTCGTGCAACTCAATCTCAAAAAATCCTCCTATGATCCACATCGTTGATTCGCTGCATAGTACAATACTGCGCAGCAGAGGATAAGCACTCGACAGAATCGGCAACTGGGAGTTGAAGAAGACAAAACTGAGTTCAATTGAAGGAAGGCAGCAGCCCCCTTTCCCCTTTTGTTCTCGGCCTCTCTCCGACTCTCCGTCAGTCCGACTTCTTTGCTTTACGATCGGAGATGGCGATGCACAGCGGCGCCGCCACCTCCAAAGTGCTGATCGCTCTGGGAACAGCCGGTAGGTAGTCTCATCACGCTTAATTTTTTATTTCGGTTCTGTAATCTGGATATTTAATTTGATCGGGTTGTTGATTTGCATTGCTTTGTTTTGGCTAGGTCTTGCCGGTTCGATCGTACTGAAGAACGGCCAGTTGTCCGATGTTTTGGTGCAGATCCTGGTAATATTTATGTGTATTTGATTTGAGTATTTCCATGTTTAGGAGCTGAGTCTGAGATGTATTTCAATTTTAGGAATCTTACTATAATAAGAGCTATTGTCATAGTATCATTCGACTATTCTAGGTCAGTAATTAAAGTATTTGCCAAAACTGAATTTGGTTCAAAATTAACTAGAGACATTTGAGGTAATAATTGTAGAAAAATTGACATTTCGGTTACTTTTGAAAATACACATGAGGTTAAACATTTCCATGGATTTTGTGCTATAACTAGAGATCCCAGCACCGATCTTTACTCATCGTGCTGATTGTTAGAATTGATACTGGCCTGCTTATTAAATCAGTAATGAAGAAACCAACCCTTCTTTGTTTCGTTTTGAAATCTGATAGGCGGTTCTGATTTCTTTTATACTGGCATCTGTAACTCAATAAGTTATACTTACACAGAGAAGATGTCTATGTTACCCTCTTCTAAGTTTATAATGTATTGACTTACGACAGGAGCTTGCAAAAGGGGTAAATGAGGGGGACGTAGCCCCAGGCCATATTGACATGGCTCTCCTTGCTGCTCAGGTACTAATAACTGTACTTTGGCAGAACTTTATTTTGTTCTCGTCTGATCAATTGTCATTTTGGCAGTCAATTTATTCTCATTCCCACTATACGTAATATTTTCATTCCACTGGTACTAGATAAGGCATCTGGCTCAAGAAGTTAGGGATCTTACAGCAGCTAGACCTGTTACCATATTGACTGGCGATTCTGATTCAAGAGGTTTTTGTTTATTTTTTTTTTCTTTCCAATCAGATCTAGTTAATTGTACATATGTCTATGTTGTTAAATATCTTTGCTTTTTTTTTTTTTTCCTTCTTTCCTGCAGGTACAATAGCATCTTATATATTACCAGCTGCTGCAGTTGGTGCGGTGGGTTATTGCTATATGAAGCTGAAGGTAAAATCTCAAGTTCTGTACATAGTAGGGTTATTCTTGGCTAGTTTGTGTAAGTGTTATTAGTTGCAATTAATAAACTATTCTTCACCTTAACATAGTGACACCTACTACTAAATTGTCTGGGTCCAGTTTGTTGTACACCACACTGTAAGATTTATGTGACTTGGCAAAGCAGTAAATCCGAAACTGTAGGAAATTTTAGATCAAGCTCTTCAGTTTTAATGGTTTGGTTTGTAAGCTACAGCTATCGGTTTCAAGTTTTAACCCCAAAAAATGTCTTATAAAAATATTTTTTGGGGCATCTGATTTTTTTTTGTTGATAATTCTTGTTTGTTTATAATGCAGGGATTGTCCTTTTCTGATGTGATGTTTGTCACAAAACAGCATATGGCAAGTGCTGTTGCTAGTGTATCGAAACAACTTGAACAAGTTTCCGATGCTCTAGCTGTATGTCTCATGCATGTTTCTTTCCAATATCAAAAACAAAATTTAAGTTAGCAATATGTAATCACGTATCTCTATTTCTCAGGCAACAAAAAGACACCTGACACAGAGACTTGAAAACTTAGATGGGAAGATTGATGAACAACGTGAAGTTTCTAAAGCTATAATGCATGAGGTTTGATTAATATACAGAATTGAAATATCTTTAATTTTTTAAAAAATGTAGAATGTATTCTTGTAACTTGGAATAATGAAAAACATGTTGGGGAAATGGTAATGAAAGAGTGGACTTGTTCTTCCTTAAATATAAGTCATTCCTTGCCATCGCATTTCTTATCTCGGTTCAACTGTTATTTAGATTTTTATTTATATTTGTTCCATACAGTAAATTTGTAATTTGATTTTTAGTTGAATGTTATATACCTAATTGTTTTGATGTCATTTCTACTTCTCTGCTGGCATTCAGGTAAATGATGTAAAAACTGATCTTTCTCAGATTGGATTTGATATCGAATCCATTCAACAGATGGTTGCTGCATTGGTGAGTTTTTATTTCAGTAATATCAATTTTATTTATGGTTTGTATTTGTCATTATGTAGATACTGATAAGCCTCTCTTATATATTTTAAATAGGAAGGAAAAGTTGGCCTACTAGAGAAGAAGCAGGTTAGTAAAACTATGAAGTATTACTGTATTTTATGCATTGTTTTCCCTGGTCGAACCAATTTTCATCTGATTTTTTGTGGTATCTTTTGAATATCTCAGGATGTGGCTAATGCTGGGATTTGGTATCTCTGCCAAGTTGCTGGTGGTATAAAGGATGGATTACATGCTAAATTCTTCCAGGTAAAGGTCTTCTCCAAAAATTTTGTTTGCCGGATGCCCTTTAGTTTTATGTCTAGTGCCAGTACAAAAGCATATTATTAAACAATAATTAGCCTGGACTTGCAAGTTCCTAAATCTATATTCTTTCACAACAGGAAGCGAGCGAAAAGCTGAAGCCTTCAAATGCAGTAACATTTTCTGAAGCAACTGAGAAGTTCAAGGTTTCCCTCTCTTTTGCTCCTTTCCCACCATCTACTCTTTCCTCCCTTTTCCTTGTGAAAATACATAACATTCGATGTTCATTTGTGAAGGCTTCTTAATAGTTCATAACTTATAAGTATTTGAATTGACGATAGCCTTTAACCTTCTTTCCAGGGGCTTCATATTCTTGCTGAAGACTTGAAGCCTGATGAGAGTATTGATCCAATTTCAAAGAAAGGTGTCACTGAAGGAACGGACATCGAAAAACCTATTGCAAAAGGTAATATCAATACTGCCAGAGCTGTACACAGGACATATACAAGCAACTTAACTTCAATGAAGAGAGGATTTGTTTTGTAATGGCACACTCGATCTACTAAAGGTATTCATCTTTGTGACAGCTGTATATCTGTTCATTAGTTGTATTCAAGGCGATGTATTGCCCTTTCGCCTACTAATTAATAATTTAAAAAAGAAAAAACGAAAAAAGAAAATGAAAGGTGATGTGTTGACCAATTTTTGGCATTATTTTTGGATTTATATATTGGAGTATTGCAACCGATTGAAAAAAGGAGCAGGATTCATGGGTGGTTGGAGTAAACCAACCTGTTTTTGTATTTCTTTAAGAGTTTTGCTGTAAAACATGATCAGATTGAAATTGAGTGTAGAAAATGGCTGTGATGTATTTTTATTCTTTGTATATTATTTTACAATAAAGATTAGTGTGCAGTATGTAAGGTGTAAACACGAGCAATATCATGCATGACAAATAAATTTATGTTGTAAACTATTTATTGTCTTATGCTTTTAGATGATCATCGTCATCGTTATGAATTATATGCCTCAATTTGCGTTAGGGACGATCTCCTTATACCCCTCACGAATTGTTAATCGGGGTAGCTTTTTGGCAGCTCAGTTGACAGGTTGAATATATTTTTTTCTTCATGGACCAGGCTATGTGGATGCAGTAAGCAGTATGCCTGTAATTATATATAGATCTACCTATTAAGGTCAATAGGTTACTGCAGCAAAAATGACAGTATAAAGCAAAATGCTGCATCCGCCAGCAGCACGTACACAGTACACTTATGAAACTTGTTGACTAACAGTCGCATTGTACATAGTTAAACCCATCAACTTTGGAGGTGGTGCAGCCGAAACATTAACTGGAAGTACATACCCCTAAAATCTTTGCATATAGGAAAAAAGTAAGTAACGAAATTAATAAATGGTATTAATACAGGAAAAAAATTGGTATTGAATATTGATGATGGCATCCATTATAATATCTCCAGTATGTTTTCCTATTATTGTTTATGCGTTACTGACCAATGTGTAACAAAACGAGCCTATTGGACTGTTTAATCGAAATGAGTACATACAAATATGTGGGCCACGGTTCATGTATATATGTCTTTTATCAAGAAATAGGTTATATATCACGAGTTATGTTATGGTGTACCACGGTGTAAATAGGTTTTTGCACCCCTGTTTTTAAAATTTTACAAACTGAACTTTAAATGTCAAATCTAATTGAACCAACACATTCTACGTATTGATATATGTTGGAATACCAAATTTTACAATTTTTAAAATTTTTTAACTGTTTTTTTGGATTTTTGAAAGATGGACCAAATAGTAATTAAATAATGCCATTTGGATATCAAAAAGTATCAATCTTTGAAAAATCTGAAAAAATAGTTAAAAAGTTTCAAAAATTATTAAATTTGGTACTTTGCATAATCTTAATATGTAGATTGTGTTGGGAAAATCAATTTGGTCATTTGACTTTTGAAAATAGAGATTCGATGACGATACAAAAACACATTTTGCATTGCGGTGCACCATAACATAACTCTATGTATCACTTATCACATCAGCATGTTAAACGAATTGAGCCGGCAGCCGGCTTATACTTTCTTCTTCTTCTTTATGTTCCTTTTTTTAAAAAAAATAATCTGTAGACTAAGAACCGGCCTTTGATCTAGTAGTCAAAGGCAATGCTCTTTGTGTGGGAGGTCACGGGTTCGAAACCCGGATGGAGTCTTTTATAGATATTTAAATTTTTTGGCTATCTAAAAAAAATAATCTGTAGACTTAAATACACACTTTTAGTTGATTATAAAAAAAAGAAGCACAACAGGGAAGTGAGTTCTCTCAAAGTGAGAAGGCCCAAAGAGTTGAGAGGTCAAACAGGCGATGTTTCCAAGTCCCCTTTCAAATGCGCAAAGCCAGCCGCAAAGTTTTGAATCAACTTTATATATAAAATCAATATTAATATTTCATGTTACACGTTCTACCAGACTAGTTAATTAAGCTAGTAATTAATTAAATCATTCAAATTATTGATCTGATCACCAACTAATTAACGAGCAAACCAAACCCTAATTAAAGACACTATATATATATTCATATATTAAACTGACCGATCTGTCTTGATTTCATTTTCAAACCCAAGGTCGACACCAATTCAATTCTCAAGGCAGATTATACGCAACCTTCCGTGGCCGTGGGTTCCCAAAGTCAAATCTACCAGCTCAAGAACATTGATCTACGTACGAAATTAAATATATACAAAACCAATATTAATTGATATGAAATGCATGCGTAGTAATTAATATATATATCTCTTTCACTAATTAATAAGCTAGCTAAGCATCTCATTATTATTATAAACACGAATCTTTTACCGAACAAAAATAGTAGGCCAGATTAGGGGTAATTAAAATATAAATTTTACTCTAATACTCTCACAAAACAAAAAATATATATATTTTCGAACTGACGATTATAAATGAATATTACCATTATGAGATTATCTTAACCGATAAAATTACTTAGGTGTGAGCATAAAAGCAATATCCTAATTAAAATATACTTATTCAGTGAATTAAGCAAATGAAGTTCTTGTCGTTTGTTTGTTTGTTTACATATATTTTTTTCACATATAATTGTTTGCATTATTGTGACATCAGATGTGAACATATGATCAGTCGATATGATCTGTTCTTCATACATAACATAAACACTACAAGACGTAAACACTAAACAAAAGTAAGCATATAAATATAAAAGTTTGGAAGAAAGGGAGTTTTAATACGCCAAGCTAGAATGGCGTCTTTGTATCAATTTTCTTTTTGGTAGGAAGTAGGCGAGTGTCCGCCACAAATTCTATGCTTAAACTTTGTTTAAAATGTATACAGTTGGCAACGCTCTCTGTGTGGGAGGTAACGGGTTCGAAACCTGGATGGGAGATCTCTTTTATAGACATTTAAATTTGAGTGACTTGACTCTCATCTTTTTCTCAAAAAAAAAAAAAAAATGTATAAAATTGTTTTAGGTTTGGTCTTTTGTTTTGCTTTTTTCTTTTCAAAAAAAAAAAAAAAAACTGTGAAGCTTTGTTAATTTTAATTTTTAACAATTGGGGATTAGAAACAAAATTCAAAATGCCCAAGAAAATGATGCAAGGTATATATATATATATGTATCAGAAAATTAAGATGAAATATGATAAGACAAGTGCACATGCACATGGAAACCTAGTCTATTATATATTCCGACATTGATTTAATAAGACAAATTTATGAAATTAATTAGCAAATTAACTAGTCCAACTATAAAACAGAGCAATCAAATAATCATAGGATGCCTTGCTTGTTAGGAAACAGTAGTGGAAAGACCACTCTATATCACACTATCTTAATTAAATTTCAAAGAAATAATTAAGAAAATCAAACAAGACTAATAAAAAATTATCCATGATAAGCATTAATTCACCAACCATATATTTGATAAATTAAAATATAACACAACCAACCTACAAGAAAATTTTGATTTATGTTTGTAGAGAGATTGGGCAGGAAACAGAGGAAAGACATACATTAATTGTAAATTTGTAATTAGCATATATAGACAAAACACTTAGTCTATTTTAAAATTGTAGACAAAATATGTTTGTAACTTTGTATGTATGAATGCATCTACCAATTAAGACTCATCTAATCAAGCATTCTATTGTTTGTAAGACATGCCAACTAAACATGTAATGTCACATCCACATTGTACATTTATTCTTTTTGATGATTATTTAGGAACAAGTGTCCACTATATATTACTTTTCTTCAGTGCCATTATATATGTTATGCACCAAAAATTTATGGGGGGATCATTAATTCATTTTTTTTTTTCAGAAATTTTAAGAGGGTTAGCTAGGTTTTATTTTGTTCATCAATATTAATTGTTAAATGATGAATTAATTTAATAGGAGATTTTTAATGCTTATACTACCTTGACATGTCATTAGTAATTATTAATTAATTAACTTAATTCAAAACAACAACATACTATTATTATGGAAAAAAAAAAACTAAGCCATAATTTGCAAGTAATTTTTAAAGAAAAGCAAGCAATTAGAAACATACAAAACTGATAGAGGGACATCAAGAAATGGATGATACACAACATTGTTACAAAACAAAATCAATCAACTTCTCTAACTAAAAATATTTTAAAAGATAGGCCATATATATATATGTTTTCCTTTGCATAATTTCTGCCTGAAAAACTAACTCCATTTGTCTCCTCACAAAAAAAAAAAAAAAAAAAAAAAATGAATGCATTTAATTTTTTTTCTAACCGCTCAAGAACAAGGAAAGTAATATAATAGAAAAAATTGAGAAAATTACTGCCTGACTTTCCCATGTATGCCTTCACACATGCAATCCTCCGGCGATCGAATTCTTCGCCGAAAGGCCCCAACTTTATCCGCTACCGTTGCCGGTTACCCCGCTACGAGGAACATCGGTGATGGCGGTGCGGTCGGGTGAAGCACACACGGCGGAACTGCCCGGAGTAGCTACATGGCACCTCAGCTGATGAAATCCTAGGGGAACAGTAGTGAGCTGAATCAATAATTACCTTCTTCTCCATTTTTGTTAGGGTATGACAAAATGTTGAGAGGAAGAGAAAGAGTGGAGTGAGAGAGGAATTTCCTTTAGGAGTTCTGCACTTGATATATATAAATAAAGAGATTATTGAAGGGGGCAGATTTTATATTTTTATGTACAACTGGCACTTGTGAGAAATTGAATAATTGTATGAAAATATGGATTGTTGGTGGATAACCATAATGCACATAGTTTGTAGCGATTTTGGTATATACAGATTGTGTTGTGGACCTTGTGGTATTAAAATTTTGTTTTTTCGAAATCTTTGCAGCAGCTACAAAGTTGGGTGGGCGAGTATCGAACTCTCGACTTTTGAGTCAACAACAGCCCTAAGACTTCTCTTCTAGTCAACTGAGCTACCACCCATTTCCCGGTACTAAATTTTGTTGTATTATATTTAGTGAGACAATCATAAAGTGTCCCAACTCCTAACTCTTAAATACATTTTTAATTCCATAATGGCTTTAAATATAGCACTGCATCCTTGTTTAAATTATAATGTTTATACATTTACAAAATATTAAATATGGATTTATAATTCTTATGAAATTATTAATGACTAAATAAGATGCATTAAAATCAATCAATAAAATTTTGGGATAGTTAACAATAAAAAAAAAGAACAAATATATATAGCATATATATATTGGACATTCTTGAACAAATAAAAATTGTAGACTTGTGTAGATATTATGATTCATATTAAAACTTTCATTTAGTCTGATTCTGATATAATTAAACTGTACAATTAAATTGCACATATATATATTATATATAGTTGCTGAGAGGCATATGGTAGAAGATCCCTGCTCCCAAACTCCAGCAAAGAGGATTCCATATCCTCTGTAGCGCTGCATTGTGTAGCGCAGGATGTGAACCGTTAGATCATCCCGGGATCGGTGCTAGCTAGAATCTCGAGACGATCTAACGGTTCACATCCTGCGCTACACAATGCAGCGCTACAGAAGGTAGTTCCCAAGGAAAAATAAGTGAGAAATACAATACAGTACATCTATGGGCATTTGTTTTGTTTTGTGGCAACGGGACACATTTGGAGGGGCCCCAAAACGAGAACGACTCCTTGCTTTTTCAACCCTTGCGCGTTCCTTCGTTCTTTCCCAGTTTCTTGTCCCTTCTCCCCTCTTTCTCCCCACCAGAAAAACTCAATTTTTTTCCTCCCCCAATTATCGATTAAACATTGAATCCTTCCATGTCAAATTGTCAATCCATGATCATGGGTTTGCTTAATATAAAGGTTAACTCGTGCGGTATGTATCATATATATATATATATAGTGAATACGTAGTTTAATTAGTTATGGTTTAAGAGTACTGATTTGTATCATTTATGAGAGTAAATTTTTTTAAAATATAAGAAGAGAAACATCTTGTGTCCATTGAAAAATCGTCCATAAACATGTACAAAATGTAACATATACATCCTGAAATATAACCTATGGATATTATGGATAATTTTTCTATGGACGCTAGGTATCAATCATAATAAGAAAGAAGAGGAGCGATCCAGTAACTATGTGCATTGATGTCCATGGTAACCATTTTATTATTGATACATAATTTAACAAATATAAACCGTTAGATGTATTTTATATCATTTCAATAACATACACATAAAAAATGATAGAAATTTAATATCGTTTCAGTAGTCATCAAGAGAGTTGAAAAAATCATAAAATTTGAACCGTTGATTTTTGTTAATGTTTCATGCACATTTAAATAAAATCAAAATGATATAATTTTTTATATGCACATAAAACATGATATATACAACATATCCTATCAATAAGTTTTGTTATTCAAGATTTTAAAATGTAGTTATTTGAGATTATTTCATGGTTACTGATTGGTCACCAAAAACATGGTTATTTGATCCCTCCTCAACAAAGAAACAAAGAAGGTTTGTTATGAAGAGTTAATCACGATAAATATGGTATAATTCTTTATATGCACATAAAATATGATATATACAACATATCCCATCAATTAGTTTTGTTATTCAAGATTTTAAAATGTAGTTATTTGAGATTATTTTATGGTTACTGATTGGTTACCAAAAACATGGTTATTTGATCCTCTCAACAAAGAAACAAAGAAGGTTTGTTATGGAGAGCTCAACAAAGAAACAAAGAAGGTTTTTTATGGAGAGTTAATCAAGACAAATATGGTACAATTTTATTTCTGAGGTCTTGAAAGTTGAAGCTGTGTGAAGAGGACAAGAGAAAAGTTGTTGCTCCATTAACTTTGACCTCCCAATGGCGCACAATGCAGAAGAAAAGGCACTTGTTTTGGTCCAGCAAGCTGCAAGGGATCGTGATTACATGCTTTTCTTTTTAGAAAAGCTGTCTTCTTGATCCGACGGTTGAGAAACACCGAAATACTTTGAGATCGGTGCAGCAAACACTGAAGTACTTTGAGATCGGTGCGACAACCGATCCCGACCATCCGATCGGAAAAGCACACCCTGCTTTTCTTCTTAGAAAAGCAGCATATTCATATCCAGCTGCAAGCGCATTACTTTGCTAATATTCGGCTCCCAAACAATATATACAAATAAAACTCATCAAATTGTTCAAAGTTAATACATACTATTTATTTATTTAGGAATAAATAAATTCACATCATATATTTTTTATTCTATATATTACTTATTAGGAAAAAAAATTTGCATGGTTTTTTTAATTTTAGATAGATTTAATTTAATAATTAAATTACTAATTGCATGTGTAGATATTGTAGTTCTTGTCTAAAAAGGGAATTAGTAGGTTCCAGTTACTCTATGATGCACCTTTCTGAGTGATATGAAATTTGAATCAAATCAAACTATCCAACTATAAAAAAAGGTTAGAACTCGGAACCAATGAGGAGCAGAAGCCAGTGGATTTGTGCTGGGAATTGGAATTTGAATTGGAATTGGAATTGGAAGTGGTTCCAGTGTGTACACTCGTGCAACTGTCTGTCCCCATTGAAATGAAAAACTATTATTGGAAGATTAAGAAGCTGGCGTCCACCTTTTTATTTATTCACCGGTTCATCGTATTTTTCCATGAATAAATATTATTTTTCTAGTAAACATTTATATCTTTCCGATTAATAGATATCGTTTTCCAATTAACATATACACTACAGTTTCCAGTGAACATTTATGCAATCTTAGTAAACACATGAGTGCACGTGGTGTGTCAGAACTGTGAGAGAAGTGGATGGGTGACCTACTTTATAGTGGTGGACTCTACGTGTTTTTCTTATTGGAACTTGAATGCCCATTATGCATGCTGCTTTGTGTAATTATGATGTCTTTGATTCCTTGAGCCTTGAATTTTTAAGAACAGTTTGAAATGGAGGATTGAATTTCCACTAATTAATTGCATTTAATGGGATGAGGTCTTGGGATTTTACAAAAATTGGTTTCATATTTAACAAGTTTACTGGTGCTACTATCCGAGTTTTGAACTCACGAACTCCACACACAAAGAGAGCGGTGGAGCGGTGCCCTGCTTTTTTTTTCAGGTTTAAAAGCAATTTCAAATGAAACTGATTTTCTTGCACATTACTGGGTTTTTTTTTTTCTTTCTTTCCTCTTTTTTTTTTTTTTTATTTTTTGTTTTTGTTTTGTGGAGGGGGGAGGGGGGAGGGGGGTTTATTGGCTTTGAATTTCAAAGTAGTAAATAGCTTGATAATTTACACTTTGAAAACGACAATATAGACATGTAGTATGGACCGATTTGTACGTTGCAGTTTGCAGAGCAGCATAGACTCACTCTTTAGCTAATCCTTACTAATAATAAAAGCATATTGGAAAAAATGACATGAAAGGGCTATCATCACATCTGAGCCGTTGATCGTTTTCTTCGATAAATCAGAACCGTTGATGTACGTTAATGCCCGTTGACGTTCTCAGCCCATTAAAATTAAGGCCCATATAAATTATCTCAAATTAAGGCCCATTACATATTATCTTAAAAGTTTATTATAAGAAATAATAATTTCAGCCCAAAGCAAGGAGTGGGCTTTTTACTAGTATTGTTTCAATAATTACTAGTAAAGAGCCCACGCCTTGATTTGGGCTGAAATTATTATATATTATAATAAAGGGTCGAAAGCTCATCCCTCGTGAGGAAATTTATATGGGCCTTAAATTTTAATGGGTCGGGACATTAATGTACGTCAACGGTGGTGATCAATCTAAGTAAACAATCAACAGTTGAGTTTTCTTCTTTGGGGAAGATAGATCTTTCATGTCAAAAAATCCAATCTCCTTTTATTAAGAGTAATGATAATGATATTCTATGTAGAGGTGGCAGAACCCGACTCGACCCGAGAAACCCACCCGATCCTACCCGACTCGAACCCGACCCGGCATTTTCCAGAAAGTCAAATTGACCCGATCCAACCCTACCTGACCCGACCCGAGATCAAATAGCATCCAATCTAACTCAAATCAACATACGATCCAAACAAAGTTGATATTAAAATTGAATTGAACCCAACCCGACCCGCCCATCACCTGACCTGACCCGACTCGAGATATTCTAGAAGATCAAACTGACCCAATCCGAACCCGACCCACTCAATTTGCCACCTCTAATTCTATCACTGTACTCTTAATTAAGTTAAATGCAGCACATATATTATATATATGATATGAACTCAGTAAAAATGTAAAACCATTCGGTAACGTTGACTGTACGTCGGATATATAATTTTTTTCTCTGCCAAAAATTAGCAGGAATCTTTCTTTTAAACAGATGTTCTTGGACCTCTACTTGTTCGTATGCACCAGATCCGAGAAAGATATTAAACCTGCTAAATTAGATTGAAATTTTGGTTTATATATATATTTCATTTTAAAAATGTTCAATTGTCAGATTCCTTCTCTGCTACTTCGCACCATGTGAAATTAAACCAACAATTCAGAAGTTTGAAACTGCAAATTCCACAATTTCAGCTCTAGAGTACTACCAGTAGAACAAGAGAAGTATATAACACGCAACGCATCAAATTATAAAGAGAAGTAAATAGTGTCCACACTTTTTAGTTTTTACTTATCTACCGGTATATTGATTGTATTTTTAATGACCAAATATTATTTTTCAGTGGACATTTATATCTCTATAATTAATAAATATCATCTTCCAGTGAACAGATACATAACGGTCTCCAGTAAACATTTATGCAATTTGCGCTAAGCACATGAGTACACGTGACGTGCCAGAACTGTGAGAGGGCCGGGGTGGATGGGTGGCCTCCTTTGTATAGGGTGGACTTTACGTGTTTCTCAATTATAAATATGAAATAACTTTGGTTATATGAGATTCTGAGAGAGATTGAAACAAGGGATTCAGATTCTGAATAAGCCAATGATATTCAGCATATTTTCTTTTTTCTTGTGACAAGATATTCAACAAGGTTCAAAAAATCAGGACAGCAAATATGCTTTATATATGCTCCATCATTCTCAATTTTTTCATTCATTTGTCATATTCCCATTTCAACATCTGTATTCCAAATACCACAGAAATTGATATTTCATGAAACAGAACTAGGCACATCCCTTTCTCAAAAGAAAATACCAACTTGTCTGCAAGTTTTGTTTTCAAGTTTGATGAAATTACAAGTTCATACTTCATAACATTATCAAGAAAAAAAAAAAAACATCCCAATGTTTGTCCAAGTAAAAACATATTTAACTGAACCCATACCATTTGCTTACCAGTTACCACCAAACCTGGTACAGTGGTACGCCGCAGAAGTTTATGGGTCTGATTCGGAAGTCAAACCGGGCCATTTCTGGGCTGAACTCAAATCCTTCTTCAATCCCATCTTATGAATTGCAGTGAGGCCAGAGGTGGCCTTCTTTTTTGTTGGGCTACAATGTTGCCCCATTGTTGAATTCAAGCACTATTCCAGCTGAATGAGGCTTAATCCTGAAGGGGATTATAAATTTGCTTTTAATAATAACTAACACCAATTCCAGTCCAGACAGCAAGTCAGCAAGACATTGTGGTCATTGAAAAGCTGTACGTACGTTCATAGACATACAAAAAATATAATAGATATATCTCAAATTTGTAAATATAATAGATATATCTCAAATTTGTAACATGTTGACACTATGGATGTATATATATTCAATGGACGCTAGGTATTACTCTTATTATATTTTTGTTTTTTGTTTCAAACTTTCAATGCCTCAAAGCATTGTCTGATGCTTATACTGATGTAAATACCACAAAATACAAATAAAACTTTTCCTTTTTACTGTAATCCAAGAAATAAAACATTCTCAATATATAAAATAACACATTAATTTTCAGTGCCAAATCCTTCATCCTCGTGCCGATCAAACAATTGGAAAGTAACTGGAGAAAAAAAAAAATTTAAGATGACAGCTCAATGTTTTCATTAATTTGAAGATATTGATCTTTATTACTATATAAGTGGAGTAAAATTCCCTGCATGATGTGAAGATTCACGAATCACCACTACAACAAAATGGACCTTTTGCAACGCCCTATTTACAACGGTTATTGTTAAAAACAGCTGCTAAGATGGATCCGTACTGTTGGAACAGACTCAGCAGCAGGTTTTTACAAACAACCGCTGTAAATTGTGTAGGTTTTACAACGGTTATTACGTAAAAACCGCTGTTAAATGGGCTGACAGAATTTAACAGCGGTTGTTAGTAAATAACCGCTGTAAAATCTGCAGATTAACAACGGTTGTTTTGTAATAACAGCTGCTAAGATGGGTCCGCACATTTAGCAAATGGTTTAGCAACGGTTGCATATGAAAAACCGTTGTTAATTAAGTATGCAGGAAACAAATATAGTATCGATACTTCACCAATTTTTCAAATTGCCACCGTTCAATTCCATCTTACATCCAGATCCCACCTATCATTGACACATTTTTTGACCTTATCTTTTATTTCTTTCTTTCCTTTCTTTTATTTTGTTTACTCGACACCCTCAAAATCAAAACCAAAACCCTAACCTCTTCCTCTCCACGCCGCCATCTCCTCCGTCATCCCGTGCAGCAGTAGCTCCCGGCTGGAGGTTGCTTCCTCGACGCCCCTCCGCTCGTGCCATCTCCTCCGCGCCCCTCCGCGCCCCTCCGCGCAGCAGCAGCCTCCATCGATCCCAGCAGCAGCCTCCACGGATCCCTCCAAATCCGATCCCAGCAGCAGCAGCCCTCCGCGCGCCTCCGCGCCCCTCCACGTGCGCAGCAGCCTCCACCGCGCAGCAGCAGCAGCACGCCTCCGATCCGCGCAGCCAACCCGATCCCAGCAGTAGCACGCCTCGCCCCTCCACGCGCGCGACAGCCCCCTCCACGCTCTCGCCTCCTCCGCGCGCTGACCTTGCCTCTCCCCCCCGGCTGCGACTGCACCTACTGAGCTAGGGATTTGAGGGTATTTTCTATTTCTGCTCCCTGCTCCTTGTTTGGAACAGGAGTTCCGGTCTTCATCCGCGGCCATGCCGGTTCTCTCCGACAAGTCCAGCAGCTGAGGCAACGGCAACCCCTCTGATGAATAGGGCGGCAGCAAATCTGTCGGGTTCTTGCTTTTCTGCCATGATGTTTTTATGCTCTTGACCTCCTGCTGCTGCTGCTTCTGCTGTGGAGGTATATGGAGATATATTTCATAATTCTTCATTGAATTGTAGCAATTGAAACCATAATTAATTCCATGGTGGATAGATTAATTAATTAACACGCTTGCCTTGTAATAATGGTTGCATTTGATAATGGCTGACTTGAGATCGCTTCGGCGGATCATTGGTTGTTCCAGTTGATTATGAGGTAATCGTGCCACTTAGAAATGTGATTATGAGGTAATCGTTGGAGCTTCTTTTTTGTTTACTCTTTTATTCTAACAGAAATTGTGTGCAGGTTTGTCCGCTTTGTCAGCACGCCAGAGGTAATGGAACTTGCAAACACATTAAATGATGGGATGTCACAACTTGAAGGAGCCAGGAGAATTTACTCGCAGGTAAACCCAGTTTCAGAAAAAAAAAAAAAAAAAAACTTGAACACTGTCTAACAGCAGATTTGAAAACTATTTTCTGTTTTTGAAAAGGTACCTATATTTCAAAGCTGTGTAAATTTTACTTATTCGTGAATTGGAAATGGATTAAGTTTTTTTTCTTGGCAAGAGGCCATATAGTGCAGATTGGCAGATTGTATACAGCAGATTTGAGGAGTGCAAATCTGCTGTTATTTGCTAAGTTATTAAGAAATATAGTCAGATGTCCTTTGTGTTGAATTTGATCAGTGTTGTATATGGAAATTATTTTGGATCAAGACAGTGACAGAGGAAGTCCTTGAAATGATCGGGCCGCTCAGTTTCCTTTATTTTTTACAATAACCAAATATGAAGCATGTATTTCATAAGAAGGATATGTGCATGGAAAAAAAATCAAAATAATTGAGTTCCTCTTGACAGTTCTTAGTTACTTCTATTTTTCCTCTTTAGAGGAACCCAGATATATATAGGAATTTATTGTCACCATTTTACTAACAAATTCATAAAAATCAGAAGAATAAATCGACATGATGATTCTGGTAAATTCGATGCAGACAATGTTGCTGGTCCATTACTGATTGGTGAAGAGAAGTCAGAGATAATCCTTAAGGCAGTATTTCTATCTTTTCAAATCAAATTAAATATGTAACTTAAGCACAAGTGATGGAATTTATTTGCAATTCAGTTATGAAGTGTTTTTTTTATTAACATTCAGCGTTATGGATTTGCGAGGCGCCCATGTGCAACTGCCCTTTATATGTCTACACAAGCTATGCCAATACCCAAAAACCACGAGATGAGTATATCACAAAGCTTTATCTCAAAGAAATTGACTACAATCTTTATGCTTAATCTTTTCGCTTTTCTTTTATTTATATTAATTAAAGCTGCATCTTGTTCCTTTTCTTAGTTTTGCTGGTAATTAACTACACAAACTGAAAAGATGTATTACATAGATTGATACAAATAATAAATATGCCAATTACTTATGGTATACGGGTACCATGGTTCAATCAATGGTCCTCAACCTCTAGAAGAGTCATGATGCAAATCAAATATAAAAGTTATAATATACCTAGATCTGATATGTTAATTTCATAAATAATTATGACTTGAGCTTTTAGTTGACTGTGTTGACAACTGTACTATAGTTGGGGAGCAGCCTTGTAGCTTATTAAAGATTATCACTTTTTGATAGTGCAGCAAATGCAGATGGACATTTGCATGGACTAAATTACAAAAGACGAAAGGTTTTCTGAAGGTATAAACCTATATTTATTGTTAATTTGTTTATTGATGTACATGCCTTCACAATTTACATATTACATATCAATTTATTCTTACAGATTATTGGAGCATCCTATGATGCAAAGAGTAAGATGTATGACGAGGTCAAGGAAAATATTCTGGATTATTTGGCAAGAGCTATGCTTTGATTCATTTGATACTGTTTTGTTATGTTTCATCTATTTTTGTGGATTATAAACTTGAGTGTATGTGATATATGCAGTATCTATTCTCAATATTTTGTGTTTTATGAATGTTTTTGTGGTATATATTCTGTGGGTGTTATCGGTTTTTGAATATATAAATATGTCTGGCATATTTGAGGCTAGTCACAAAAAAAAAAAAAAAAAAACATAAATATATATATTTACAACGGTTATTTATTTAGAACCGTTGCTAAGTTTGTCATTTAGCAATGGTTATTAATAATAACAGCTGTAAAAATTAACTAACAACAACGGTTTTTTGCTAATAACTGTTGTAAATAATATATTTAACAACGGTTATTAACTAACAACAGCTGTAAAAATTAACTAATAGCAACTGTTTTTTGCTAATAACCGTTGTAAATGACATGTTTAACAACGGTTATCTACTAACAACCGTTGCTAAACTTCTAACAGGCCGAGTAGTTGGACAGCAGTGTTTGCAACGGTTATTAATTAAATTTAGCAACTCCCTACGCTGCAACGGTTGTATAACCGTTGTTAAAGGCCCAAAATAACCGTTGTAAAAGGCCTTTTGTGTTGTAGTGCACCATCGTCATGAATAAAACAAAATATACAAATTGAAGGTTTCAAAAACAGAAACATCTTGCGTTCATTGAAAATGCGTCCATACGTCCATAAACATAGAAAGAATGTAACAAATACACTCTAAAACGTAACAGATACATCCCGAAATATAACCTATGAACTTTATGGACGACTTTTCTATAGACGCTAGGTATTACTCTTTCAAAAAGGCACAGCTGAAATAATATAAAACGCAA
Source organism: Cyperus esculentus (assembly GCA_030179965.1). NCBI lineage: Eukaryota > Viridiplantae > Streptophyta > Magnoliopsida > Poales > Cyperaceae > Cyperus > Cyperus esculentus. The sequence continues at coordinate 2,306,729 of JASGLE010000030.1, forward strand.
CAGTTAAAAGAAAAACAGTAAGACCTACCGTCCATTGGTGGGCGGTCCATAGAAGTAATTAACAAAATAGTATGACAAATGGACTCCATATGAGCCCAGATGTAACAGTTACACTCACAGTGTAACTTCTATGGACCGTCTATCAATGGACGCATGAAGTTTCTGGAAGAAAAACTAGCTAAGTAGCTAACAAACAAACATATTGGTAGTGCTGGTAGAAAACATGTCAATTCTAAAAATCATATCATTCAAAAGGATGAGAAAAAAATGGTAGCAAATTCTGGTGGAACCTAGGCTTTCGGTAGTAGTTACACAGTAGCTTCCAAGTCAAGCTTTGTGCAAGCAAAACATCACATGAGAAAATCTTGATTTTTCCTATTCTTTTATCTTAAGCTCACATGAAACCTTAGTTGTTAGGATTCCTCTCAAATCATGATCATTTTGGACCAAAAGGAAAATTAATAAAGAGGAAATTGCATGCTACACTTTTTATAAATAATACTTACCCTAGTTGCACCTAGAATGAAAGGCTCCATCTGCAACAACAAAAAAAAAAAGAAAAAGAAAAAAAAAGGCAATTGCATGTGAGGAGAAATCATAAACTCCGGTTGCTTCACATGCAAAAAGCGTTTACTTTTTTGCCCTAAATTTATGAGCAATTCCTTTACAAATAAATTGTGCATTTATATATATATATGCATTTTCACCTTACTTATTTTGAGGTTACAAAGGACTAATTAATTAAACAATGAACATAACAGAAGGGGAGCAGTTGTATTTATTTATTTATAACCAATTGATTTTTGTTTTTTATTTTACACATTCAAAGATATGCTAGAGAATTATGGAAGCAACATGATTATTCATGATATATATATATAACAATCCGTGTATGACATCAATATTCTCGCTATATATATATATATCTCTGTCCAAAAGAATCATTTCAATTTACTTACCATCAACCAATATATTAAAAATAGAATAAAAATGAAAAAAGAAATAGTGAAACAAAATGCAAAATGATCCCTCTTAATTATAACATTAGCATAACAAGTCCTCCAAAAATTGCCAGTGAAAACATGGAACTCGAACCGATGGCCCTCGCCGAGTTTTCCGAATCCGTCGATTTTGGGTTCTCGCCAGTCGAACTTGCCTTTGGTGCCAGGTCCGACGGCTTAACTGACTCAGGCGCCGGCGCTGGTGCAGGAGCAAGCGGCGGGTCGGTGCTGAAGATTTGCAGTGGCAGTAAAACCTTGTTAACTTCATAAACCGCGACTGGCCGGGTAGAATAAACACTGCTAGTAATGTTCGGGTTAGACCACATTGAGGCGACATGAATGGTGCCCATGTCGTAGGTCAAGTTGACGGTGTATTGCCCGCCGGCAAAGGTGCTTACCGGGTTTAGTGCACTCAAGTTCTTGAACTCGGCTAAGGAGTAGTACTTCGGGAAACCGTGGTACAGAAGAAGAGATTTGAGCTGATCTTCCGTGAGGTTCGAGAATGTGGTACTCTTCAGCGCGTTGAACGCGGAGTTCTTCGGGACAAAAATAGTGACGCCTTCGTCGGTATTGTTCGCCTGGTTCTGAAACGTGTCGATTACTTTGGTCTTGACGACGTAGTCAAGGAAGATCTGAAACGGACCCGCAACCATAAGGAGGTCGGTTAAGTTGACGTAATGTGGAGCCGGTGCAGGAGCCGGTGTTGGCGGCATGAACATCGGCGCCGGCGCAATCTGAGCCGTTGCAGGGGTTGAAATGAAAATAGTAAAAATAATAGGGACCAAAATGCAAACCCGGATCTTCATTCTTGATTAGTTAATGTTGATTTTCCTTTCTTTCTGTCTGGTTTTGGGTTCTTTTTGGAACCTGCCATGAAAAAAAAAAATTGTTATTAATTAATCAGTTAAGACAAATCCAAAATTATCATACCTTTTCTTTTTTTTAAAATAGAATTTGCAAGAACAAAAGAAAGTATGTATATCTATTTGTTTTGTTTTAAAGTATCAGAGCATGTGGAAGAACATTTTTTTTTCCTTCAAAAAAAGTTCAAAGTGTATGGGGGCAATGCTGATCTGATTAAGAACTGGATCTAAACAAAAATAAATTAATAACATCTTGCTTACACTAATTAGAAAAAAATCAAAAAATATTTTTTTATGATATGATATGAGTAAAACATGAAACATACTAATTGAAGGAAAAATACTAGACAAGTATTTGAGCTAACTGCTAAGGCACTGCTTATCAAAATATTCACTGGTACAATTAATGAAAGGGGACAATTAATTAAACTCTTTGTAATTGTAATCACCTAATTAAACCACCAACTGGATTTTTAATTAGAGAGTGTGCTTAATTACAAATTGTAATCACAGATCAAGTCAAGTCAAATGGGTCAAAGGAGATCTCAATTATGCATTACCTACCATGATGTATTTTATTTTATTTTTGCATATTATTCTCTATATATATATAGACCAAAATAGAATAAGCACCAACAATGCAGATTTTCATATTACAGAAAGGTATCAAGGAGATCTAACCGTAATTAGACATAACTTAATTAGATCCCAACAGTAAACTACAGTGATAGAGCAAACCCCCAAGATCCAAATTTAAAGTGTCAAAAGTTTACAGCAACGCCAACCTAATTACAAAAAAAATGTTGGTTCACATTTCACAACAAATTTTTTTTTTTTTTTTTGGTCTTTTCTTTTAACAAACAAAAAGATTAAAGATCTCATGCTTTAACTTGAAGAAAAAGCAATAAATAATTAAATAGGAATTACCAACCAGCAGTATACACTAAATAAACCATTAAAAAAAAAAAAACCTCAACTACAAAAATGTATGTGTGCACTAATCAATGCATGCTTAGTAAGTAAATTAGTTATCAGAACAAGTTCTGTATGCATGTATATTATTACTATTATTATAACATAAAGAAGAGGGAGGCAAGAGTAGATAAACAGACCTGACACCAGAAGAAAAGAAAGGAAGAGTAGTAGAATGGAGAGTAACTGGGCCAAAATATTGAATGGGCAGGACTCAGGAGTGAGAACCAGGGCTTATATAGTTATATATAAAGTGGCGTGAGTGAGAGAACTTCTTCACAGAAGGTAGTGGTGATAATTAATAATGTGGCCATATCATATGGGGTGGCAGCTGTTTGGGGCAACATTTGGTACACCTTGCTTTTTTTAAATTAAAAGAAAAGTTATTTGGTACATTTTTTTAATTTTAATTTAAAGAACCCATTAGCCTTTGGATTTTATGTGGTCAGTAACAAGTAACAACTAAGAAGGGCACTTCTGACCATAACAAAGTATATATATAGTAATTTAATTGAGTCCAATATTGGTGAATTATTCATAAGTTATTTGTGAATATTTTGTTTTAACCACTATAACCGTATAATCATATATATATGTATGGTGCATCATATTGCAAATGACGTGTCAAAAATCAATGGTAAAAATAAATTTAGTCTAAAATTGAAATCAATGGTAAAAATAAATTTTGTCTAAAATTTTAAATTTTATGATGATATAAAATTAATTAAACAAGATTTATATCATTGTAAATATAGTAAAAGAAAATCACCAAAATTTAATATGGTTCATACCGTGAGTTTTGTACCGACAGTTTTGTAAAATTTAATATAGTTTTTTTTTTTAATTTCTAGGGCATAGCCTGAAGATCAGTCCCAATAAATATGAAAAATTTTAGCCCAGTAACTCCAATGTTTTTTTTTTTTTTTTTTTTTCCTTTCAATTTGTGGAGGGATATGAAATGAAACGAACTTATATATGAGACAGGATTTCAACTATTCCTTTAATTTAATATATAATAATTTCAATAATTCATTGTTAAATTTATTCATTGGTCCATGTGCTTCACATGTCCAAGAAAAAATTCAATACTATAATTAACATATAAATTAGAGTCTTGATTACTTGAATTAAAAAAAAATAGTACAGAATTAATTAGACTTCTCAATGTGAAAGTGACGAATCTTAAAGTTAAAACTCCTAATTCTTATTTTAGTTTAGCAATCTTACCAGAAGGAGAAATCTCATCTCCTTCAGCATTGACTGGAAGTTTGCAATTAGGTCTCTACCGACAATTTTTTTGCAGAATGGCTTCATAATATATGCAAAGACAAATTTGTTGTGCATTTTTTTTTTTTGTTCAAAGTTGGATGGGATTTTGAACATTTGATCGTATGAAGTATTGAATTGAATATCATAATAGCGGCACAGTGACATTTGAACTGCCAAAAGAGTGTAGAGCGTACAGAGTAGCTAGGATTAAACAAATTTAGATTAGATGCCCTTCCTCTAATCAAGTTGATCCTATTGTAGTAGGAGTGCTTATCCTCTGCTGCGTAGTATTGTACTACGCAGTGAATCGAAACGGATTATAGGGGGACCTTTTTTGAGATTGAGTTGCACAAATCTCAAAGCAGATCCAATGATGGAAGTACTGCGCAATTGTAGAGGTGGTGTAGTACTTCTATATATAGTTCTCTATATATGAGATAAACGTCATATATATATAATTATGTAAATTACAAAATCATTCGTACGATTGAAGTTTTATGATTGCAAGAGACGAGCTTTTTTAATTCGGCAGTTGATATAATTATATGTTGGAGTAAACATGTAACGCAATCATATCGAAATACTTCTAAATTTAGATTTTTTTTTTTTAGATAAAGTGAAATTTATTTCACCTCCTTCCTTCCAAAATATATTCTTTATATCAAATGCTTGTAGAGTACAAATGGTTTTTATTCTTAGAAATTTTTGAGTATTTGTTTTGGATTTTGTGAAAGCGATACATAAAACATTGAATATTTTATTAATATTGTATGATTACATCTTAAAAAAAAAAAAAAACCAAAAGATCTACTTAGAAATTTTCAAAAATAAAAAAGTTATTTTACCCTACATGATTTTGATGTAAAAAAATGTAATGAGCTATATAAACACAAACTTAGAAATGATTTGATATATGATTTTGAGCATAAACTCATGGAAGATCTCTATTCGAAACAAAAATGGAGATATCTGAAAGTTGTTTAGACTGTTGGATCACCAAAATCGTACGGCTCTCAGCTCAAATCAATATGGTGCTTCCTTTTTCCTCCTCCATTAGGGGGTATAGACTAATCGATACTCTTTATTTATCATATGCTCAAAAGCCAAAACACTACAACTTTTTTCCCAAATAAAAGTTGGTGCACTATAGCAATACTCAAATTATATAATGTAAGGCACCGCGTGGGAGGTCGCATGTCCGAAACCTAGATGGAAATCCTTTTCATACATTTAAATTTTGGAGTGATTACCTCAATGTGTTGTGATGCTACAATGGGCCAGCTGGTCGATGGATCAAACGATGCGCTTCTTTGCAGGTTTACTGGGTTTGTAGGGTTTATAGGGTTAATTTGCAAGGTTCATAGGTTTTATCGTTAATTTGCAGGGTTTGAAGGGTTGGAACTATGCTTGTATTTCAAATTTTTCTATCTTTTTTTTATGCTTTTTTTCTTTTATCTTCTTCTTATTTGTATCAACTCTTTTTTAATTTTATTTAATGAAAATTCATAGTAGGCACTCGTCTGCTACATCAAAAATTTTGGAGTGATTTGACTTTCATCTTTTACTTAAAAAAAAATCGTACAATATATTTTTGTTTGTTTGATATTTAATTGGAGGTCAGAATTAATGAAAATTGAAAGCTACTATAATTGTAACCTCTTACTATGTATATTTCGTTCCACTTCAAATCGGACAGCATTGGATGTTAACAAGACGTACGAGAGAAATTAATAAGTATACTTTCCTTTAATCAATAAAATAAGCATACTTTCTAGTGTCAAAGAAACTATTTAATATTATCTAAAACAGCACGTCTTGTGTAAATCATTTTACATTTACCAAATTTTTAGCAAAATGAAGAAAAAATTGTTCATAAAAGAAATATTAACATTTTATGTTTTTGCCCTGAAAAATTATATGTATAAATACTTTTAATCTCGGACTTCAGACCAAATATTGTCACATTTTTATTATTACTTTAAGTAATTTCTCAATTACAAGTCACTATAAATTGTACTTTATGAGTTTCTCTGTTTTTATTTTTGTCTCCGTTTTTCCTTGAGTTGTACCATAGTGAAGAATTTAAACTTTGCTTTTACAACAAAACATCTTAGCTTGAAAGATTTTCCTAAAGTTTGTCTTCTTCTTCCTCTTTTTTTCTCCAACCTCAGTTTCTTTTTTATTCGCCTTCTTTTTCAATTCAAGTAACCATGAAAAGGTGATGCCCTTGTACAACTATAATTGTATTTTTATTCTTTTACACCACCTGTAATATTCTCATGCATTCAACTTACCATTATATTCAAATTATGAGCCACAAAACAACAATCAGAATTTTACCATTTGAACTTTTAATCAAGTACTTATAGGTTGGTTTAACTTTTAACATCTAGAAATTTACACTTTATTTTTGTTTACTGTCGTCACAAAAATTAAGACAGCTCAACAAATAAATTAAATGCCTAGTTAATTAATTAGCATCAGACTACATATCATCAGCATGTATACTTGAAAGGTTTCTGAATCTGATTTTCAAACCATCATAAATTAATGAACAATCATCATGAAAAGATGAATTATGAAAAAGGATCAAACGTAAGCTTTGCCGTTGTCGCATCAATGTCCGCATGAATTGACAGACTAAGTGCATTATTTTGACAACCAGTGTCATGAAGGTTACATCTGATTTGCTTGATATGAGATTTTAAATTTTTTGTTGGGCCCATTTTACCGGTTTAAAGTTTTCCTCTTGCTTCTCAATTTCTCAACCATAAAAAGAGGCTAAATATATTGGCGATTTTAAATTTAGTTGTGAATGAGTTGCATGAATGTATATATACTGGAAGTGTACCTGCGTGATGCAGCGGACAACTTATATATATATATATATATATATATTATGTAATTTCCATTTTCATTCAAATGAACAATATAATGATCTCACAAAAAATATATTACTTATATAATGCGAATTGCAGAGAGAGAGTATTATGAAAGTTTGATATTTGTATTATCTAACCATTTTTCATGAGACTGCTTGGAGATATTCAGTCCTTAGGTGCTTTTTAAAATAGAGAGATATTTGGATCCAAAATAGATATCCATATTTGAAAATGTTCAATATCCAAAATAAGATTAATTATGGATCATGGATATCTATTTTGGATCCAAAATAAGATTAATTATGGCCCTCAAAATCATCCAACCGTTGATTTGATATCAGATTCATCATGCACCGCAGATCTGACGGCAAGATGCAATCTGGACCCTCCATTACAGTCCCATCTAATCATTTTTCATGAGACCGCAATGGAGATCTCCATTCCTTGCGTGCTTTTTAATATAGAGAGATTATATACAAAACCACCATGACCGTCAAAAATCGAAATTATAAGTGGATGAAATCAGCATTTAAATACCAAATTAAGATTATGAAGTAGAATTTCACAAACCCTAATTTGAACTTGTTATATATTTATTTCACTATTATTGATTGCTGTGCTTAAATGTAATTAATTATACAAGGGATGCAACGAGTTAAAGACTGAAAAAGATGCAATCATGGGATGCGATGCATGCGGAAGCGCAACCCAAAACTGAGAAAGAGGACCCGCTCTAAGCTTTTATGTTGGCAAATTTGGTTGAATAAATTTTATTACTTTATTGCTTAATTCCGGGATGCATATTAACTTTTTGTGCATCCGTTTGATATTCAGAAAATGTTATCTATCTAAATTGTAAAACAGAGGAGTACTCTATAGACTACAGACGTGTATATTATTAGGTAAATGGCATATTGGCATGTATGGAACTTATAGGTTGGGAACAATATAATTTTTTAAACTGTGGAAAGTTGGTTTACATTAGATGATCAAACAAATATAAGAAATTGACTCTAATTAATGCATACCTTATTTTACATTGAAAAAAAAAATACTTATTTCTTTTAAAATAATTAAGAACTGGTACGATTGCACCTATATATAACCATTATATACTTTGAAATTTGAATGTAGCTTAAAAATTATATTTAAAATATAATAATTTATATTATAAAAGTTATTGTACAATAAGTACTAAGCAACTTTATATAGTAATTACATGTAGTTAATTAACATTAAAAAATAAATTGCATGTACTTTGGTGGATCCCCCTGCTATATATTCGTTTCTCTATGGGCTTCATTAAGCCTGACGCTAACAAAGGTTAAAGCCCAATTTAAAGTGAGGTGGCTCATTTTTCTTCTCCTTTAATTTCGACAGATTAACTGTCCAATTCAACATTTCAATGGCTCTTCCAAAGTTCAAATCAGATTTCGATCCGGTCGCATTTTGAAAGCCCACTTTAGAATACATAAAAATTAAACATTGTATACTGTCAAAACTCAAAAGACACAAAAACAAGAACTATATCCTTACTATATATAAAAGCATATTGGAAAAAATAAAATGAAAGGGCTATTTTTCTCAAATAAGAAAACCTGAACCGTTAATCATTTTCTTTGATAGATCAGAATCGTTGATGTACGTTAATGTCCGTTGACCGGGCCTCTTCACTACAAAATCAGTATACATGATACTGCACGATAGAGGAATGCGATGCCCGTACGCCCAATTCATCTGGAAAATCAGGGCTCCAACCAAGGTCAGAATATTCATTTGGCTGCTTGTTCAGAATGGCCTACTAACGCAGGACAGGTTAGAGAGAAGAGGTATTCAGGTTGAACACAGATGCTATCTCTGCCAAGTACACCTCCTGGAAACAACAACACACCTGTTCTGTATGTGCCCCTTCTCCACTGCAGTTTGGCAAGCAGTAAGAACCCAGCTTGGCATGCCACCTTCTTCTCTCGGGTCCACAATGCAGCAGACATGGCTCACAATTAGAGCCTCACTACCATCACAGCTGAGACCATTGTGGGACACGGCCTCTGCAGCAATATGCTAGGTCTTATGGAAAGAACGAAACAGACGACACTTTCAGGGACAAGGGCATCAAATTCAGGAGCTGACAAGAGAGGCGGTCACGGAGATAAAGGCATGGACTGATAACTGTTGATGCTTATAACAGTGCCCCTTAGGAGATAGTGTATGGAGAGAGATTTCATGTGCTTGTAAATAACTTACACTTTGTAAATACTTTTCTTTTAATGAAAATTTGGCGACGCTTTGTTGCCACCTCAAAAAAAAATGTCCGTTGACGTTCTCAGCCCATTAAAATTAAAGACCTATATAAATTATCTCAATTTAAGACCTATTATATACTATCTTAAAAATTTATTATAAGAAATAACAATTCCAGCGCAAAGCAATGCTTGGCATTTTTACTAGTTATATGAAAATAAGAATACATTGCGGATTATATACACACTTGCCTTCACAAATTATCCTTTTATAGTTATATTAATTTGGGATGAGGTGCTACAGTGGTATGAACAGTATAATGAACAGTATTTTTTTTTTTTTAAAAGATCCTTCAAGTTTTCAATAGTACCTTACCTTGAGTAGTTGAAGAGAATAATCTAGAATTAGAAGGTATTATTGTTGACATTGGAATGTAAAAAAAAAATATATACAAAATATAAGCTACAATATCAACTAGAAGGTTTAAACTATGAAAAAAAATTGGTTGACAATAGATTTTTTTTTTTTCAGAAATATGAAAAATTGTGCAAATATATTATTTGACTTATAAATTGATAGTATCTCGAATTTCAATAAATTACTCTTTGATAACTTATCAAAATTTTGTAAACTTTTCAACCATTGCAAATTAATGAAATATTAATATGCTATTAAATAACACTTAAATTAAATATAATTAAAAATATAGCCAATCTATAAGGTTAAAAGTACATGTATAATTTTTTTTTTCATTTTTAAGATTTTAACAATATTTTAAAACTTTTTCCAAGATCTATTGTCAAATTTGTCAAGATAACCATTATCAACCAATCTTCTTTTCAACTATTGATTTAAACTTCCTTTCGTAAACTTCAATAATTGTTTTCAAAAATATTAAATGTGTTGTAAATAACTTTTATCCTTAAGTAACAATATTTGCCGAAGATAGAGATGTCTAAAGAAGCAATATTTACGTTTTTTTAAAAAATAAAATATTTAACATCTTGGACAAAAGAAATTACAAGCATAAGTTTGTGGAGTTCATCAAAAGATTAACATGAAATAAGGTTCCAATTTAAGATACAAGCACATACCATGAAAATTTGATGGGCTTTAAACCATATATCTTTTAAAATTATTATTTGCAGTCATTTTAGAAGATTGAAAAGAAATACTATCCAATGAGATTTTCATAAAAAAATTATAAATCCAATAACAAAAATCTATAACAATCCAACTATGTCTTAAAATACTCACCTTTCAGAAAAAATAATACAATTATACGAAAAAACTTCAAGAAATTATGTTTATTATGATCTCCTCCACTTTGTATTATTTGTATTCTTTTTATTAGAGAGGTGCTTATGACTTCAGTTCTCTCTCAATTCTAAATAATACAAGCGAAGTACGCTATAAGAAAGATAATATAAGCTCTGAAAATAGTAACTTATATAATATGAAAATTTCTTCATAATTTATATATATTTTTTCTTCATAGTTCATTCTTTTTAGTTTTTATTTCTTCTTAAAGATTTGAGATTACATTTCAGTTTGTTTAAAAAAATATGAATCTACCGCCGAAGCAACGCGAGGCTCGTATCTAGTAATAATATATATGTTAAGATTCTCCATATTACACTTTATTTTTCCGGCTTCACTGGTACATGTATATTTCATACTTGTTAATATATTTGTCTCTATGAACATTCTCATTTTCCGCGTATCCTAACTCCTCTGACAGTGATCTACTTTAAACCATGTACCACATAATCCAACTACTTTGGAAAGTTGAACAAATTAAACATGACTTTGTTAACTGCTTTTCTTGAATTGCAATATATGAATTATGATCACACCACTATATACACAGTTCAAGCTCCACCACATCAACCGTTGGATCATCACACACTATCTTTCTGCTAGAGGTGGCAGATTCCCAGGTCGGGTCGGGTTCGGGTCGGGTCGGGTTCGGATCGGTTTGACTTTCTCTGGAATACGGGTCAGGTCGGGTCAGGTTCGGGTCAGTCTCACTTTCCCTGAAACTCTGTCGGGTTCGAGTCAGGTCGGGTTCGGGCAGAGGCGGAGCCAGACTCCGATTTAGGGGTGGTCCAACTTTTTTAGTGGAATATAGTTTTGTAACTATTAAAGAAGTTAGGTATATTTTTGTAAAATTTTTAAGGTACATTTGTGTAAATATTTGTTAGGGTAGAGCCAATTTCGCAAATTTTCTTAGAAATTAAGCATATTTTTATAATTTTTTGGCAAAGAATGGTTATTTTTGTAAATTTTTAAGGGTTATTTTTGAAAAAAAAAAATTTTAGTGCCCACCCCTGCTCTATGCTGCCTCCGCCCCTGAATTCGGGTTAGTTTGACTTCCCCTAAAACTCGGGTCAGATCAAATTTTGCCACCTGTACTTTTTGCAAACAGTTGTACAGATAAGCTGTAGATGGTCGATACTACAGCTTAAACATGAGTGTGGAGCTTCTAGATGGCTCGACAATCCTTGGCTTCATCGAGGATAGCCAGGTGTTCCATACATTGATCGAGGCTCGATTTGCTAGCCTGGATTCTGACTCTAACGGTGACTCTAACGGCAATTAAGCTGACGTACGTATGCCGAGATGACAAGAGAATTGATGAGCCTGAGGGTTCTCGGTTCGCATTTTGGGGGAATGGATGAGCCCAGTATAAGCCATGATGGTTTGTTCGAGCAGTTTGACGAGGATGGCGATGGTCTGGTGGATTTGGAGTTCAGAGGTGAGATGAAGGATTATTCAATTTGGCACAAAACTTTCATTTAGGTACAGCCAGCCTGATTTTGGTATTGATTTATAAGGGTTCTATATTTCAAGCCTTGGCATCAGTATCTCTAGCTAAATAAAAGCAAAGTTTAATTACAGGTTGTGATCCAAAAACTTGGCAGCTCCAGATGCCATTCAATTTAAGGAATCGGATATTGTTCAAATCCATTTGGACGGTCTAAAGTATTCAAAGAGCCGTACGATCTAATTGTTGGTAACTGATCGACCATGATTTAATCATGTAGGTGCTAAAAATAGTATGCTGGTTATATTTAGAATGATAAGGTCACACACTATCACCGTTGATAAACATATAAATCGAATCGAACAGTTTCGCCATGCCTTTGGACAGAGACCTTCCAAGTGACTTTGGACCAAATTATAGTCCTCAATTTAAACATATAAAAGCACCAAATATCACTCGGTGGCACTTAAAAAACATAAATGATGTTACCAACAAAAAGTGACCAACAAAAGTAAAGATAGTTCATGTAAAAAAGAGTCTAAGGCTAGCTCAAACATGGCATGAACCATGTGGCACTCAATGCAACACAGTCAAGCAGCTTCTCTGAGAAGCCGCTCTCCATGTCGTACCTCAAAAGACGATTGAACTTCTGAAAGTGAAAGCTGTCTTTACTCATGCGATAATAGGACGCCATGTAGTAGATGCAATTCCCTCTAAGTCCCTCGAAATCACTGGCACTCAAACAAAATCCAGCAGGCTCGCTACCAAGGAACAGAAATCTCTCTCCAATCCCCTTCAAGTTGATCCATCTACACTGCCCAAAGTCATCCGTGTGCTCCAATTGGTACACTTTGAACCAATGATTATCAGATCCACCTTCGCATGGATATTTGTGGTGCACGGCAAGCAGATCCCCCATTGCCTCAACAAAAAAGTCAAATTTGAGGCACTCTGTCAAATGCGGTATCACTACATTCATCTTTGCACTGGTGGACATGTTAAAAACGCTGGTTTGTCTTGTGAAACGTTGATGAACAAAGAGCTTCCCTTTGTAATACCCATATGCAAATCCTCTAATTAGGATTTTGAACGTGATGAATTCATTGCTATCAGATCGCCAAGATGCTATTTCAGTTGACCCATCCATTCGGTAAGCGTAAGCCACCAAATGGGCGCCAGATGTTCCTTTGCTTGAGTTGCTCTCATTGTCCGGGCCCATGTAAACAGAAGAATAATATGTAGGGTTTGATAAAGGAAGATGGATTTTGGTCTTAGTAATCGGATTTAACAAGTATGGAGGTTCAAGACTATACGGAAATTCAGGACTTTTATATTGATCGACAAGAATGAAACCTATAGATGGCTCTTTTCGGCAGTGATATCTGTATTCTTTAAACGTTATCGGCAGTTTGATATTGATGGTTGAACGGGAAGAGAGAGAGTACAGGATGTAGTCAGTCTCCATATCGTTCTGTCTTATATCGAGGGTCGATGGCTGCAAGAGCCAAGGCAGTTGTGGGGGATGTTTGGCAGAGTCCACGACTGAGCGCCACTGCTTGCATACCGAGCGGAATCGAATAAAGTTCGACAAGTTTCCAAGTTTTCTTGATATCAGATAGAGCAGCTCCAGATTCAGCTCTGTCCAATCCCTCGTCGTTAAGTTTTCTGATATAACATCCATCCTGGACTTAGTCCAATACCTGGATAGCATTTCAGAAATTAAAGAACTGACAATTAGACAAAAGCTTCATATCAAAGAAACTTGACAAAGAGGGAAACTGTATTCTGTATATGCACTTTAGGCTTTAGTTTTCCCTGTGGAGTCCATTTTTTCTTTTTCTTTTTGTTGTAGATGAATAATGATATAATAAAAATACATATATATTGCATAATCATGGAACATCTACACTGGCATGCATAATATAAAATGTCATTAATCAATTGCTAATATGCGAGTAAAGCTACAATATATCAAATTTTTTTTTGAGAAAAAATAAACGTACACAGTAAACGTGGGAATAATATTTAAAAGTGAAGATGAAATCAACATGTATATATATTGTCCGATTTTATATTGTCTAAACATCAAAAGAAAATAGTTAAAGAAAAAAGTGCAAAATAATTTACAACTTAAATTAGTTGGAGTCTTCTTTGGGGACTGCCGCGCGCCGGCGATGGAGACCTAGCAACTTCTGTTTTCCTCGTTCTTTTAATCTTTCTTATCGATTTTTCCTTTTTATATCTACAGATAAAAATCGTAAATGGCATTTGGTAATTATTAGATTACCGACTCTAGGCTTATGATATATATCCTCGGCCCAACAAGGTAATTAAACTTGCTGCAGCCTGCAGCAATTCATCAAAAAATCCTCCTTTTCCGAAATGCTAACGGCTCAAAAATTATATTATCGTGTCCGAAATCACAATTTATGGTGCTCAATAAATTCTTTATATGAAAATATTAGGGAATACAAAAATTTTTCATATTTAGAGTTTTCTAAGCATTTGTTTTGCAATTTGGAAGCACCGTAGTCGGACTCCATATTTGTTATCTATAAATGATTTTGCTATTGTAGTATGATGAATTGTTCACATCAAATTTTAATCATATTTAATATCTATCTTTGATGAGACATACAAAACAAAAAATAGAAAAAAATTTAAATATAAAAAAAAACATTTTTGAAATTACTACTGACATTAGTAAGATAGAAAAAAATTATTTTTGAAGTCATGTTCTCATTGTTGTGTTATTAATTTGATTCATTTTATAAGTTTAAACTTTAAAGAATGCCAAGAGTCACTTAGAGGATGATAGTCCAGTGTTTAATGATAAAAGAATCTTTGATCACGTAGCTGAGGAATTCATCTCCGTTACTCTCATAAATTAAACACAAAGTTTGTGCCATGTGTCAATATGAGATTGGCTAGATGCAATAGTTGGATGGAAATTCCTGCCCACCGGGGGGCAGGAGATTTCATTCCCTTTTTGAAATGTGCAGCTGATGCAAAGTTTGTGCCATGTGTCAATATGAGATTGGCTGATGTGTCAACAACATTATATTTTTGGCCACCGCCATTAGCATTGGGTCCTACTTTGTTTCATTTCTAACCTACCCAACTTGTTTGGGACTAAAGACTTGGTTGATGTTGTTGTTGTTGTTTGAAATGTGCAGCTGACTATAAAAGGCAGCAGATTTTTCTGATTGAATCGCTGACTTCTCCATTGAAACAACAAAAGCATGCATCTGTATTAATACTATTGTATGTCTTTAATTTTCTTTTTCTGATTGATGGATAGTATTCAAGGTACACTTAGGGAGCCTATGGCATTTGCACACTATTAGAGGTGGCAGAACCCGACCCGAACCCGACCCGACCCGATCTGACCCGAACCCCACCCGACCCGAGATCAAACAGCATGCAATCCAACTCAAATCAACATATGATCCAAAAAAAAGTCGATATTAAAATTGACTCAACCCGACCTGCCCATCACCCGACCCGAACTGACCCAAGATCTTCTAGAAGGTCAAACTGATCCGACCTGAATCCGAACCCGAACCCGACCCGACCACCCGATTAGCCACCGCTACACACTATGCAATCTGGAATGAACGATGCAGGCGAGTGAGTGTTCTCTAGTGAAATCAGAAATCGATCTGATCATATATACAAGCCAAGCAGCTCATACAGCAATATAATGGACGGACTATAGATAGGACTAGTATGACAATTGGGAGATATAACACAATCACGCATCATTGACAACCAAACAAGCTCTCAAAGAAAGAAATGTTAGACACATGATTAGCCTTTATCTATTCATTTTTCTTCCAATTGTACCAATAACCAGCCAGTATAGATCTGATTCTGCTGCTTACCGCCATGCATATTACCAGAATAAAACCGTCCAGGTATAGGTAGCCTATTAAATTTTGGTATTGGTTTAAGAGGGTCCTAATTAAATTCAAACTTAGGCATTAATATCTCTAGTTAAATATAAGCAGAATTCTGAAGTTTGATCAAGAAAGTTAGCAAGTAGCAACTATAGATATATATCATATAATTTGAATAAAAGAAGGTATCAAATTTTACTTATTAGCACCTATATTAAAAAAACGGCCAAATTGGTTATATTCCCTTTGAAATTGCTCTAATAAGATATTTTCCCATCAAATTACCAATTTATGTAATTTGATGGGGAAATATCCAATTAGAGTAAATTTAATGGGGATATAACCAATTTGGCCTAAAAAGAATGTTGCTACCAACAAATAGTGCCAAAAAGAGAACAAAGATAGTTAAGCTAAAAAAGAGTCTAAGGCTAGCTCAAACATGGCATAAACCATGTGGCACTCAATGCAACACAGTTAAGCAGCTTCTCTGAAAAGCCGCTCTCCATGTCGTACCTCAAAAGACGTTTGAAATTCTGAAAGTGAAAGCCGTCTTTACTCATGCGATGATAGGACGCCATGTAGTAGATGCAATTCCCTCTAAGTCCCTCGAAATCACTGGCACTCAAACAAAATCCAGCAAGCTCGCTGCCAAGGAACAGAACTCTCTCTCCAATCCCCTTCAACTTGATCCATCTACACTGACCAAAGTCATCTGTGTTCTCCAATTGGTACACTTTGAACTGATGATTATCAGATCCACACTCGCATGGATATTTGTGTTGCACGGCAAGCAGATCCCCCATTGCCTCAACAAAAAAGTCAAACTTGAGGCACTCTGTCGGATGCGGTATCACTACGTTCATCTTCGCACCGGTGGACATGTTAAAAACGCTGGTTTGTCTTGTGAAACGTTCATGAACAAAGAGCTTCCCTTTGTAATACCCATAAGCAAATCCTCTAATTGGATTTTGAACGTGATCAATTCATTGCTATCAGATCGCCAAGATGCAATTTCACTTTCACACTTTCGGTGAGCATAAGCCACCAAATGGGCTCCGGATGTTCCTTTGCTTGAGTTGCTCTCATTGTCCGGGCCCATGTAAACAGAAGAATAACTAGTAAAAGGCCCGTGCGTTGCAACGGGTGATTTATATAAAAATTTATCAAATCATTTTAATAACAAAAAGTATATATTATATTTTGGCAACAATAACAATGGAAAAAATGAAATTGAGAAAAATATTGATTTACAATAAGTAAATTAGTCTGCTTAAGTTTCGTCCAATCAAGAAAAAAAAAGTTGGAAAATGAGAACTATCTCGTCATCTAAGGGATGCACCGGAATTCTGGTCCAAAAAATCGGATAAGAATCTGCTGCTTTTCTGTGAGGCCCTGCTTTTCCAATCCGAAGGTCGGGATCGGTTGTCACACCGATCTCAAAGTACTTTGTTAACTTCGGTATTTTTCTGCACGGATCTCAATAAACTTCAGTGTTTCTCAACCGTCGGATCAAGAAAAGCAGGGCTTGCCTTTCTTTTGAGAAAAGTAGGTGATCCCGATCCCAAAAAATCAGTTTCCCAGCATAACATTGAATTAAAATTAGATTTTAAATTTGTTTACATTTTGTCACAAGAAGAATATCCCTTTTAAGAATCTTGCCATCGCCTAAATACTTGCAGTATACCTCCCTCACCAAAGCCATTATATCTGTACAAAAAACATTTTGAACTTACATAGTAAGAATCAACCCCAAGAACTCTAACTGATGAATTAAGAAATATGTATCAAACTATGAGCAAATCATTTTTCCCCACGAAGGCATACAATTTGTCAAAAGATTTACAACTGATGACTGAATGAATACATTGGAATAGTACTATCTTTATATGCAGTAGAAGTACCTCTAACATCAACTCCTATAAATGAATAGATCTTCCCTTCCGGGAGTAATTCTTGAAGGTGATCAACGCCCTGACCATACAACAATGCCTCCAGTTTTGACCCCTGTATAGGTTTCCTGTGTTATTTTTCTCAAACAATCTATCATTAACATGAACTACATAACTAAATGTTATTATTACCTCTACATCAACAAGAAGCATCTTCATTCTTTTATTTCTGGAGAAGATTTGAACAGTGAGCTTCTGCTCATCTCGAGCACATAGGTTTCACTTGCTGTAACTATAAGAATGCACAAACCTAAATGGAGGATATGAAGCCTTTATTTTAGCTCTGTAATTTTTTTTTTTTAAAAGTGTTAACAGTGGCCACAAAGAATTGTAGTCCAGGCTAAAATTTCAAAGATCATTACATGTTACTTTGTAGGCAGTTGTATTGAGATGGTTATTGCCTCATTATCATTCATTGAACCTGAATCTCCTTTCTCAGTTGGTCCATTTCCTCTGTATAAAATTGCACAACAAAAAAGAGTAAGCATAGGCAGTTAAAGATTGGAATTTACTGAAAAGGAGAAAAAGGTACCTCTCTTGTGAAAGACTATCATTTCCCTTTAGCTTGCTACCTGTGCCTGCATCTTTTTCTTCAACAACGGCCCTATTTTTTCTAGAGACTTGAGACAGATCAGCATCCTTCTCATAAGAACCAGTATCAATGATTTGAACATCGTCCCCATTTGATTCATGATGTTTTGAGACATTCTTTTCCTCCTTGCCTTCGGAAGACAGTGTTGCGATCCTCAGCAATCTCTCAAAATTGCCCTCTAGGTCTAATTTATATTTATGTCCAGCAATAACTGCCAAAATAGGTAACAGATTTTTTAAAATTAATAGTTACCAAAACAATATCATACTGGACAGATCAATATCGGTCCAGATATACAGATACCAAAAAAGATACCAAAACAGATACCAGTTATAATGTAAAATATATCCAAATTGAAATATTAACAAATTATCTTGAAACAATTAACGTATTAACTTGAAACGTTGTAGTATTAAGCCGAATAACACAAATCATAAATTAAATCATCTACTTAAATCACTAATAAATCACATAAATATTACCTTAAAGTTGTTGAAAGAACGTATGCGAGCAAGATGAAGTCAAAGAGCAACAAAAGAGAAAATTATATTATTTGTGTTTCATTTTAATCTCATTAAGTTTCAGATTAACTTTATAGATGTTTCATTTTGATCGCAACATGTTGCAGATTAACGTCAAATTAACTTTGTATGGTGGTATCTCCGACGGTATTTTTTGCGATATCCCCATAGCATTTTCCGATCAATATTGCATTTAAATTACTATAAATGCATTTTATTTGAATGACCAGATGTATATTACCAAAAGTGTCATGTATTGACAATTTGATAATGCATTAAATTTTGCCATAAAAGCATATATTGAGACATATTACAAACGCAATATGTGTAATCAAAATGTTACTAAACTTGCATCCTATTAATTGAAAATTTAATATGCATCAATATTCACAATCAATACACATTTTGATGTCAAAAATAATATAGCTCCAATATAGTATATTCAAAACCAAAGATATTGCATTGTTTGCCCCCGTTATCCATTCAACACCCTAGTATAGATTTAATTAATCATCAGTATGCACAAAGTTACAATAGAGGTACATCAGTATGAACAAGAACTTGTATCCAAGAGAAAATGAAGAAATTGTAGTAAACAACAACTAAAATTAACACATGATGATAATTTGATCAGCTAGAATAAAAATGCAGAACTTAAAACTATACTTTGCAAAATAAAAATAAAAACATGAAATTGAACTTACAATATAAAGCTACATCAGGATATGTGATTCAAGCAAATTTGTTCAATAAGTGATGTGAATCAATTTCTAATACATTTTATCTAAAGAAAATGAAAATCACAACAAAGTTACAAAATTCTTATTATCACTCTATGATCTATATTAATCTGTAAATCAAACCAATACATTTAAGAAAATTACTTTTGACTAACTGAAGTTAGAAGAGCACCCCTTTAATAGTAAAAATTGACTTCATCCCTCAAAATTAATGTAAAAATTGTAATTCAGCATCACCAGATTTTATTTTTATATTTTTAACATCAACAAGCACAAAAGTTAAGGGTTGAAATTATTCAAAGGTTAAAAAGGTACCTTTCAGGTTGCAATCTGTGGCATAACCTTTTTCTTCAATAGCTTCATTTTGCTTTCCAATAACTTGAGACGGTGGTGACATGATTATTGATTACAATGAAGGGGCTATGCACATTACTTCAGTCACCAAAAAGTGTAACTCAGCGTTCCACCCACTTGGAGGATGGAGGGGTCAGCAACGCGGATGCGAGACTGTAGGGGCTGATGCAGGCCCGGATCCACATTGGCTTCGGCCGGATCTTGATGGGCGACGTCGACGATGGCACCCGTTGCGGCCGGCGCAATGCTCGGGACTGAAAAAAGCGAGCACGACGCTCGGGGCTGAGGAAAGCGGATTTGAAGCATGAGCAAGGGGCGGTGAGAGTTGATCAGACGTCAGATCTGGCAAAGCAGTTCTCGGGGCCAAGGTCATGGCAGAGTTGCAGCGTGCGGCGATGATGGGAGCACCAACGGCTGCGAGCGGCGTGCGGTGACGATGAGAGCACCAGCGGTGGCGACGCCGATGGCACCGGTCAAGTTGGGCTGCAGCAACGATTGAACCCATTGCAGCAGCGGCAAGGGATCTGTGATTTGTCGCTGGAGAATGAATTTTGAGGGGGAGAGAGAATGAGAACGATGAAATCTAATTTTACCAATTTTGAAAGGAAAGGAAGAGAGCGACAAAACATATTTGGAAAGAAAGGGGCCAGGCTATGTTGCTGTGCGGAGCGGAGCGCTCCATGCTCTCATCTCGTCCGTTCCCGGATCGGGACAAAGGAAATCGATGGTTCAAATTGATTCAGACAAAAAATTAATAAATCCAGACCGTTAACAGAATAGAGCAGTCAATCCTAACCGTTGCAGGATCAGGACACTGCCTGCTTAGTAAAGGAGTAGGGATATGTAGGGTTTGAAAAAGGAAGATGGATTTTGGTCTTAGTAATCGGATTTAACAGGTATGGAGGTTCAAGACTATACGGAGATTCAGGACTTTTATATTGATCGACAAGAATGAAACCAATAGATGGCTATTTTCGGCAGTGATATCTGTATTCTTTATACGTTATCAGCAGTTTGATATTGATGGTTGAACGGGAAGAGAGAGAGTACAGGATGTAGTCAGTTTCCATATCGTTCTGTTTTAGATCGAGGGTCGACGGCTGCAAGAGCCAAGGCAGTTGTGGGGGATGTTTGGCAGAGTCCGCGACTGAGCACCACTGCTTGCATACCGAGCGGAATCGAATAAAGTTCGACAAGTTTCCAAGTTTTCTTGATATCAGATAGAGCAGCTCCGGATTCAGCTCTGTCCAATCCCTCGTCATTAAGTTTTCAGATATTATAACATCCATCCTGAACTCAGTCCAACACCTGGATAGCATTTCAGAAATTAAAGAACTGGCAATTAGACAAAAAGCATTATATCAAAGAAGAGGAGCGTTCCGCTGCCTCCAAAATTTCATGCTTCCAACCTGCTGCAAAATCTCAACCGTTGATATCAAATTAGATGAGCGGCTCATACGACGTCACGCTTCCGGTCTCTTCTTCTTCTTTCCCGTCTGTTTTCTTTCCTCCCACTTTGCCCGATGTCCCCTCCGCCCTTTGCTCTCTACCGAGCAAGCCAGAGCCACCTCGCTGGCCCGATGCTTCCGCTCCGCCACTCCCTTTCTCAAGGAGCTAGCGAGCTTCTTTCTCAGACCTTTTCTTCTATTTCTCCGTCAACGTTGGGTTTAGTGTGGCCGCACTCTCCATTCCTCTTACCGTCGCCTCTCATGGCCCTCGGTTATCTGTGTGTCTCCCTTTGTCGTATCCCTTTAAATCCTTAGAAATGAAACCAAACCAAAACATAGGTGATGTTGTCCCTTTAAATCATTTTATCAATTCAATATCTAAGAATACCGGGAGGCTTCTACTTTTTCTTTATTTAATCAATCACTCATGTAGAGAAACATCATATCTGTTTCAGTTTTTTCTCGATTGGTAATTTGTACACAAAAATAGATCTTAGATGAGAAGCGGCGGAACACAAAAAGGGATGGGAAAAGGAGGTTGCTCAAGTGGCAGAGTTGCGAAGAGGAGGTGGTGGCCGCCGCCGGGTGGGGGTGGGGTGGGATGGGGTGGTGAGGGGGGCTGCAGTTGGTGCTTGCTGTTGGGATTAGGATTCTTAAAGGGAGGGGCAACGAGTAGCTAAACGAGATGAAAGAGAAGGGACCAGGGTCTGGGATGAAGCGTGACGTCATATGAATTGCTCATCTATTTGATATCAACGGTTGAGATTTTGCAGCAGGTTGGAGGCATGAAATTTTGGAGGCAGCGGAACGCTCCTCATAAAACTTGACAAAGAGGGAAAACTGTATTCTGTTTAAGTGTATATGCAATTTAGGCTTTAGTTTTCCCCGTAAAGTCCATCCTTTTTCTTTTTATTCTAGATGAATAATGATATATATACAATCATATATATTGCTGCATAATCATGAAACATGTACACTGGCATGCATGATATAAAATGTCATTAATCAATTGCTAATATGCGAGTAAAGCACAGTCAAAACTTTTTTTAGAAAAAATAAAACGTACGCAGTAAAAGTGGGAAAAGGTTTGAAAGAGAAGATGAAACATGTATATCGTCCGACTTTATAAGTAGCTAACTGCGTAATGAATTAATGATTATTGATCATCAAAAGAAAATAGTAGAAAATAATTAATTTGCACCTTAGTTGGAGTCTTCTTGGAAACAGCCGCCGGCGATGCAGAACGCAAAGACCTAGCAACGTACTTGTGCTTTCCTCGTTCTTTCAATCTTTCTTATCCCGGTTTTTGCTTTTTAGATTTACAGATAGAAATCATAAATGGAATATAACACAATTAAAATAGAATTTGGTAATTTAGAAAACTGACTCGAGGCCTGTGATATCCTCGGCCCAACAAGGTAACTCGCTGCCTGCACCAATTCGTAAGAAAAAAAAAATCCTTATTTTTAAGTTAACTAGCAAAGTACCTGCGCATCGCGACAGTCATTATTAAGAAACCCGTCCATTTATGTGGGCCATTTTAATTTTGATCGCTACAAACAAAAGAAATAAAAGTGTATCAAAACTAATCTACTAGTTACAATTTGTATTAATGTTAATGCTTAATTTAAATATTAAACTATCTCAACAAAATTTGATAGAAGTATGTGAAACATAAAATTACATAACTGAAATTCAGATATATTTCCAATAAATTATTTGCAACAAGTTACTTTCACTTTTCTTTTATAATTGGCAGCCAAAATTTACTTAAAAAAGTTAAGAAAATAGAAATAGCTGCATGCATTTGATTGTCACGCATTGTTGTCAATTAATATGACTCAATATGGTAATAACGTAGTAATTGTCTCTCATTTCTTTCCTTGTATACGCTACCATGTATTCGAAATGGAGATGAATTATTCAAAATTGAGGCGATCGTAGGCTCGTAGTCGTCTGATCTAATAAAATCGATCTGCACCATTTGATGAAGGGTATTATGGGTATTTAAAAATTTTGAAGAAAAAGAAGAAAAAAATGGAGAGTGTAATAGTTACGTGCTTTTTAATATAGTGTAGATAAGAATAGCAATAACGTGATATGGAGATAGCTAATATGAAAACATTTGCATTTCACTCCGAAATACTAACAGTTTAAATTATACTTTGTCAAAGTTTCAAATTATACTTTGTCATATGAAATTTTGATTTATGGTCCCCATTAAATTCATCATATAAAAATACTAAGGGATACAAAAAATTTTTATTTTTGGAGGCTTTTAAGTATGAGGAGGGATCCAATAACCATGGGCATTAGTACCCATGGTGACCATTTTTTTATTTATGCATAAATTGAAAAATCTAAACCGTTAGATGTATTATATATTATCTTACATAAAAAATTGGTAAAGTTTTAACATTGTTTCGATAGTCATCAAGAGAGGGGAAAAAATCATAAAACTTGAACCGTTGATTTTTGTTAATGCTTGATGTACATGTAAATAAAATCAAAATCATATAATTTTTTGCATACACATAAAATATGATATATACAACATATTCCATCAATTAGTTTTGTTATTTAAGAATTTAAATATAGTTATTTAAGATTTACTTTCACGGTTACCGATCGGTCACCAAAAACATGGTTATTTGATCCCTCCTCTTTAAGTATTTGCTTCAGATTTTTCATAATGACTCTAAAAATGGCTAGTTTTTGTATCTCTAAGTATTTTCATATGATTTATTTAATGAGAACCATAAATCAAAATTTCAGATATGACAAAGTATAATTTGAACCTTTAGCATTTTGAAGTACAATGCAAACATTTTTATATTAGTCTAAACGTGATATACATAATTTTTTGTAAACTCTTAGAAAAACTAACATAAACGAAATATACATTTGTTCAACACATACTACCAACCATAAAATAAAATGAGGATTAAGCTACTCAAATTTAAATATCTGCGATTTCAAAAAAAAAAAAAATCAAATGTCTAATGAACTCTAGAGAGAGAGATAGCGAACAAAGAAAAGGGCCATTGAAATCATGGGGTTAGCCTACATATCAATGAACTTCCGGATCGATTGATTTGGAGGCTCAGTGGCTCACTAGTCACTGGTAATGGACTTTTCACTTTTCAGTACCAAATTAGTTGCACGTGACGGAAAAATTAAAATTTTCTTCATAGAAGTCTGGAAAATTTCGGCACCACCAACAGTTAGAATTTTTCTTATTATCTGTTAATGGAAGAGAGATTGCTCACATATGATATGATGCAAAAGAGGAACATGACGTACCTGCACATTGAATTGGAACTAATGCAAGTGTGGCATGCACCTGCTACAAGGACAAATTGAAACCACTATCATGCTACCAGCAATGACAGTTGCAGGAAATCATCTGTAACAACTCTAAGCTAGCACAATGCTGCATCGATCTTTTACCAAGAGGAGGTACAGACAGTGGCAGGCATTGTTGCTCTGCGAATGCTGGTACATTTGGCAAAATGGGAATGCCAAGATATTCAGAGGATCGGCTAACCCACCTGCAGCAAGCTAGGCTTGTGCACATCAGCACATGATACAACTAGATGCCCAGATGCGGGAGACCGGCCCACATGAATGGCTCACCTCACGGGGAGGAGTGTAGCGCCACATAGCGAGTAGTGCAGCTCGTCGGCCGTGCAGATCGTAGTGCACGCTCGTCGGCCGAAGACGAGGTGGACGAGCTGCCCGCATTTCGTTGGAAAGAGAGCGAAGAGGATCGAGGCGGGAAGAAAAGGAAAGGGTGGGGACTGGTAGGGGAACTGGCACGGCGACGGCACTCCATTCGGCGGTGGAACCGAGCGCGGTGGCAGCGAACATCGGCGTGGAGGAGCATCGGTGGAATGGTTAGAGAGAGATTGCTCCGCTAGAAGCGAAGCCCGAACTCGCGGTCCATTCGGCGGCTGCGGGTCACGCGGTTCGGGCCGGGAGCATACGCGCCGTTCGATCAGAGCTGTGATGAGATCGGTTGATTATCGGACTGTCTAATTAACCGGATTTAAACCCGTTTAGTTAACGGCGCCCTTTCAATCTGTTAGAGATGACGGACAGAAGACGGAAAGATGACGGAAAATCGCAACTTTATATTATTTCAAACTTTTCTCCGCTGGGCCCTGGCGTTCACTGCTGCTGGCCTGCTGCTCTTCACGACAACCCAATTCTTTATGGATGAATCTTACACATGGGTCCAACTGCTCAATTAATGGAGGCTTTATGGATGGGTTTTTGTGGGCCTCATCCACTAAACTATCATTATTACTTCAATATATTATAAGATTTTACAATTTGCTACCTGCTTCATTTACACAGTCAAACATGCTCGCAACAATTATATCTAACAGGAGTCTTGATAATTATAGTTAAGAAATTAGTCTTAATGAAACAAATAGTTTTGGAACTTGAAGTATTTTGAGTTCGAATAATAAAATTAAAAAGAAATGCGAAATATTTAGTTAACTGAACTCATGCTCACTGTTTTTTCTATATGAAAATGAACTTCTCAGTATATATGTAAAATCAAAATTCTTACTTCGAATTATAGATTTCATGTATTATGTATTTAAATTAAATGGTACGGCAAAAAAATTATGTTGCTCGGAAATTTGTGCAATCAAATTTTTTTTAAATACTAATCTTTATGACAAAATTACATACTTATGTTTTCATATCTAGGGTGGTGTTCGTTTATTTTTCGGACCCTATATAAAAATCCTGATTCCGCCCCTCATTAAGACAATCCTTCCCTCCTTTCCTCTTGTTCTTTGGAGAACCTTCTTGTTTTTTATTTAATCTAAATATAAATACAGAGTAATTAAGTTAAAAATAGATATACTGAATAAACATTAATTTAATTAATAAATATTAAATATGAAACATCAAAACTGTGGACTGTTGCACATTAAAACTTATAATCCGGTGCCCAATAAATTAAAAGACTTTAATACCCTCTATATTGTACAAATGAAGTATGTCCAGCGTTTCTTCATTGATCTTACCATTTAAACACTAATAGACATTACGTACGGGATAGAAGCCGATTTTTTCTTAAAAAAAACTTTGAATTAATTAACGAAATGAAGCCCATCCTCTTTGTCATTTTGCCAAGCTGGTACCATTCCCAACAAAATCCAAAGTAATTTGCAAAATAGTTCAATTCTTTTACAATATCACAAAAGTAGTGTCCAAATTAGAATTACATTACAACCACAATAGATATATGCTTTTGCATTAGACTATTATACTAACGTTCTTTTTTCCCAGGGATTTTTTGGGTCATCAGCTCCCATGCTGCAAACAGTCAAATCTGAACCTTGTCGCTCTTCTTTCCTCGTGGGCAGGAAGCACACCAACATCGTTCTGATCAAAATGTTAACGCCTTAAAATTTATGTTATTGTGTCCGTAATCACGATTTATGGTGCTCAACAAATTTTTTATATGAAAATATTGCAAAATACCCAAATTTTTCATTTTTAGAGTTACACTTTTGAAAACAACATGTACAAACATCAATATTTTATTAATATTTATGAGCTTTTTTTCTGAAATTCAAAATAAATACATAGAAAACTCTAAAAATGAAAAAAAAAAGTTGTATTTCCCAATATTTTCATATAAAGAATCTATTGAGCATCATAAATCATGATTCCGGACATGATAATATAAATTTTGAGGCGTTAGTATAATAGTCTAACACTACTATATCACAAAATTATATATTTCATTTGGTTTGGTCCCAATATTCTCAAAATTTTGGAGGAAAACGAAATAGTTGTGGGGACCATATTGTTATAGAGTGAAACAACCGAGGGTATTTGTGGTATAATTTTTTTTTGAGGGTATTTGTGGTATAATTTTTTTATTTCCCTAGTGTTATAGAAAAATCTGAGAGGTCCAAACCCGACCCGAGAAACCTTGGGAAAATGTACCCACTGACCTGACCCAAGGGTGTGACACGGGCAACCCGAGAGGGTCGGGAGAGACGATCCCTGCAAAGAAAGGAGTCCAACCCACATAAAATTTCCCCAGGAAACCCGACCCGAGCGAACCCGGGACCCGACCCTCCCCGACCCAAGGTACTGGGGTAACCCGGGGTAACAAAAAAAAATAAATAAGAAGAAGAAGAAGAAGAAGAAGAAGAAGAAGAAGAAGAAGAAGAAGTTGGAACTCCGTATATGTTAGTAACATAGCCGGTCTCAAACCCGAAAATTAAGAAAGGGTAACTTTTACTATTCAAAAACAATTAGTAGTATAAAATATACATATTTCAGTTTAAAATAAATAATGTTTTAGTATGTTTCAGTTTAAAATAAATATGTTTTAAATTTTTTAATTTCTTTAAATTACTTTTTTCGATTTTTGTAAATAAATTGGGTATGATATGTTTTTATTTATTTTTTCGATTTTTGTAAATAAAATTTACTTTTTTCCCGACCCGAGCAACCCGGAGGACTGGGGAGCCCATGGACCAGGGCCAATTTGGGACGACCCGGGTAGGGACCTACCCAGATCGTCCTTAAAACACTACCTCCAGAGTTGACAAAAAGTGGAAAAATGACGTTGTTGGGGATAATTTTTTGTACATTCATTCCCACCCACTAATCTCTTGACAAACTTGGGAGCAATGTTCCCAAATATCTCCGATCTCACGTACCTTCCTCAGAGTTGGCATTATAATGTATAGAAATAAGGCAAAATATGATTGAAAGCACAAATGAAGCAATTTAAATATGTTTTATTATTTTGAGTGTAGTTTATATCTTAACACCAGTATATTGCATCAATAAAAACTTAAACGAGAACGAGATGATATTTAGATTAATTTAGAATGTTTTTGGCTATATAATATAATGTAACGAGACCAAAATTGATTTAAAACACAAACATAGCAATTCACATATATTTGAGATGTACTTTGGTGTTATCTTGAGTGTATCATCTTAAAATTGTTGTTTAGCTAAAATTAACACTTTAAACTTGAATGAGATGCTATTTTGGATCATTTTAGATTCTCAGTATGCAACAATGAGGTCAAAATTGATTTAACACAAATGGAGCTATTTAAAGACATTTTGAATGCCTATTAGCACTGTTCTCTGTATAATTGGTATTCTATTACCTTTATTTTCTCAATTAATGTGAATATTTAAGGCTAAATCTAATTTAAAACACATATGAAGCATTTTAAATGTGTTTTGTATGCATTTCTGTATCATTTTGAATGTAATTCATATCTTAACACTATTATATTGTAGCAGTAAATATTTAACAAAAATGAGATGCTATTAAGTTAATTTTAGAATGTTTTTATAATATAAAAGAAGCATAACAATTTACATGTGTTTCAAGTTATCTAAATTGAGAGCAATTGATATTTTAACACCATTACTTTTCTGAAACTTACACTTAACTATGAAGAGAAAGTCTGATTTTGGTTTATGAACTATTGCATTTGGTTCAAATTGGTCCCTAAACTCTTTTTTGGTTCAAATTGGTCCCTCAACTATTGCATTTGGCTCGAATTGGTCCCTAAAATATTGTATTTGATTCAAATTGGTCCCTGATATTGGTCCTTGAACTATTTTTTTGTTTTAATTTGGTTCATGAAATATATGGTTTGTTTTGTATTACTCCCCACTTTACATCAATTTATGCTAACCGGTATAGTTTTGGTACAAATTTCGGTATCAATTAATATAAACAAAAGTACTTAGGAGAGGGGTTATATGAACCAAACTTATAAGTTTAAGGATCAATTTGAACCAAAAAAAATAGTTCAATGAACAATTTGAACCAAATACAATAGTTCAGGGACCAACTTGAACAACAGTTTAGGAACCAATTTGAACCAAAAAAATAGTTTAGAAACCAGTTCGAACCAAATGCAACAGTTCAGGGACCAAAATTGGACTTCCTCAAATATGAATGAGATGCCATTTTGGATCATTTTAGATTCCAATATGTAACAATGAGGTCAAGATTGAACAAAAATAGAGCTATTGAATGCATTTTGAATGCCCAGTAGTGTTGCTCAATGTGTAATTGGTATTCTATCACCATTGTATTGCTCAATTAAGTAATTTTACTTGCAGGGGATATTATTTGCATCATTATAGAATGGTGTGAGCATTATAATGTTCATATTTAAGGCCAAATCTGATTAAAACACAAATAAAGCAATTTAAATGCATTGTGGATGCTTCATTGTGTTATTTTCGAGTGTAATGGATATCTTAACATCTCATATTGCAATAGTAAACACATAAACAAGAATAAGATGCTATAAATTTTATTTTAGAATGTTTTTGGTTTAAAAAAAGTGAAACCATAATAAAATTAAAACACAAACAGAGCAATTTACATGCGTTTCAAATGTATTATAGTGTTATCTTGAGAGCAATAGTCTGAAGTGCGAGTCATTGTAATGTCTTAAACAAGCAATATAGAACAAATTGGGTATTTGTTGGATCCCATCGGATCAGAAATGACCACTAAATTTTATGAAAACTCACAATAGCCTATTTAAACTACGGTTTTAAGTAATTTTCATAATTTGAAGTAAAATGGGTTATGTAACAACAATTATTTGATCTGGTAATCAAAGCAATATAGAACAAATTGGGTGTGTATTGCATCCATTTAGATATGAAATGACCACTTAAACTCAAGAGAACAACATATTTAAACTGCGGTTTTGAGGAATTTTGATAGTTTTTAGCAAAATGAGAGCCATAACAGTAATAATTTGAAGTACTAGTCATTATAATTTGTTTATCAGGCATTATGGAACAAATTGGGTGAGTTCTAGATCCATTCGGATCAGAAATGATCAATAAAATTTCAAGAAAACTCCAATTTTGGTCTCTGAACAGTTCCATTTGGTTCAAATTGGTCCTAAGCTATTTTTTGGTTCAAATTGGTCCTTGAACAGTTGTATTTGGTTCAAATCGGTCCTTGAACTATTTTTTTGTTCAAATTGATCCTTAAACTTATAGGTTTGGTTCATATAACCCCACCAAAGTACTTTTGTTTATATCAATTGACAACGAAATTAGTACCTAAACTATACTAATTAGCATAAATTGGAGTAAAGTTTGGAGCAATACAAAACAAACCATATAGTTCAGGGACCAAATTGAAACAAAAAATAGTTTAAGGACCAATTTGAACCAAATACAATAGTTCAGAAACCAATTTTAGTTCATGAAAACTCAAAATGGGCGTGTTTTGTATATATTCGGATCAGAAATGAGCATTAAAATTCAAGAAAACTCAAAATGACCTATTTAAATTGTGGTTTTGAGTAATTTTGATAAATTAAGAAAATTGATGCCATAACAGCAATAATTTGGTGTGCTATTTATTGTAATATGTTTAGCGAGAAATGTGGAACAAATTGGGTGTGTTTTCGATCCATTCGGATCAGAAATGAGCACAAAAATTAAAGAAACATCAAAACAACATATTTAAACTGTAGTTTTGAGGAATTTTGATATTTTTTAAGCGAAGTGCCGTAATAGCAATAATTTAAAATGTCATTGATAACATGTTTACCAGGCAATATCGAAGAGATTTGGTGTGTGTTTTTGATCCATTTGAATCAGAAATGAGCACCAAAATTCAAGAAAACCCAAAACTGCATGGTTAAACTGCGATTTAAAATATGTTTAGTAAAATATAACAGTAATAATTTGATGTGCTCGTCATTGTAATATGTTTATCAAGCAATATGGAACAGGTTTGGAGTATTTTGGTCGTCATTGTAATATGTTTATCAAGCAATATGGAACAGGTTTGGAGTATTTTGGATCCATTCAGATCAGAAATGGGCACTACATTCAAGAAAAACATAAAACATCATATTTAAAATGTGGCTTTGAGTAATTTTGATAAATTTAAGAAAAATGAGTGCCATAACAGCAATAATTTGAAGTGCTAGTCGTTGTAATATGTCTAGCAAGCAATATGGAACAAATTGGGTGTGTTTTCAATCCATACCAATCAGAAATAAGCATTGAAATTCAAGAAAACTAAAAAAATAACATTTTGAAGTTGTGGTTTTGAGAAATTTTGATAATTTCAAGCGAAAAAGAGTACCATAATTGCAATAATTTGAAGTGCTAATCGTTGTAATTTGTTTATTAGGCAATATGGAACAAATTGAGTGTGTTTTTTATCCATGCGAATAGGAACTAAATTCAAGAAAACTCAAAAGAGCATATTTAGACTGCGGTTTTGAGTAATTTTATAAAGGCAAAATTGGTTATATACCTACCCAAACTTGCTCAATTGTGTATTTCCCATCAATTCTTGTAATTTGGGTATATATGCCCATCAAAAACTCAATTACCTTATTATTTGCCCAAATCATAATTCATCTTAAATAAATCAACAAAAATATTTTATCAAAAAAAATTGTATGACCAAATTACCCTCCCTTCTAATTCTCTTCTCCTCCCTTTTTGTCGTCTGCTTATTCGGGTTCGGGACAGGTAGGGTATCGGGTTGCCGTCTGCCGGCATTTTTACGGGTCGGGTCGGGTATCGAGTTGACGTCTGCCAGCATTTTTACGGGTCAGGTCAGGCGGGTTTTTCGGGTCTAGTCAGATTTTGCACCTCTATTCCCAGGTTATCTCGGGTTTCAGGTCGGGTTCGGGTCAGTCTGACTTTTCCTGAACACATGGGTCAGGTTGGGGGTCGAGTCAGCCTGACTTTCCCAGTCAGGTCGGGTCGGGTCGGGTTGGGTCGGGTTGGGTCGGGTTTGAGTCAGTTTGACTTTCCCTAAAACTCGGGTCGGGCGAGTTTTTCGGGTCGGGTCAAATTTTGTCACATCTAAGAATGAGGGAAGAAACATTAACTAGATTTAGAAAAAGTAAATACGCTAGTTGGAAAAAGGAAGAAGAGAATTAGAGGGAGGGTAATTTGGTCATACAATTTTTTTATAAAATATTTTTGCCAATTTATTTAAGATGAATCATGATTTAGGCAAATAACAAGGTAACTAAGTTTTTGATGGGCATATACCCAAATTAAAAGAATTGATGGGGAAATACACAATTGGGCAAGTTTGGATGGGTATATAACCAATTTTGCCTTTTTATAAATTAAGCAAATTGAGTGCTATAACAGCAACAATTTGTAGTGCTAATCATTATAATATGTTTAGCTAATATGGAACAAACTATGTGTGTTTTGTGTTCATTCAGATAAAAAATGAGCAGTAAAATTCAAAAAAACTCAAATACAGCCTATTTAAACTGCGGTTTTGAAGAATTTTGATAATTGCAAGAATATTGAGTGCCATAACAGCAATAATTTGAAGTTATATCATTGTAATGTGTTTATTAGGCAATATGGAACAAAGTAATTGTGTTTTGTTCAATACGGATCATAAATGAGCACTAAAATTTACGAAAACTGAAAACAAGCTAAACCATTTAGATTTCTATTTCTGAGTAATTTTTATAATTTTATTCAAAATGAGTGGCACAACAACAAGAACTTGATATGGTAATCACTGTAATATGTTTAGCAAACAATATAAAACAAATTGGGTTTGTTTTGGATTCATTCGAATAAAAAATGAGCACTAAATTCAAGAAAACTCAAAACAGTTCATTGAAACTGCGGTTTTGAGTAATTTTAATTATTTAAGTAAATTAATTGCCATACCCAAATTAGCACGCAATATGAAACAACTGCGGTTTTGAAGTGCTAATTATTGTAATATGTTTAGCACACAATATAGAACAATTAGGGTATGTTTTCTTTGGATATATTCAGATCAGAAATTACCACTAAAATTCAAGAAAGCCCAAAACATACAACGTTTTTGAGAAATTTTCATAATTAAAAAAAAATGAGTGGCATAACAAGAATAATTTGATGCGGTAATTGTAATATGTTTAGCAGACAATATGTAACAAGTTCGGTGTGTTTTGGATCCATTCGAATAAAAAATGAGCACTAAAATTCCAAAAAACTCAAACAGCTTTTAATCTGCAGTTTTGAGGAATTTTGATAAGTTTAAGCAAAATGAGTGTCATAACAACAATAATTTGAGGTGCTAATCATTTTAATACATTTAACGATAATATCAAACAAATTGGGTGTGTTTTCGATCCATTTGGATAAAAAAAAAAAGCACTAAAATTCAAGAAAACTTAAAACAACAAATTTTTGATCTGCGGTTTTAAGGAATTCTGGTAACTTTAAGCGAAATGAGTGCTATAATAGCAATAATTTGAAATACTAATCATTGTATTGTGTTTACAAGCAATATGGAACAAATTGGGTATGAGTAACATCCCAAAATTTTGAATTTCATATTTAATGATTCCAATCCATTAGTTAAATTATTTTTTCATATATTCGTATACTTAGATATGTATTCTAACTTAATTGTGAGTAAATCTAGCGTGCTCCTAAGAGCACGGAGGCCTCCCGTGCTCCTAACTCAAAAACCATAATAAACCATCATGAAATTTTGATTTATCATTCTCATTAAATTCTTTATATAAAAATATCTTAGGATACAAAAATTTTTCATTTTTTGAGTTTCTTAAGTATATGTTTTGGAATTTTTTAGAATGACCTCAAAATAATAATAAAATAATGTATAAAACTATGTCATCTTTAAAAAATACAAAACAAATACTTAAAAATCTCAAAAAATAGAAAATTTTTGTATCCTACGATATTTTGATATAAAGAATTTAACGAGACCCATAAATCAAAATTTCGATATGGTTTAGTATGATTTTTAAGTTAGGAGCATGGGAGGTCTCCCTGCTCCCAGGAGCACCATAGTTTTACTCCTTAATTGTTATATTTAATTTAGATTCTAAAATAGTAATAATAGTTCACAAATAGATGCTAAATATATATATGGTATACGACTACGTAGCATTAATTCTTGATAACTTGACAAGTTATATATGTATGATAATAAAATGTGCATGAATACAGGATGCATTTTTACTCCTTACAAGCTATGTATTCGGTCACTTGAAATATATTTTAGGGGAAATGACTCCACACCCCCCTAAACTATCCCCTTGTGACAAGTTGCCCCCCAAACTTTTTTTTGTGACAAACACCCCCCCAAACAACCTAATTGTGACAAACACACCCCCAACATCCAATTAGCCCTCTAATATTCAATTATGGAGTGCGAAAAGACCAAAATACCCCTGTATGTATATGTCATAATATTTAAAATATTAGTACTTCATAAAATTATTATAAAAAAATATTGTTGCATGATATATAACCGGAATAAATTTGCTTACTTAAATATAAATAGACAAATTAATGAAATTATAAACTTTTAATTTTTTTATAACTGAAATAAAAAAAATAATATTTTTTTAATTTATATATTATCATGAAATATGTTCTATTACATAAAATAACATTTAAAATCAAATTACAAATATAGCTTAATAAATATTTTATAATAAAGATATCCAATTAATTATAAATATTTATATCTATAATTATTTTTTTAAAATTAGATTTTATGAAACACTAATACTTTAAATATCATGACATATACATACAAGGTCATTTTGGTCTTTTCACACTCCATAATTGAGTATTAGAGGGTTAATTGGATGTTGGGGGTGTGTTTGTCACAATTAGATAGTTTGGGGGGGTGTTTGTCACAAAAAAAAGTTTGGGGGGTAACTTGTCACTAGGAGAAAGTTTGGGGGGGTGTGGAGTCATTTCCCCTATATTTTATTTATTTGCAACTAAGTATATAAATATACCATGGTTTGATTCTCGAAATAATTTTGATTCTGGATCGCTTGATGTAAAATTAAAATTAACTTGTAATTCCATTTGATGACCGACATATATATCTTACATTCTATATATACATGATGAATGGTGATCAATAATAATTCATAATTGTGTTTCTGAAGTCCAAATGAAGCCTGTTCCAGAACATGGCAGCAATTCAATTCAGGCCTGTTCCATTGTACAAAAGCACCAATCCCCAATTCATTTTAATCGGGCCCGACCGCTTGAGTCATTTTCTTTTAAAAAGGTTATTCGGGTTTGGGCTTCAGGCTTTGGACCTGGGTACCGGCTGCGGCTGCTTTCGGCCTCGGCTTTGGGCTTGGGCTACCGCATGAGGCTTCGGCCTACCCAATCGCACCCACTTCAGGCTTTACCGATTCACTCGACTGTCGGAGTCATTTACCAAACCCGTTTAATTTTATAAACCCGCAGTTCGCGCCCGTTTGTTTTCACCAAATAGAAGTTTATTCGGAAAAACTTTGGACAACTTGGGAAACCCCCAGTTCGCACCACTTCGAGTCTCGTCGTTCCCTCCACCGCTACCCGGGCGCCAACTCTGCGTCTACTCCCGGAGCCACCCCGCTCCGCCCTTCTCCCTGCCGGCGCCGTCGAATTTTCACATTTGATGCGTAATCTTTCTTTCAGATCATTTACAGAGGGTGTTGCATTTCGAATCAGCTTGGCAAACTTGGTTAATGATCTGAATGTCTCACACTGATACTTGAATGTCTACAATCAGATGTTTGTAGATTTTGCTGCGCCTATAAGATGTTTGATTAAATGCTAAAAGAGTATATCGTTGGTTTAAATTTAGACCTTCTAATTAAACACGGTATTGTGATTTTTGAAAGCAATCAAATTCTGACATGCTAGAGGTTTTGTCATGAACACTTTGTGCATTAATATACTTGGCAATTGAATTAAAAAAAAAAAATCACTCCTATGTTCGTGCTCTTTCTAGGGGATTGATAATGAAGCTCGATAAGCACAAGGAATGCTAGCTTGAGATTTTGAAAATTATATGTGCAAGGAAGGAATGGGCTGATAATCTGGTGAACTTACTGGCTCAATACCTGAAGGCCATTGGGGACCTTGGGGCTGTGTCTGGTGTAATGTAACTCGGTTGTTTCTGCTTAGCTACAGTAAGATTATGGTGTCTTTTTAAACAATACTGTTTCTGTCATAGTCTGCTGTGTTTATTTGTCTAAACTAGTTTAAAAGTGTTATCAAATGCTTGTGCCGGTTGTAAATTTGGTGGTGCCAATTTCAATAAAGCTGTAGACAACAATTTACTGGTATAATGCTATTGCATACTGAATCCTCTAATGGCAGCATTTCTTTGCCTGGCAAAAATATTAAGGCAACAGTTAAGATTTATGTTTTTGAACCAGCAACTTGATTAACATATGATCTGGACATTCTTGATAGAGAAAGTAGCCTTTCTGGCAAAACACCAAGGCAAAAAGTAAAATTTATGTTTATTAACCAGCAACTTGATACACTTAACTGGACATTCTCTATCTGATAAACAAGCACAACAAAGGGTTTTCTTCTGATGAAACTCTGCTGGCATATTGGGTTGATTGTATTTGCATTAATCCGTAATTTGGTTGCTCATAAATAGTTGAGCGTGTGTGTTTTGAGATTTTTTTTGAAAGGTGATTTGCAAAATTTGATTGGTGATAACCCTCCACTTCCACCCACCTTGTCCAAATAAGAGAAATACGAAAAGCTCTTATATAATGTCAAATTGTCAATAGTATGAATCGATAAAAGGAACATGTTATTAAAGAATACAACCAACAAAATGAAAGGAAAAAAAAATGAGGCTTGCAGCTAGAACTTGTGCGGCTTTAATCAGCGAGAAATGTCAACTACTTTTTCGCCGATGCGGCTTCACAAAAACTCACAAAAGTCCTCTTATATAGTGTGAGAAATGAACTGCCCTGATCCTCATATTTTCTGAAGATGAACATACCCTTCACAAATTTACGGCTGTTTATACATAATGCCACTTCCATTGGCATACATCTATCACGAAATTATACGAAAGACATAAAAAGAAAGAATGTCATACTATGCCCATCCTTGTATAGGCCACCTCTTGCCCTTGGCATCAGGCAGCCATGAAAACGACCTTTTCATAACTTTGTCTCCCCCTTCTTCTCTTTCTGCACCCGTGTTGGAACTAGAATTGGTACCCTGATCCTGAGGCATTCTGTGCGGCATGTTTTCACGGGGTTCAGTGAGGACGGGAGATGGGTCCTTGGACAACTTCTCGTAAGAAGGTAGCAGCTCAATCTTAGATGAGGCTGACTTCAATAACAGGCGATTCGGTTGTTGTGTCTTCGACCTGCTGGTACCAGTGAAGCAGACCAGACATCCTATTACTGTTGCTTCCTCCATTCGGAATTCGGCGACTTTATTCTTCTGCTTCTTCCTTAATTTCCTTCTATTATTATGTTTTTGTTTGAGGGGTTGATAATTGGAGCCTTCTGTTGGTGTTTTAGAGCTGGATGGTTTGTTCTGAGACGTGCAATCCATCATCCTTTAGATACTGACATACTGTCTTTTAAACCATAAGAAATTAGTAAACTCAAACATATAGTTTGTTAGAAGGGGTATATAATTGGAGGCTTTAATTTGTTGGGATTGAAAATTGGACACTTTCAGCAGAGGCTGCTTATTGATTCTTGTGTTTGAAAATGTGAATTGGTCAAATTTTTAATCAGCCGTTGATTTGTCGAAATTTATATGTAGAATAAAACTTTCACTTGTTTAGTGTTATTTATCTTGAAAGGGAATGAACTGTCTGTCACTTTTTTAATTGTCAATCTGTCACTTTATCTATTATAATTTTTTCTAAGGTTCTTATTTTTGATATTATTTATATTATTATTATTTTTATTTTTTTGTACGAGGCCTATAATAAATTTGCTAGCTGCTCTTTATCGTTTGACCTGGTTCGCAGTTCGTTCTGGCAACGGAGACCGAGTGCAATTGTATTCTAGGTGTTATGTGAAAATGAAGGTCTACTCGTTGATTTGTCCGAATTTAAGGGTCATAATAATGATGCACTAAGCAGGCTTTATTGGAACACATTGGCATTGTATTAAATATTTCATTAATTATTAACAGACACGCATTAATATTAGATTTTGTAGTTAATATCTTAGTAAACATGCAAACTCTTTATGAGGGGCAAAATTGGTGAAGTGAGAAAAGTTTCTCTCCCTGCCCTCAATATAGCAATTTGAGCCCTTAAAATAGCACTTCCCTTGAAATATATACTTGCTAAGATCTCAATTGTATACTGGGCAGGCTGTACAGGAAGAAGAAAGTGTCATGGGCTACTAAATTGAGTTGAGTTTCCTTCCGTTAATTACATGTTGATTGTTGGATCGCACATTAATTAAATAAATAAAGAGTAATACGGACACTAGAAAAGCTGTCCATAGTGTCCATAGATTACATTTTGGGATATATTTGTTACATTTCAGAACGTATCTATTACATTTTTTGTACGTCTATGGACGTATGGACGGTTTTTCAATGGACGCAAGATGTTTCTCATAAATAAAGACCCTTGTCATTCTTTGATTAAGATGACAGCCATCGTTGAAATAAATTAACTCTGTCGAATAGAATGACATTGGTTCACTAATTTTGCTTACAACTAATCATGAAAAGGATGATAATTAAATAGAGTCATCTGAATTTGCAAAAACAAATATCTTCATAAAAGCTGGCCTAGAGGTTTAACAGCAAACTATCTATACTTTACATGTACATAGTAAGGAGACTAGTAGAGGGTGAATAATAGCCATCTTCAGGGAAAAAAAGAACAGAAAAGGGAAGAAGTTTAACACAAGATTAAATTTACATGGTCGATCTTTAACCCCCACAAATGGAAAAGCAAAGAGCCAAATATTATTAGTCTCAAGTCTATAGCTGTTAGTCACCGACATCCGCTCAAAAGAGCCGTCTCTTGAAACTACGAGTTGTACACTGGTACGACTGTACCAGGACCCCTACCCCTATACCAAGGCCGAGAAATACTCCTAAACCAATACCAACTCCCACTTTAACACCGGCATTGAACCAGGAGAGCTCTCCTTCCTCCTGGTAATGTGTATACTCGGTTTTGTCGTAACTACTGTAGTCAAAATCTGCATCATCTTCTGGTTTATAGCATCTATACCCCGATGAATCCTAAAAATGACCAAAGAAACCAATAAATGAAAATCTTGCGTTGGTGACCATGTGGAATTATAAGGCTGACACAAGCATTAAATATATCCCTACTCGTATGAGAAATCAGAAATGCATTGTACCAGTGAAATAGCAATTGCAATTGTTGGTTATATTGTAGAAGTACTTTATTGTAGGATAATACATTATAGTTAGCAAAATAAAAGGTCTGTGTGTGAATGTTATACTTTTGAAGGTCTTCGTTGAAAATGTATTAAAGAGGGAATATGAAGTGAATGGAGTCTGTAGAGAACGAAAATGAATGAAATTAAGAAATGTATTTCATTTCATCTTCCTTCTGTAGTCTCTCTTCCTCCTCACTTGCTCCATTAAAATCTCACTTATTCAAAACTGATGAAATTTATCAGCAATAACGTGTGCAATTAACAGTCCTTCGTACGTTCAGTCATAAATCGAAACGGCGTTGACATACCAGTATGAAAGGAAACCCCTAAAGAAGTGATAAACATTACCTGAATTGCCAAAGTTTGCATGTCTTTCACAGCAGCAAGGTCAAGACACTGCATCAGAATTACAGGAATGCCCTCAAGGCAACCAGCGACATACAACTCAGCCATGGGTAAGGTAACTTCATCAGAGGGTACAAGAGACACGGTTACTAGATTTGAAAAACCCGATGCGGCTCGACAATTCATAATCCATGTAATCCCACCATCAGAAGGCTCCAAAGTGCCCATGATAAGCAGCTCCTCTCCATGTAGTACCTCAAACTGGATGCCTCCATATATTCGAAGACTATCAGTAGTAATGAAAGTGGATTCATGGGATGTGTCATCAACTCGGTCCTGCCTGAGGGTACAGGAGACACAATCCAAACCTGAGCCAGAGACCGAGTCTGAGCTCGAATTCACTTTGGTATTAATGGTGAAAGGTTTGATTGGGATAAGGTTGAGTGTTAGGCAGTCCAGG
Organism: Cyperus esculentus; assembly: GCA_030179965.1. Taxonomy (NCBI): domain Eukaryota; kingdom Viridiplantae; phylum Streptophyta; class Magnoliopsida; order Poales; family Cyperaceae; genus Cyperus; species Cyperus esculentus. The sequence continues at coordinate 2,347,259 of JASGLE010000030.1, forward strand.
TCTGACTGGTGCGACGATTGATGGTAATTGGTGACTCTTAGATAAAAGACCTTCAGGTCGAAGGATTGATGATTCTGTGTGTGCAGATCCTGATTTAATACGGGAACCATTCCAAAGTTGCCAGTGCTTCCCATGTTGACGGATTACCCAAGTTATCTCATTTCTGTAAGCATCCTAGAATTCTCCATCTGATAATTAAATTACAAGCATGGCAAAAACAATGAGAAAGACTTCTATGCTTGCATCATTGTCTGACATAATCCTCTATATGGGATCATAAAATTAAAAGCAAAACCTGTAATTTTAAAATGATATTAGAATTTTCAAAATTTGCAATATCCATCGGATAAGTGAAATCCAGAGAGAGAATTAAAAGGGAAAGAAAGAGAAAAAACATTAGTGCAAATTAATTAAGACGCTTTCATTCAAGGAATTGGATGGAACCCCCAAATCAACAAGTTGTATCTAGCTATTATTAAAAAAATCAATTGCCTAACGTCCAGTCACTTCATGATCAGCTAATTTCCTACTTGCCAATACATGAAGAAATTAAGCAACACTAACACTAGAATTAATTAACATACAGGATGACAGAATAAGTGATCATAAAGAATTACCAGTGCATCGATCTCTAAGTAATCTCTATCCCTCCATCCAGCTCTTAATTAGTAAATTAAACCGAAACCATTCCCACTTCTCCGGGTCAAGATGAAGACGATGATATGATGACATGATCCATGGAAGACTCTGACGTATATAGAGAGCTGAGCTCTTCTGGAACAGCAGCTATCTATCAGCATGGAGCTCTCTGATCTCAAACTGAGCTCCACGCGTCACTGCACGGCAGAGCAACGAGAGAGAGATGGAGAGAGACCATTGCATTACTCTGCTCCACCGCATTCCGCATATATAAATACGGACCAGTCTTTACTCTTTAGTCAATACAATCAATTAAATGCACATCCACCCTTCCAATTAAAACGGTCAATGTACGTTGTACAGTATCATGCCAAAAATTGAGGAGCCAGATCTTCCGGAAAGGATAGTCCAGCGGTTTTTAGCAGATTTTTGGACCGTCCATTTTATGCAGTTCATTATAAATGTTTCCCAGGCCCAGCAAGAGTAAAAGATAATTTTATGACGTAAAACTTATCTGCTATGTTAGTAGAAAAAAAAATAATAATACAATAGGTTCGAGCATGAATTTTAAAATAAATAATAATGATTGTGAAAAAAAATAATAGATTATGGTTGGAACTAGATATTCATGAAATCATAGCATTCCGTAAGACATAAATTCAATGGAAACGATTTCTAATAATCTTTTATCTGTTTTAAGAAATAGTAGTCATGAAAACATGTCAACTGGCATGCATGATACAAAATGGCATTAATCCATCGCTAATCAGCAATTAAGCATCTTATCAGAAACAGACAAAACAGTAAACTAAAACAAACTATATATATAAGCAGCCATACTGGAAGAGAAAAAAAAATAGAGAAATAATGTATCGATTTTATGTCTTAAAAAATGTTAATTCACAATTAACAAGTTGATATCATATAATAGCGGCCAATTAATTGTGTAATTGTGAAATAATGATCAAATATCAAGTTATCAACAAGTCCTTTTTTATTTGTACCTCAGTTGGAAACCGCCGGCGTCGATGGAGAAAGCAACTAATTTGTCATTTCCTCTTCTTGTTTAACATGTAATATATATTCTATTTCCTGCTTTAGAATACAGAATAAATAGATTTCGTTTTTTCTCAAGAAACTTGGATCTCCAGCCTAAAAATAGCCGAACAAAATGAAATGAAATTTAGTAAATTAGAATATCAATCTAGGCCTATAATATTATTGGCCCAATTTAGAGTATCAAACTTCTCCAGACTTGAAGAACAGTAGTTCAGATTCAAAGATTTTTCCAATACAGCTAGCCATATATATTATGTTTGTTTTTCGAGGGTTAAAATGATCACCTTATAGGAAAAATTATACAGATTTGAGATTTTCTTTTATATTGCAGAAACGGTACCACAAAGTTGGTACAGTTCAAATTGCTACATTAATAATAAAAAAAAAAGCAGAGGGAGAACAAATGGTTGAGTAACAAAAAAATCCTTATCCTTACTATAAATAAAAGCATATTGGAAAAAATGACATGAAAAAGCTATTTTTCTTAAATAAGAAACCTGAGCCGTTGATTATTTTCTTGGATAGATCAGAACTGTTGATGTATGTTAATGCCCGTTGACGTTCTCAGCACATTAAAATTAAAGGCCCATATAAATTATCTTAATTTAAGACTCATTACATATTATCTTAAAAGTTTATTATAAGAAATAACAATTTCAGCCCAAAGCAAGGTGTGAGCTTTTTACTGGTAGCCAAAAATTTATCCAGTCACTTTTTTTTTTCTAAGGTACATTATTAACACTACGAATAAAGGATAACTCCTGAATTTTATCGGCCTGGACATCGTTTATATATTTTTTTTCTATTTTATTATCGTTATCTTATTTGCACTAAAAAGATTTTATACCACAGTTTAATAACCTCATAAAATGATATAATACTTCAGTTTCAATATGTACACTAATACTGCATTATTTTTTTTTTTTTATTATCTGATAAGAACAGAAAGAGGAAAACCATAACAAGACGTTATGGAAGTAATTAATTTACATATAGAATTAATTAAGTGTTTATCAGGGATTAAGTACCCTTGACAGAATACACTTTTCTCTGCATTCTTACATGAAAATACACACATCATATATACACTTCAAATCCTAGAAGGGATAAGAGGAGTAGTGTTTGAAAGAAATGCGGCGGCGGCTGCAACGCCGCTTCCCAGCTTTACGGGGTACCCTATGTCCTTCAAGATCGTCTCCACCCCGGCAAGACAACCGAGCAATTGCAACTGCACTCGATCGAAAGAATAAACCATTAGCACTTGAACTGGTGATTTACATGATGTACATTGCATACATCAACCATATTTGTCTAAAATAAACTCAAAACCGAATTGAAGGTGTTTGTCATTTCAACAACTGATAAAAAAAAACAAAGTTTTGCGTACCTCGTTGATGTTACCCAAGTGACCGATCCTGAAAACTTTTCCGGCCACTTTGTTAAGCCCCAAACCAAGACTCAAGTTGTACCGCTTCCAGCCACGCCTGACGACCTCTAAGCTGTCAATGTATGATGGGACCATAACGGCTGTCACGGTATCGCTGAACCACTCCTCCTTTTGGGTGCAATTCTTCAATCCCCATGCCTCTACAGCCAGCCTGCAAACGTTGAACACTTAATTTATTTCAATGCTGATTAAGGGAAAAAAAGAACAGTTTGGAGATTGAAATTTTTACTCCTTGAATAAGTTTCTTTTTCAATATGAAACTGATTGTGTGACAATGAAAGTTTTGCTCCTAAAAGAGGAATTATCAAACAAGTATGTAATTACTTCTATCTCCAAAATAAATTTGATTTCTGGTAAAAGTAGTTCATGTTCCATATTTCAATGTTCCAACACAGCAATATATACACGCAATTTCTTCGCAGAACTTTCCAAAATGCCGCAAAACATGAAAAGAACGGGAGAAGTACTTACCGTGTTGCCTTCCCGAGACGGGCATGCCTTGCAATAACATTGTCCAAGCCCTCCTCAAAAATGAGATCCAACGCAGCCCGCAAACCGTAAAGCAGCTGAATAGACGGAGTGTACGGCCAGTACGACCCCATTTTGTAATGCTTCAAGTAATCGTTCCAGTCGAAGAAAACCCTGACGGACCTTGCTGACTTGGAAGCCTCCAGTGCCTTTGGGCTGGCACAAACAATGCCCATGCCAGTTGGCATGGACAACGCCTTCTGGGATCCGGTTAGTGCCACGTCAACACCCCATTCGTCCATGCGGAAATCTAGTGCACAAATTGAGGAGACTCCGTCTACCAGAAGTAAGGCCGGGTGATTGTATTCATCTGAAATTGATCAAAACTTTCTATGGTAAGTGATTGCATTATGCAAAAAAAAAAAAAAAAAAAAAAAAAAAAAAAAAAAACAACTGAAACTAAAACATGTTTCCACAGAAAAACCATCCATAGCATCCATAGGTTACATTTCGGGATACATTTGTTACATTTCAGAATACATATGTTACATTCCGTATACGCCTATAGATGTATGGACGGTTTTTTGATGGACGCAAGATAGTTCTCATAAAAATTCAAGATGAACAAGATGTACATGCAACAGGTTTTAGGCATGTTCACAATAGTACCAAACCGGTGTAAGAAAGACAAGATTCTGGTAGTTCTGCACTGACCCAGCAAGTTCCTGACGGCGGCCAAGTTGTTGGTGACTCCGGTTGCAGTTTCGTTGTGAACAATGCAAATGGCCTTGATCGAGTGGTACCGGTCGGACGCCAGCTTGGAAGCAAGCACATCGAGGTTTGCACCCTGGCCCCAGTCGCTCTCAACAACATCCACGTTGAATCCGAGGCGTTGCTGCTGGTCAATCCACAACAGACTGAACTGGCCGATCAGGAAGGACACGATCTTGTCGCCCGGGGAGAGCGTGTTTGTCAGTGCACTCTCCCATGCTCCAGTTCCTGCAAGTGTAAATTGCCATGATCATTATGTACCGGTACACCAATAAAATTACAGCGTGTTTTTCTGTTAGCAATGAATGAACAAGGTACAAGTACCGGTTGTGGGGATGAGGAAAGGTGTGCCGGTGGTGGTCTTGAAGATCTTCTTGACATCTTCAAGAAGGGTCTTGGTTAAAGCAGGCACCGCAGGGGAACGGTAGTCCTCGTTGTTGCGGTTCAGGGCACGCATCACCGGCTCCGGTATGTTAGTCGGGCCCGGCACAAACAGGTGGTTCTTCCCCGGTCCATACATATAATCCATGTTTCCTTTCCTTACTCACAAATGTCACCTAGAAAAACAACAAACAAGCTGTACTTGATCAGGCTTTACTCTTTAAGCATGCTTTATATAATACTTTACTTACATTGTACTGTGCCTAATCTAGTAATCTTGTTTGCACTTTACGAATAGAGTGGTTCTGATGTAGATCGACTAAGCAACCTTTCATTTTGAATCGAACAGTTTTTATGAAACATGTTTATTTAATTGTATCTAAAAACATATCGTGGCCATCCGGTTATGAAAAATGAACGGCTCATATTTTATTTTATTTGATCCATAGCAGAATTAAGCAGAATTAGCCAAATAATTTCAATCCACTTATAATGAATAGATATTTGACAAGAGGTGAGTTGGCGTAATACTCTCATACTCTGCTTTCACCATATCTATGTATCATATGTGTGTCATCCTCATCCACTGTGCAAGGAGTCAACGACCACACATCACATGTCTAATTTCCAAATTTGCCGTACATTAATTAGTTGCTATCCAATTTTAAAGTCTCAAAGTTTATGGAATTGCAAATGGGCCACATATCACATATTATAACGAGCTGTGCTGTCCAGTTTGTTTCAGCCCAGAAAATGTCCCACTCATGGATCTAATTTGGGCTGTTGTACAAAACATCAAGGCCTTGTCCTTTATGCCGCTAAAAATTATATTGCCCGTGCTTGCTTGCTTGATACAATCATGAATTTTGTGTCATTCCATTCATTTTATTTAATACAAAATAAAATTATTTCAGTTTTAAATAATTATGAAGATTGTCAAAAAATATATATATTCCATTTTAAAGTAACATTTCATAAAATTTATCTTTATTTAAATGAAATTGTGCTGATTGAGAACAGACAACATGACCAACCAACCCCCATACTCTCCATTAATTCCGTGATATAATCTACAACTAACTATATATTATGGAGATATTTTTCATATAACGTGGTTATAATATGTGATACTAAGATAAAGATGGCTCATGTTTAGGGAAGGGATAAAGTGATTTGGATAAAAGAAGATAAGTAATAACCTTAATCTTGTCGTTATTGAATGTAGGATAACATAAGATAACCTTAATGTTCTCTCACAAGGTAACAACATACAGATAATGATATAATTGAAAATAAATAATTTTACATCCAATTAACTTTTCTGATCCTAATTAATATGTTAATTACAAAGTATATTGAAAAAATTAATACGTTTTTATTATTTTTGCTCTAGCATTTAGATAGAGCATCTATATATATATAATCATATCAAGTTCGAATTAATACGGAAATTGATTTATCGTTCACAAAAAGATAAAATCTGAATGACTAATTATTATAACATATCATGTTCATAGTTTGAACTTATTAATTTGATACCAATTTAGCCAACCATAAAAGTGTAAAAGACTATCAGAGCCTATTTTACAAAATTAATTTCAGCAGTTGATTAATGTTGTAAAATCAACCGAAATTAAGCATAAAAATATTAATTAACTGTGATTAACCATGATGCCCTGTCAGACTGCTCTCAATTTTAAGCTTAATCACTCAAATCAAATACAAATAAAATAAAGACAAACAATATATACCGGGATGCATATAAAAATCCAAGCTATGATGATCATAATTAAGCAAATGATACAGTGAAAGAAAAATAACCTGAAATATCCCTGATCAGTTGCTAGTTTAATACCAAAACAGAACTCTATCAAATCACCCCTGCATGAACATTGAACAGTGAGGAGTGCATATATTCACGATGATGGAGTATTACGAGTGGGGGAGATCGACTGATCGAGTGAGGAGGGAGAGGATAGGGGAGGGAATTAAGAGGGATATATAACGGGAGCCAGTCAGCCAGCCAATGAGGCAGTGCTCGATCGGCGGTCCCAGATGCTGCCACGTGGCAGATAAGGGCAGGCACTAGCAGCCGATCATGAGGCTCTCTCTCGCGCTCCCAAAGCAACTCACCGATATTGCTATGTGTACCCGACAAGGTCACTTGAAGAGTTAGAGGGGCACGTCAATTGGGAATTTGGGATGGCAAAAAAGCACATATCTCGTGGCTCGCTCGGATCGAATCGAATTAGGCTCGCTCGTTAAGCTAATGAGCCGAGCTTGATTTTTGCATGACTCGGCTCGATAAACTATTACTAATTACAATTTGTATTGCTCTTATCGTAGATTATTAATATGTTATACAACATATGGTCTAATATATATGAAATTGTTATATAAAATGTGTACGAACATATATTTGTTAGTCCTTTTGTTAATTTTTATACAAATTTTGATATAACATACTTCAAATTTTATTATTAAAAAATAAACGAGCTTAACGAGCCAGCTCAGTCAGCTTGTTAATTAAACGAGCCGATCTTGAGCTTGTGTTTTTGGCTCATTAACTTAATGAGCCGAGTTTGAGTTTAGCCTAGCTCGGCCCAGCTCATTTACACCCCTAGTTGGGATGGCAAGAAAATGAAAATCTATTGCTCTACTGTACAAGTGCACAGTCTGCTCAATGCTCATGTCTAGAGGTGATAGATTGTCGGGTCGGGTATCGAGTTGACAGTTGTCGGCAACTCAGCATTTTTTGGGTCGGGTTGGGTCAGCTATCAAGTTGACAACTGCTGGTATTTTTTCGGGTCTAGTCAGAGTTTGCGCCTCTATTCCCGGGTTATCTCGAGTTCGGGTCTGGTTCAGGTCAGTCTGACTTTCTCTGAAACACGATTCGGTTTGGTTCGGTTCGGTTCGGGTCAGGTTCGGATCAGTTCAACTTTCCCTGAAAGGCTAAAACACAGGTAGGGTTGGACGGTTTTCGGGTCGGATCAATTTTTATCACCTCTACATTCATGTGGTCTTAGGGGTCCGGAAACAGAGGAGGGCATCCGCATAATAAATATATTTATCATCATATATATATGCATATATTTACATGTGTTTTCAATAGTTTTATAGAGATATATGTAAATATATATTAAAATATACAAATTTGCATAGTATTTTATTTTATTTTTTTGTTTCTTTCACTAATAATTGAAAAGCAAATCTATTGACACATGAGAACCAGCCTTTGATCTATTTGTGTTAATCGTATAAACCGCTAATAAAAAGATGATATTTGAGTAATAATGTAAGCCTTTGCTCCAAAAGAAAGGGATATAAAATTTATTTTACCACTGAGACCATGGAATATATAATGTTGCTAATTTTGAAGCCCTTCAGTGATCAATTATGAAAAAAATACGAACAATTAATTTAAAGGAAAATGTTGTAAAGATACCAAAGTTGATACGACTGGATTAGTACTCATATTAATTAAAAAATTATTCTAACTAATGGCTTCAATATGCTACTTATTTATACATTGGATTTATAATATATATAATACGAATAACTTGAATACTAAATAAGTTAATATGAATACAAATTTATGTAACATAAATACTAACACGGTCGATATCACTTTTTGTATCAATTTTTGATATCTATGTATCGGTATAATGATGCTTCTGTATTATATATTAAATATAAATATTAACACCATCGGTATCACTTTTGGTATTATTTGTTATATGTTATATGCAATATGAATAGTAACAGTAACACTTTTGGATTTATTTTTTACATCTATGTATCGGTATAATGATGCTACTATGATATGTGTGAAGTTATAATTTCTTTTGCTAGCCTCAATCTGTCTTCATATATATTGCACTATCGCAAATTGAAAGGTATTTGTTTCGGCAGAAACAAAACCTTGCACCCAATTTATCTATCAAATATAACAAAATCTAATTTCGTGATAAAGAATATTGACAACAGCCCCCTCAAAAAAGAAAAAAATAATAAAAAAAAATTGACACGTAATCAATGACGAAGATGGCAGGGATTTTTTGAGGGGTGGCCGGGCAATTTGGCGCCCCCCTTCGTTTTAAAAAAAAAAAAGTTACTTTGTACAACTAATATAATAAAATTAATTTAGTTGGGCTTCATAATCTTAAATGAGTTATGTTAATACTTCAGCCTGCGCCTTCCTTTAGGCTGAAATTGTATTTCTTATAATAAATTTTTAAGATAATATGTAATAGACCTTAAATGAGAAAATTGATATGGGCCTTAAGTTTTAATGGGTTGAGACGTTAAAGTACGTCAACGGTAGTGATCAATCTAAGTAAAACAATCAACGCTGAGATTTATTTTTTAGGGAAGATAGAACTTTCATGTCAAAAAAATATATAATCTCCTTTTATTAGGAGTAAGGATAATGTAATTTTTCTCGATTTGGCAAAAGTGGTATATGGTAATCATAGTAGGCACGATTTTTTATAAGAGGAGGGATCCATTGACAATAGATAACTTGACAATCTTGACAATGCCTCTTTTAAAAAATTTATAAAAAATCATAAAAAATCTTAAAAATGAAAAATGATTTATAGATGTATTACTTGACTTATAGATTGATAGTGTTTCAAATTTCAATCAATTTGTGCACTTTTCAAATTTCAATCAATTTGAACATCGTTTGATAACTTATCAAATTTTTGTGCACTTTTCAACGGTTATAATTTAACGGATCTTTAAAGAGCTATCAAACTTTATTTAAATTGAATATAATCAGATACATAATCAATCTATAAGTTAAGCAATACTTCTGTAAACTTTTTTCTATTTTAAGATTTTTTATGATTTTTTATAAATTTTTAAAAAGTAGGATTATCAAGATTGTCAAATTATCTATTGTCAATGGATCCCTCCTCTTTTTATAATGGATCATCAAGTTTTAATGTTGTCTTATAATATTTTCTGTAGCATCCAATAATTTGACATATAAATTAATTAACAAATTTCTACGATGTTTCCGAGTTGATAATTTTGTAATTAGTAATTAAGATACAAAATCTAAATAAAATTTCAATTCATCACAGATCACCCAACAAAAAAATGTATAATCAATGAGTGGTTCTATCAGTGTTCCCAAAGCCGAAACCATTTTTGTGCACCTTTATTTTATTTTCATTTTGTTTGTGTTTCTTAATTTGTGAAAGGGACTAAATTAACTTTTTTATTTTTTCATTTTGTTAATTTGTTTTTTTAATTTCTGAAAGGGATTAAACTGTTGCCATTGGAGAGTGGAGACAACAACCCTACCAATATTATGGGAAGTTCCCAATCCCGTGGCGAGTGCATACTGCCAATTCATGTGGCATCTCACACTATAAGGGCCTGTTCGGCTCCTCTCAATTCCCACTGGAAAGCACTATTCACATGAGAAATTGAAAATTCCCTCAATTCTTACTGGGAAGCCACTGTTCATGTGGGAAAAAAACAAATTCACTCCCACATAATTTTCAATTTCCCACGTGAACAGTGGCTTCCCAGTGAGAATTGAGGGGAGCCGAACAGGCCCTAATGGAGTCCGTATCCTGTGCAGTAACTCAAAAATATGGATAACAACGTCCGTCCGTTTTGATCAAAATCAACATACGATATTAATTCAAAAACGGAAACATCAAGCATCAACCGATCATAACCGTCTACACATTCATAGCGTACAAATTTTGTAACAGTTATATTAATTTACTCAAACGTCAGTGTTGGACTTTCCAATTTTTTGACTCTGTGATACTTATAAATTTCTTTGGTAAAAAAGGTCGTTCTTCATGAATAAAATAAACCCTTGAAAATCTCAGAGTTGGCCGTTTGTGGGACAGCTGAAGCCTGGGGGAGGAAGGAAATATGTTTGGATAAATATTACTTGCCACAGATAATACCCCCAAAACACCCCAATGCATTGGGAAAAATTTATAAAAATATCTCCTTTTCAAAACATTTTACAGAAATATTCTATATTTCTAAGGAAATTTACAAAATTAGTCCTAACATGAAAAAATTTTATAAAAATGACCCTCACAATCTTATAAAAATATACCTCCGCCCTACAAAATTTTACAAAAATGATTCTCCTCACCCATATGTCACCTCATCATAGGGTTGTGGGGGCATCATTTGTGGCATGGTATCATTGTCCAATATGTTTTAGGCTAAAAAAACTCAAAACCACTCCTAATCCTGGGGCGCTTGTACTGCCACGTCTACTCCTTTCACAAGCTTAAGCTTATCGGTTATCACCACTCATCAGTCTTCATCAATTCGTTATGTTGTGCACATTTTTTTGGTGATGATTTATTGTTCGTTGGATAATAAGCTGAATCAGTGAATCTTGAGATGCATCAGGGATTCAGGGATATCCTTGTGCGGCCATGGTACCAAATGTCGCTTCGTGCTGTCGCTAGAAAAAAGATTTGGCACTTGGCACTTGGCACTTGGCAGGCGCGCTGAAATCAGCTGCGATCCAAAGATATTTTGATCCGACGGTTTTGATTATTTTGAAAAACCCTCTAAAAACTGTATCCGTTGAATCCGGATATCATGGTCCTGAGATCCGATTTAGATTGCAGCAGATACGGACATGAGCATGAGTGCATGACCACTAATTTTTTTTTTTTTTTTTTGGATAAAAAGGCATTACAACTATTGAATGATTTAGGATAGACAATTAGACATTGCCCGAACCAAAAGTAAAGAACTATAAAAAAAATTTTCCCCAATTGAAAAAACTATAGGAATGCTTTTATATATATATATATATAAAGGAGGGATCATTGACAATGGATAACTTGACAATCTTAGCAATGCCTCTTTTAAAAAATTTATAAAAAATCATAAAAAATCTTAAAAATGAAAAATAATTTATAGATGTATGACTTATAGATTGATAATGTTTCAAATTTCAATCAATTTGAACATCATTTGATGACTTATCAAAATTTTGTGCAACTTTCAACGGTTATAATTTAACGGATCTTTAAAGAGCTATCAAACATTGTTTAAATTGAATATAATCGGATGCATAATCAATTTATAAGTTAAGCAATACTTCCGTAAACTTTTTTCTATTTTTAAGATTTTTTATGATTTCTTATAAATTTTTAAAAGTGGGATTGTTAAGATTGTCAAGTTATCTATTGTCAATGGATTTCCCTCCTCATATATAAATTACATATAGTGATTTCATTGTTCACAAATTTTCATTGGATCTTTTTTAATATAATTTTCTTTTGTTAATATAAGAGTACATGAAGTGTTTTTGTGCCGATTTTTTTAATAATAATTAAATTAAAAATCAGAATTAAATAAATAGATTTTGGAAAATTGGATTTTTGGAAATAGGTAGTTCGCTGGTCAAAGAACCGTCCCACATCAGTGGGGCCCACTAAAATCATGCGTTCACAGGATATTGGTGGATCGGCGTTGGCAGAGCCGTCCCACACGGGGTGGGACGGTCTTCACTTCACCGTACCAGCACTTTTTCTGGTACAGCGCTACAACCACCGTCCCACTCCCCCTATTTCTTCTCCTCTCCTCTTCCTCTCCCGTCCCACTTCCTCTCCTCTCCTCTTCCTCTCCGTCCCACCTTCCTCTCCTCTCCTCTTCCCGTCCCTCCTTCTCTCCTCTCCCGTCCCAGCGCTCATCCGTAGCCCCAGCCGGCCCCAGCCAACCAGCCAACAGAGCCGCCCCGACAGGTCCCACCCCGCCCTGGCAGACCCCAGCGCAGCCCCCACCCCGGCCCCGACAGGTCCGCCATTTATTTATTTTTTTTTTGAATGAAATGTTATATAGATTGTTGTCTAGTTTGTTATTTTAAAAGATTCTGGATGAGATTAATTTATCTAATGGTACATTAGATAGGCTTGTTTTAGTTAACTGGTAATATTAAAAAATCGTCAGTAGGAATCTCCGATAGCAAATTAAACAATCATCAGTGGGAATAATACGGACGATTAATCGGATTTTATCGGACGATTTGACGTTTTCCTAAAAATTTTTATAAATATTTTGTTATTTTAGGTACAATAAGTTATTATCTACATTTTTATATTACAAGAACATAATAATTAATTGTTGGAAAAATGAGTAGCTATTAAGAATATTTGTGTGTGTAGCTATCAAGAATTACAATGCATTTTTGTCATTTATATGCATGTGTAGCTGTCATTTTTATATATATGTACATTAATTAGTCATGGAATGTAGCTCGATCCTCAAATAAGTACTCCATTGCTGCCAGTAGTGATTATTATTACTACTACTACTATTATTTTTATTACTATTATTATTATTATTAATATTATTATTACTACTATTATTATTATTACTACTATTACTATTATTATTATTATCATTTATTATTACTACTACTATTATTATTAGTATTATTATTACTATTAGTATTATTATTACTATTAGTATTATTATTACTACTATTACTATTATTATTATTATCATTTATTATTACTGTTATTATTATTATTATTATTATTATTATTATTATTACTACTACTATTACTATTATTATTATTATCATTTATTATTACTACTACTATTATTATTATTATTAATATTATTATTATTTATTATTACTACTATTATTATTATTATAATTATTGTTATTACTACTATTATTATTACTACTACTATTATTATTATTAGTATTATTATTAATTTATTATTATTATTAGTATTACTACTACTACTATTATTATTACTATTATTATTATTATTACTATTATTATTATGATCATTTATTATTACTATTATTTTACTATTATTATTATTATTATTACTACTACTATTATTATTATTATTACTATTATTATTATTATCATTTATTATTATTACTATTATTATTATTATCATTTATTATTATTACTATTATTATTATTATTATTATTATCATTATTATTATCATTTATTATTACTACTACTATTATTATTATTATTGTTATTACTACTATTATTATCATTTATTATTACTTTTATTATTATTACTAATATTATTATTACTACTATTATTATTATTACTACTATTACTATTATTATTATTATTATCATTTATTATTACTATTATTATTATTATTATTAGTATTATTATTACTATTAGTATTATTATTACTATTATTATTATTATTATTATTATTATTATTATTATTATTATTATTATTATTATTACTACTACTACTACTACTACTATTACTATTATTATTATCATTTATTATTACTATTATTATTATTATTATTGTTATTACTACTATTATTAGTATTATTATTATTATTATTAGTATTAGTATTAGTATTATTATTATTATTATTATTAGTATTAGTATTAGTATTATTATTATTGGTATTATTATTATTATTATTACTATTACTACTACTGTTATTACTACTGTTATTATTATTATTACTACTATTACTACTACTACTACTACTACTACTACTACTACTACTACTACTACTACTACTATTATTATTACTACTATTATTAGTAAATGCAATGTTGCTTGAAATTATTTCACAGTGAACAAAATGACTACGAGAGAAGCCGGAAGTAGTTCTCGGTCCGGACCCCCTCCACCACCGGATTCGATTCCTGATGGGGACCGCCGGGCACTCACTGACCTGTTGCAGATGCCATACTGTGACAGCAGGATTTCTAAAATCGAGACCTGTTAGTGTTTATGTACTAGAGAAACATACATATTTATATTTATATATATATGGTATTCGCTTGTTCATGGTTATTCTTATTTGGATGTTTTATTCATTAGTTTCCTTGAATTGATGTTACGTTATGGCTTGTGTCGTTTACGACAAGAGCAAGTGATATGCCATGATGGGTATGACGTCAATTCTAAAACTGCCCTGATCTATGATAACTAGCATGGTACTCTAGTTGGTCGGATAGGATCAGCATATGAGTCTAGCAGATGGGTTTGTATCACGTCCCATTGATAGCGCGGCTGTCAACTAGATCATATGGATGCATGTGCACATTCTCTGTGACATGGCATTGGACTGACCGCGACAAGAATATGACAAAAGGAATAGGTGTTATCTCATTCATATTCTTGTCAGTGTTGGATTCACGGTTGAGGTTGTCATGATCAAATATCATGACTGCACACTGTGACTAGTTTCCTATCCCAACCGTAACAGGTGGCATAAGGGATTCCAGTTCGGTGTGTAGAATTGGTAGCTTGGATCATGGATGATCAAGATACTGGAATGTCTCTCATCATAGATGAGTTATGATATCCTCTGGGCCCCTTGACATTATGGATTACACACGCGCGCAATGATTAATCTTAGTCATGTGTTTAATCTATATGGACGTCAAGTAAATGATATAGTCGTGAGGATGACACAATCCTGCCTCGGACTGATCTTGGATATTCATATGACATAGAATCAACACAAGTAAGGTACTCTTACTCAGGATCAAGATACTACGTGGACGTGCGTACTGTCTGTATCATTTGGGGATCGTCACGTGGATGGCTTGACACTGATGATGATCAGCATTGAACAGGTAGATGAGAATCACTATTAATGCAACCCAACATGATCCAGATCCCTATAAGGTCACACCTACAAAGGCTCTCGACCATTAGTCCTGTTCAGGTTCGTGTCACGTCGGCGAACGTGTAACGAGTGATGGCAATAAGTCAAATCAGGCGCGGCCTGACTTGAGCTTGATTGGGCATCATGATAACCTGAATATCATCATGGCTATGATGTTTTGATCTTATGTCTCGAACATATGAGAGAATACTTGTCATTTGGTTCTGTCAGCAGTTCCGTTATAACGCAACATATATTACGTTATAACGGAATCTGTGACAGAAATCTGGTTCTATCAGGTGTTGCGTTATAACGCAATATTGGGTGCGTTATAACGCAACCTGACAGAAAGACAGATTAGGGTATGTGATTAGGGTTTCCTTAATCACTCTTGACAAGTATAAAAGGGAAGGTTTCATGCACGAAAAAGTAAGTTTTTCCTAGCCACCTTTCTTCCTCTCTCTCTCTCATGTGTTGAGAAATCTCCTCTATCAAACCTAGGGTTTAGGGTTGAGATTCGTGCGAGGAAAAGATCGAAGGACCCGCCGGCAACGTCTTCTCGCCTAGACGGACGGTGGTGGCCGACCCTTTGGTGGACAAGGGTGACGCACGACGGGACAGCCGAGAGCAACCAATCACGCGTTAAAGGTATAATAACTACTGCCTCTCTATGCATGTTATTGTGTAGATCAGCGATAAGTCGTTCGTTTGGCAAGATCTGATTGAACTGCACATGCTTTGGTTAGAAAAATTTTAATTTCCGCATCTCTAGCCATCGTGCTATTCCTTTCAAGACCGACATGAGTTTAGATTGGAACCAATAATTTTAGTTATTACATTTTTCTAATATTATTTTGAAGACCGTTGTAGTTGCATATCTGATGTGTATGTGTAATTTTTGTAGCGGGATTCGGTACTGAACACACAGGCGCACCGGCCGCAGATTCGGTATCATCATGCTTGTCAGTCGAGACTTATGGCATTGGGCTCTATCAGGTGTCGCGGCTGCCGCAGATGCAGGTTGACCCCAAGTTGATCACAGCTCTCGCCGAGCGATGGCGTCCGGAGACGCACACTTTCCACCTGCCTTTCGGCGAGATGACCGTTACTCTACAGGATGTTAGTTGTCTGTGGGGCCTGCCCATATCCGGGCCTCCTGTCACTGGACACAGTGATCTTGGGGCATTACAGTGGGTATCAGACCTTTTGGGGGAGGTCCCGGTATCGGCATGGAAGAGAAAGAAAAGAAAGATCACTGATAAAACCGGAGAGGTACACAAGAGGACAGATTCGTCCAAATTTCAAATCTCCTTGAGGTGGCTGCGAAAGAATTTCACCGGCTTGTCAGCAAATCCCAGCGAAGAGGAGATCGACAGGTATACACGTGCCTTTCTGCTTGACTTGTTTGGGTCGGCCTTATTCCTAGATTCGACCGGTGACAGTGTGCCCGTGATGTGGCTACAGTTCTTTGATTTTCAGAATCCAGTAAAGTACAACTGGGGTGCAGCGGTGTTGGCCACTCTATATCGGAATCTCTCCGTGGCCTCACGTGCAGGTACGGCGTGTATAGCCGGGGCACTACTGCTCCTTCAGCATTGGTCGTGGACATATTTCAGAGTTGGTAGACCTAGAGCTCGCGCTCCACTGCCTTTGGCCGAGCTGGTTGGTGACGATGTTGATGATCCGGAGAGAAGGCCTTGCTATGCGATGCGTTGGGTCTTCCAGAAAACTTATCGGTACACGGGAGCTAAGTGTTCGGTCCAGGTTTATCGAGATGGATTTAACACTATGCGCCATGATGAGGTGCCATTGTCGCCGTACAATGATCATTGGCATACACTTCCCGCATGTACCCGGAGAGATCGACCTTACTGGCTTGCCCGAGTGCCGCTGATTCATTTCTGGGTTGTCTCGTGGTACTACCCAGAGAGGGTTATGCGCCAGTTCGGCCTATATCAGGAGGTTCCGGTTCCACCTCCACATCCTTGGTCATATCTCCATCGGCTGGACAAAGTGGTTCACGGATCACAGACGTCATCGGATTGGGAGGCTCAACACAAGGATGAGGTGGCGATGTGGTCCGAGTTAGAGTCACCACAGCCGAGTTCCTCCAGCACCGGATGCCGTTTCATTGTTGAGACTCGCCCCTTTACCGATTTCGATGACCCCGCCTACAAAAGGTGGTTCGGGGAGCACGGGATGCGAACTGTCTATCCGAAGCGTCATGTGGACCATGGACTAGATGATCCTCTAGCTCTACCACCAAACCCAGTTGGGGAGCTTGGATATGTTGCTGTCGCACCGAAAATGCGCCGTGTGGTACGTATAATGCTCATAAAATTTTAGCAAATAGTTTTACATAGATGTATACCCTTTTATTTGGTTTAATTCCATTCTTAATCCCACGCAATGTTTTTTTCTCTTTCAAGGCAGGAAGACAGTGTCGACGATGAAGTTCGTTATCGACAAGTTGTACAAGAGAGGGACAAAGGCGGTGTGCAAGGCGGTGCTGAAGAGAATGGGCTGCATATTACAGGAGCTCGATCAGGGCGACGAGCTGTCTCGTGTGCTGAGGGATGCAAACCTGCCTGCAGACATTGAGCAGCTACCGACAGACGGCGAGGAGACTGAGGACATATCCCAGTTTGTTGATGACTTTTTGGTACATTCCTCACCACCTCCTCATACACAGCCCACGCAGGGGACGCATTCTACACAAGTGCCGCACATGCCTATCCCTACTCCCCCTGCTCCATACCCTCCCTACATGTACCCGTACTCAGCCACCTCCATGCCGTACGGGATGCCCTCGTCGTCTTATATGGCTCCGCCTGGGATGCCGTATCCAGCCACCTCCATGCCGTACGGGATGCCCTCGTCGTCTTATATGGCTCCGCCTGGGATGCCGTACCCACCTACCTCCATGCCGTACGGTACGCCCTCATCGCAGTATATGGCACCACCTCCTACGTGGCAGATGCCCCAGGTGTCGAGTGCATGCCCTTTCCGGGTTAGCACGGGTGGATTTCAGGCACTACTCACAGACCTGACAGTGGGTGACTCCACATTGGCAGAGCAGACACCAGCATACTACTCTGGTCCATCGCCTTCACAGGTTAATTGTTAAACTAAAAATATGAAGAACTACATAATTATGTTTACCTGTGTAGTTTTCATATTCTTACATGAAATTGTATGTTATATTCTTCTGTAGGCCGCCGGACAAGTCGACGATTTGGCTGCAGATCTGGCGGGAGACGTTGCAGATGATGGTACTCCACTTGGACCCCATATCAGAGATTCATCTAGTTTAGTTATGTATTCTATAGACTGTGGTTTGTATTATATGAACTGTATGGACTGTATGAACTTTTTAGTTATATTGTATGGACTGCATTGTTTGGTATGGACTGTTTTAGTTATATGGTTTGTATTGTTTGGTATGGACTGTTTTGTTTCTTAGTGATAAGCACCAAACATGTATGCATTTTTATTATAAATTGATAGGGTGTTACCTAGAAACAATCAGTGAAACATATATTCTACATAACGGCAATACAAACATAACGACAATACACACATAACGGCAATACAAATATAACAACAATAAAAATATAACGACAAATACACACCAATGTAGTTTACTACGAATTTATAATTCTTCGAAGAAAGCTCCTCACTTGCGAAACTCTGCCTTTCGGCCTCCTCCTTGTACTAGGCTCTCCCACGTCTTATGCGAAAAATAACAAACCATTAATATATAAATATTTTATGAGGTGTTGTTGATAGATAATATCAATGTAAATTCCACCTCTATTTGGTGGTGCAATCCCGCTAGAAGGATATCTCGGAATATCACTGGTTGAACGGCGACCGCCTTGGCCTTCACGAGTGAACTCCGGCGCGAGATTGTCTCGGTTCACAGGTCTCGGGACACCACTAACGGAATGGCGCGCGCTCCGACGATGACCCGGTTCTTCTACTTGCACATTACGTTGAAAACACCGGTTCGTAGTGTGATTGATCGATCCACAGATCTCACATGCACGGGGGCCGACTCTGCCGGCCATCCGGTCCATCACCATTTCATGTCGTGTATGCTTTCTTCTGCCTTTCTGGACCAGTTTCTTGTCACGAATAATGGTCTCGCCGTGATACTCTGGCCAATCTTCTTCTTTACCGAATACCTCAAATTGCCCCTGCCACGTATTCATAAGAGCATCTGTACTGTAATACCGGTGTGTATACATGTTTGGATTATAATTGCGCACCGCACATACTTTAAGGATATGTGAACATGCGATGGCTGTATTGTTTGGTACGTGACATTTGCATCGTGATTTCTCCCTTTCCGGTAATTCCACCTTGTAACTTCTATCTTGCCTTCCGGTCGTGGTCTCCCGTTCATTTTTTGCAACGATCTCGTAACGGTTTCGAACCACATCGTACTCGGTAACCTCAAGGTTATGAGTGGCCAACACGAACGCTTCAAGAATGCCGGTAACAAGGTCGGAAAACACTTGCCCTCTACTCGCCAATGCCGCTGACTCCACTCTTCTCTTTGCAAACCAGTTCACACACTTGTAGAACGTTGTTTCAACAATAGCAGTCATCGGGAGACCACGACATTCCTTAAATATTCGGTTAAGCGATTCTGCTCCGTTGCTTGTCATTATTCCCCACCGATATCCCCTGTCGTGACATTGAGACCACTTGTGCGGCACCTCGGCTGCTTGTTTATCAGTTTCGTCGATCTTCCCAACATGTCTCAAATACTCGCGTGCATCTTTACTTAAATTTTGTATAGCAATTAGACCCTGATTAAATTCTCGAACACTGTGCTTCCTAGCGGTTTCGTTGAATTTGTCTACCGCAAACTGGTTCGCACATGCTTTCAATAAATTTTCAGAAATGTGTTGTACACACAAACGGTGCACTGCTTGCTTCTGATGTTCGTCCCAACCAAACAAGGGACTATTGAAAACATGCTTTATGCCCTTGTGGAGGTCAGAAATAACACAAATCGGTCTGTCCCCTACAACCTCTTGACGTAGCCATCTCATGAACCATCCCCAGTTTTCTCCGCTTTTGGACTCCACAAGTCCGAATGCTAGTGGTAACAACTGATTTTCTGCATCATAGGCTGCAACCACTAGATGCCGGACATTGTAGCGACCATGTAGGAAGGATGCATCTATACTTATTATTGGATGTATAAATTTAAATGCTTGGATGCAAGGGCCAAATGCCCATGCGACCCTTGTGAATTTCCGGACATTCGGATTTGCGGTGGGAACAGATTGCAACGCTGTTTTGCTCCCGGGATTCGATGTACGTATGGCGTTCAACAAACGAGGCAAAAGTGTGTATGCCCCGGACCATGACCCAAATAACATGGCCATTGCGATTTCCCGTCCCCTCCACAGCTTGTTGTACGTCGGCTTTACTCCTGGAAACCTTGTTCTCACCAGTCCTCCAACTGTTTTTATTGACATACCCATGTTTTCCTTCAATTCGGGCATGATGATATCCGCTATTAGTTGGGATGTCAGCTGATCATGGTCAACCATCGCCGCTGTGCTTGTGCATGAGTGGAGAAATCGACATTTTTTAATAACCCATGCATTATCGGACCGCGTCGGAACTGCGTACAACTCCCATGCGCAATTTTCGTCTCTACATTCGACACGATATTTAGATTGGCTGCTTTGGTACGGATCCGCTTATTTTTCTCTATATGGAATTTCCTGATAGCCCGGACGAGAGCCCGTTTGGATGCAAATGTCATGCCCTCCGCTACAGATCCTTCCACCGGGATACTAGGCCCACCGAAATCAACATCGCTTGGTTCAAATCCGGATACATCATTTAACATTCTAATCGGGTGTTGTGGTCCACGACCCACAAAAGGATTGTGCCGAGGCCATCGACGTAGTAACTCTGCATCATTGTCCACCCCCTCTTCCTCACCAGACACTTCGTCATCCTCATCGTCGTCCTCTGTGGAGGATCCATTATCTGTTACCTCACCGGGCTCGATTTGGTAATCGGAGTCATCCTCATCCTCTTCCTCGCTGTCCTCAACCTCCACCTTGTTCGCTCGACACGCCAACATGGGTCGGTGTTGTTGAAGGTCCGGCATCATCAGAGGAATTGTTAACCGCACGTACATTGTATGCGGGGGGGGGGGGGGGGGGGGGGGCTCACTCCAAAAGGCTTGAATAGGTTTCAAATTGACGTACAATTCAATCATTCCCATCTGAATGGTCACGGTATCATGAAAAGATTTCCATGACCTCTCATCATACACCGGCAGTATGTTGAAAAACCAACATCCCGGTACTCCCGCATTAATTCTACCATAAATCTCAACAGAATACTGGTCCTTTGAAAATTGCATTGTGGTACACAGTTCATTTACTAAATTTTCAAAGCTAGTATTCTCGTTAACAGAAAATGCCAACCGAGGGGGAATGCTATATTCGGCTCCATATCGGCCATAACATATTTCACCCCCATGATATACGCTGACTGGCACAGATGACATTTCGGACCTTGATTATCTGCTGCCAAAATTATTCAAAAAAATGTATAATTAACTAATTTAGCAACTACAGAATCATATATAATTTGCTCTTGAATTATTTCTACGACATTAACTAATTGTGTACCGCTGCCTCTGCTGCTGCCTCCGCTGCTGCCTCCGCTGCTGCCTCCGCTGCTGCCTCCGCTGTCTGCTATCTACTGCCTCTGCTGCTGCTTATGTGAAGAGTGCGCAAGTGCTTGTGTGAAGAGTGCGCGAGAGGGTTTTTAAATGGTGGTACAATTATTGTGGACGGTACTCACTTCACGGACCGAGCTGGGACGGTGAAGGGAGTGCCGTACCAGAGCTTTTTTTGGTACAGTGAAGGGAGTGCCGTCCGACCAGGGTTGGTACGGCGGAGGGAGTGCCGTCCCACCCTCTTTCCTGTTAACCCGTGATTTTAGTGGGCCCACCGATGTGGGACGGTTCTTTGACCACTGAACTACCTATTTCCAAAAATCCAATTTTCCAAAACCTTTTTATTTAATTCTGATTTTTAATTTAATTATTATTAAAAAAATCGGGTTTTTGTGCTCCACAAAATCTAGACGAAATTGTTTAGGCGAGAGTCAAACAACAGAACTTCTTTGCCATTTTATTTTCTGTGATTCAAATTTGTTTTAGTTATTTAGCAGTGATCAAGACCCGCATTTTATCTAAACATATGATCTACTGTAGAGAGTTTTGACTTGAGCACTTGAAATTAAGAACATGATATATAAAATAGCGAATTTGTCATTTTGGTAACTTTTTCAATGCATTTTTGTCCCCCAAAAAAAGTTGATTAGGAGAAATTTTTTTGGAGAATTTGGCTCGAGGACAATTAGTTGGATCTGTTTAAAATTTATGCATTTACCAACAAAAATTATCGGGTTGTACTGATTGTCCTCCTACAAAAATCTCTTTTAAATGTTGCCAAAAATTTATCATGCACATGACTAATTTGAACACGTCGTTTAAATGATATGAATTTGGCATAATTTATATATTATTATCATGAACACCTCGATTGGAGTTTCTCATCTCTAACTTCGCTTATTATCTGTTAAACAAAATACATAACTGTTGAACATATAATGAGCAATATTTTGTATTAATACTTATGCACTCCTGTTCAATATTTAATGAATGATTTTTCATGTTAATATTTATATATTTTCATTCAAAAGATAATAATAAACCTCATTAACATATAGTGAGTAGGGATGGCGAAAAAGTTTGCAGCTCGTTCGTGTTCGGTTTAGTCTGAGCTTAAGTTCGATTTAACTCGATTCGATTTTTTGTTAGCTCGAGTTTGATTTAGCTTTGGCTTGATTTTTTATTGATTCGGTTCGGACTCGGTTCGTAATAGCTCGATATATAGTAATTTCCATATATTTTTGAATTATTTAATCAAAATTGTTTGTAATTGTATACCTATTTCATTATTAAATAATTAATAAAATATACTCATCAAATTGTTGAAATAATAAAATACCAAAAATTTAAACATAATTTATTAATAAATTAATAAAAATAAATGCAATTAATTTATATTATCAAAGAAGGAAAAAAAATTATATACTTATTTTAGCTCTAATTATTTATGACAATATGAGAAATAAATATAAAATTATAGTAATTGAGCTCGTTTGGAGCTTGAAGCTCAATTCGCGTTCTTGCTAGTTCGGTTCAGTTTAATGTAACTCAGAGTTCGGTTTAGCTCCAACTCAATTCGATTCAAATTCGATTCATTTACTGCCTTAATAGTGAGGATTTTACTGTTGGATTCATTGATGACGCGGCGGTTATACTCGAAACGTTTTCCAAAATTTATGCTATGACCCATGACCCATAATTTGATTACAAAAGTCATAACTTCTTTACAAGTAACAAATAACAATGAGAGGAAATTTGTTGGCCTTTTGTGTTCACCAAAAACAAGTCTCGTTGACCCCTCAGCCACATGGCAGTCAGCAGGGTATCTGACACCATCATCATTTCAAGTTCAACTCATTATAGCCACCATTAACCATTAGTCAATTACTGTTGTTACTTGTTAATAATCTATTTTATTTTATTAATCCTCATCCCTCAACATGCAACAACAATAAGAATTTCAATTTCGTAATCTTCGTTGAACTGTTTATCCAATCGACGTTGTCACGTTGAGCAATTAAAAAACCCAGTAAACGGTGAGACTGTTGAGCGACCCATCCAACAGAGATTTCAGCGGTCTACAGTGAATTCATATCCTCTACTGAACTGCGCAGTACATCAGTCGTTGGATCTGCTCTAAGATTCGTGCAACTCAATCTCAAAAATCTCTCCTATAATCCGCATCGTTGATTCTCTGCACAGTACAAAACTGCGCAGCAGAGGATAAGCATAGTATAACAGTTCCCAGCGCTCCTTATTCGCACGCGATGCGTTGACGAACAATCTACTTCTTCCCACCTGGTGCTCTCCTAATGGCGTAGTAACTGGACAATAAACTGGGTAAACTTTGCGTACGGATTATTCCGTATACGAACAAAATTCTGGCACCGAGAAGGAAAATCGCATACCGACAAAACCCTTTGGTTTTGTGGATTTTGTGGCGTGGACTCGGGCCACAGTTGTGGCTGCTGAACTCCAAGTTCTTAAACGGCGGGATTGTGTTACACTGCATTGTGGGTCCTGTAATCCTGTTAGAGCAGGGAGTCCTGACGTACGGAAAGATTTCTATGGAGGACCCGAAGCGGTGCTTTGTTTCAAGGACAGTCTTTCTCGGTTGAGTCCTTGCAAATTTAGATATTCTTATTGGCAATAAAAAGTAAGTTCAGTATCTGTGGATTTTGTTTGATGGATAGTGTTTTTTTTTTTTTTTTTTTTTTTTTTTTTTTTGCCGTAAGTTTGTAGCCTCTTCTGTTTTTCAGCTCTCTTAAAGTTTACGAATCAAATAAATTATCTTACATATTTTAATTTTGTAACAAATTTACTCGATATTTGCATTCATTACACATAACCAACTGCTATAAAATGTATAAGAAGAGAAAAATGATGATACACCATTATCTTACGACTTATAGAGTAATAGTGTATTACCCAACACTCACAAAAATTATGATGCAAGCATAAATGAAGATTTTAATATAATAATTGATATAATATACTTTCATTATTTAAGCAATGTATCTGAAGAAATTCAATAAAGATATGTTACCTACTAAACTCGTTTACTGTGTGATTCTACACGCTACATCCTTTTTTTACCTTTTAGGTTAGGGCCTAATTTTACTTCAAAATATACATTATTTAATTTTCTTAAATTATGTTCACGAAAGTGTTTTTTTTTTTTTTTTTTTGAAAGAAAGGCTTGATATGCCCATTTTCAAAATTATGTTCACGATTGAACGTTTGCATCATGTGTTTTTAATATTCTAACGTAAACTTTTCATTCCAAAGGTCCCTATTCAAAGAAAACAATCTACACGAGGTCTCCAACGCAAGAACGCACAGAGATATTTTAGCGTCCTTGTGCAAATCCGCAGGACAGACACTGAACACCCTTCGTTTTAACTTTTAGTGGCAAAACCGCAAATACACTCCCTCCCCCGCCCCATTCCCGTCATTCCCAATTTCACATCCTCTGCAGCGCTGCATCGTGCAGCGCAGAATGCAAACCGTCAGACCATCTCGGTATCTGTGCTTTCGCAATCTCGAGACGATCTAACGGTCCTTATCCTGCGCTACACAATGCAGCGCTCCAGAGGATGAGCAGTTGTGCACTCGCTAATTAATCCGTCCGTCCGTCCCAGAAGCAGAAACCAGAAAGATAAGAGAAAGACAGACGGTCCCAACTCCCATTTCGCCTGATTTCGCGATTTCACCCTCCAAATAATTTCAAATTCCGCCCATTTGGGGTCTGAAATCGGGGGCAATGGTGAGTGACCAGGAGCTGGCGAGCTGCGTGGAGACGCTGCTGAGGCAGGCGGGGCCGACCGTCAGCGCGGCCAACATCTCCGTCCCCGGGCTGGTCCGCCACCTCGAGGCGCAGCTCGGCCTCGACCTCTCCCACAAAGAACCCTTCATTCGCAACCAGGTCGCCTTCCTCCTCTCGCCCCCTCCCCCACCCGTCCCCAAGGACCCGCGCTTTGTTAATGTTAACCCTGCTGCCGCCGCTGCTGCATTTCAGCAGTACCAGTATTATCAGCAGCAGCAGCAGCAGCAGTATCCTGGAATGAGTGTGGGAGTGGGAGCTGGATCGGGGTCTGGTTACCCCGGTCAGCAAGGGGTGTCTTTTAAGTACCAGGCTGCTGCTGAGATGGTGGGGGCTACTGCTACGGCTACTACAGCTACGGGTACCGCAAAGGTGAGTGTGGCGCCTGTGAAGGCCAAAGTGGAGCCGTCGCAGGAGAATGTGAAGGTGGCTGCTGGTGGTGGTGCTGCGCCAGGTACTAAGGAAAGGTGAGTTTGGTGTAAGTTTAAAACCTCTTTTAGGGTATGTTGCTTGGAATTAGGGTTATGGTTTAAAATTTGGGGGTTTAGGAAATTGAATCGAGCGGTCGGTGGTAAGTGGCCGGAGAAGTTTGTTCCGGAGAGTAACGGTGGGTGAGTGCTTAGATGCATGTTATATGAATTGAATGGATAATGGTGAAGTCAGGTGCTTTCATCTCTTTCTCGGGACAATGTCAATGTGGAATCGCTGTTAGTGTACATCAATGTTTGTTGATATGATGTGCATTTTTTTTTTTTTTGGGTACAAATATAGATTGTTGTCTACTAGTATTTAGTACTTGAGCCAAATTTATGATTCAAGTCCGGATTAGTACGAGTAGATCTAAGTCTTAAGATGATATATCATATCATGCAATGGGGGTTTGAATATTTTTAATGGTGTTTTCCACATTAGTCCAGATATAATTAAGAGGGTTTTAGGGCTTTAGCCTTCATCCTTGGAGGCACTAATATCAATATATTCAGGATGAAATCGTATATTGCTGTAATTCTTCTTGAAGGAGTAAGACCATTAAAGTTAACTGTTTCTAGAACTGTCCACAAATTTAAAAATGTTTGAGGATTTCATAGTTACACTGAGATGAGCCCTAACAAGATTTCCTTTGCACTTTACTGATGAAGTTTCCCAATCAATCCTACTATCTTGACATCATGTATTAAATAAAAAGATTCAGGCAGGGGGTTTGCTTGAGACTTTATGTACATTTTTTTAGAGCTTCAAAAATTGAAGTCGGTATATTATCATGTTGTTTAAAATTTTTCCATATTTTGTATATACATGCCTGTCAGATTCATCTTAATATCGTCAACACTGAGTTGCAATTGTACATTTTTTTGAGACTAGAACATTCTGTGGATTCTATAATATGACTGCAAGTGTAATATGCCAATTATACTTTCTTTTCAGTGCTCCTGCAAAAAGGAAAGGTGGTCCTGGGGGCTTAAACAAAGTGTGTGGTGTGTCACCTGAACTTCAAGCTATTGTTGGTCAACCCACCATGGCTCGAACTGAGGTACCTCAGACACCATCTTCAACAAGTTGTGTCATATTTCATTGTAGCAGTGCAGTATAAGTATGATAAAGTGATGTACCAGTACATTACCTTATGTTTATTCTGTGGCCTTGCAACAATAAAAGTTAGGTTTTTGCTTGAGTTAAACAAATTGCACCCTTGTTGGTCCATTCTGTAGTCAGTCCTATTTGCTATTGTTTTATTTGTGTATTCATCTCTTGTTATTATTTATTAATTCTGTATCTAAATCTTTTCTTACTTTAATTTTGCTCAGATAGTGAAGCAACTCTGGGCATACATTCGCAAAAACAACCTCCAAGATCCAAATAATAAGAGAAAGATAATTTGTAATGATGAGCTTCGTCTCGTTTTTGAGACTGACTGCACTGACATGTTTAAGATGAATAAGCTTCTGTCCAAGCACATCATTAGCTTAAGCGATCCTTCAAGTAAACACAAACTCTGACCCTGTTTGTTAATAGCCACACAATAGCTTGTGCTGACATGGTGTATTTATTTAATTGGCTGTAGAAGCAAAGCCGGTAGCAAAGAAGCAGAAGGCAGCTCTTTCAGGCGATGTGGTTTCATTTGACAACTCTGGCCTTGACAAGTACCCAATTATGATATCAGATGATCTTGCTCAGTTTTTTGGTACAGGAGAGAGAAAGATGCTCCGCGATGAGGCCTTGGGTCGTGTCTGGGACCACATCAAATCAAACCATCTTGAGGTCTGTACTTTGTTTTTATTCCTTTTTTCTAAATTTAGTATGTGCTGTTTTGATCATGTTATAAAATCAATTTGTGTCTGTAACATTGGTCATGATTATGTGCCTTCTTCACTGAAGCAATTGGGTTCTTGTATACTTGTTGTGAAATTTAGGTACATATCATTGGTGTGATGAGTTTATTACCAACTGTGGTATCTTGAAGTTGTGCAGTTTTTGAGACCGTATACTGGGCACTGTCTCAAGGTGTTATCTACAAATGTTGCTTTTGTAATGGTTTCATATTGCTAGGACGGAATTTTTTTAATAAAAGGTGCTTGTGTTTATTTGGGGGGAACTTTAGTTGGTTGGTGTTAGGTTAGGGTAACTTGGGGATGCAAATATTAATTACAACATGGCTTTTTGTTTTTGCATATTGTTGAAATTAGGGAAGATCCATTACTTCAATAGTATTAATGTATCATATATTTGGTTGTGGGTAGTTAAGAGGGTGTTCCCTTTATCTGGTAGATGGATTCTGCTATTGGGTGTTGAACTTCCTTCTCTACCATATTTATTATCCATCTACTGCTAATTTAATCATTTTTTTTGGGCTTGAACAAAAAATTAGGATCCAAGAAATGCAATGGTGATATTATGCGACTCGAAACTGAAACAGCTGTTTGGATGTGAGAGTGTATCTGCTTTGGGTATATCTGAGTTGTTGTCTCGGCACTGCTTCACCCAATCCTAACCTTCTTTTCTAATCTGTAAGGTCATTTTATTTTTCTTCTTGATGTTACACGTGAGACCACCACATTTGACAATTAATTTTTTTCTTAATCTTAACAGATGAAAAGAACTCACAGAGGCATCTAGTTGGCTAACAGCACAGATGACACTGCTGATGTAACAAAAGGATATATATCACTCTCTTTCTTTCTTGTTTATTGGGTACTTGCTGTATGTTAGCTTTAGTCCTCCAAATTATGTGGCTTAGTTAAATGTTGTAGTGTAGCCTGACTAATATGATGGTGCTAGTAAAAATATGCCAATAGTTTCTTGCCATTTTATTTTGCCTGAATGTTGTTGCATGTTGGGTCAAAGTGCGTGCTCGTGTAGATGTGTGTGCATGCACAGAGAGAGAGAGAGAGATGTTGGCAGCTCCTGCCATCATTTCATAGAGAGCTTTTTACATATACTTGAAATTTAATGTTAGTGTTGTACAGAGATAATTCTGTTACTCCCTGGAACTAGGAAACTAACTTCTGCATTAAGGCATAGTATATTAACATAACTACCAAACGGCTGGGATGTACACGGAAGCTTCTCCCGTCTCCAGTCAGTGTTGTACAGAGATAATTGTGTTACTACTCCCTGGAACTAGGAAACTAGCTTCTGCATTAAGGCATAGTATATTAACATAACTACCAAGCTGGCTAGGATATACACGAAAGCTTCTCTTGTCTTGCCTTCAAGCATGTCTTTTGGCACAATTTTATCCAGCAGGAGATCCACTGCTTTCTGTGACACCAATAATTTTAAAATTACAAGTCAAAATTTATTTTTTCATTTTGTTCTCATATACGAGTTATTATTGATGTGCATGTTTGGTATTGATGACAGATTAAATTCTTCTGTTTAAACATTTACCTGGGAGAGCTTGCCAATGTTCGATAGGTACTCAATGATATGGTTTGCTTTCCTGCAAAATACTTAGTACCATTACTGTAAGAATATAAAAAAATGCATTGTTTCAAATATGGAAAAAAAAAAGAGTTCTGGTTTCAAATTGCAACCCGGAAATGATGCTTTCTTAGCTTCACACAAAGTATCTCAAGGATCTGTATGCAGGCCAGTATTCAGATTGGAACGCCTTATATATAGCCCGGTCCGTTCAAATTAACAATGATGGTGATACAATAGTAGGGTATACAGGGGTTTTTCTTGTATCATGCTTGTTCTTTGGGAGCACCAATTACTTTCTTAATTTAATGGTTAAATTTGTGGTGTATCTTGGTGTAATTCGTGTTTTTTTACTAGAGTATATATACTGGTATTTTGAGTATCAGAGAGGCATGTGTTATCTTTGAATTGGGGTCAGGGCATTTAATTTTTTTTTTTTTTTTTTTATATTACTAATTAAGTTAAAGTTATATTTGCAAATTTGCAATAGCAAAAGTAATTCAGTCTTGAAAGGTTCCAGAAAAATGTAAATTACTTTAAGAGGAGGAAATGTACCTAAGCATCATGCTACCCTTGTACACATGAGAAGTATGAATATTGCAACCAAGCGCCAAGGGCACATTATGATCTTTAGAAGCTGAAAAAAGAAGAAGAAATAACATTTATCTATTTAGTTAAGATCCTATTTGTAAGGAGGTTATTAACTTCTTTAACATAAATTGAGCACTATTCTTTGAACAAACCGAGATTCCATCGGACGCCGATATCAAATCCCTCGTCTGCTGTTGGCCTAATCACAAAGGTCACACTGTTATGCGACAGGACGGCGTGTAGCAGGTCGAACACGCTCTGCAAACATATCATGAACACAAATAGTTAGCAATGTCGATTTATATGAACACCATATATAAGCCATAATTTCTTGTGCTGTATGTACCTTACAAAACGAGAGGAAATCGAAAGGAGGGAGAGATTTGAACAAGAATATGCATTCGTCGCAAGCCAAGTCCACGAACTCTCTGACACTGCGATTCTGGATTGCCGAATTCAATTTCACAATCCTGTTAAACGCACGGAAGTCGTCTCCATCCGTCCCGAACATCGCTCTTACGCATGTTTGCGCATGTTTCCTTTTGTTCAACTGTTGGCACTGAGCCAAAGATATCGCATTTGCCCGGTGTTTTGTTCGCGTTGTTAGGGTTGAGTAATAGCACCATTTGTTCAAGGTAAGGGACATTTTTGTTAAGTTTTTCGGTGTTGTTATGGATACAATTAGCTCAAAGAGAAATTGTATATGGAAGTTTGAGTTAACAGTGGAGTGAACTTGATGTTATCAGGTATCTGCATTCTGCAGCAGAAGAAAAGTATTGTGCAATGGAAAAGCAATGCTGCCTAAAGGCACATACTGATGCAAGCTAAGGATCCACCCATTTCTTCCATCAACAAAATACCTTCCATAGATAAGTCTTTATGTCCAAAATTTGTCACCAATAATTAGCAGGAAAAAAAGAAAGCACCAATAAAAAGTTTCAAGTTGTGGCAGTAAAATTTGCATCTAAAATCAATGAAGGAAAGGGTATTATTGACTTCTTACAAGACACTGTGGTGACAAGGAACAAAATATTATGAAAAATATATAAAATTTCAAAATGCTCATTATATTTATTATTTAGGTATATGTGTATATAAATTGAAAAAACATTGACCTTGTTTAGTAAGTATATAAATTATAAATAAAATTTAAGTTATTCTTAGTGATTGTTAAAGTATTATAATCAATTTGTTTTAAGTCGATTCTCACGCTAATCTATTATATTAATTAGTTTCATTGTATATTTAATAGGAGGTATAAGTTCAGATTAACAAAGATTAATGAACCAAACAAGAAGAGGTAAAGTGTAATAATTATTTTTGCTAATATTTTCTCATCATCTCTCCCCCTCTATTTTTTTTTAGCTATCCAAATAGAATTTTATTATAGCAATATGTCTTTGTCTACCATGATTGCAGTAGTTTTCATACTTTCTTGTTGTGATGAAAAGTTCTCATACTTTTATTCCATTTTCTAAACACACACTCCCAAACTTAACATTCAAACCCACAACTTGTTTCTTGTTTCTCTAATAATGCGTCATTGGCGGCCATCTTATGTTACAAGCAAAGAATATACATAATATATAATGTGGCTGATTATTTGACCTCAGTGCCATGTATTAACATGTATTAATTGTAGTACCACAAGTTAGGCAAGGGGGTGCACTTTATGAGTTGGATCCCTTGTGTGACTGACAAGGACACGTCAGGGTTTCCAAGGGTTCTAATCATGCTTTGGAAAGGATTTCATATCCTCTGTAGCGCTGCATTGTGTATCGCAAGATGTGAACAGTTAGATCATCTTAGGATCTGTGCTAGTTAGCATCTCAAGATGATCTAATGGTTCATATTCTGCGCTACACAATGCAGCGCTACAGAGGATGAGCACTCCTTAATTTATGAGGTGGATCCCTTGTGTGATTGACAAGGACACGTCAGGATTTCCAAGGGTTCTAAATTTCTAATCATGCTTTGGAAAGGATTTCATATCCTCTGTAGCGCTGCATTGTGTATCGCAGGATGTGAACCGTCAGATCATCTCGGAATCTGTGTTGGCTCGAATCTCAAGATGACCTAACGGTTCACATCCTGCGGTACACAATGCACAGCGCTACAGAGGATGAGGATGAGGATGAGAGGATAATCGAAAGAAAGTAAGAGTGACTGGACAAAATTGGGTTGGCCCCATTTGGCCGCCCCCCTTAAACTATTTGTATGGTATGGTTGGAGAGTTTAACCTGACCTGGACTCTTCATTTAATATGTTCTGGATCTAACATGTCCCTGAATGGTGTGTTATGCCATATTTATGTATCATTTTATTGGGTATTTTCTTGTGATTTTATTGTGTTTTTGGGCGGTGGTAATATGCATGTAAATTAAGGTAAAGTGAAAGTAGATGATAAGCTTATTTCTTAAATTTTAATGGATTTATTTATAGTTGCCTCGTTTTCCTTTTTTTTTTTTTTTAATAAAAAGATGACATGATCTTAATTAATATATATTATAACAATATACTAACAGTTCAGAAATTCCAATTCCATATTTACGAAAAATTTTTCAATTGTAACAAAAACAGAAAGAACCTTCGGAATCCGGTTTAGTATATACTAGTAAAGAGCTCACGTCTTGATTTGGGTTGAAATTGTTATTTCTTCTTTTTTTTAAATGAAAAGCACCCTTTGCGGAAGAAATTGTTATTTCTTATAATAAGTTCTTAAAATAATATGTAATATGCCTTAAATTGAGAAAATTGATATGGGCTTAAGTATTAATGGGTTGAGACATTAAATTACGTTAACGGTGGTGATCAATCTAAGTAAACAATCAACGACTGAGATTTATTCCTTGGGGAAGATAGAACAATTATGTCAAAAAATCCGATCTCTTTTTATTAGAAGTAAGGATGAAGCTTGAACCAATCAGTTCATCAACAATCAAACCCTCTTAATTCCTATTACCAATCCAATCACTAAAGTTGCTCTCCGTACATTTTTTTTTTCATAACCTGTGGTCCAAATATATATCCAATCAAATATAAATCACATACACTCTCACCATGCTTATTATGCATCACTGTCCTGCCATACAATATTTGGTACAAAGCACTACGTCCAGTAGTGTAGAGTAATGTACATGTAATATGTTGGCTAGCTATTTGTTGGTTTGGTATAGTAGCGCTGAAATCGGCTGAGATCCAAATCGGATCTCAGAACCCTGAGATCCCGATCTGACGGTTCTCAGGGACCCTGAGATTCGGACTCAGCAGATACTGGCCTGAGAACCGTCGGATCGGGTTCTCAGGGTCCTGAGATCCAATTTGGATCTCAGCAAATACGGACTGCAGTATAGTATAGTATATATAGAGTATGATTTCATATCCTCTGTAGCGCTGCATTTGTAGCGCGGCATGTGAACCGTTAGATCATCTCAAGATCTGTGCTGGCTCAAACCTCGAGATGATCTAACGGTTCATATGCGGCGCTACAGAGGATGAGCACTCATAGAGTATGGACTCTGTTTATTTAATTATTGATCCCTTCTCATGTTTTTGAGAAGATTCAAAGTGAGGAAAGTTGTGAAAAAAGTACCTAAACTTTGAGACCAACCAGCTAAATTTTGGTGTCCTTTTTCAAATTTTCGCAAAAAAATATACAGTAGAAGTTTATTATTTGTGCTTATCAAGTGTCAAGTGACAGCCTGGTACAGTAAGGCTCTCACTCACTATAGATTTGAGATGGCTTTGGATGTATAAACAGTGAAAATGACACCAGTTTTTCATCATTCCGAAACGGAAATTAAGCCAATGGTCTAAATAATTTGGAAGGAGAATTGGCTAAGGTTGTTTTGAAATTAATTTGCATTATCATTTTTTTTTTGTTTTGGAAATATATATATATATATATATTTTTTTTTTTTTTGAAGAAAGTGGAATACTCCACCAGTTTTATTGAAACTTTTTATTTTGCGCCCATAGAGGATTGAACCCATGACATCTTGGAAGTCATCCTAGTTAGCTACTTTTTCATCGAAACTTTTTATTTTGGAAACATATGAAATTAACTTTTTTAATTTTGAATGTTTTTGATAAAGTTTTGATTCTATTTCGAACAGGAATTTTAATTTATTGTAATGATGATATTGTGTTAATTAACCACTAAATGAAAAATCAATCCTCTTAACTTCAATATTTATAATTAAATAATTGGCATCATTATTCTATATTAAGAAAAAATGTGAACCATCAAACATGGTATTAGAAAATTAATCTTCAGATCATACATACATACTCTTCTAACATTCTCTGCCCCTGATCCAATAATTCAAGAAAGCTGCAAGTAGATTAACATCCCAATCGAGATTTCATCAAAAAAATGCATGGAATTCATAAAGGATCCCACAAAGTCGCCAGGGAACATGCATGAACAATGAAAATTGTTAGCTACAAACCCTACATGCACAAAGCACAACAGATATATTCATATATCATATATACACTTCGAATCAAGCAAAAAAATATGGTTTTGAATTTGGTGATTTTTGAGCTATGGTGCTGATTGATTTGGATGGTGGTGCATATGGGTTTTGAAATGCTTACTGTCCAATTTTGAAAATCCGTCATCCGAAATTTTGATCGAAATAGCTCATAATAATCTTGACATAATTAACTTCGATGTCAATTTTTACCATTAAACGAATTTTATTACTATTTTTAATGATTTTTTGAAATATGGTTCTTAAAATAATTAAAAATAAATCAATTGTGTATGCCAATCTTTAAAAAATCATTAAAAATAGCTATAATTTTCATAGAAAAACTGTCCATAACATTTATAGGTTACATTTTTGGATGTCTCTATTACATTTTGGAATATATCTGTTACATTATTTTTATGTCTATGTCTATGTATGTATAGACGGTTTTTCAATGGATGCAAGATGTTTGTCTTTGTATATCACATCGATCATATCATGATATCATGTAGCAACAAGCCAACAATAATCTACATAATCCTCTCCACCTCCCCCAATTTCTTTATTTCACTATTTTGACATGAGATTTCACCAAATTTCGAGATTATTCATCAGCCCATCATCACCTCACATTCCTCTGAACCATTGGTTTTAACTTTTAACATATTCAATAGTGATTTAAGTCATCGATATCACACCGAAATTCGACTATAATTCTTTTTTACAATTGAATTTTGTACTGTGTTTGATGTATCAACTGAAAGTAACAATGAATGGACAGTAAACGATGATTGTACTTTTTTTATTTTTAAGAGTTGAATAGTTAATTTTGTTCAGTGAATGAATGGGAAATCAAATTGTTTGGTTATACAGATTCAGATCTAGGGGCTCCGTTTTGCTGAAACTCAAAAACATATCAAATCACCTCAAAAAATTTTATTTGGTTTAATAGCTCAATAATTAAGTTCTTTATATGAAAATTTTGTGGATACACTAATTTCCATTATAAAAATTCTCAAGTATTTATTTGCAAGAAACATTGATTATTTCATTAATCTTGTATACGTTCATCACTATAATGAAATTTGGGGGCCAAAAAGGAAACAAAAAATATACAAACAGCTGAAGATGATGATCGTTGCATAACTCAAAATTGTTTGTTTAATTTCCGTATTATATATATATATATATATCCGCTTCCAATATCAGTACAGCATTATAACTTCTTCCAAAATCCAAACAAATACTACAATGGACTAGAATTTTGTCCAAAGCCAAAAGGCATAACTAAATCGTTCGATTTAATTTATATGTTTATCAACGGTGATAGCGTGTGTCCCTATCATTCTAAATATAACCAGCATACTATTTTTAGCACCTACATGATCAAATCACGGTAGATCAATTATCACCAATCAAATCGTACGGCTCTCCGAATCCTTTCGACTGTCCAAATGCCTTTGGACAATATCCGATTCCTACTAAATTACTTGTACAAACAAACGATTCCCCTGGTTAACACATTGTTGTCATATAAATCAGTTCAAACATAATCTTACCATACTTTGCTGTATACCCACCGAAAGCATATCATTATTTTTTTCTCATTATATTCCAATTTTGCCCCTCAGAGCTCCTATAAGAAGCACCATTTGCTGCTGTGTTGCTTCAACCCCACTGCTAGTCATCTCCTCAAGCATCAAGCTCTCAATCCAACACCTCCAAAAATATTTCAGTCTAGCTTGCTTGCTAATTTTCTGATTTAGTTATCATCCCCATGGCAACTGTTCAGGTAGTAAAAAAAATTCTGACAATTTATCTTTTCTTGTTACTGGCACATTTCTTGAACTTTAGTTTTAGTTATGTACTGCTATGATGGAGTAGGAATGAAGATTGTCAATGTTTTGCGATGCACTGACCTCAAGAGAATTAAGAAATAATATGTTATAATAAGTGATCAGAAGAATGTTCTTTGGTAACGTATTTTGCAATGAAATTTATTAAGAACATATATAATAATTTTATATATATCTGCAGGTCCAATCAGCAACTCCCGCTTTGTCGGAGGAGAACATCAATCAGCAGATTGTCACTGAGACTGTTGAAGTTCCAAAAGAGGAAGCGCCAGCGGCACCTGAACCAGCACCAGCAACAGAACAGGAACCTGTTGCAGATGAACCAAAGGAGGATGCAAGCAATGTAACCGCCGAGGAGGTCGAGGTGCCCAAGGAAGAGGCCCCGGCAGAAGCAACAGGAGAAAAAGAAGAGACCCAAGATGAAACAACACCAGAGACAGTGACAGTGACAGCAACAGAGGAGGTTGCCACTGAGACACCGAACCAGGAGACAACTGAGGTGCCCGCTTCCGAGCCAACTGAGGTTGCAACTGATGCTGTTTCCACCGAGCCCGCAACCGAAGTTGCGACAGAAGTTCCAGCAAATGAGCCTGAAAAGGCAGAGGAGCAAGCACCAGAAGCAGAGCCAGTAACTGAGACACCTGCTGATACTACTACAGCTGCACCCACTGAAGTAGCCACTGCTGAGACTGTGCCAGTACCAGTATCAGTACCAGTACCAGCAGAAACTGAAACTGAAACTGAAACTGTTGAAGTGAGCAAGGAGGATGAGAAGAGTGAATAAAGAGACTTGATCACTTGAATGCTTCAATTTGGGGGGGTTTGATGTTGTTGGGCTTTGTGGGCCTGTAGTTGGGCTTTATGTTAGGGAATAAAGATGGGCTTTTCAGCCCAATTAGGTTTGCTTGGGTTACTGGTTTTTTGGAATGTGTTTAGATGCATCTGTGTTGTGTTTGGTTTTATGTATAATAACTTAATAAGTTACTAGTATTAATCATGCTACTCTTATGATATTTACTTATTCTATTTATCACTTGCTTAGCTTATTTTGTTTACTTTTTTGTCCAACCATTCACCAGTTCTTATGTTCTTATACTATAGCATCATGCAGATAGATGGATTAATTAAGACTAAATGAAAAAATATAGAATAAACAATATGAAACAAATTCTACTATAATAATATGTTATAATAAAGGAGCATGTCTGTTTGTGCTCAGGAGATATTAATCGCAGTCATAAATGATATTTAAATAGATTACAAAAGTTCAAGGGTATTAATCTTGAGTTTTGAGGAAATTGCCCTTCAAAACTCAAAACTTAATCAGTCTCGTTTGTTATACTTATAAATAATTTTATGTTATACTTATAAAGGATTTTAATTAAACCACATATTCAGGTCCAATATGCTGTTAAATCGCTGCATATAATCGATCATAACATGTAAAATTTGTTTGCTTCTGTCTTCTGAAATAAGTAGGCAACTGAGGCCTAAACACTTTGCAATAAGTAGGCAAATTCTCTACTTGATTTCATCTAGACGTGTGGCAAAACAATCTGACCCGACCCGACCTGAGACCCGAGATGACCCAGGAATAGAGGTGTAAAATCTGATCAGACCTGAAAAACCCGTCCGACCCGGACCCGATCCAAAAAAATGTCGACAGACGTCAACTCGATACTCGATACCCGATCCGACAATCTGTCACCTCCAATTTCATAGTCCGGATCTGCTACCGCACTGCCAGATCTGCAGCGCAGATCCGACGATGCGGTAGACGTCAGGATCCGGACTCAGTGCTTTTCACGGATCCCGAGGTCTACCGCACCGTCGGATCTGCGCTGCAGATCTGGCAGTGCGGCAGCAGATCCCGAGTTCCAATTTCATCGGTAGGAAAATCATGTTGAAAAGGTATAATAAAATATCACAAAAGCGAGGAAAGGAAAATTTCAAAGCCCGCCTTCAAATTCATTCAAAAATATTAAAGTTAAAAATCGGCCCATTTATTATTTCTAAAAAGGAAAATGAACCCAAATTTGAGGAGCTTGAATTCATTTCTGTATTCCTAATTTCCTATGATGCCAGTTATGGGCTTTAAACTAAATTAATGGGCCTTCTCCTCCTGTATTTGCTTGGCATTTTAACTACAAATAGGACCATAACAATGAATCAAACACATCACAATTGACAACACAGGCAGAGTTGATCTTGTCAAAGAATGAAAAAGAAAAGAAAAAGAAAATCAAACATTTGTACTCCACAAACCTTGATGTTTAAATTCAAAAAAAAAAATACAAAGAAAAATATAAGAGATGTCACATCTAGTATTGGATTATCCCCATAATGTCATGGTCAATGATCTCTATGATTTGACCCAATTACCTTCTTGAATTGGCACTTTTAGAAGACCTCAAGTCAATCCCTAAAATATCAATCCATTATATTAGTGGCCTTTCAAAATTTTTTTAAGAAAGAACTGGTCAGCAGTCATCACTTGTTTTCCACTGGTTTTCTTCATGATAGCTCAGAGTCTTAAGGTGGTCAATGGCATCATCTTTCAGAAGAAAAGTCTGAAAGAAAGACCAATCTTTTTATTGTAGCTAGCAATTTTAAAATGTTCAATCCAATGGCATTTTGCAGAAGAAAAATCTTGAAAGAAAGACCAATCTTTTTATTATGGCTAGCAATTTTAAGAGGTTCCGGTTCTCAATGGCATTTACAGAAGAAAAGTCTTGAAAGAAAGGCCAAAATTCTGTCGAACTTATCGATTGCTGTCAATTTTATGGAAGAGAAACGGACATCGGATAGGTCTTGATGAAACCAGAATTTTTCTCTTAAAGATTTTTGTTTGTCACCACCAAATATCTATCTTCAAAGTGCACTCAGTTCATCTTTTATCATCAAGAACTAATGAATTTGGACCTTAACAGCCACTTCAAAATAAATTTATATACCTGCTTTTTTTTTTCATTTTTTTCTCAAAAGTGATACATGATTCGAAAGGAAAGAAAATGAGATAAACATACAATAAAGTACATATTGTGATATATACAAATAACAGCCAAAGAAAACTAAATTTGAAAGATAATAGCAGCTATATATATAGGAGAACTCATTCAAGAGTTGGGGCTGATCAGAGAGACTATGAGAAATGCTGGCATTTTGAAATGGCTGTCGAGAAGACAAATTCGAACTACAGAGATTGTCGCATATCTTGAGGAAGGTGTGTGATTGATATCAATGTCGTGATCAGAGGTGTAGGTCGCAGATTCAAAATTCAGATGAGAGTTTCTTTATAAACATTTATTGTCGTATATCTGACACGTGAACTGTTGTCGCGCAGAAGCTCATTCGTCAGATGCACGAAGGAAAGTAAAAAAAGAAAAATCTCCTCATGTTGCTACATACGTAATTGGAATGACGGCGTGTCGCGCTACAGAGGATGAGCTACTCAGATAAAATGGGTAGTTTAGACCTTTTTTATCAGAAAAAAGAATTGTTTACTATGTTAATGATTCAAAACAGCCTTTCTGTGATATGAAGAAAACATTTATTTTATTTTTCAAATATTAAAATTGAAAAAAATGGACTTCAAATATTTTACAGAACATATTATTGTTGATATGTTACTCACAAATTTTTTGTGTCTTCCATTGACAAATTATCCAAACTTAAGGTACAGTACAAGCAATTTCAATTTTCCAATACCATATTGCCATGTATTGCAAAGCACAAGTTTATATATATACATCCCTATAAAAGATCAGTTAACTCTCCTGGAGCAAATATGATCCACTTTTTGTGTGTACATGAAAATACGCTTAGAATTACTGTATTTTGTACACGAAAATATGCTTAGAATTACTGTATTTTGTACACGAAAATACGCTTAGAATTACTGTATTTTGTACATGAAAATACGCTTAGAATTACTGTATTTTTGTAGAGATGAATTGTTTCATAATTGGTGCAGTGGTGGTGGCATTCCACAGGCCACATTGACTTCATGAGTCGCCGTTTGTGGCGTCCCTAAAATCAAACAAACCATCAAATTCAAAACCCACTTTTAAAGAGTTTTTGTAGAGTTTAGGGCATGGAAAATAGACAAGTTGTGCACAGAATATACATATAGCACAGCACATCTCAATCACAATTGAATGGAGAAAATAATTGAATGGCAAAAAGAAAAAGGGCTTCTACAAAATTCCAATTCTATGTTCCAACTTGAAGTCGTTGTCGACTTGTCGTTGGAATTGGGGGCCTGTGTAAGCTTAGCTAGCTTCCCCAGTAAACATAAAAGAGTAATACCTACCTACTGGATGTACCTGTTACAAAATCGAATGTATCTGTTACATCTTTTGTGTGTCTATGAACGTATGGACAGATTTTCAGTGGACGGAGGATGTTTCTCAACATAGAACTTGAGAATATATATATATACATGCTAAGAAAGAAAGAAAGAAAACAACAAGAGAGAATGGAATGGAATAGAATTCAAACTGTTTGATTTGCTATTGGAATGTGAGAGTCGCTTTCCTCTCCTGGGCCTTCCAATTTGGACCGGTTCTCAACTCGGTACCACTAGTTGTCTAGTTGAGCTCTTTAACACATGTTACATTATGATGATGATGATAAAAAAAAAAAATGGCTTAATTAGTGTTAGTTAGTGACCTTTTCGAGTCTCCAAATCCGAGATCATCATTTGTGAGTCCGAATCTGCTGTTATTCTTTGAGAATAACAGGACCTGTTTGTCTAATATGGATTGTTAGATCAAAACGGACGGCCCGATCTATCCAACTAAGATTATAGGGGGCCTTTTTACAATTAATCTCATCCGTTGATTTTGATCCGACAGCCCATATTTGGATAACAGGGTCCTGTTATCTAAATTTGGATAACAGCGGAATTGAATTCATCATTCGTAGCTCCAGACCAAATTAAAACCATTAGCTTCTCAAAAAAAAAAAAAAAAAATATTAAAACCATTATCAACGAGGGAAGAGGAAAGGGCTACGTCATTCTTATTATTTTATTTTCGGCCTTTTTATATACCGTTTGATCACTTTACAATACGTGTGAACTTTTTTTATCAAACGGTTGTTGCCCATTTTTGTTGACATCAAATTCTCAAAGGAAAATTCGACCCGGTGGGAAGTGTGGGCCTAATCACTTCTAGTTATCTCATTTTGAACTTGATCATTGCACTACTTTTGAAAATCAGAAGTTTTTTAAATAATAAAAGAATAGAAAATCAGAAGCTTCCAAAACTGATAGTACTTTCTTCAAATTTTCATATCTATAAACTAGAAAGAGGGGTAACTCTCCAAGTACCTCAACTATGCCACATTATCAATATTATTAGCCATTGATTTTGTTTAAATCTCTTCATCTACTTTGATCCAATAGTTTATATTTATTCTCTCTCCCTATTTAATAAGATGATATGATATACCTAAGACAAAATTT
Organism: Cyperus esculentus; assembly: GCA_030179965.1. Taxonomy (NCBI): domain Eukaryota; kingdom Viridiplantae; phylum Streptophyta; class Magnoliopsida; order Poales; family Cyperaceae; genus Cyperus; species Cyperus esculentus. The sequence continues at coordinate 2,389,504 of JASGLE010000030.1, forward strand.
AATCCTTAAAGTGGTCCAACATTTATGTATTATTATTTATAAATTATACATCATCATTATTCACATCAAAATTTTTAAAAATATGTTTAATTTTTTTAAAATAACTATTTTTATTTTATAAGCTTTATTATTTTTTTGTTATCATATTTCGGGGCGAAGCCCGAGTTACAGCTCTAGTATATGTAATATTTATAATAAGAGTAAAACTATGGTGCTGGCCCCGTGAGCTTAACACCGAAAACATATCAAATCATATCCAAATTTTGATTTATATGGCTTAATACATTCTTTATATCAAAATCTTATAGCATACAAATTTTTTCTATTTTTGAAGATTTTTAAGTATTTATTTTGGATTTTTTAATAGCAATTATATAATATTAATAAAATAATCAATGTTTCATATGTAACTTTTAAAAAATCTGAAATAAATACTTGATTTTGCTCTAAAAATGGAAAATTTTTGCATCACACATGATTTTAATATAAAGAATTTATTGAGCCATATAAATCAAAATTTGGATATGATTTGATATGTTTTCGGTGTTAAGCTCACGGGAGGCCCTCGTGAGATTAAGAGAACCATAGTTTTACTCTTTATAATAATGTATTATAAATCGAGTGATTTTTTAAGTATTCACAAAAAAAAACAGAAAAAAATAAAACTTGTGTATGAATGTTGGGTATTACATTGTCGAAGCGACTTTTATGGTTTTATAAATGAAACTTTTGTATCCCATAAGATTTCGATATAAAAATATTTATTGAAACATATAAATCGTAATTTAGAGATGATTTGATATATTTTAGAGCTCAATAAGCTTAAGCTCACAATAGATTTACTCCATCAAATAATACAATATCACTAACCATTTACTCAATATTTAATATAATTTCACATGATTTAATGTATGAATAATTGTTTTAATTAATTAAAATTAATATATATATATATATATATATATATATATATATAGAGTTAGACTATTATACTAACGTTAGCATTTCGGACCGAAATGCTAACGGCTCAAAATTTATGTTACCGTGTCCGAAATCATGATTTATGGTGCTCAATAAATTCTTTATATTAAAATATTGGGGGATACCAAAATTTTTCATTTTTAGAGTTTTCTAAATATTTATTTTGAATTTTAAAAAAATGCTCATAAATATTAATAAAATATTGATGTTTGTACATGCTATTTTCAAAAATGCAAAACAAATACTTAGAAAACTCTAAAAATGAAAAATTTTTGTATTTCTCAATATTTTTATATAAAGAATTTATTGAGCACCATAAATTAAAATTTTGAATACGATAACATAAATTTTGAGCCGTTAGTATTTCGGTTCAAAATGCTAACGTTAGTATAATAGTCTAACTCTATATATATATATATATATATATCTTTTTTTTTTTTTTTTTTTTTTGCAAAGAGCTTAATTTTATTTCTGAGAAAACATCTGAAAAATTAATTGTTATCATATAAAAGATAAAAAATATATATAACCCATCAATATACAAATAGCCCATAATTATGTAAAGATTAAGATTTCATTTTATTTTCCTTGAGCTCACACTCCTGTAGCCATGCAGACTATGCAGCCATGCACTAATAAAAGGCAAAAATCCACAAGCAAAAACAATATACACACTTGCGCACACAAAGTTTGAATGAATTTCAAAAAATAAAAAGAGTGTGCTAACCGAAATTAACGCGGCATGGGTTGCAATTGCGAGTCTTAATCTGCTTTTTATTATCAGAATAACAGGACCCTGTTATTCTAACCTCAACCGTTAGATCAAAACAGACGTCCGGATCGGTTCAGTTTAGATAATAGAGGGCCTTTTTAAATAAATCTGATCCATTGATTTTTAATCTGACGGCAGTCAGATAATAATAGAGTCCTGTTATCCTATTTAGATAATGAGGAGGGATCCATTGACAATGACAATCTTAACAATATAATATTTTAAAAATTTGTAAAAAATCATATAAATTCTTAAAAATAGAAAAAAGTTTACGGAAGTATTTCTTAACTTATAGATTGATTATGTTTCCGATTATATTCAATTTAAGTTATATTTGATAGCCTTTCAAAGATCCGTTAAATTACAACCGTTAAAAAATATACAAAATTTCAATAAGCCATCAAACGATGTTCAAATTGATTGAAATTTGAAACACTATCAATCTACAAGTTAAGTATTCCATTCATAAATATTTTTTCATTTTTAAGATTTTCTATGAATTTCTATAAATTTTTAAAATGTTTCATTGTCAAGATTGTCAAAATAAGTATTGTCAAGGGATCCCTCCTCTTACATAATAGAGGTCTTTTTTAAATAAATCTGATCCATTGAATTCTGCAATTGCAATCCAACTGTCTCTGCGCTGGAAAGAAAGCGCAACTTCTCACTGGAATAATCATCCTTCTCTCTTCAGTCTTCAGTGCCACACCACACATTGCTGCATGAATTGAAGGCTTCTTCTGCTGTTGCTTGACTGACTTGCTTCTTCTTTATTTTCCGCATTTCATGCCAAGATTTAATTCCCTTGAGTAATAACTACCTACCGTCCATACAATATCCGTTCATAGCGTCCATATATTACAAAATTGGATATATTTATTATAAAATCGAATGTACTTGTTACATTCTATATATGTCTATGGACGTATGGACAGGTTTTCAATGGACGCAATATATTTCACTATTTCTCTAATTCCCTCTTTTCATAAAAAAAAGGGACTTTGATCATTAACTATATGGAAATCAATTCTGAAGAAAATATTTAATTCTTATCTGCAAACAAATAGTGACTTACGTTTTCAGGTGTATACAAACCATTTAATAGATCTGTCTGAACATTTCACATTTGTTTGTTTCAGAATTCAGACTGACCCAACAAATTAAACCAACGGGCCCACTGTCAGAGAGGGAGTATAAATACCAGGACCCATATAAAGGGACCCCATGTAATATGTTATGGAGCACTACCTAGGGTTCATACAATGAACGTCCATAAATGTAACAAATAGGCTGACAAATGGGACCTAAAGGACTCTATTTGTAACTATTACACTCACAAAAAGTAACTTATGGACGTCCATGAATGTAACAAATAGACTAACAAATGGGATCCAAAGAACTCCATTTGTAACTATTACACTCACAAAAAGCAACTTATAGACATCCATAAAAGTAAAAAATAGGCTGACAAATGGGACTTAAAGAACTCTATTTGTAACCATTACACTCACAAAAAGTAACTTATGAATGTCTATCGTGTGGACACTTAATGTTTCCCCTATGTTATGTTGGAGCCAGACTGTCATTGGCTTAGAAAGTGGCCGATGTTTCCTTCGATACAATGCCATTTAGTCGTTACTTATTATTATCAGATATCAGTTATCGGTCCATTTTGATTTTTGGGTCCATGTTTTGTCTCCTGTTCTCGTTTTTGTTCGGTATTTAATAGGGTCTGAATCTGTTGTTTGCCCTAAAAAAAACAAAGAAAACAATGATATATTCATATCTGATTTAATATATCTTGTATTGTATATTTGTATGCAATGATTGGTCAATTTGGTCCCTGCAAAAGCTCTCATTCTGATATAAAAGATATTTTTAATTTTATCCTCACATAGTAAAGCACTCGTTGAAGTGTATCCAGTTTAGTACTTACACTGATTTAGCTGAAAGATTAAGACCTGTTTTACTGGAGGGAAAGTGGAAAGCAATATCTGCCTAGGCCTAGCTCCATATGCCACTACGTTGAGAATATCTTCTTGTAATAATAGAGTAATACCTTCATTGGCAGCCACTGTCAACTTTTTGAAAAAAATAATAGTGTAATACCTAGCGTCCATAAAAAAACTGTCCATAGCGTCTGTAGGTTACATTTCAAGATAACTAAGCATTATATCTGCTACATTTATGTATTATGTTATATTATTTGTACATCTATAAACGGATGGTATGGACAACTATTAAGGAGCCCAAGATGTTTCTCTTTATAATAAGGATCCATGATAAAATTCTAACTTAAGTACTTAACCATACGTTTGTTTGGTGTGCAAAACAGTATTTTATATGCAAGGTTACCATTGTTATATGGTTCCTCTCCAGTCCCCATATATAACAGCATTGTATTATTGTATATGCAATTATATGTCTCTTTTAGAGATATGAATCATGAATCTCTATGACTTAGCAAACGGTGGTACATGAGTAATCATTAAAAGATAAGATCCACCAGAACCTGAATAATTAACTGAAGCAATTGATGTAAAATATTAATGTCAGTTTTTAATGGATCTTTGTCGAGTATGTTAAGTGGACATCATAATCCGATTTTTTTAATAATAATTAAATAAATAATCCGAATTAAATATTTAAGTAAATAATATCTGAAATTCGGGATTTAAGAAGATTACTATTCAAATTCACGTCCCATACTAATAATTTGCGCATGCTGGCTTTTTTTAATCTTTTTTACAGATCGCATTTTGAATCAGTGACCCATCTCTTGGGATTTGTTTCTGAAATGCAACCCAATCTTTGGGTCGCTGATTAGAAACGCAACCGTTCTTTTGAAAGTGTTGCATATTTGACTAGTATTCCTTCTTATGGATTGCGGATTGAATTAGTGTCCCGTATTACTATATAAGAGTTCTCATACCAACTGTTCGTTTGGGATTCGTATCATATCCGCGTCCATATAAAAAAAATAGTTTTTCCGAATCTCTGACATTTTCTAACTCTTTTTTACTTTTTGTGGTATGAGACGCGGATTTGAATAGTAATCTTATTAAATCCCGAATTTCAGATATTATTTACCTAATTATTTAATTCGGATTATTTATTTAATTATTATTAAAAAAATCGGCATCATAATGTTCCTTTCCTATAAAAAAAAAATATTAAGCAAATCCTTACTCCTAAGTCATAATAAAAGGAGATTGGATTTTTTGACATGAAAGTTCTATCTTTCCCGAAGAATAAATCTCAAGCATTAATTGTTTACTTAGATTGATCACCACCGTTGACGTACTTTAATGTCTCAACCCAGTAAAACCTAAGGCTCATATCAATTTTCTCAATTTAAGGTCCATTACATAATATCTTAAAAATTTGTCATAAGAAATAATAATTTCAGCCCAAAGTAAGGTGTGAGCTCAGTAAACATAGCAAATACACTATATAGGGTAGTTGAATCATTTTTTAGCATGGAAATTCAACTTTTAGCCAAGAATAATAGCAAACTACATGGTAAATTATGCGCCTTTTATTCCCTTTCAATTATTTTCCTTTTGACATCGGTACAACGGCATTCATTCAATTAATTGTGCCTTTTTGGCTCGACTTTTTTGAATATCGAATCACACAACATATTGCCCACAGCTCAAACTGCTAATTTTTTCTGTGAACTTTTGATGCAAATGAACGTAGTCAATCTGTAAAAAATAATTTAATATGTCAATGCCAAAACAGTTTTTTTTTTTTTTTTTTTTCTACTTAACTAATATAGAAATATATCATACTTATGAGAATAAAAGTATCTATAGTATGCTTTATTTAGGGAACAAAATAGCTACAATTATATGTAAAATAAATTAATAACATATCTCATTATATCATATGTAAAATAAATTAATACATGATTAATATTTAAAATTCTCAGATATTCTCCTCTCAACTATACATTCATACAACGAAAAGTACGTTTCTTTATTACTGATATAGATTAATATATTAATGCAAAGTTTGAAAATTTAATTTTATAAAAAGTATGATTAAGAAAAAAAAGGATTGCTTACATGTCTGTGATGCCTGAGGATCGATGAAGGCATTTCCATCCATTAAACTTTAAAAGATTCTCATGTCAAATTAAACGTAATTAAACAAGCCATGAGGAGATATGGAAAGTTTTGAAGCATCCAAAATTGAACTTTTGATAAAAAACAGCAAAAAAAAATATATATATATATATAAAAATATTTTGGTAAGTATGAAAATTAAGTAATCAAGAAGTAATATTTTAGAAATTAATTACACCCTAAAAACGATTTTCCCTTACAAGTCATGTAGAATATATTGTGAAGGACCCATCAAGGCATCACCAACTTTAAGAAATAACAAGCACTAAAAAGGTTCAATACATTTAGTGTTAATTTTATTAAATTTAAAATATAGTAGGCAATTTGCATGCCACTTCAAAAAAAAAAATTCAAACACTAAAAAGGGGATCCGAATTTGCTGCTTTTCTAATCAGATGGTCGGAATCAGTTTCTGCACCGATCTCAAAGTATTTCAGTTTTTTACTGCATGAACATCGAAATACTTCGGTGTTTCTCGACTGTCAGAAAAAAAAAAAAAAAAAAAAACATAGTCTGCTTTTCTTTTTAGAAAAACAGCGAATTCCGATCATAAAAAGGGCATTTCCAAAAAAATAAAAAAAGACTCAAAAGAAAAAAAAAGAAAGAAAGTATATAGAAAAGTATTATTATCAGATAAGTCAAGAACCCAACACGGGTCAATGGTTTTAATCACGACCCAGTACGGATTATATAAAGTACAAAAAGAATCCAGGGAATTAAACCCACAACTCACTAGTAACTCTCTCTCTTTTAAATTCCCTTCTCATCCATTGTTCACACAAGTTGGCAAGCAAACAAGCTGAGGGAGAAAGGTGAAAGAACTTTACCTTCCTCTCTTCTTCCTCTTTCTCTCCAAACATGGGGAAGAGCAGCAGCAGCAGCCTGGCACTGTGCGCCCTGTTCCTTGCTCACATTCTGGTCCTGGCTTCTGGACAGAGCACCACCAATGCCTCTTCTTATAACACTCTCAGTGGTATTAACTCTCTCTGTCGTTTTGGATGTCAATAATTTGGTTTAGTTCATTTGGTTCTTGGTTTGGTTCTTCCTGGTCTTCTTGATTTTTATTCATAAGTTTTTTTTCTTCTTTTTTGTATGATTTTATCATTTTAGTTATAGGAATATTTGTTGTCTTTTGTTTGGGGTGTTAAAAAAGCTTAAAACTTTGTCTTAGTACCAATGGAGTAAGATAATTAGATAATTAGTTAATTACACTAACATAAGATAGTTGAAATTCTGGTACAATCTTGATTTTGGTACCAATTAATTGTGGTGTGTACCAATTCAGGAGGAGATATCTTTCCCAATTCAGTTTGAATGATGTAAATAATTTGGTTTAGTTAATTTGGTCCTTGGTTTTCAGCTGAAGTTAATCAGATGCTTTTTAGCTGGAAGCTCTTCTTGTTCTTGTTCTTCTTGATTTTTATTGATAGTTTCTTTTCTTTTTTTTGTATGATTTTATCATTTTAATTCTAGGAACATTTGTTGTCTTTCATTTGGGTATTAAAAAAAGCTCAAACTTTGTCTTAGTACCAATGGAGTAAGATAATTAGTTAATTGCACTAACATAATTAAGCTAGTTAGATTTCTGGTACAATCTTAATTTTGGTACAAATTAATTGTGGTGTGTACCAATTCAAGAAAAGATATCTTTCCCAATTCAGTTTGAATGATGTTTCTATGTAAAGGAAGTTATTGGATTATATTTATTTATATCCCAAGTTATTGGATGTGCATAATTTGGTTTAGTTAATTTGGTTCTTGGTTTTCAGCTGAAGTTAATCAGTTTCTTCTTAGCTGGAAGCTCTTCTTGTTCTTCTTGATTTTTATTAATAAGTTCTTTTTTTTTTCTTTTTTGTATGATTTTATCATTTTAATTCTAGGAACATTTGTTGTCTTTAATATGGGGTATTAAAAAAGCTCAAACTTTGTCTTAGTACCAATGGAGTAAGATAATTAGTTAAGAGGAGGGATCCATTGACAATGGATAACTTGACAATCTTAACAATATATCTTTTCAAAAATTTATAAAAAATCATAAAAAATCTTAAAAATGAAAAATGATTTATGGATGTATTACTTAGCTTATAGATTGATAGTGTTTCAAATTTCAATCAATTTGAACATCGTTTAATGACTTATCAAAATTTTGTGCACTTTTCAACGGTTATAATTTAACGGATCTTTAAAGAGCTATCAAATGTCGCTTAAATTGAATATAATCGGAAACATAATCAATCTATATGTTAAGAAATACTTTCGTACACTTTTTTCTATTTTTGAAAATTTACATGATTTTGTATAAATTTTTGAAATTTCAAATTGTCAAAATTGTCAAAATGGGAATTGTCAATGGATCCCTCCTCATTAGTTAATTGCACTAACATAATTAAGCTAGTTAGATTTCTGGTACAATCTTGATTTTGGTACAAATTAATTGTGGTGTGTACCAATTCAAGAAATGATATCTTTCCCAATTCAGTTTGAAGAATGATGTTCCTATCTAAAGCAAGTTATTGGATCATATTTATATCCCAAATTAAGTCCTTAAATTCGTAACCATAGGAAAAAACCCGATCGTGGTGGCAAGGGGCGGCTTTTCCGGAACCTTCCCTGATTCGAGCTCTTTCGCTTACGCCTTTGCGCTACAAGTCGCGCCGGACTCAACACTGTGGTGTGACGTGCACTTGACCAGCGACGGAGTCCCTATTTGTGTGCCGAGCATAAACTTGCAAAATTGCACTGACATAGCTCAGGTTTATCCCAATGGTCAGAAGAAGTATGACGTAAATGGGGTGAGCACTACTGGTTGGTTCGCCGTCGACTTCAATAGTTCCGAACTCTCTCAAGTTGGTCGTAAGTAACAATTTATCTTCTCTAGTTTTCCTCTGAATGGTTGATTATCTCTCCAAATTACAAACTGCGATTAGTGCAAGGTAAACTTGTAAGAGTATAGTGTACATAGTCGGAATTCGACCTATATTTTGTTGCTAATGTTACCTCTAATGCTTCATATTAATTCTGATATATACCGTTGGTGATGTGATGTTTTTTTAACCTTTTTTTATGTACAATTCTTCCCTTAGTTAATACTTTGCATATTCATTTTAGTCTACTCTTTTTTTTTTGACACTTTTGTCAAGGGAAAAACCCTGAAAAAGTTTTTATTTATGTAATTGTATTAGTGGTGCAAGCAATTTGGTCTCGTACTGAGAGGTTCGACTTTAGCTTGTACTCCATTCTCGCTGTCACAGACTTGGCATCGGAACTCAAGCCACCTTTGTGGCTAAATATGCAGGTACCCTTATATCAATCTTTGTTCAACTAAAACAATGGTGTTTAGTCAAGATATAGAAGCCAATATATATAATGTTTTCCTATTGAATTGGTGACCTTTACTTGTGCTAATTCATTGCTAACTGGTAATAAATGGAAAATATAGTTAATATTTATCTTTCACAAAGATCATGGTAAGGTGGACAGTTCAAACTTGTAGAGGTAAAAGCAATTCCAAAGAAAGCAAACAAACTTATAGAACTTGTTTTATCCATTCGTTTATTCTGGTAAATGCAAAAGTTACTTGTTCTCTGTATATGTCATGAATGACAACATATTACTTTGTAACATTTGTCAAGTTTATTTAAAAAATAGAATTTTTAATCTCTCTCTCTCCTCCCCCCCCCCCCCCCCCCCCCAAACAGTATCCGAAGTTCTACGAGCAGCGTGGTCATAATTTGCGCAATTACACCATAGCTCTGTCCAAGCAAGTCGTAATTAACTATATCTCCTCTCCAGAAGAGGGGTTCCTGAGAGGCATTTCCTCTCGTGTCAGTCCGACAACGAAACTAATTTTCCGGTTTCTCCCTGAAGGTCAAACAGATCCCTCTACGAACAAAACCTATGCTTCTCTCGAAAAAAACCTAACACACATCAAGACTTTTGCATCTGGTATCTTGGTGCCAAAAGGGTATGTATGGCCTGTCACAAATGATAACTACTTGAAAGAAGCCACAACGCTTGTGACTGATGCACATAAGGCGGGACTGGAGGTTTATGCAGCTGATTTTGCAAATGACAATTTGTTTAGTTGGAACTATAGTTACGATCCTTTAGCGGAGTATTTACAATTTGTTGATAAAGGCGGCTTTTCAGTAGATGGGTTTTTAACAGATCACCCGATAACTTCTGCATCAGCCATTGGTACTTGCATTTCTATTTGATTATCATGTTTTATCTATTTTTTGTTTTTGGTTTCTTCTTGGTCTTTTTCTTTACTGGTACGTTCTGATGTTTTGAATTTCTTTATAGGTTGCTTTAAGGATTTGAATACCAGCAATTTGAATAATGGTAAGTGCATAAATACTTTCAACGTTATTGGTTACACAACTTTCGTTGTTTTATAGTAGCATAGAAAGATATCCATTTTTTAACCTGTAAGTCGGCACACTCTAATCTCAGATACTGCATCATTGAAAAGTATGCCTAGAGGAACTGATATTTGAAATGTCTAACTGTTTTCTTTTTGTTTCTACAGTAAAACCCTTGGTAATTTCCCACAATGGAGCAAGTGGGGACTATCCAGATTGTACAGATTTGGGGTACCAGAAAGCTGTGGATGACGGTGCTGATGTCATTGACTGCACTGTTCAGGTTGTTATAAATGCAAAAATTCCAGGATTGTTACGGAGTTTTTACTCTGACACTGCTTAATCTTAGATTCACAGTCAATTACTAAATTTGGTTTCTTTTTCTGCCATCAAACATAATTATTCACAGCTGATGCAAAATTCTTTTGAAACACAGGTCACGCGCGATGGAGTATTAATATGCATGAGCAATATAAATTTGATTACCATCACCACTGTTTCTAATACCCAGTTCAGCTCCCGTATTTCTACAGTTCCAGCTATTCAAAGTACACCCGGCATCTTCACCTTCAACCTCACTTGGAATGAGATTTCAAAGAGCTTGCGACGTAAGCAATAGTTTTAAAAAAAAAATATATATATATATATATGTCATAAATGTAATTCCTCTTGCTGCTTTCATTTATTGATTATTATTGCCTATTTATTTTAATTTATCTATAGCGGTGATATCGGCACCACAGAGCGAGTATTATATCTCAAGGAACCCAAGAAACAAAAACTCGGGAAACTTTTTCATGCTTTCTGATTTTTTGTCTTTTGCCAGAGGCAAAAATTTAGCAGGAATTCTACTGATTTTGGAGGTCAGACCTCTACACTAGCAAGAATTTTACACTTGAATTACAATTCTGAAAGTACTGGAATAATTTTAAGCTTGTATTCTTTTTGTGAACCAGAACGTGGTGTTCATACAGGAGAAGCTAGGGATTGACATATTAAGTGCTGTTACGACCGCAGTAACGCAGGCTGGTTATGACAACCAGACTTCTCCGCAAGTAAACGTGCTCTCCGACGATAGTGCTGTCCTGAGCAAGCTTCACCAGGATACCAAGTACACGCTCATATACAAGATTGATAGAAACTACCGTGATGCCTCGACAGCCTCTGTAGCTGACATCAAACGTTTCGCTGATGCAGTTGCGATATACAAAGATTCTGTCTATCCTAGAGATCATAATTTCATAACCAACATGACCAACATCGTGAAACGCTTTCATTCAGCCGGGTTGAAGGTGTATGGCTACGGTTTTATGAATGAATTTGTGTCGCACGCATGGGACTTCTTTCAAGATGCAACCGTTGAACTAAATACGTACTTCTATGGAGCTAATATCGATGGATATATAACCGATTTTCCTGGTACAGCTAGGCGATATAAGAGTACGTTTAAATTTTCCTTCTGTTTACATTATTTTCCATGTTTTAGAGTTATATTGTTGTCCATAGCATCTTTCGGGGGTTCAAATATTCCTATATGCCCCTCATCTTGCCCAAATCACTAAATCTGGAAGTCCAGAACCAGACTAGTTATTTGAAGTGAGATACAATATTCTCTACATTTTGAAGAACATAATGAAATAAAATAAATTCAATGGAAGTATCAATTTATTTAGAAATCCGTAGTCTACAAAGAAGGTTCTCTTATAAGAACCTGGCTTAATGGCTTTTATCTCTTGATCTGGCCTAAGGATGCATGCATTTAGAAACATTGTCGGAAGTCTGAACATTTGGGAAGAGAAATTTAAGTTTTTGAAAGAGAATGGGACTCAAACGATGTATAAGGAAAAACAATAATTAAATATACTTATTCTGGACATAGCTAATAGTAGAAAATGAGAACCCATTATGTAGAATAATTTACTTACTAATATCACCAATGGTACTGTTTAATTGATATATTAAATATCAAGTGATGAAGCACTGGGTAGTATGCACATATTAACATTTTTGTTTTCTTTTAATATTTCTAGAGCTTGGTAAATGATTTTGCAAGTTATTTTTTTTATCTGAAACTTATATATTAGAACCTTACTTGACTTCAGTTTTATTCGATTCAAATAATTATGCATCACATATACGTTTAAAGTACAATTTTTTTTTTTTTTTTAGTCCCTCAATCCGTTTAACAATGTGTTGTTTCTTATTCTTTATACAGGTAGCAAGTGTTTTTCTTACGGGGACAACAACACTACACCGGCCTACTTCAACCCAGTTCAGGTCGGAGGTCTTATCACAGTAATTGTTGAGTCGGCTCAGCCTCCAGCCCTGGCTCCATTGCCTGTTTTATCTGCCAATGATGTGCTCGAGCCCCCCTTAGCTCCTGTTTCATCGAAAACTCCTCCAAATTCTTCTGCACCATCAACGCAGAGTTCGCATGCATCACAAACCGTCACCTCACTTCTTGCAGTGGTTCTCTTGCTCCCTATGATTTTCCTTTTGGTTTAAGAGATTCCATTGTAGATGTAGCAGATCTGTCCTGACAACTTCGTCAAGTAATAGAAATATTTGTTTTGTAAATTTTCAGCATCTGTTGTGTCTCATTTATAGCTGTAATTTTTGTGGGTCCGAATCGGTTTTGTATACTTGATGCGGGAGCATATATAATTCCAAGATATGTGAATATGTATAGATGTTTTGGGTTTCATGAATGTCCTGAAGAACAGCAATGCGCTTTGTTTCTCTGGTGGCATCTGCTGCACCACCTGCCATACCATAATAATCAGGACATTAATATTTTATCAATGAACACATCTGGCTGCACATCTTGGGTCTGGTAGTAAGAAGTACTGTTATTGAAAAATTCTTTAGTTATTCAATCACACAAGTGGAAGGCAGGCAGGCAGGCAGGCAGGCAGGCAGCAGGTACCGGCGTACCGCTAGCCAAAAGGTTGCATTTGAACAACTTACCATAGTTGGCAGTTTATAACAACAGTTTTCATAGAGCTTGCCCATAAGCTTCATCATAGTTTATCAGGTGCCAATTCCAGCTATTTAGTTTCACAAGTTAACTTCTATCAGAAATTCAAACGAATAGTAAGCTGCATCAGTAACTACTAACTACCATTTACTAGTGCTGTGAATCGGCGCTTCACCCCCGAAAAATAATATTACATAAATTAATAGATATTAAAAATAAATATACATTTTTCATGAATTTGTATTACTACATCAACACTGAACTAAATATTATGTCTATACAATATATTTTTAGCCACAACTTAATTCATATAAAAGAATACAAAGAGTTGCAAATATTTTGAGTCTTAAATTGTCTTTTAATTAGGTACATCATATTATCTCTTGAATGAAAAAAGAAAAATTAATTTGAGCCATTTGATTCGAGATGGAGGCCCGACGGTTTGTGGCAAGACACGACGATTCGAGACGGAGACCCAAACAAAAATGTGGCTGCTTGTACTTTATTGGGGAAGAAGGGAGCAAAAGGAGGCCGGGGGAGGCGGAGGGAGGCCTGGGGAGGCGGGGGAGGTCGGCGGCTCGACCTCCCCGCCTAGGGTTTGGTTGTTGGTTTCTTTTCACCTTACAGTCGCTTTGGGTCGCAGATTTCAATTGCGTTGTATTATTGGCTGATATCTCCAATTTTAAAAATATTAATAATCGATCCAAGCCGCTCATCATGATCTTCATATACAATTTTACTTGTAAACCAAATTTTATATTTTTTAGAATATTTTTACTATTTTTTAAGATATTTTGAAATGTCACTTGCTTAAAACATTATGAACCGTCCAAATAAATAACTATTTTTTAAGATATTTTAATACATCAACTAAGGTCAACTTTTTTTTTGGGAGTTGATAACTGCACCCCTTAAAAAACTCCTTAACTGCACCTCAATACATTTTTAGTTAAAAATTATTTTTCAAATACAACAAATCACTTTTACCGGTTGCAATTCACATCCTCAATTGAACAAAACACTTATATATATATAATAAAAAGATCAAGAATAAAAAAAAAATTCACTCAAAATTTATGAGAGTATGAGAAAGAAAGAAAAAATATTACCAATTTAGTTTGGGGATGGATAAGGGTATATAGTTAACGGGGGCAAATATAATTTCTCTGTTTTTTTTTTCTTCTATATTTTACAAGTGTACTTTACTGGGGTACTCATTGCTAAGGAATCAACATCCTCTGGAATACCCCAAACGGTGAAGTATTGCCCAGAAACGAAAACCCTCTATAAATGTAATCGGCACGAAAATCGAGGCTGCCCATATTTTAACTCTAGATGTAATATCCTAAGTGAGAATATTACTTCTTGATTCTCCGTACAGATGGTTTTTCACTTTCCCCATGAAATGAGAATTGTTATTATTAGTATGAAAAAGAAAGAATCAAGAAGTAATATATCCATAAGTACACCCTAAAAAGTTTGTTCCCCTCAAAGTTATGCCGATATTCTGATAAGGATATATACCCTGTTTAAAAATTCTCCTCAAAAGTTATGCAGAATCTGAAGGACCCATATCATATGGATATGATATCATATATATCACCAACCTTTTTTTATGAAAAAAAAAAAAAAAACCCAGGCAATAGGCATGCATGAATCCATCACCAACTTTTCAATAAACAATGACGAGAAGAAGCATTTCCATAAAGAAATTAAAGAAAACATTCAAAAAGAAATATATATAAAACAGTAGCAGCAGGTGAGTAAATTAATAGAACACAACACAAATTGGCAACTCTCTCTTCAAGATATATAGAAATCAAAGTGATCAACTTCAGCTGATATATGGAGAAGAAGAGAAGAAACAGCATAGCCCTGTTGTACATGTGCAGTCTGTTCCTTGCTCACATTGTGGTTCTGGCGAAGCGCACCGACACCGATGCTTCCTCATGGAACACTCTCAGCGGTACTCTCTTCGCAACTCTTTCTGTCGTTTCAGCTGTGCATAATTTGGTTTAATCTGATTTTAATACGATTTTTAGTTCGTATAACGGATGTTCGTTATCTTTAATTTAGGATATTAATGAAAAATCAAACTTTTACTAAAATAAAAATTAAGTTCATACACTGTAATATGACTCTTTAAATTATATCTCAAAGCAAATCCTGAAACTTTTAAACTTGATCAGGTAAGTCTCCGATAGTGATACCAAGAGGCGGGTTTTCTGGAACATTCCCTGATTCGAGCTCCGATGCTTACAACCTTGCGCTACAAGTCTTGCCAGAATCAACTCTGTGGTGCAACGTACATTTGACCAAGGATGGAGTCCCTATTTGCGTACCGAGCATAACTTTGGACAATTGCAGTAGCATAGCTGATGCTTATCCGAAGGGCAAGAAGCAGTACGACGTAAATGGGATGATCACTGCTGGCTGGTTTGCGGTCGACTTCAGTAGTTCTGAGCTCTCTCAAGTTGGCTGCAAGCAATGATTTATCTCTCCCCAATTTTCGAACTAGCGAGCATTGCTTGCAAGGTAAAACTTTGTTGTAAGCGTATGGTGTACATACTCGAAACTCGGTCTACATTTCGTCACTAATGTTGTCTCTGATGCTCTATATTAATTCTGATATATGTATACTGCTGTTAGTGTAGAGTATCTTTTACTATTTAATATGCCAATTAATTCTTCCCTCGGTACTCTTTTCGTTAACATTTTGCCAAAGAAAACCTGAAAAAGTTCTTATTTTGTGTATAATTGGATCAGTGAGGCAATCAATCTATTCTCGTACTGAGAGGTTTGGCTACTTCACCATTCTCGCTGTCACGGACCTGGTGACCAATGTCAAGCCATCTTCTCTGTGGCTAAATATGCAGGTACTGTTGTATCAATCTCTGTAAGCAAAAGAATGGCTTTAATTTATGCAAGAAATATATTTATAGAACTTTCCCAACTGAATTTCTGACATTCGCAATTGCTAATTTGTCGTTCACTGATAATATCTTCAAAAAAAAATAATTAGTACTTAGTTTGCACAAAGATCATGGGTGGTAGAGAGTATCTGTCAAGCTTTCAAAAGGAAAACAAACTTATAGATAGAACTTGTTTTGTCCTTTAAGTTGTTCTGGTAAATGCAAAAGTTCCCTTTTCTGTACCGTTACAAATAAATAACCAATGCCTTTTGCAACATTTGTCAAGATTGCTTAAAAAAACAGATTTTTTTAAATTTCTCTCTCCACACACGGTATCCGAGCTTCTACCAGCAGCGTGGTCATAATTTGCGCAATTACACCACATCTCTGTCCAAGCAAGTCTTAATCGACTATATCTCCTCTCCAGAAGAGGGGTTCCTGGGAGGCATTTCCTCTCGTGTCAGTCCGACAACGAAACTAATTTTTCGATTTCTCCCTGAAGATCAAACAGATCTCTACAAACCAAACTTATGCTTCTCTCAAAAATAATCTAACACACATCAAGACTTTTGCATCTGGTATCTTGGTGCCAAAAGGTATATATGGCCGGTCACAAACGATAACTACTTGACAGAAGCCACGTCGCTTGTGACTGATGCACATAAGGCGGGATTGGAGGTTTACGCAGCTGATTTTGCAAATGATAATTTGGTTAGTTATAATTATAGTTATGATCCTTTAGCGGAGTATTTGCAATTCATCGATGAAGACAACTTCTCAGTGGATGGGTTCCTAACAGATTATCCGATAACTCCTGCGTTAGTTATTGGTACTTTGCATTTCTATTTGATTATGAGTGTCTTACTTTTTTCTTTTTCTTTTTTTCAGCTTATTATTTTTCTCTACCGGTATGTACTGATTAGTTTGAATTTCTTTATACCATGCAGGTATATATACAATATAATCCATACTGGTATCAAAGCATTTGAACAATGGCAATGTGAATCATGGTAAGTGCATAAATACTGTTTTATACTTTTGTAACAACACTAAAGAATTCCATTATTTAATCTGTAATATCGGCACACTCCAAATATAAAATTCCACAGTGAAACCCTTGGTAATTTCCCACAATGGAGCAAGTGGAGACTTTCCAGACTGTACTGACCTAGGGTACCAAAAAGCTGTGGCAGACGGTGCTGACGTTATCGACTGCAGTGTTCAGGTAGTTTTGTTATAACTTATAAATGCAACAGTTCCTGGAACAATACAAAATTTCCTACTTTCACACCACTTCATCTTAGATTCACTGCCAATTAAGAAATTTTGTGCATCTTGTTTAGTGGTCCGGCATAATTACTGACAGTTGATGCGCAACAATCTTTCGGAACCTAGGTCACTCGCGACGGAGTATTCATATGCATGAGCAATGCTAACCTGATTACCACCACTACAGTTTCCAATTTCAAGTTCAGCTCCCGTGTTTCTACAATTCCAGCTCTTCAAGGTAGACCCGGCATCTTCACCTTCAACCTCACATGGAATGAGATTTCCAAGAGCCTGAGATGTAATCGAGAGTTTTTTTTTTTTCTTAGAAAAAGAAGTGTCATAACTTCAATAACTCTTTCTCCTTTCATTAATTTCTTCATTACTAAAATTGTTTATTTGTTTTCTAATTTATTTGTAGCGGTTATATCGGCACCACAGAGCAAATATTATCTCTCAAGGAATCCAAGAAACAAAAACTCGGGGAATTTTCTCACGCTTTCTCAATTTTTGGCTTTTGCCAGAGGCAAAGATCTAGTAGGAGTTGTACTCGTTTTGGAGGTCCGATTTCTACACTAGCAAGAACTTTATACTCTAATAAAAAGTCTGAAAGTACTAGAATTTAACGCTTATATTATTTTTTTTTGTGAACCAGAACGTGGCGTTCATACAGGAGAAGCTAGGGATCGACATATTAAGTGCTGTTACGACCGCAGTAACGCAGGCTGGTTATGGCAACGAGACTTCTCAGCAAGTATATGTCCTCTCCGATGATAGTGCTGTTCTGAGCAAACTTCACCAAGATACCAAGTACAAGCTCATATACAAGATCGATGGAAACTACCGTGATGCCTCGACAGCCTCTGTAGCCGACATAAAACGTTTTGCTGTGCAATTGCGATAAACAAAGCATCTGTTTATCCTAAAAATTGGAATTTCATAACCAACATGATGAACATTGTGAAACGCTTTCAATCAGCCGGGTTGAAGGTGTATGGCTATGGTTTCATGAATGAATTTGTGTCGCAGGCATGGGACTTCTTCGCAGATGCAACCGTCAAACTGAATACGTACTTCTACGGAGCTAAGATCGATGGATATATAACCGATTTTCCTGCTACAGCTAGGCGATATAAGAGTATGTTCAAATTTTCCTTCTTTTTAAAATGTATCCCATATTCTAGATGTATATAATTGTCCTCAACATCTTTGGGGATTCAAATATTCCTATTTCCCCTTTGCCTTGGCCAAATCACTAAACATAGAAGATCTATTTTGGTTCTTATTTTGAAACTTATTTGTTAGAATCTTATTGGACTTTATTCAATTTGACTAATTGAACAATTAAGCATCACTAGTAAGTTCTTTCTTTTTCTTTATTCAGGTAGCAAGTGTTTTTATGATGGGAACAATAACAGTACCCCAACTTACTTCAAGCCAGTTCCGGTCGGAGATCTTGTTACCCTTGTTGCGCCGGCTCAGCCTCCAGCGCAGGCCCCATTGCCTGTTTTATCGGCCTCTGATGTGCATGAGCCTCCACTACCTCCGGCTTCACCAAAAGCTCCTTCAAATGCTTCTGAGCCATCGACGCAGCATTCGCATGCGGCACGAGCTGCCAGTGCCATCTCACCTTTTGCACTGTTTTCCTTGTTTCCTATAATTGGCCTTTTGGTTTAAGCGTTTCAATTGAACATGAGGCTATTGCGCTTTGCTAGTGCGCTTCGGCTCGTTATCTCAAAATCGTAGCTCAAATGGTCAATTCAAGTTGCTCAACACAATCTACATATTGAAACCTTGTAGATTACCGAATTTTTCTATTTTTAGAGTTTTGTAACTATTTTTTTGGATTTTTGAAAATTGTATAGAAAATGTACAAAAATTTGTATATAAAATGGGTCATTTTTCAAAAATTCAAAAAAATAGTTAGAAAACTCTAAAAATAGAAAATTTTGGTATGCAACTAGATTTTAATATTAAGATTGTGAGTAACTTGAATTAGTCAATCGAGTTACGGTTTATGAGATATGAGACCGAAACGCACTAGCTACTGCACTTTGCAAAGCGCAATAGGCTCACTCTTTATTTTTGTAAATTTTCAGCATTAGTTGTTTCTGTGGGTTGGAATGGCTTTGAATGCTTGATTCTAGAGTATGCTCCCAAGATACGCGAATGTGTATAGATGATTTTGAGTTCGATTTAGTTTAGCTCGTGTCAAAAGTTTGAATGTTTTTTTTTTTTTTTAGACTGAGGTAAGCTCTCCCAAGAACATTGCAAATTACTTTTAATAAAACAACTGCAAATAATTGGGTAGCAGGAAAAAAAAAATGATCCAAAGTAGAACAGAGCAGACAAAAATGGAATATATAGCCCATAACACCAGCACAGAACAAAGATCCACTTTCTTTCATTTCACATGTCAATCGACACAACAGTTAACAATCAAAATAACAGAAAGGCACTAGACCATCCCAATTTTCTAAATTAGGTTCCCCCCCCTCTACCCACAATACCTATACATAATGCTATATGATATATATAAACAAATTTAAAAAGAAACGACTCAGGAAATCTACGGAATTATAGTTATAACAAGAGTTAACCAACCTACTATATATATATATAATTATTCAAAATATATACAAGACCCTAGAATCAAACATTAAGGGACAACTGGTAGAATTTGCTCTACCAGGTACCAAAGGTGCAGCTGACATATTCCTGGGTGATCATGGAGAGACGAGAGCGCATAGTGGACATTGAGGAATATGCGGGGAGGCAGAGGCGGTAGAAGCAGGTGTGGGAAGTTGGTAGATGGGTCTGGGATTCAGTAGACTTATATATGTACAATTTTGATCCCAGGCCTCCAAATCCCTCCGCCGGCAGGTACTTCACCGATGTCCAGAAAAACAACAGCATCCTCTGTTTCTCTGGTGGCAACTGCTCCACCACCTGTCATACCACATTTATTAGGACATTAATATTTTCAAATTGAATGTCTGCTTGCACATCTTGGTTCTGGCAGTAAGAATTACTGTTATTGAAAAGTTCTTTTATTATGTTTTGATGGGAAAATGTTTGCCTGCTACTTCCATTGCCGGACCCAAATTGAGCAATATATAAATGTTATATATATAAAAACTAAATTTCCATACTACTTATTAGTTATACATAAATTTATTTCACAATATTTGTCTACACTGCATTTTCAGATATAAATTGAATATGAATCGGATATTAATCAATTCATTTTCATCCCTATACAATACCTACTAGATTACTTACCTTTTTTACTTCTTGTAGAACTCAAACAAATGGGGCAGGTAGCATCTGACCCTAAATTCACTAGAAATGAGGTACCCTTGCACAGCTATATGTTTAAAAGGAATTCGCAATTGAATCTTAATATGGGTTCTATAAGCTTTGTTGGACATACTACTATGGAAACCCACTAACAAGTGAACTTAGCAACATAGCTTCATTACCAGTAATTTCCAACCTCCCCAAAGAACATCCATTTTTAGTTTCATGCTGTAATAACATAACTCAACTTAAGAAGAAGCAGTCATGATGCTGGAACTATTTGATACAAAAAATCAATCATTAACATTGAATTAAAGTGCCCACAATTAAACATCATTATTAATGGAAAATAATTCCACCAGTTATGAAACAACTGTTGTGTTATTACTTATTACTGATGTCAGTTGTTCAATCAAATTCAGATGATATAGGTTGGATCTGAATTTGACTTAAATTTGGACAGCTCCCATGCATAATAATCCATTGCCACCAGAAGATGACAGCTCATGCCAGAGATTACTCTAGTGAATTTTTTTTCCCAAATAAAACATTCAAATATTTGTGGAAGTTAATACAGGTAACTCTAATTATTAACATTTGTAATGAGTAAGTACAATAACACAGAACTGGACAAAGTACTGGGTGTCATATGAAAAACATTATAGTACCTAGCAGTAACTATTTAATTGGTACAACTAAGAAAAGCACAATATAAATAGTTCTTCAAGATACCAGTGGGCATCATATATAAAAATTACTCTTCCTGATATAAATAACTAGTTTGATTAGCATAAACAAGATTTTTGATATAATAATTTCAAATTAAATGCTAAGATTTGAAATAGGATCTTTAGCTATTAAAAATAGTTTGTTACGGACTTGCAGTCAGATATGTTTAGTACCTTTCACAGCTATATATAGCCCTAATAAGTAAATTGAAGCTACACATAGCTCTAATAAGTGAATTGAGGTTACTCATGTAAATAAGAAGTAACAACTAAGCATAAATAGGTTTCTTAGTACAGAATCGCAAAATCCATGCACAAGAAGGGAGGTGCTTGAGCACCTCACACCTTCAAGGTAGCGCATTGACTGATGAAACACAGTGAGGAGTTTTCCTGCAGGTAGGTTGCGGACCCCCCATTTTGCTCAGAAGCAATTACAAAACTATGGCAGCATCCATAATGGCATGAACAACTGTAATGCGCAAACAAATGTTGCGACATTGCATGCTCACTGACTCTCTGCTGCCTCAGAGCAATACGGCTGGAAGCAGCACATTAGTAGTAGCTCAATGAAGTTTGTCCAAATTGAGTTACATGTTGCCAGCCACTATCCTGCAACTTTTCTCTCTCGAGCAGGATAGAGCAGGCAAGCAACTCAATCAGATGCCTAACATGGCAGGCACGGAGTAGGCTCTACTAGCCAAAAGGATGTATTTGAACAACATAAAGAGATGGCAATTTATAACAACAATGTCATAGGGTGCTTTCAGACACCAATTATATGCTTAATGAAGTAATAGCTGCTTCAAAATTATAAACATACTCCAACTGATTGCATTAAGCCCATAGTTTTCTCAAGTGTATCACTGGTTTTTGAAAAGTAAAGACATGTCTGGTTTAAAAAAATTCTCAACGCTATACATAGATTCCTGATTGCATGCATCCAAAAATGCTAATTCAGCAAATCATTTTTTAAAATGGTTGGATTGCAAGTGCATTGATTTCTGTATGCTTGGGCATACTTTCATTGGTAAGATAATACAAAAAAAAAAAAGAATATGTCAATAAGTAAGATATAATAGAACTAACCTTCCAAAACCATCCGATCTGGCGGTCCTTGAGTTTGTACCCATTGTACTCTGTATGGGCCTTCCAATCCTTCACATCCAACACTCCTTCACTTCCCCCAATCATCTTATCAAAGTCTTCCAAATCCAGACTTGAAAAGAAGAACTTCTGCTGTTTCGCATCTGTCAATATATCTCCAAAACCCTGTGCAAAGTGCGCTACCTGTTTAGATATCGAGTTCACAAACCTATCCTGTATCAATAAGTTAATATAAACATCCCGATTCTTGCTATTTACTGAAATGTCCTTCCCTCCAGGACACAGCTCAATGACTTTATGTGACCCCAATTCGTTCACCTCACGAATGAAGTTTAACTCCAGTCCATCTGAGTCGAGAATGTCAGGGTCCATCTCAAGTATTTTTCTACAACTAGTATATAATAATGGGTCAGCATCCTTTATGTCTTCTAATGTTATGCTGCGACCAGAGAGCTGGGAGTAGAAAATGCGGTCAAAGACTACTCCCACTTGGACACGGTGCATGAGAGCAAGCGCAATGATGCGGCCTGAGAAGACGAAGTATTTGAGATGCAGCGGATCCACGCATGATGCTGCAAAATGGAATAATATTGATCAGAAGCTAGTATGCAAAAAAGAGAAATGATATCAAAGCATTCTTTACTACAATGTACCAGGTATGTAATTTACATTTTCTTTTTGTACAAACTAGTTTTTTCTTAAATGTTGTCTTTATCCTTTTGCCTTGAGATTAAAAAACCCTTGCATGTCCTAACCTAATTCATTTTTTTTTTCAATTTTTTTTTTAGGTACAAACACAGTAACCAGTAATCACCATAAGTCCATAACCTCAATATTAAACACCATAAGTCCATAACCTTACCAATGGTATTGGTTGGTTCAAAATATTAAGGAAGTTTTGGGGAAAAAAATTCAATTATCTGCTGTCTTCCTTGCAAAAAAAATGATAAGCAAAGGCCACTGTTATAAGCCTGACACAATGAAAGATCAATCAATATAAACCTCTCTGCTAAAACCCAACTTTCACTCATAATATACATTGGAAAAAAGTTTTATTGAGGAAATAATTGGAGTATTGTTAATAGCTTGTTAACATAGACAGGTACTTGGTTTAAGGCTTGCATGCATCTTATATGCTAAACTAAAATTGTTCAGGCTGACACAATTTAGAGTACCATTTGGTTCAAGGCTTTTGACATTTCTTCTAGAATAGATGCATATGGGTCAACAAGTTCTGATAATGAAAATGGAGTTGACCAGGGTGGTTTAAGAAAGGCACCTTAAGTGCCATCAGAAATATACTTCCGTATCTAGCTAGGTCCAAGACACCACATAACCTAACATGGCTTACCCGGGTTAGGAAAGAACCGTCTCTTATCATTTGCACACGGCAAGAACAACACATTCTGCGGACTGAAGATTGCACGACACACCAAACAGAACCACTCTCTCAGTACACCAGGCCCCGTCGCCTCCTCGTTTTTGAACTCCATAAACAGGCCACCATGCAGAGAGCTGGCATCAGCCTGCGTAATATACTCAAACGACTCAGCCAACAGCTGCTTCCTATCAATCAACATCTCATGCAACTCATGGTAATCGTCCCTCCCTTCTGGAAACATCATCAAGGCCAAATTACGCCTCGACTCGAAATCCAGAATATCCCGGTGTTTCAGCAGCCAGTAGAAGCTCTCATGCCGCTTTGCATGCCTTATTAAAGTGTTTAACGGGTCCTTGTGCTCAGTGAGCACCGACACAAGTATCATCTCCGCATCCTCGTATATGTCAGAGAAGTGATTGAGTTCAGTTAGTACAAGAAGGATGCGAGACGGTCCCAGCAGTCGGTTGTCACTCTCTCCAACAACACTCTTCCCGTTCCTCATGTCAGCATTCAGCTTCCTCAAGCAGAAACTGGCCTTCTCTACCAATTCCTTATAGGTAGAATAGAGAGCATGAATCCAACCATCCAACTGTCTATGACTATTGTTACTGTTACCAGTACTACACGCGCTCGCATTAGAGTAGAGCGCACGAGGCATTGGGCCCACCCCACCCATCCATTCCTGAATCTGAACCCGTAACGCGCGCATAAAACTGGAGAACTCCATCAAGTCCTTGGAGGAAATAAGCATGGACTCCGAGGACAGACCAGCTATTACAATATCAGCCATTTCTTTAGCAAATGGAAGCAACTGCGGTATCGCGTTTGCCGGCTGACGAAGCGGGCCCACTGATCTCCACTCCTGCAAGTCCAACAGCGTCGCAAGGGCACCCCTGCAAGACTGATACAGCGGGTCCCTTCTCCCAGCTGTTGAGATCAACAGCCGGCAGAACTCGAGAAGAATCGGCAAGCATCGGACCTGAAACTCCTTTGGCAGAGAAGGATCGGTAGTGAAATGTCTGATGGAGCGATCAGCCACAGCCCTGACTGGCGCACTGGCATGCGAGAGGTAGAACCTGACTAAAGCAACGGGCGCGCCAGAGAGGAGGAAGACATCGAGATGGTCAGACAGCTCGCTCTCGGACGCAGGGGTGGGAGCGAGGGAAACAAACTCCTTAACGAGTGAGTCTAACAAGTAAGGGTCGCGCGGGTGGCAAATGTCGTTGGCGAGCTGCCAGGCGCGAGGGCAGCGGGTCGATCGGAGGCGGGCAGTGAGGTGGAGGAGGGAATCGGGCTGGACTTCACAGGTCGCGAGGGTCTCTTCGCCCTGCAGCTGGCGGCCCTGGTAGATCAAGCGGAGATCGGCGGTGGGAGAGGCGCCGGAGAAGCGCGCGATGATGGAGTTGACGGTGTCGGAGGGGTGCGCATGTACAACTAGGGTTTTGGAGGAGCTGCGGACGAAGAAGTGGAGCGGAGGCATCACAGGAGGTGAGGAATCACAGCGGCGAGCATTAGTGTCGGGGTGGGGAGACGGGTTGTTAGCACAAGAGGCCGCCGAGGGGGGGGAGGAGGAGGCACTGCCACTACCGGCGGCGGCGGTGGTGTCGTCGAGCTTGCGCTTGGAGGGGAGGAGCTGGTTGTGGCGGGAGCGCGCGAGGGCAGCCGAGAGAGAGGCGGACATGGGGTGGGATGAGGACAGTGAGTGAGTAACGGAGGGAGGGGGAGAACGAGGGTTAGACCATGGATTCGCCGGCCGGCGGAGATCGAATTGGGGTTTGGATTTGGGGGTTTGACAGAGGAAGAAAGAAAAGAAAAGAATAGGAGGAGGAAGAAGGAATGCGGCAAGGATTTGGGGAGATGCTGCGGACAGCGTTGAAATTACTTTACGAACAGCGTTTTACCCAGAAACTGACCAAACTGTCCTCGCTGAATTATTCACTGAGTATATAACCATAGGGGCATTTTGGTCAGTTTTTGGTTAAAGAGCTGTTCCTAAGTAATTTTAGCGTTGTCCAAAGCAGCTGGCAAGAAAGAGAGTGACCCGGTCTGAATAGTAAATCACCGACGATCGGATCTTCTGTTGCTTTATTTGGTAGTCGTGTCTGTTGCGAGTGGGAGATACAGTCGCCAAAGAGGACTGTTTTATGAATGGTTGCAGAGTGAGGTCGATGAAAGGCGAGCAGTCGGATTTAGTTTGGTGAAGGGCGGCGCTTCCGTCTGACAGATGCATCTTAGCGGTATCTTTAGGGGAAATTTCATCCGTCCGATTGTGTTACGATTCGTGTGGAATGAATCTGGGACACCTGTCGAGATGTAGGCGTCCGTCGGCTGGGCTTGTCGATAGCAGGGGATCTGTTTGCTTATATTACTCCTTGTTTGCATTTGTGAAGATCGTTTCTTGTTTACACTTTCTTTCTAATTAATTATTATGTTTTTTTATATCAATTTTCTTTTGCTTTGATTGATTTCCCCTTAATTTAATGGTTCAAAACAACTAACCAATTGAAATATTTAGTTTTTCCTATAATTATTTACTCGTGAAGGTGAATCAATACAGCTGAGTATATAAATATATATATATATATAGAATTAGACTACGGTCATATGCATATTACTATTGTGCAAATGTTAGCATTTCGGAGTGAAATGCTAACAGTTTAAATTATACTTGGTCATACCCAAAATTTTAATTTATGGTTCCCATTAAATTCATCATACGAAAATACTTAAGGATACAAAAATTTTCTATTTTTAGAGCTTTTTAAGTATTTATTTAATATTTTTTAAAATTCATATAAAAACAAACATTATTTTATTAATATTTTAGAGTTATTTTGAAAAATCCAAAACAATTACTTAAAATGTTTTATTTGATCTATGTTCTAAGATTTTGATTATATGTGGAACTTGCAAGGTGTAATTGTCTAAGTTGTGATCATGTTATGGTTGCATGTTTAGCATTCATTGTCAGTTTGTCACTAGAAATTTTGTACCCTCCGCAACACATCTGAACATTAAATTTCCATACAATTCTTTTTCTAAATGAGTTATTCTGAATTATTGTGTTGCTATTTGTTTTTCTATGATTTCCATCTCATAGGGCACATTCATATATCCTTATCCTTACTCCTAATAAAAACATATTGGATTTTTTTGACATCAAAAGTCTATCTTTCCCAAATAAGAAACCTGAGCCGTTGATTATTTTCTTGGATAGATCAAAACCGTTGATTTACATTAATGTCCGTTGATGTTAATGTCTCGGCCCATTAAAATTTAAGGCCGATATCAATTTTCCTCAATATAAGACCCATTATATATTATCTTAAAAATTTATTATAAGATATAACAATTTCAGCTCAAAGCAACGTGTGGGCACTTTACTAGTTTATAATGTAATAGGGGCTTATATGTATGTTCGAGTTTCTGCTTATTTTAGCTGTCGAAATGATATGAAAGATTGTTCAAAAATACAAAAAAAAAGAAAAAAAAAAATGATTCCATTGAGGTTTACATGCATGTAAATGTTTATTACTGCGAAATTCATATCTTATCAGCTACATTTAGCTCTGATTAATATATAAATAAACATATAGAAAACTTTAAAATATATATGAGTTTGACTATTTTATAAAAGAAATGCATAGAAATTATAAAACTCAATAACAATTGAACAGTTGAACTAAATTTGCGCTTAAATAATCAAGGCATATGAATTATCAATGTATCATTTTTTGTAAATAAAAATAGAGCATAATCAAGATAAATACAATTAGGTGTGTCAAAAGGAATTGGTAGTTTCGATTTTTTTTATTTTTTTTATTCTTCTTTTTTTTCATTCGATTTGTTTAAATTTGGGTCAAAATTTTTATATTATTTAATTAAGACAACGCTAATATAAATAACTCATTTAATTTAGATAACAATCCTACACAAAAATAAAATTAGTAACATGAACTTACAACTCATTTTCATAAATAATAACAGGAACAAAAACACATTATCTCCTCAACATTTTTTTTTTTTTGAATAAATCAATAATATTACTGGATATGTCGGATATATGAAGGGCTGAAATATAACGGATTATACAGTTTCAGAAATTTCATGAGCCGTTGGGCTTTTAATTCAAAATCTAAAAAAGCTTAAAATTTGTTTGGGCCGTGGGCTGGATTGTGAATTTGAATGTTTTTGCCTATGCTGTGTTTGTAAATTTGATTGGATTTTGCGAGCTAACCCCTGTTTGGTAGTGTAGTAAGAATGTAGTAAGGTGATTTAAGGTGCTTTAAGTCACTAAATGGAAGTGATTTAAGGTATAGTAAGTTAACGCAGCTATATAAGTGTAGTAAATTAAATCATCAACATTTCACATCTTTTACACATTCTACCCACTTACTTCATCTATTTACTTCACTACTATCAAACACTACTGCTTTAAGGTGATTTAGTGTTTTACTCCGCTTTAACTTACTACGCTTGCCAAACGGAGGGTAAGATGTTAATTTAGTGCGGGCTAATAATATTAGCGAAACATGCCGGTTTATTTGAACAAGGTTCTCTGTTTTCTTTTTATTGTTTTCTTTTTTTTTTTTCTTTTTTTTTTTACAAAAACGGTTGACAGTAGATATACCAACATATTGATCACATCAATATTTTTTCGCATATCTTGATTGTTTTGCGCATCTATCATATTTACTTGCATAATTAATTTCCTATACAGTATGCATAAGAAACTATTTATCATACATAATCAGGAGACAACAAAGAAGTATACACACTAGTTGAATTAATATGGAAAGCAAATAAGTTATTATGCATGGTTTTTTTTATATGAATGTGATTCTAAAGAGTACAAGAAATCCAAAATATTAGTGAGTATTTTACTGTTTCTTTATTTTCAGATGGTGGTTGTAGATTAAAGTGCATGCCTAATATATTTTATTTTTAATTTACCAAAGTTGTGGTAAAATCATAGAAGAATCAGGATAAAATATGTGATCATTACAAAAAGGGTCAAGGCTCGTCTTTATCTTATGATAATTCACCAAAAAAAATATTTTTCTGTCTTTAATTTATGGGTTAATTAAAAATTTAAAACAACATCTGTTGCAAATACCAAATTCGCAATTTTTTTTTTTTTTGTGTTGTAATCAGAAGCATAACAACTTAGACACGAGAACTGATATTATAACAATAACTTCTTCAATTTATTACTTTTTTTTTTTTGCATTTTATTACAATACAAATGCACAGCATTTACAATAACGACCACACCAAGTGTCACCAACAACACTTCAATATGTTACCAAGAAAAAAAAAATATATTCTGGAAAATAATGAGTATGATAAAATGTCCTCAAGAAAGGTAAATGACTGGATGTGAGTTCCTTTTTTTTATTTTTATTTTTTTGACAATCAGTTCTGAACGGGTCAGGCCTAAGAACAGTAAGGATATTGCTTGGGACAGCAAAATTTTTCATTTACAATATGATTTTCTCAGATTTCTTTCCATATAATTCAGAGATTTTGTTGTCTTAAGTAATATGGTTGCTGTCCTTAGACCCGACCTTCTGAATGGGTGTATATATATATCCGACGCAATTAAAATAGTGCTTAATTAATTGCTTGATTATGCATTGTGTGAAGTCACTAATGCGTCAACGTTGCGCATACAACCCTTCATTAACCCACCTTTCAGCATTAAAATATGCATTCTTTGGAAAAGAAGGGGGTTTATTGCTGAATGCTGAGTATTACATGGTTAGTTTTGCTAGACATGGTTCACCTGCCGCTGCTGTACCAAGAAGTTCTAATTGAAATTGACATATGATGTTCAACAAACTACACAATGTTAATTAGTATACGCCAATTAATTCTCATATCATTTTATTTAAATGGAAAACTTTGGAGTCATTTTTTTTCCAAATTAATTTAGTAGAGGTAATAAATTAACTACGACATATATATATCTAATTTTGATAACACAATTTGTTGGATGGTGATATATGGATTTGACTGACTTGCAAGAAAAAAAAAAATCTATCTTGAAATGAATATATTTTAGATATAGTAAAAAAATAAAGAATTTAATTAGTAAGCATAAAAGTGCATCAAATAATGTTTATAGGCATGCAGAAGCAGTATGGCTTTATCTTTACATCAAACAGAATGGACTGCCAACATAAAATACTGGGCCGGGTCTATCTAGGAACACATGATGAAATCTGATTATATAAGCAATTAATTTGGTTGTTAATGAAAGAAATGATAGTTAAGTACACGACTTTTGCATGTATGATATGATATGACACGAAGAATCAAACTCAAAGGATGCGGATATATATTTACTGGAGTTGATAACTGCACATCTTAAAAAACACTTTTAACTGCACCCCGATACATTTTTAGTTAAAAATTATTTTTCAAATACAACAAATCACTTTACCGGTTGCAATTTACATCCTCAATTGAACAAAACACTTATATATATACAATAGAAAGATAAAAAAAAAAAAAAATTCAATCAAAATTTATGAGGGTATAAGAAAGAAAGAGAAAATATTACCAATTTAGTTTGGAGATAAATAAGGAGAACAGTTAGGGGGTAAAGATAATTTCTCATGTATTATACGGTCAAGGGTTGTGAACCAAGATTCAAGAGTCAAGACAGACCAAATTAAGCAGCCGGTGTAGTTACAAGTTACAACTTACAACATTAACACCAATCGGAAATGAGCAGGAAGTTGCAATAAATAAATAAATGAAGTCCTTAAAAAGAAAGGAATTGATCATCCGAGGGATGGCGTGGATGCCCTGACTGACGGTATTGGACATCATGTGGACGTCATCAAGATATGTATGTTAATTAACTCTACAGATAATTTATAAAAATTACTTTCTCAGTTCATTAAATAAAGGTTAATAAAAAACTAAAAAAGGTTTTAAAAATAACAAATTATGTATTAAGGTGTCCGTATTTGAGTTAGACCAGTATGAAAACGTTTGCATTTCGCTCGATTTAAATTATATTTTGTCATGCCCAAAATTTTGGTTTATGGTTCTCATTCAATTCATCATATAAAAATACTAGGGCATGCAAAAAATTTTTATTTTTTGAAGCTTTTACGTATTTGATTTTTCGAAATGACTCTCAAATATTAATAAAATAATACTTTTTTGTACATGAATGTTAAAAATTCCAAGATAAATACTTAAAAAACTCAAAATATAGAAAGTTTTTGTATATACAAGTATTTTCATATGAAGAATTTAATGAGAACTATAATCGAAATTTTTGACATGACAAAATATAATTTGAGTCGTTAACATTTCGGAGCGAAATACTAGCATTTGCACAATAGTTCTACTCTCCATATTTTATATTTAAATTTTAGTTTTGAAATTTGGAACGTTTACATAAGATGAGCTATTTTTTATCGTTCGATTGGCATTAAAATTCGTACACAGATTAGGTCACTAGATAAAAGAATGGGAGACAAAATATCCTGTGCGTATCTTAAAGCCAATCCAATGATCTAGAACGTCATAGCATAAATTGTTATTCTATAATACCGTAGCTTAAATCATATATAGTAGTACTGATAATATTAATATTATTAAGAATTGTCAGCCAGTAGAAGTTGATAATACATGTAAAATAAAAACCACTCTTTATAAGTGGATTAAGGCATCGATTGCACCATACTTAACTTGATTAAGTTGAAATAGTATTGATCCCTTCTTTAAGCATATATTATACCACAACTTACAAATACCATTTTTTTTTTCACAAAAATAAAATAATACTATCATTGAGACTTCATAATTAAAGCCCTATCTTTTTGACAATTGAGCTTCCAAGAAATTGTTCTAACGACATCCATTTTTTTTTTCTTTTCTTTTATTTCAAAAAAAAAAATGCTGATATGAGTTGTTCAGTCAAATAAAAAGTACTCCTGATATGAGTTCATGAAAAAGACAAGGACACTAAATTCTTCACTGTTGCTGTTTCGAATTTTCTATCCACAGCTGGCATTTTTAGAATTTCAGATGAACACCTTATTTATTTACTTTTCAAAGTTTATTCCATCAATCAATCAAGAAGATATTTTTGGCAAAGGTCTTATTCTTTCTCAGCCTAATAGAAAGATATAGTGCCGAGAAAGTATCTATTAAGGCATATATATATATGCATCACTGCATTGGGCATATATTTGTTTCGATTCAATATCACAGAGAAAAGGAAAAAAAAAAGAGTTTATGCTATTCTTAATTATGTAAGTACGTTATGAAAAAAGAAATAATAATAATCTATAAACTAGAAAGAGGGATAACTCTCCAAGCACCTCAACTATGCCACATCATCAATATTATTAACCATTGATTTTGTTTAAATCTCTTCATCTACTTTGATGCAATGGTTTATATTTATTCTCTCTCCTCAATTAATAAAATGATATGATATGTCTAAGACAAAATTTAATTCTTAAAGTGGTCTAACATTTATGTGCTATTATTTATAAATTATACATCTCATCATCATCATTATTCACATAAAAAATTTTAAAATTATTTTAATTTTTTTAAAAAAAATATTTTTATTTTATAAGCTTTATTATTTTTTTGTTATCATATTTCGGGGTGAAGCCCGAGTTACATCTCTAGTAATAAATAATAATTAGATGAATTGAGAATGGAAAATAAGATAGTAGTAACTGAAGCTTTACGGTATTGTGAACAGTGAAAATATGTGGTACTTTCAAAGGCAAATGACCTAGTAGCTCAAGTGGTAGCTAATTAGGATGATTTCTAAGAAGTCATGGGTTCAATCCTCCATGGGTACAAAATAAGAAGTTTCAATAAAACTGGTGGATTATTCCACTTTCTTTATATAAAGAATTTATTAAGCACCATAAATCGTGATTTCGGACACGGGAATATATATTCTTTCTTGAAAAGAACAACAGCTATGTTAACTTTTAATTAGAATTACGTACATAACAACATGTATTCCCATTGTTATGGAACAATATTATTCTTATGTTTAGATGCATCCCTGAAAGAAAAAAAAAAAGAAAAAATAAACTTGAACTTGACTTTGCCTTAGGATTTAAACAAATTCATGCATTATCTTTTTTCTCTTTACCAACTATTCTTTGAAATTATCTGTCGCATTCGTTATTTATATATGAGAAATTAATTGCAAAGTAAGTATATATATCAATGTTTAGGTGAAATGAACTTGATTATAAGCATTGCGTTGATAATAAAAAATATAAAATATAAAATTAGAGAATTTTGAAGTTGAATATTTAGGGTCGCATGCTATATTTCCAATTTCAACAATTGGAATTAAATAATTAATACAAGACTATCTAGTAAAATTAGAGTAAATTAACTAGTGAAGTACAAAGAAGAGAGTCCGTATCGAACTGAAACTTAATTAGTCTTGAACTCAAGGCCTCAAGCTATATATTAAAGCAATCTAATCAAACGAGTCAAATTATAATTAAATTGGAACCAAATACAAAACACATACGGGTTATATTTATATGAGCTAAATATTAGACCGACGTCTTGTTCTGTCCTTGAAATTATTTTTGAAAAACTTTGTTGTCCATGGAATTAGAGAAGAGTAAGAACTAGCGTCCAACTTTTTTTTACCAATCCACCGTATTTTTAATGATCAAATATCATTTTTCAGTAAACATTTATATCTTTCCGATCAATAGATATATCTTTCTCCAATAAACAGATACATTATGGTTTCCAGTGAACATTTATGTGATTATAGTGAGCACATGGGTATATATAATGTGTCAAAACTATGAGAATGATAGATTACAAAGTAGGAATTGACTCATGTTTTTTATTTTTCATTAGAAAACATTTTGTTTTCAGTAAAAAGAAAGCGTCAGTGAGTCGTCACACATATCACATATGGTTGCTTCCTGCTAATATGTGATAAACTGATAATCCACATTCAAAGGCCAGAAAAGAAAAAAGAACACAAGAAGAAAACGAAGCCGACCACAGTAGGATTCGAGGTCACATCGAAAAGACAGGTTGGGTCTTTTGTGGCATAAAAAAATGCCACGGCTTGGCAAATAAGTGCCACAAAATTAACGTAAGATCAGCTTTCAATTGGGGCTAATATGTGGGTTATATTATATTATAAGTGCTGATAAATCAAGCATCTCATTCTCATAACATGAGTCACGAGTTGGGATTTGTAGCATTTAATTAATTGGCCTTCGAGAGAAAAAAAAATGGTTGCAATTTGGTTAATTAATGTATATTTAGGGGTTCGACTGGAAGCTTCCATGAAGTTAATTAAAAAACATAATAATATCTTTGAATTTTGATGAATCTAGGTCAGTAAATTCTTCCTATCAAATTTATGGAATGAAAAAGTTTTTTTTTTTTTTTTTAATTTTCATGTACTTGTTTTGGATTTTTAAGATGACCTCATAATATAATAAATTATCAATATTGGTATATAAAAATAAATCATTTAAAAATACTATAGTTTTTTTTTTTTTTAAAATGTATCGGATAATATTTGGATATAAATTATCAATTGAACTATATAAATTGAAGATCTTGTAGGATATCATATTCTGTTATTTGTAGAAGTAAAAATGTAAAATCAAAATAGCAACGTTCTCGTACGTACACGTACTACATATAATTATATTTGGTCTGGAGTCTGGATAATGTCATTTTGATATGTACGTATTTCTTATTGAATGAATATAAATCTGTCTGATTCTGAAGGTAATTCTATAAAGCGATGTTCTTCTGATGGACCAAGTCAAGATCCGGAGGATATTCTCATTGACATTGTGAGAGTTTATCTTGTGATTTTAGGAAAAATTTTAGAGATGACTCAAAAAACAAACTTATCTCTGCCACTGTCTAAACCACTAATTTAATACCATGGATGCCCCAAGCGGGCCACTGCTATAAGTTTATTTCTTTGAGCATCTGTGTCAGTGTTTAAGAATAGGGTAGTATATTCAAGAGTCCGTATCTGCTGTTATTCTAAAGGAAAAACAGGACCCTGTTATTCAGATCTGGACCGTTAGATCAAAACAGACGGTCCAGATCGGCCGATTTAGATTATAGGGGGTCTTTTTTGTAATTAATAACATCCGTTTATTTTGATCGACGACCTAGATAAGAATAACATTTATTTTGATCGACGACCTAGATAAGAATAACAGGGTTTATAGTTGATGCGAGAACATTAGCGTATATGCACTTCTTTTTAGATAAAAATTACATTGACAAGATTTGATTGACAGCACAAACTCATATATGAAAACTAATTAAATTAATTTAAACCTTTCATACAAGAAACATTCGTTATAATTTGCAAAAAATGCAAATCAAATGATATTTGATGGATATAAAAAATGTTATTTAAATATTATAAAGTATTCAATTCTGAACACAAGTAACCTAGAGTTAAATAACAACATTTTCTAGTTTATGATTTGTTCCCAAGGTTCTAAATTGCGATTATAGCGGAAGCTATCGTGTAGCATATCTAATAATTTTATAATTAATATTCTATATTTAATATTAATTATAATTTTGTATTTAATTTAACATTATCATGAGTTCCATAGAGCAAATAAGCAACACAAAATTATTTATGGAACTATAATATTAGCATTAAACCGGTACAAAATCCAGATTGCAATTCATAATTTACCTAATATATATATCTTTTTTCTATTTAAAAATATCTCAGCCATTACAAACTATGTCATTTCGTACAAAAATAATGTAATAAGTACTAACTAAGTTATTTCCCGAATAAAAATCATTTTGAGTATAAAATATATACTATAACGGATAGCGTGCTATTTACACGTCATGACGCTATACGCTATAGCGCCTGCTATTCATGCTATAGCGGCAATAGCGCTACTTGTGTAGTGTTGGCTAATAGCATCGCGTTTTAGGCCCAGAAACGCTATAGCGACCCTATAGCGCGCTATTTAGAACATTGTTTGTTCATTTTCTTTTTTTGAATTTATGTAAATCCTGCTGTGAATATATGGCAATAAGCATTGTCAAGCACTCAAGCAAGTTTATATTTGGCACGAAAAAACACTAGCTATTGGCTAATAGATAAAACCCACAATAAACCCCATATTTAAAATCTGGACGGTCCTAAATGATCCAAAATGCTGCTTTTACTATCACACTTCCCTTTGTCAAGTGATCCCTCCCCTCCATCCAATATACAAAAAAAATAATAATAATAATAATAAATAAATAAATATTCTGGATATGATAAAATCACTTTTTCTATATAAAAGTTTAGGTCCCTAATCAATTCGAATTTAGATCCTACAATTGTTCCTAATACTAGTATTTCAACAATTCCAAGCTAAAATAAATCGTTATATGTACTAGCATCATGTCTTTGCATCACATCTTTTCATTACAATAAAAAGCAAATGTGGGATCAGATCATCATATCAGACCTTCTATGAGTGTCGTAGGAAAGAACAAGATCTGATTACTCATGATTAATTAAACAGGTGTTTTATTATTTTTAACACTTGAGTTTTCTAATGCAAAAAGGATGTATGTAAGCTTGCGTAACCATTAGATAAGCATGACAACAACTGTGTAAAGGTTGGAGGGAGGATGCTAAGCATAAGCATAAGCATAAGCATAAGCAGTAAGCACCAAATCAAACTAAAACCTTGGGGGCCCAATATGAGTTGTACATTTGTACCGGTGGTGGGAGCCTTTGACCCAAAAGCCAAAGGTTTCTTCCTTAAACTAGCAAGTGTTTACTAGGAATCCCCCAACTTAACATCCTCAGGAAAATTTTAAATTTACATATAGAAGGTTTGCCAAATTATTGAATTAACAAGTGCTCCACAATATATATGGACCTATAAGAAATATAAATATGAGTTTTGATTAAGAGTCTTATGTGATTAGTTTCTTGAAACAGCTCAAGGGATTTATTATTTACGTTGTGAAGTCCATGATTAATTACTGTAAAAAAGTAAAAACTGAACATAATTAAGTAAGTAAAAGACTTATTTTTCATACTGTAATTCCCTCATATATATGAGGGTTACATATTTTAGATAAAAAAAAAATCCTAATTGTTTGGATCCCCATACATTATGTTATTTTTTTTTTTTTAGGGAACTTACGTTACAATTCTTTATTTCAAGAAGAATTGTTGCGGAAAAGTAAATAAATTTTGCAACATAGCCCAATCTCACTTACCTAAATCAATCTTTGAAGTTGAGCATGATACACCTGTATGTATGTATACAAATAAACAAACAAAAGCATTTAAATTAAACTTGGACATAGGTGCAAGCTGGGGGTGAAATAGCAATTCCCCTTCGTTGACAGAACAGAAGAGATCTCTGAATTCTCTGCTCTCCTCTTTCCATCCATCCCCTTATAAAAGTCTCCCCTGTAAACCATGGAACATGTAATTCCAATTCTCAACTCTCAACTCTCTCAAGTGCCATTTTAAAAAGAAGACTCGGAAGTATCTCCAGCTTCTGTAACCAACCCAATTAACTAAAAGCGTTTCATTAATTTGTGTATACAAGTATCTGATCCCACCAAACCAATCAAGCTGTTGGAAAGAAATTAAAAACATGAGTTCTGAGATGGAAAAGCCGCGCCATGTCGTGAGGAAATTCCACGCGAGGCCGCAGCACGAAGGCGTCGGGGCCGTCGTCAGGCGGACCATTGGAAGGTACCAATTAATTTTTGTCTATTTATTTAGCACATGAAAAAACATAAGTGTTTAAATCTTGTTTTGCTGAGAAATTCTCCCTTTTTAAATTTTAATGCAGGTTTGAGTTGAGATACTTTGATCCCTTCCTAGTTCTGGATGAATTCTCAGGTGTGTTAATTTGGTTCCAATATCCATCTTTTAAACTTGGAATTTGATCCTGTCACAATTGAATTGTCACGTTCTGATATTTTTCAATGGATTTTAACTCTGTTTTTACTTGCAGTTGCAGCTCCGGCTGGATTTCCTGACCATCCACACAGAGGTAACATCAATTTCATAATACCCAGGGTCCACTGAAAAACCGTCCATAACGTCCATAAGTTACACTTCGGGATGTATCTGTTATGTTACATTTAGTACACGTTTATGAATGTATGGACGGTTTTTCAATGGACGCAAAGATGTTTCTAGCTTCAATATTCTCTCCAGTTGTATTATCTGCAGTGACAAGAACTTATCATGATCATCTTCTCTATTTTGTTTTTGTTTTTCTCCAATGCAGGATTTGAGACTGT
Organism: Cyperus esculentus; assembly: GCA_030179965.1. Taxonomy (NCBI): domain Eukaryota; kingdom Viridiplantae; phylum Streptophyta; class Magnoliopsida; order Poales; family Cyperaceae; genus Cyperus; species Cyperus esculentus. Next base: position 2,427,729 of record JASGLE010000030.1, read on the forward strand.
GACTTACATGCTAGAGGTACTATTTTTATTATAGATACCTCCCAATTTCTCTCTTACTATTTCAACGAGAAGATTTTTTAATCCGATTATTACTCATAAAATCATAATTTGCAATGTTCTTTTTTTTTTTTCACTAATTGCCATGTCAAAATTCGCTAAATGCCAAAATTCCAAATCATTCACACATTATTTTCTAGGCCGTCTTAAGCAGGGCCCCACAAAATCTGGGCCCCAATTCTGTAGGCCCATCAAATTTGGTTAATAAATTATATGGAAAAGTCATAATCATTTAAAGGAACCCTTAACAACCCCAATATTTTATTTATAATTTATAATTTATAATAATCCCGCTTTTTAAATGTTCATATGATCATAACTCTTTCCGTTTTTATTATTTTTATTTTTTATCATATGTGTTTAGCCGGCATTGTACTCGAACTTTTCCTTTATAATTTTTTTTTCTCAAGTATGAAACATGATTCCAATTAAAAATAGTTCATGAACACATGTAGAAACTAGGCATTATCTTATAAATATTACAAAAATTATAACAATTATGTTATTCATAAAATTCTAAAAAAGTAATACTTTAAAAAATTCCAGTCTGGTGAGAAGTTTGAGATAATTTATCAAAATTTACCTCAAAAAATCTGAAATATTAACCACAATTATATTACATAAAATTTAATTCAGGGGGCAGTAATCCATGAAGATTTCCAAGGGCACAAGGGTCTGATAAAAGCAGGAGATTTGCAATGGATGACAGCAGGCCGTGGAATTGTGCACTCAGAAATGCCAGCTGCTCAAGGCGTTTCTAAAGGCTTGCAGCTCTGGGTCAATCTCTCCTCCAAAAATAAAATGTAAGCACTCAACCTTTTTTTTTTTTTCTTTTTTTTTAATAAAGATGAGTATCAAGCCACTTAAAATTAAGTATCTATAAAAGACCACCATCCAGGTTTTAGACCTGCGACCTCCAATACGGAGAGCGTTACTCTTAGTCACTAGACCAAAGGCTGGTATCTATAAAAGACCACCATCCAGGTTTTAGACCTGCGACCTCCAATACGGAGAGCGTTACTCTTAGTCACTAGACCAAAGGCTGGTTCTTCTAAACCTTTTTTCTTTTTGTTGTTGTTGTTGTTGTTAATGTATAAAGTAAGCATCACAATTATGACATGTTTATTACTTATTGGTACATCTTAATCTAGAAGTAAAACTATAGTTAAGTACTTTCTGTGATTTTCTGGTAAGGGACCCACAGACATTGAAGTGTCCATTTCCTCTGATGTTGAGAAGGTTTTCACAAATATGATGAACTTATCCTGAAAATGTTCTGCCTTTACCTTTCAAAAAAAAGAAAATGTTCTGCCTTCAATCTGGCTTAAATAGATAATGATTTTTATGTTGTTTAATTTGATAAAAGCTAAAACCTTCTCAATAGATGAAATTTAGTACACAATTATTTAATAAGACTAAAATATTTAATTTGAAGTTTTTATAAAGTATTTCAAAATATATTAAATTTTTTTTTGGCTCAGAGCCTCAGAGTAATGGAAATATCCATTTATTTCATTTATTTGATTACTAAATTAAGCAAAACTGCAAAACTGATATATTATTTAGAAAGACCCTTTAAAGTAAAACTATCTCAAGAAGAAAGTCAAGGAGTAGATATACCTCCCCAATTATTTCTGAGGTGTCATCAAGCATTGAGTGCACCAGAAGATAAAGAAAATGCCAGCATATCTCATATTTCACACAACTAAATCCATTAATTCAATCATAGTTTAAGCTTATTTCAGCTAAGTTGCAGTTATGAATGGTACCACATATATATCTTTTTCCTTTGTAAGATTTTGGCACTTGATCTTATCCTTTTTGGTAGATTTCACAATCACCCTCCTATTAACTTTCATTGAGAAGGACTCTAACCTGATAGCACAACAAAAATTGGCATTTGGTCATTACAAGTGGTTGCTATATTTTATAATAAAAACAGATGTTTCAGTCCTTCAGATATAATTTATGCCTTTTAATTTCCTCTTTAGTAATGTACCCTTTTTGGTATACAAGGATGAAATTTAATTTGTACACTCATTCTGTCATTAACCAAAGATGAAATCACTAATAATTGACACCATTATTCCCTCCAGGATTGAACCAAGATACCAAGAGATACAAAGCAAGGACATCGCGAGCACGTCGAAGAACGGCGTGACCGTGCGCGTGATAGCCGGCGAGTCGATGGGCATAAAATCACCAGTCTACACTTGCACTCCCACAATGTACTTAGACTTCAGCTTAAAACCTTCCAGCCATCTCCAGCAACCCATCCCCACTACCTATAACGCCTTTGTGTACATCATAGAAGGAGAGGGCTTTTTTGGGCTGGAAAAAGCAGGCCCAGTTGGAGCCCATCATCTACTGCTGTTGGGCAAAGGGGATGGCCTTGAGGTGTGGAATAAAACGAATAAACTGCTCCGGTTTGTGCTCATTGGAGGTGAGCCCTTGGGTGAGCCCGTGGCCCAACTGGGCCCGTTCGTTATGAATACGGATGAGGAGATTGATCGGACGGTGGAGGATTTTCAGTATTTCGTTAATGGGTTTGAGAAGGCCCGGCATTGGAGATCCGAAGCCATGGTTGGACTAGATTAGATCATGCTTCATAATTTTAAAATTAACTGCAATAGATTTTTTCTCAATTACTGTTTATTTTTTTCGTATATTTTTTTGTTTTTTTTTTTAATTTAATGCTTTGAAAGGTAGGAGGTAAATTATTGTTTTATGGATTCAATGATTATGTTAATTGTTATGTTTCTTTATTAACTAAAATGATTCCAATATGTTATTGCATACTTGCATAATATCTTGATGCAGAATGGGCTTTAAGCTGACAACGATTCATAAAATTGTCATGTTTTGAATTCATATATAATAGTTGTTATATTTGGGGGGTTTTTCTATAGTAAATTGTTTGTTTTGGTTAATGAAAGGAGGTTGGGCCATTTAATTAGTATTAATTTTATTTTTCTTTCATTTTTGAGCCCATTTGTTATGACTGTAATTAATGGAAATAGAGATGATTAGTGCAAGAAATTATTGGTTAAGATAGATGGTCCAGGTCACTAGATTAAATTGGTACTCAGATTGATTACGATCCAAATCAAATCGGATCGGAGGACCCTCCAATCCTATTTGAATGGTTCAGATGATTTCAGAAACTCCTATAAAATCCACATCCGTCGGATGGTGATATTTGGTTCCTGCGATCTGGTTTGGATCATAGTAAATATGGACCCGTTAAATTGGGTCTTTCTTCTAGTATCGAGATAACTTTGAAATGAATTTTCGATCTTTATTTCTTATCAATGTTTTTTTAATCAAAAACACAAAATGATTTTTAAATCTTTTTATCAGCCAAAAATATCAGAAAGTATCCAAAAAATTCCAGAAAAATGTGATAATTCAGATTTGTCCTCTCATGACATCACAAAAATTTGGTTAATGGCCACATAAAAAAAAAAATTGGTTAATGGATGTAGATATTGTTCCCAGTAAGCCAAACTAACTTCAATATAAAATTTTGCTCGAAAATGTTAATGTCTCAAAAATATAAGTTATCGCAGCTCAATTTATAATGCTTAACAAGTTCATTATATAAAAAATAGCGGGATAAAAAGTCTTTAATTTATCCGGTTTTCTAATCATTTTGAAAAATTGAAAATAGCTAACTACTAATAATAAAATATTGACAGTTGCACGTGAAAAACCGCTATTTCAGAAAAATATTGATCATTTACTTAAAAAACAATTATTGATCATAAATACAAGAATGAACTATCTCATCTCAAAAAAAAAAAATAATAATAATAAAATAAATAAATAAACGAAAGAAAGAAAGAAAGGGAAGTAAGAAACGAAAAGGGTGAATGAATTATCAAACGTAGTGTCTGGAGTGTGCATGACAAACGTAGTGTATTATGTATAACTTGCGGATAGAGGTACGCAACAAACCCTATTCAGCGACACGTACGTACGTATAGGATGGCATGGCATACTAGAAAATGAAAAAGTTAGCTGGAAACTGCATACGCAAGCTCAGAGGTGGCAAATCGGGCGGACGGGTCGGGTTCGGGTTCGGGTCGGACGGGTCGGGTCAGTTTGATCTTCTAGAATATCTCGGGTCAGGTCGGGTCGGGTGATGGGCGGGTCGGGTCGGGTCAATTTTAATATTTACTTTTTTTTTATCGTATGTTGATTTGAGTTGGATTGGATGCTATTTGATCTCGGGTCGGGTCGGGTTCGGATCAGGTCGGGTCGAGTCGGGTCTGTTTGACTATCTGGAAAATTTCGGGTCGGGTCGAGTTCGAATCGGGTCAGGTCAGGTGGGTTTCTTGGGTCGGGTCGGATTCTGCCACCTCTACGCAAGCTGAAACAAAGTCTGGACTTCAGGAGAAAAAAAAAATCCTATTTTCCTCTTTTACTAGTGTATCAAGGATTTTTCAGTAAATATTTATATCTTTCCAATTAACATATATCATTTTCTAGTAAACAGATACACTACGGTTTGCAGTAAACATTAATTTATGCAAATATAACAAGTACATGGGTGTACGAGAGTGTGTCAGATTATGAGAGAGGAGTAGATGGTTGACTTACTTTATAGATAGACTCTACATGTTTTCCTTTTTAAATCCAACAGTCTGCTTTCTTCTCATCAATCTTCCCTCTTCAATTATGCACTAAAAATATGCAACCATGAACCATCCAAATCATCAAAATTTATGGTCCATAATGCTTCCATTCTACAGTTGAATTAACTTTTTTTTTTTTTTTGATAAAAAGCACTAACCATAATTTAATTATATATTAAACATTAATTAACATGCATATAATAGTATAATACAGATGTAAAATAAAATCGTGAAGCTTCATGGTTCTTAATTTCCTACGGATTGGAAATTTGGAATGGAAAGGTAGACAGACAGGAATCAATTAAAAGGGGGGCCAAATCTCCTCAATAATGCAGGAAATTGGGACCCAGTTCTTGCACCATACATATTCATGCAAGTGTAAGCATCTAGCACTGTCCGTCGCTAGCTTGCTACTTCCTATTATTGTACTTGTTGATTTCGATTTGAGACCATCTTGGGTCCATTGAAAACTCGTCCATACATTCATAAATATGTACAAAATGTAACAAAAACCTTCCAAAATATAACATATAGATACTATGGACCAGGGGCGGAGCCAGACTCCAACGCAGGGGGTCCAACTTTTTTGATGAGACATAGTTTTATAAGTATGGATATATTTTTGTAAAATTTTTGAAGTATATTTGTGCAAATATTTTTTAGGGTAGGACCAATTTTGTAAATTTTCTTAGAAATTAAGTATATTTTGTAATTTTTTCTCAAAACAGGAATATTTTTGCAAATTCTTAGAGGTATATTTTTTAAAAAATTTTTCCAGTGTTGGCTAGTGCCCACCCCTGTATCACACTGGCTCCAGCTCTGCTATGGACGGTTTTTCTATGGATGTTAGGTGTTACATTTCCATTTAGTCTTCTCTATTGGCTCCAAAAGTAAAACTGTCCGTTGCTAAATTATTGTACCCCTTGATTTCGATTTAGTTAGTTTACTCATTTGTCACTTGTCTTGTGATGTCTAAATAAAATTATTGTCCGGATGTTCCAAATGAAATGTTTACTTTTTCTTGTACCAATGCGACTTGATAACTAACTAAGATGCTGCGAGAAGTAGCTGCCTTGGTTATGGATACTGGTACCAACCATCAACTTCTGAACTATCCAACCCCTTCTCACAGTTTTGACACATCACGTGCACATATATGCTTACCACAGTTGCAAAATTGTTCATTAGAAATCGTAGTGTATATCGGTTTATTGGAAATGATTTCAATTAATCAGAAAGATATAAATGTTCACTGAAAAATAATATTTGTTCATTGAAAATACGGTGGACTAGTGGATAAGTAAAAATGATGAACACTACGTACCTACCTACCACTCTTAATCGAAAGGTGCCAATACTCGTTAATTATGGGTCCCATGTGCACTTTTTTACAGTTCTGATACACCATGTGCACCTATGTGCTTACCACAATTGTATAAATGTTCATTAGAAATCATAGTATATACTGTTTACTGGAAATGATATCGATTAATCAGAAAGATATAAATGTTCACTGAAAAATGATATTTGTTCATTGAAAATACGGTGAACCGGTGGATAAGTAAAAATGATGGACGCTACCTACTACTCATAATCGAAAGGTGCCAATACTCGTTAATTATGGGTCCCAAAAATTCATATGTTATACAGAAAAGGAAATGGAAAATGAAAAGAAAATTATATAGGTGTGATGGTTACTATTCCATAATTCTGGCAGCCTAAATAAATCTCCTAATTAATGTCTTTTCATTTTTTTTTCTTTGTTTCCTTCTTTGGGTTGCGATTATTTTCAGCGCTTTTAGTTGAACGATTTGTTGAGAAACTTTCTAAATTAATTTCGATCTACTTTTGTGAAAAGTAATATATGTAAAGGTGGTTGCTTAAAACAAAATCTTATAACCAAGTCTGATTTCTTAATTAGCTGAGACAATATGTAGCGGATATTATATATGATTTTATTAGGTGGTTGGAATTCAATACACATGTTTTAGAGGACTAGCAAGAAAACCGCGTGTTGTGCGGGCGTTTTAAATTCTGATCTTATACCGTGTAATACATATAATGTGCTTTCAGTTTTTGGCTAATTATTTATTTAAATCCTTATTAATATAAATTCTAATAAACATCGATGTCTTCCATACCATAATTGATATCTTTCCATTTTTGTAAAACCAAAATGGAGAGGGAGTTGTTTGATTGGAGAACATCAACACTTTTGAAATCAATGTATTTTGATCTGTACCGTTGATTAAGGGGTATAATGGGTATTAAAAAAATTTGAAGAAGAAAGAAAAAAATGGAGAGTGTAATAGTTGTGTGTTTTATAATATAGTATAGATATATTAATCGTCTTAATTTTTAATTTAATTATTAACTAATTAGCCTACTCATCCTCTTGATCATGAGATTCGTACCTTTTGCGATCCAAAACATGATCGCAGGGTCCTGCGATCTCAATCCAATGATTGAGACTTTTTAGGGGGATTTTTGAAGGGATCTCAGCTGTCCAATCTGAATTTCAAGATTCTGAAATCGGATTTGGATCACAGCTGATTTCAGTGCCTAGTCATATATGCTCCTTTCACCCAAAAAAAAAAAAAAAATAGAGATCCCAAACTATAAATTGAGGCCATTGAATGGGACAACGGAGTAAAAATCAAAGGCATGATGAGGCTGTGAAATTTCTCAAAAGAAAATGAATATTATAAAAAGAGAAATTATCTTTGTCCCCTTAACTTTCCCCATTATCTATCCCTCAACTAAATTTGTAATATTTTCTTTTTCTTTTTCTTTTTCATGCCATCATAAATTTTGAATGAAACTTTTTTACTCTTTATCTTTCCATTATACAGGTATAAGTTTTTTGCTCGGTTAAGAATGTGAATTGCAACCGGTATAAGTAATTTTTTTTATTTGAAAAAGAACTTCGAACTAAAACTGTATTGGAGGATGGATAAAGGAGATTTTTAAGGGGGACAATTAGAAAAATGAATAAGATATATAAAAAGAGTAATACCTAGCGTCCATAGAATATCTGCCCATAACATCTATAAATTACAAATCATATTTATCTATTACAAAATCAGATATATTTGTTACATCCTGAATATGTCTAGACTTATGGATACATTAAAAATGGACGCAAGATGTTTCTCATATAAAAATGTCCAAGCAATATAATTCAATTCAATTCAAGGAGAGGTTCCTTTCACTTTCAGTAGACTGTTGCGGTTCTCTGCCAGATGCCAGAATACATATGGCATTGCGTGAGTGAGACTCTCTTAATTCACTGCCATTTAAAATCCATGTGGCGCAAGAAGGGGCTGCCTGGATTGTTCAAGCCTATAAAAAATTGCTGATTCATAATCCATATCTAGAGACTGTTTACTTCCCATTTCTGATAATAACAGGATAAAGACAGGAGATAATTATTGTTTGTTTCCATTTGTAAGAAAGAAAGAAAGAGTTTCTGTTTGTTTGCAAGTTGACTCAAAGCTTATATTATAAGGGAGACCATGATATGAATATGATACACACAAGCAAAAATGGATACCAAATTAAACTGACATAAAATTAATTAGTTTTCATGTTCATATTAATGGTGTCTGAATTAAATAATCAAATATTATTATGTAAAGTAGCACAATAAAATATTATAATTGTTAACACAAATTAAATAACAACCAAACAAAATATGAGCAAAATAATTTCCAATTTTGGTATATATGGCCAGGCCATAATATCCCCATAATAATTTTCGTATTCACAATGGATTACTACCATAAAAAAAAAAATTATTCTAAATGAATTATATATTACATGAAAGAAATATTGAGTGGCTTGTATATGCCGGGTATGTATCCAGACCCAAATCAAAGATTTCTTTCAAGGAGAATTGTACACGTTAGGTTAGCAATTTGCCTAATCCAATTTTTACTAAAATTGGCAGAACTAGTCGAACCTTGAATCTAGAAGAAAAGTATTACTGAAGACACTTGATCATCAACAATTGGACGTTATCTGATCCAATCACAAACCTTAAAACTCCTGTGCAAATAATGAGGAGAAGTAGAAGCCTAATTGTACTACTTATGGTTTGAAATTGAGAAACATCTTGCGTCCATTGAAAAACCGTCCAAACATCTATAGACGTGTACGGAATGCAACAGATACATCTCAAAATGTAATAGATACATCCCGAAATGTAACCTATGCACGCTATGGATGATTTTTCTGTGGACGCTAAGTTTTACTCTTTGAAATTATACCAAGGGCTATTAAAGTTGTTTTAGAAAATTCCATCTCCACAACCTCTTGCTACCTCACGTACGTAACAACCCATATAAATAAAAAAGATTGGAACTTTCTCAAATTGCCACACAAAAGAAGAAAGAAATTAAATTGAACAAACGGGCAACAATGGTGGAAATCAACCCAAACGTCTCCAAGGAGCCCCTCCTACCAATGCACGAAGAACCGTCGACGACGTCAAACGCCGACGGCTCTTCTGCGTTAAAATCCATTCTAGCCAACAAATACGCGCAAGTTGCGTCCGGACCGGTGGCGTGTGCGCTGATCACGCTCTTTGTGGATGAGCCGAGCTCGAGCCGGAACATGCTGGCGGTGCTCGCCTGGGTGTTCCTCTGGTGGCTCACGGAAGCGGTGCCCATGGCGGTCACGTCCATGTCGCCGCTCTTCCTCTTCCCGATGTTCGGCTTATCGACGGCTGATCATGTCATTCAGACGTACATGGATGATGTTATATCCCTTGTTCTAGGAAGTTTCATACTCGCATTGGCCATTGAGCACTACAACATTCACAAGCGCCTTGCTTTAAATGTGAGTGACATATATATTATCAACTAATTTATTTAATTAATATTCTTTTTGTAACTCTTTTAAGGAAAAAAACAATTTCTTTAAGGAAAAAAACAATTCTTTTAAAGGAAAATTTTTTTTTTTTTAAGGAATTGTTTTTTTGTTATTTAACATTTATTTATGAGCAGCAATCCTGATACTTTGATCATTATAATTCTATGTTTTATTGATGTGCTCAGGAAGCATATTAATAGGCAAATTATAAAGGTTACAATAGTAGGGTATTCAACTATCAAAGCAAAATAAAAGTGCCATTATAATACACAATATAATAGTACATCATACTGACAAAATATTAATTTCAAATATTTATTGAATATTATATATAATCAGATAACATCCCTCTTTTGCGGAGACCCGCTGAAACCGCCGCTCCTCCTCCTCGGCATTTGCGGAACAACAGCCTTTGTCAGCATGTGGATGCACAACACAGCCGCCGCTGTCATGATGATACCAGTAGCCATGGGCATCCTCCAAAGACTTCCCGATAAATCGCACGGATCGTCAGGGGTTGACACCGATGTGCAAAAGTTCTGCAAGGCAGTTATTCTCGGTGTCACATACTCCGCAGCAGTTGGCGGCATGAGCACACTTACTGGTACCGGGGTTAACCTGATACTTATCGGGATATGGCAGACTTACTTCCCGCAGGAGGACCCGATCAGCTTTAGTACATGGTTCATGTTCGGGTTTCCGTTGGCCGTAATGCTATTCTTTGCTCTGTGGATCATACTGTGCTTGATGTACTGCTCGAAGAGCACCGGAAAGTCGCTATCGTCGTACTTGGATAAGAACCACCTCAAAAGGGAACTCGAGTTGCTCGGTACTAATTACAAACCTCTCTTAATTCATAATTACTTAACATTTTTTACTATGTGAATCATACCGGTATGTCGATGCATTTAACAGGTCCCATGGACTTTGCTGAGAAGATGATCTTGGCTATTTTTGGGGTAAAAAGATGATACCTTTTGTTATAATTTTTTAAAATTTGTTTCTGACATTTCAGCTGACAGTGTTTTAATTTTGTAATTTGGGAAACAATTATGTGAAGGGGCTGATTCTGCTATGGATGACGAGAAGCATAACGGACGATGTGCCCGGTTGGGGCGCCCTCTTTCACGATAACGTCGGCGATGGCACAGTTAGTGTAAGTTCACCAAAACCTTAATCACACTTCTATAAACAATTAATTCTGGTAAACATAGTTCAATCTAAAAATCCAACTTTTATTTTTACTATAACTCAATTTATTTCGATATATTTTTGTGCATTGGTACTGGTAGCCCAATTTGAACTATTTACTGGCATTATCAGTATCAAGTGTTCAAATTGATAGCATATACTCGCTTACCGGTACATGCTAATTGCGGCAATCTGAATTTTTGTAGGTAATGATGGCGACGTTGCTCTTCGTAATACCGAACAAGAAGGTCGATGGCGAAAAGCTAATGGATTGGAACAAGTGCAAGAAGCTACCCTGGAACATGGTTCTGCTACTCGGCGCTGGATTTGCGATAGCAGACGGGGTGCGTACCAGTGGCCTTGCCGATGAACTGTCACAGGCACTCGGTTTCCTTAAGACCGCACCGTACATAGCCATTACGCCGCTAGCCTGTCTCATCAGCGCCACAATTACAGAGTTCACATCCAACAATTCTACCACAACTCTGGTTGTACCGCTGCTGATCGAGCTGGCTCGTTCAATGGGCGTGCACCCATTACTGCTCATGGTGCCAGGTGCAATTGGGGCGCAATTCGCGTTCCTGCTGCCTACTGGTACGCCGTCAAATGTGGTCGGATTCGCCACGGGACACGTTACGATCAAGGACATGATCAAGGTTGGCCTGCCTCTGAAGGTGGCAGGTCTTGCATTGATCACATTTTTGATGCCCACATTAGGTGAGAAATTGAGGATTTTCCTTTCTAACTTGCTATGATATCTTGCTATTTTTTTTGGAAAACATGCAGAGTCCACCTATAAAGTAAGCCACCAATCTATCCTTTTCTCACATTCTGACACAACTACGTGCACCCGTGTGATTGTCACAGTTGCATAAATGTTTACTAAAAATCGTGGTGTATTTGTTCACTGGAAAATAATATTTGTTGATCGGAAAGATATAAATGTTTACTGAAAAATGATATTTGTTCATTAGAAATACTGTAGACCGGTGGATAAGTAAAAAGGGTGAACGCTGTGTACAACTTTTTTTTTTTTTTTTTTTTTTTTACTGATCATTGAAATTTGACTATTTTTATGTTTTATATATAATAATGTTCTTAATTTGCAGGTGCTTATGTTTTTGGGACAAACAAGATTGTTTAGTTCTGCTAGCTGCTTCTGCAGATTGGATATTTATGATATCTGTATATAGTGTATATCAGAATATAGAATATATGTTGTTTCATAATTTTTTTTAGGGGCAAGTAAATCTTCTGTTTTGCAGTTTTGCGGCCAGGAATTTTATGTTTTCTCGTTCTATTTTTATGTTTATAATTTTTTTAGGGGTATATATTGAAATACATTTTTTTTTTTTGTAGTTTTGGGGAATTCTTATGTGTACGATTGTAGATATGCTTACTAATAATAAAAGCATATTGGAAAAAATGACACGAAAGGGCTATCCTCACATTTGAGCCGCTGATCATTTTCTCCGATAGATCAGAACCGTTGATGTACGTTAATGTCCATTGACCTTCTCAACCCAATAAAATTAAAGGCCCATATAAATTATCTCAATTTAAAGCTCATTACATATTATATTAAAAGTTTATTATAATAAATAACAATTTCGGCCCAAAGCAAGGCGTGGGCTTTTCACTAGTAGGACTATAAACTAGATGTACTCCAATGGAAGAAATTATATAATTATATATATATATATATATATATATAGAGTTGGGTTACGGTGATATGCATAGCAAAACTACGTTTTTGCTATGCGCTCGTATCTCAACAACCGTAACTCGGATGGCTGATCCGATTTGACCGGTGCATTCTACATATCGAAAAATCATCGGATACTAATTTTTACTATTTTTGGAGATTCCTAACTATTTTTAACGATTTTTGAAAAAATGACCCTGATTATGAGTTCCAAATAGATTATTTTATTATTATTTTCTTGCCATCTTTAAAAAATCGTTAAAATTAGTTAGGAATCTCCAAAAATAGCAAAAATTAGTATCTGATGAGTTTTCGATATGTAGAATACACCGGTCAAATCAGATCGGCCATCCGAGTTACGGTTGTTGAGATACGAGCGCATAGCAAAAATATAGTTTTGCTATGCATATCACCGTAACCCAACTCTATATATATATATTTTGCCAAAGATCCATAATAACACCCTTATCTTTTTCATTAATCTTCTTTTAATTAATCTTAATTCATTAATTGCTACAGCAAATTAAGGCAATTAAAATGACAAATTTTGTTGCCACAGATCCATAATAATGAAGCACCTAATAATATAACAATCATTGTCTTACACCGTCGTTTGCAATAAAGACCGTGGCAATAATACAACTATAATTCTGTACACTTTAATGCCTTTATTTCGTTGATATGTTTTAAGTTTTAACTGATAAATCATACCCTAGCCGTTCCGACAGTAAATTTTTCAGTAGGGAGAGGCACACCGCCTCTTCCCCACCACATCTCTTCTATTTTACTTCTTTTTTATTGATTTTCTTTAAGTTTTGTTGGTTTGTCAATGCTTCTTTTGTTTCTTTGTCTGTCTTTTTTGTCGTCTTTTTTGTTTAAGAAGAGTATTTTATTGTTCTTCATTTGAATGAGTTATGTCATGAATCACTTAAGAATGAATTTTGCTCCTTCTTTAACAAACGAAAAATGATGTTTTAAGAAATAAAGATTTATAGAGTATTTAGCAAGTTTTTCAATCATCCCAAAGACGATGAATTCATCACAATCAAGACGGTAACTTCAAACGGTAACTTCAAAAATAGATGATGTGCTTCTCCAAAATTTGTCTCTCAATGTTAGTTTATCAGGACAAAATTAATTCTATAATTATTGTAGAAAGTTTTGGTTGATATTTTGTGTTTTTTTTTTATTTAGATTGAGAAACAATTTTATTTTATTTTCTTGTGGATGTAATATATTAAGTAAATGAAATTAGTTGTCTACATGCCTTAAATGTTAAAAAAAAAAAAGAAAAACAGAGTGAAATACAACTATTCATAGATAACAAACAACTCGGATTTATCTACATCAACAAGTGACTTAATTGCAATAATTATAGCTCTAGTTGCCATCTTCGATTTGGATGTGACTGACAACTAGGATAACATTTAGAAAGGTAATAAAAAGTTAAAAACCCATTTTGAAGATAAGAATGCTGGTATTATCTTTTCTTTAATAAGAAAGTTGTACCGTGGCCGTCTGTATAATATAGCAATCAGTGAGTGTAATCAACTAATCATCGCCATCACTAAAATTAAGAAGCTAATATATTATTGGAAAACATGAGAATCCACCTGTGTTAAAGTAGGCTACCCATCTACTCTTTTACAATCTAACACACCCACTTGTATTTATATATTTGTCACAGTTGCATAAATATTCACTGGAAAGTGGAAACCATAGTGTATCTATTCACTAGAAAATGATATCTATTAATTAAGAAGATATAAATGTTCACTGAAAAACAGTATTTGTTCATTAAAAATACGGTAAATCAGCGAATACGTAAAAAAATGTGACGCTACCTGTTGCTCTATATTATAAGCTTGCAAGTTGTAACCATTATCTATGTATGTAAAACAACATCATTGTTTCTTTGTTTGTAGCCCAAAATGATCCATTTTTTTATTATTGGCCGTCATACACTTGAATTATTTCAAGCTCGAGTACAAGGCAGGCACTCAATGTTCAAAAATTCCAAAAGGCCTCAATTTAGCGCAGGCCCGGAATTCTCCGTTTCACCACGAAGAGCAGGTAGTAGTAAGTAGTAACTAGTAATAAGTGCGGTCCCACAGTCAGTCACTCCGCAACCAGAGGGGAGAGAGCTTCGAAGCAACCGGAGACGAGCGAGGTGGACGGAGACGACTCCAGCAGTCCAGACGCGGCGAGATCCGATCTCTCGCTGACTTCCGGGTCCCATGAGTCGGCGACACAGATCCCTCTTCGCTCGGACGCTCCTCTTTCTCTTCGCCCTCAACGCCGTCTGCATATTCGTCTACTTCGGTCTTCATCCCCGACACAAACCCCATCTCGACGACGAAACCCTAACCCTAACCCCTCCGTCGCTGCGGCAGCTGGAGTACCGCCACTTCCAGTCCACGGCGGGGTCTCTAAAGCCGTGGCCGTTGCTCCCCTCGTACCTCCCCTGGAACGCCACTCCCTTCCCTCCCCTCGGGTCCTGCGAGGCGTACTTCGGGAATGGCTTCTCGCGGTCGATCTGGCCTCTTAATGGACGGGGTTCGTTCTTCCGGTGTCGGTACAGTGAGACCCTGCAGAGTTCTATATGTGATGGCGGGACGATCAGGATGGATCCCGGGAAGATCGAGATGTCGAGGGGGGGAGAGGATTTGGAGAAGGTGATGGGGAGGAGGGAGGAAGATGAGCTGCCGAAGTTCCGGTCTGGCGCATTTCAGATCGAGGAAGGGGAGGGGTGGGAGAGGAGAGAGGATGGAAGACTCGTCGATCAGGGTTTTGTTGATCACTTCTTGAAGCACGGCGCGGTGCACATGCATACCATGCGGTCGCTCGTGGAGTCGATTCGGGTCGTGCCTGCCGGTGAACTTCAGTGTGATCAGGTGAGGTTGATTCTTCACCCTTCTCTTTCTTTTCTGCCCCAATTTCAATTGATATGGTAAATGCTGAATATCAAGACGACTGTTCCAAATTTGGAACGAAGATAAATTACAATTTTTAGCTAATAGAATAATGTGTTCTGTTCTGTTCTGTTCTGTCAAGGTCATAGATGAACCTACGTTGCTGGTGACGAGATTCGAGTACGCGAACATGTTTCACACAATCACGGACTGGTATAGCGCATATGCTAGTTCTAGGATTTCTGGCTTGCCAGGCCGGCCGCATCTTGTTTTTGTTGATGGCCACTGTAAGGTAATTTGCTGTTTCTTTGTATGTTCTCTTCTTTGTGATTGCTAGTTTTGAGTCCATGGTTCCGGTTAATGATAGTAGTTATGGGTAAACATCCTTTGTTATTTATTAGCCAAATGAATCGATTTGAACCTCCTTTGATGACAATTATATTTTTATTTGAAGTAATTGAAAGCACATTTGGAAGAATTATGGTAAAGATACTCGAAAAAAAATACACTGAGGTATTTGTTGTCAGGTGGAATATTTGATTATATTTTTAAATAAGAAGCACTACTGCAATTTGAACTTGTTATGATTTTTGCTGGTCATATAGAGCCCTCACAGCATCTTAGTTTGATTACAAAATCCTGGTATTTGTGGAATTAATCTAGATCACAATTTAGAAATATTAAACTGTGAGACAAATTGAAATACCAGAGCTCAACCTTATTTGTTTGACTAAACATATATGCTTATCATCTTTTTCATAAGTCATAACCAAAATATTCTGTGAAATAATGTTGCAATGAATTCTGTGTCTCCGTTTATACCATTTTTCCATCCTTTCCTGCCACTTCATTACCATCAAACTCATTATGATTTTCACCTCTTGATTATTTCTGAGCAAATCAAATTCTATCATCCTTTGTTCTTCTCCATTATAGATTGACAAAAGAGAGAAACGTGTAAGAGGTAATACAGAGAGAGACTGAGAGATGCAAAGAAAAGTACACTTTATGGCATACACAATAGATAATCAATTATGTTAGTTCTTTAGGACTTTATCCAAGTAATATCTATTCTATGGACGGAATTCCTGCATCTGTGTTTCTAGTTAGAGCGGTTGAAATTATATATATTATATCTGACAATTCTGCCCTTTTGCAATAACCAGGCACAACTGGAGGAGACGTGGAAAGCACTCTTTACAAGTATGAGGTATGCAAAGGACTTCAGTGGTACTGTATGCTTTCGCCATGCTATTCTCTCTCCATTAGGCTATGAAACTGCTCTTTTCAAAGGACTTACCGAATCTTTCTCTTGCGGAGGCACCACTGCTGACATGCTCCGTAAGAAACCTGACTACCAGAAAACAGCACGCCTGTCAGAATTTGGTGAGATGCTATTGTCCTCTTTTGACCTTCTACCAGTTCCTAAACGTAGACCTAGTGAGCTAAATATACTTTTTGTGAGACGTGAAGATTACCTTGCACACCCTAGGCACAATGGAAGGGTTGAGTCTAGGTTAAGCAATGAATTGGAGGTGTTTGAATCGGTGAACACTTGGGCTAAATTGCATGACAACATCAATTGTAAATTGAATGTGGTAAATGGTATTTTTGCACACATGCACATGAAAGAGCAGTTGAAGGCAATTCGAGATGCATCAATTGTCATTGGGGCCCATGGTGCTGGATTGACACATTTGGTCTCGGCCCAACCTGGTACAATTGTGCTTGAGATAATTGCTAGCATGTACAACAGGCCCCATTTTGAGTTGATTTCAGGATGGAAAGGTTTGGAGTATCATCCAATTCACCTTCCTAGTTCACATGCCGAACCTGCTAAAGTCATTGATGAGCTCCAAAAAATAGTGACTAGTCTTGGGTGCTGAAGCAGTTAATTGGTAGTTTTAAATCACAATATATGTGCAGTTCTCTGCACTCTTGTATATTAAATCTGTGTCAGCTATTAATCTGCTAAGGACATGGTATAGTAGAGGGTAGAACTTGCAAATGCAGGCTATCGTTTTCATGCAAAATCCCAAGCTGATTGGCGGATTTGTTTTGAAACTTATTGGTGAAATATATAAAGCTGTGCCAAACTGGGAATTTGAATTGTACATCTACATTACTTTGGTGGAATTTTTTTTTCTTTTATCTTGGAGGTTTGAGGAAGTGGATAACAAATGAGAAGCCAAAAATTGAAGCTGCTAAACTACTAGAGATTTTTGCCAAGAGTTGAGAGAGCACTGTTTGATGTGCTAATGGTCCTTTTTTTTTTTTTTTTTTTCTTTTGTGTGTGTGTGTACACATTGTTTAGGTTGAATTCATTTTGAAAAGGTAGTGTTTTTTGATAAAAGAAAAGGTAGTGTTTTGGTTGTTACTTATATACTGTCAGGGGAAGGTCTATTTGTCTTTCTAGTGGTTTTTCTTTGGTTTGAAAATACACATTATATTGTTTATTTGCCATTTTTGGGGGAAAATCTAGGTACAGTTGGTGAACCGGACCGCGGTATATACAGATTGGACCTTGTAGTTGGAACTGCCAGCACTCAACCCCTACACATCAAAATTCACTCATAAGGTAATATTTACTCACTGTGAAATTTGTCAGTATGCATCTTAATCCGACCTCACATTGTATAAGAATATAAACAAAAAACGAAAACAAAAACAATATGCAAATACATGAGCCCATTCCTAGGCTAAATATACAACTTCCAGCTTCTCTTGTGCTCCTCACATCCTCTGCTATGAGGATCTTAAATAGATGACAGGACCAAAAATATAGAGGGTATGTAGTTATGTAGACAATTCCAGCCTATGCTGTCTATCTAGACTCTAGAGAAATATCAGAGAAACACCCATGAATGATAGTTGGTGTCTCATGCCACTGAATCTATGGCAACGTACATGTTCTGAAAAGGCCGCCAAGGAAGTTATTATAGCAAAATGTAACCATGTATGATTGCACATTTGCACTAGATAGAGGTAGGTACTTTTGGATGGAACAGTGAGATCCCAATCACTACTTGGGCTTGAGCTTTTAATAAACAGATGAGCCCATTTATCCTCTACTATTCCAAGTTCCGTTGTTGCTATTTTTTTTTTAACATTCAAAGTTCGTAGACAACTAATTTCATTCACTTAAAATGTTATATCAATGAGAAAATAAAATTGTCTCTCAATCTAAATCTGAAATACACAAAATATCAACCAAAATCTTCAACAATAATTATATAATTAATTTTGTCCCGATTAACTAGCATAGAGAGACAAATTTTGAAGAAGCACGCGATCCATTTTAGCTTGGTCATTCAATTCAATGCACTCTTCACGTCTCTGTGTCTGTCATTCATCTCTATTTTTTTTTTTGAGGGACTGTCATTCATCTCTAAGAACAAATACAAATGCTCAGTCTTACTATTGACTCAATTTCAGAGAATTTAATAAAGTAATAAATTAAAGAACTCGTTGGTGGTCTTCGTAAAAAATGTAGAATACTGTTGATACATTAATACTAATTGTTTTCTGTACGCAAAGAGGAAAACGGCCAACAAATTCAAATTAGTTTATTCATTGACTCGTTCCTTTATTTGCTGGCTGGCTGCTAATATTTTCCTGTTTCGGCTCTGAAAATTTGGTTAAACAAGAGTTTTAACTAAATTAAAAATGTATTTCGTTGAATAAGCTTTTCTATAAGATTTAATTTGCCGGAACTAAGATACGTCTTTCTGTTAAAAAAAAAAAAACCACTAGCTAAACAACTATTTAATTAATTAATATGTACATTTAATTGAGGTAAGGTAAGCAAACACTTCTCTTTTAAATTTTTTTAATAAATTAGAAAAAAAAAATGGCAATATTTAGCTACAATGATAGAAGTATTAGACAATCAAAACACCGAATAGTAAATTATGCACCTATATGTTTATAGCTTCGTGGCGGAAAATGAGGAAAACACAGTCACACAGACAAGCCTAATAGTTTAATTAGGGGGATTGCCTCCCCACTCGTGCGTTCTTGTTCTTGATGACACTTCATAATCCCATACAAAAATAATAATGCATGATGCCAAGTCAAACCAGAAGAAGCATTTGCACGAATTGTATGGTATTATTATATAATTTATATTAGTGCCCCTAGGTTAAGAAAGGCTTCACATATTTTTTACTGCCAGGCAGATAGACACTACATGCATGGTCCAATCGACGAGAATTATATATGCTATGGAAATTAGAAAGCACCTTTCTAAACATGAATTAGGACATTCCTGTCCCCCGCATGTTTCTCCCCCACGTACCCATTCACACTCAACAGCTAATAAATTTTTTTTATTTTTTTTTTAATTTAGTAAAGGAAAGGAAAGGGAAGCGGGCCAAAAAAGAAAAGGGATTTGTCAACAGCTAACAAATTAACGAGTGGAGATTATGACTTAATTAAATAAAAGACTGGAGTTAGGAAAAGAGAAATTAACATGTTGTAATTAACGAGTGCAGATTATGACTTAATTAAATAAAAGACTGGAGTTAGGAAAAGAGAAATTAACATGTTGTGCGTCCATTGAAAAACCGTCCATACATCTATATATGGACGTATACAAAATGTAATAAATACATCTCAAAATGTAACGGATACATTCCGAGATGTAACCTATGGACACTATGGACGGTTTTTCTATGACGCTAGGTATTACTCTTAATTAGGAAAACGCCAATTGAGTATATAAAATGGTGTAAGAACACTCTGAAACTGCCTTAGTTTTGCAATTTTGATAATGCTCTTTTGAAATTCAAGTTTAAAACATACCGAAAAATTTAGAAATAATTAAATATAAGAAAGAAGAGTGAAAGAATCTGCTCATTATTCCTCTATTAGGAATTACCAACCATATATTAGTCCATGCTAAAAAAAAAATTTGTAGGTTCTAGATCTGATGAAGAGCCTTTGTAAATATTTAAATAAGAAGTGCATGTAGTTTTTTCATTGCTTCTTCGGGAATCATTATAAAACAAACTTAAAAGCATGCAGAAATTAAGAAGTTCAGTCCCATATACTGCATTACATAGTTCCTCTAATTTTATAAGAACAGTCACCAGCACCAGTACTTCAGTTTCTCAATAGAAGCCTTTATCCCTAATGTACAAGCATCAAATTAGGAGATGAACACTAATTTATATATATATATATATTTTTTTTTTTGTGAAATCAGTATACATACCATTTTCTATTAAAAATCAATAATTACTTTTGTGATCTCAACTTAAAAAAAAATTATAAAAAATAACAAGAATCAAAGGCAATACATCTATGTGGGAAATCGTGAAATTCAGATGGAGGATCTTTTGTAGATTATTAAGTACTTGTATTATCGAGTATGACATGTTTGAAACAGTACAATATTATACATATTTAACTACAGATATGAGATACTGGCCGCAAGAATTAATGTCCAATAAATTTCCTTCTATTTTAAGTTAAGAATAGAAGTGGATCCCATATATGTAGTGATCCTCAACTATTCTTTATATAAGTAAAGTATATAAGGGAAATGATACATTGATATAAAAAATTATGCTAAAATTGATACCGATTGTGTTAGAATTTCACGTTAAGTACGTTGATATTCAAATTAACTTCTTAAAGCATTCAACTTGTTTGTATAAAATATCTCAGTATATATCCTATACAAAGTAAATTGTATAGCTAGCTAGTGAAATAATTAATTTGAATGCATACTTGTTTAATAAGAATTCTAGTACAGTCGGTATGGATTTTATATCATTTTTAAGTATCTCTACAACATTTTTCATTAGTAAAAATAAAATAAAAATTTGATGTTCGAATCAGTAATAAAGAAAATTAATGACCTTCATGAATTTTACTTTCTAGAATCTAGATATATAACTAAAAACTGTTAATTTTTTTTCTCCTCAAAAAAAAAGGAAAAAAAAAACTGTATATTTTCTATTTATGCACACGTTACAGCACTGATCACACACTATCCTTTGGCCCCAGAGTGGATACATTTGAGATCACGGAAGATCGAACTCATTCCTAAGATATTTGATCATATAATTGGATGAGATGACAGATCGTGCTGACAGATCGAATTTGTATTCTTGCAGGGAGTAGAAAGTGGCAAATCATACAAAAACTACACAGCACCGGGTGAAGCTTGCGGCAGATATATTCTCATATATATATATTACATTACATCTACATCCAACCCCTTTCTATATGGAGTGCTCATCCTCTGTAGCACTGCGTATATTGTGTAGCGCATGATGTAAACCGTTAGATCATCTCGGGATCTGTGCTAGCTCGAATCTCGAGATGATCCAACGGTTCACATCCCGCGCTACACAATGCAGCGCTACAGATGATATGGAATCTTTCTGTATGTCATGTTAGTATGTTACACATGTATATATGATGAGTGATCGATTTCATATCCTCTGTAGCGCTGCATTTGTGTAGCGCGGGACGTGAACCGTTAAATCATCTCAGAATCTGTGCTGGCTCCGAGATGATCTAATGGTTCACATTCTGCGCTACACAATGCAGCGCTACAGAGGATATATATATATATATATATATATATGTTCTTCTGTAGTAATGTAGATAACTTACAAGAAATGTGTATATATGTATGTATGTTCTATCTGTTTCGTCTTTAATTGCATTACTGTAGCGCTTGTCGTCAATCATCAATGCATGCAAGGAGCGGATTATGCCCCACACTCTCTAGTAGTTGTTGAGGCCGTATTTATTTTGGGGCTTCCCTTCAATTCAATTCTCTTACAACAACTATTCCCTAGCTTTGTTCTTCCATTTCACTATTATTAACAGTCATATTGGTTTCTCATTTAATTACATAATAATTAATGGGAGATTTTAGAAGGAGCTAGAGAGAGATTGGGGTAGATGGATGGATGGATGGATGGATATATAGTACATGCATGTGTAAAGTAAAGCTTGTATATATGAGGTCAATTCAGCTATAGTTTCTTCTCAGTTTGAGTGCTACTCAGTTTTAGTACGTAAAGAGAGCAAAAGGCAATTGTATACACGCCTTGAGAGAGAGAAAATCAAAACTTAATTAATTACTTGTATATGTATTATGCAATAACTTTTATTAGTACTATATATACAACTATATATAAGAAGTTAAGAATAAGAACAGATGTAAATGAACCGGAAAGTATTTAATTTATAAATGTTTTAAGTTAAAAAGAATTAATTGTTTGTGCAAATAGTTAAGTTAGAAGACTTATTTTTTCATCTTTAATTTTTTCCAAAAAAAAGAGTAAAACTCCCCTGAGCTTAAACTCACGAAGCTCTTCCGTGAGCGCACATCCAAAAGCATATCAAATCACCTCCAAATTTTGATTTATATGGTTCAAGAAATTCTTTATATGAAAATCTTATGGAATACAAAATTTTTACATTTTTAAAAATTTTGAAGTATTTGTTTGAGATTTTCTAAAAGTGATAAATAACATTTGATTATTTTATTAATATTGCATAGTCATTTTTAGAAAATCTCAAACAAATACTTCAAAATTTTTCAAAATGAAAAATCTTTGTATTCCATATGATTTTCATATAAAAAACTTATGGAGCCATATAAATTAAAATTTGGAGGTACGCTTACGGAAGAGCTCTGTGAGTTTCACAATAGTTTACTAAAATATATATATATATATATATATATATATATATCAATGAAAACTCAACCTCCCGGAGCGATAATTGTTCTGTTTGATGCCGCTTTTAATATTATATACCTGAAGCAGCCTCCACCAAAATTGATTGAGAAAACAAATCTTAATTAATTAATTCCAGCTAAGGGACTGATAGGGATTTCTTTTGGTCCCATGCATCTTGGCTTTCTTATTCATTGAAATATATATGTGTAGGCATTATCATTTTCTATTTAAACATAATATATATATATATATATATAAGATGGAGATTATGATAAGTTGGTAACATATATTCTGTAGTAAACAGGATATTAGTTCAGGTGGACCCTCTTATATTGAATATTCCCCTTAAAGAGCCCACCTAAATAAAAATTGAGCGATTAATTAATTATGTCCTACAAGGGTATATGTGTTTTTTGAAGTCCCAATTAAATTTCCCAACATCTATTTTTTTTTTTTTCTTACTACCCCATTTTCTTACATGACTTTTAATTGATTATTGAAAAACACAATGTCCCACATCATAAGCTCATGCTTGCATTATTTATGCCGAACAGTTAAGATAATTTATGAAGAAGGAGGTTTTAATTTAGTAGATATATGATGAATTATTGTTCTGTTAAATTATATCAACTGGCGGATTTAATTATTCAACTCTATGATTTAGACTAAATTATTTAAAAAAAGACAGATCAACATTAGTTATCTAGAATCTTGTATATGTAAATTACATTTTCGTTATCAAAACATAGAATGGATATTCTTAATTTTTATAAATCGAGTTAATTCTTTATTCATTGTTGAGATTTTATTGTTAGAAAATGTTTCAAATTTCTCCGGTACGCAGTGTAATTGTGAAAAGTATGATACTATTGTATAGTATCAAATTAAAATCTAATCAAATGACATCTCTTCCGAACCACGTACATAAAAGCTTGCAGAGTTTTTCTTAATTGCACCGACTTTTATATAGAAAGGATATGGTAGTTTGGTTAATAGAATATAGTTTAATTTTGAGTGATTTTTTTTGTAAGACATTGATGTTAAATTTTAGTTATATACTTTCTATTTCCTTGTATTTATCATAAATGTTGATGTACTGGAGAACAAAATATAAATAATAATCTCATATTTGTTTTCTTTTTCTCAATATTCACATAGAGGGAATTATGAGATCCGATCATGCACTTAAAACTCAATAGCAAGATCCTGCTCTTGAGATTTAGATCAACCGAAGAGTAGAGTTCGGTTGAGATAGTACCTTAACCTCGGGTTTAAGAGCACTTTATTTTTCACCGGATTGTTTTTTGGTTATATAGTATATATCTTCTCTTTCTCTTCTTAGCTAACTCCTTTCAACATTAGACTTTTGATGAAGAACTGGTCTTTGATCTACTGGTTATTAAGTGCAATTCTGTCTGAATGTAAGGTCATGGATTCAAAATCCAGATGAGAAATATTTTATAGACTTTTAAATTAATTTGAGTAGTTTGACCTCATCCTTTCTCTCAAAAAAAAAAAATTTATATATATATAGACGTGTGAATAGGTGTTTTCAATAGTTGAAACTGGCGTGCTATTGATTAAGGAGATTTAATTCGCGTTGAATTTTTGAGTTCGATGTTGAGTTGAGTAATGATGAAACGGTCAAATCAAAAATCAGTTATCATCAATACAAAGAATTTGTTTTTATGACATGTAATATTTGGCATCCATTATCCTTGGTCAACCAAATTAATTCATGATAAAATGATATGGCTGAACGTCAATGTAAAGAGTTTCTAGAACTTTATACAATAATAAATAGAGTAAAACTATGGTGTTTGTAAGTTCAGGCTTTCTATGACTTAACTTCAAAGACATACTAAATTATATCTAAATTTTGATTTATTTGGCTCAATAATATCTTGATATCAAAATCATGTGGCATGCAAAAATTTTCCATTTCTAGAGATTTTTAAGTATTTATTTTCGGAATTTTTAAAAGTTATATATGAAATATTGATTATTTTATTAGTATTGTATAGTTGCTAATGTGAAGTTAACTTATAATTAAGAACCAAAATCATTGTTGAACATGAAAACAACATGAGCTTAATTATGTTCAAGTAATTAAGACGCAAATGAAGAAGTTACTGTTCACTTGGGCAGACCAACATACTTGGCAATTATTAAAACTAAAAATATATATATATATATATATATATATATATATATACATTCATGACTTGACTCTGGACATTTATCGTGTCTCAGACGACGAATACTACAGAACAAGAAAAACATAGTGGGCATTAATATTTCTGTAAACATGCAACAGTTAAAAAAGGACCCAGGAATGACTGAAAAATCAAATTAGAATGTATGACAACAAAACAAGCTAGCTAGCTAGCAAGGCAGGCAGCAAATATATAAGATGGAAAAAATTTGAACTACCGGTCATGATCATCTTACTCTGAATTTATGATATCAGTTCAACTTCAACCCTATTCGACCGATATATATAGTAAATCTAGCGTGCTCTTAAGCTCACGGGGGCCTCCAAGAGCTTAACACAAAAAATTTACCAAATCACATCCAAATTTTGATTTATATGGCTCAATAAATTCATTATATCAAAATCTTATAGCATGCAAAATTTTTTCATTTTTGGAAATTTTTAAGCATTTATTTCGGATTTTTTAATAGCAACTATACAATATTAATAAAATAATCAAAGTTTCATATGTAACTTTTAAAAAATCCGAAATAAATACTTAAAAATCTCCAAAAATAGAAAATTTTTATATGCCAACATGATTTTGATATAAATAATTTATTGAGCCATATAAATAAAAAATTTGGGTATGGTTTGATACGTTTTTGGAATTAAGCTCACGGGAGACCCCCGTGAGCTTAAGAGCACGCTAGATTTACTCTATATATATATGCAGAAACTTCATGCGTCCATTCATGGACGGTCCATAGAAGTCACACTCATGTGAGTGTAACTGTTACATCTGGGTCTATATGGGGTCCATTTGTCATACTATTAATTTGGTCCATTGGTGAATGGTCCATAGAATTTACACTGTGAGTGTAACTGTTACATCTGGATCCATATGGAGTCCATTTGTCATATGGGTTCTAGACGGTAGGTCTTACTGATATATATATTTTGATATATATTTTGGTCAAAATATTAATCTAACAAAGGATGCTGCAATAAATGTGCTGATAGTACCTTGTTTGTCTGGACACGCAGGAATTGACACAACCAAAACGCTATAGCAATGCTCTCATACACAATACTACTGATGGCATCACTTACACATCCAAGGCACAGGCACTGCTCTCCGGCCACTATTCCTATTTATTGGCCTTCTTCTGCTTCACTGTAGTTCCTTTATTAATTATACCTTGAACCCACTCTGTCCCCCTCCCCCCTTTCCCCCTTTTCCCCTCTCTCTGGTCCCAGTTCCTCTGAAATATATATATCCCTTCTAGCTCATGGCAAAGGAATTCATGTCAGTTGAATGAAATTAAAAGTCCCCCTCCTCTCGTATATTATTTCAATGTAACGTGTACGTCCTGCATTTAATTTATAACATAACGTTTGTTTCAGGCTGCAGCTAAGAATATGCTAATATATACTTGATATATATTGTGCATGCATGTGTGTATAATTAATATATTGACATGTAGCCTGTACGTAGGCGTAATTTGAAAAAGATATATACAGAAGGTCTTGTTAATTATATATGCTTTCTGATTCTAATATGTAAAATGCAAATAAGACAACTCCAACCATGCATGAAATACTTAATTATAACTTTAAGCCCCGTTTCACAAAAATGAATAAATATTTTTATAGAATAACCGTAATATATATACCCATACAAATCCAACCGTAAAGCAGTTGCAGAAGATGTACGTAATTTGTACAGTTCATATATATATACCATTGAAAAATTATTGATCGAATAAAGAAATTAACTTATAGTGTATTTGTACTTTTGAAATAGTTGTGGGTATGAAACTTGGGTTAATGCATGCGAGAGAGGATATGTCTTTTATGAAACAATTTGAATCTTTAACTGCGAAAATTTTGTGTTAAAAGACTAATAAAAGTTAAATAATAATCTTAAAATGAAATGTATATATACTAGACTTTCAGATGCCCAAATTCGGACAACAGTAGAACTTTTTTACTATTGATCTTGATCTTGATCCAACGGCCCAGATTCGAACAACAGAGTCTTGTTATCCAAATTTGGACAACAGCAGATGTGGTCGCGGTGCCACCCCGCCCCTCCCAAAAAAAAAAAAATGCTTAATTAATTATTACAAAATTAGAAAAATTGACACTATCCTAGAAATTTTTTTTTTTTTTAATATGCCTCTAAAATTTACAAAAAATTATCGAACTTCTAGAATAATTACGAAATTATGTTTTTTCGGAAAAAATTGGACCCCCTGCCAAAAGGTCGGTCTGCGCCCCTGTGCTTTTGTAGAACTTAATTTATACTTTGTATTTTATAAAATCCATAGATATATTCATAACTACATCCTCCATAATGCTTATATTTTACTAATAGCAAAAAAAGGATATAAAATGAAATTCTAGAGTGAATGATGCACGTTGGATTGCAGAAGAGCTGGATTGGATATATATATGGGCTCTCTCCTCTGTGGTGAAATCTCCAGTGGACATAACATAAGCTAGCGAACAGTCCGGGAGAATGATACTGTGCGTTGTGGGCATTGAAAGTAAGAGCATCTCCGAGAGACGTCGTAAAACACTCTTAAAATAAAAAATTGGGAATTAAGGAGAGAAAACCGTCTCCAAGAGATACCCAAACAGCTATCCCTATTTTTAGCACTCCCAAAACCAGAGCCAATTCTAACTATTTTGGCCCAGTTCTTAGCACTTCCAATATGACTTCCCAAAACCAAAGCCAAATCCAGACCGTTCAAATGTATTGGGATCCATATTTTGGGAATCTGTTGGAGATTGAGGTGAAATTTGCTCCCAAAAAATTTAGGATGACACCCAATATAGATATATTGGGATCCATTTTTATGACATCTCTTGGAGATGCTCTAACTGAGTGCGTAAAGCTAACTCAGCTAATAAGCTAGGGCCGGGCCAATCAATTAATATTAACGAATTAATGGTACTAGCACGATTCAAGGCCAAGGATGGGTCCCCGGTAAACTGTGCGCACCGATGAGTTCGGACTCGTGTCGGGACGGGTTCGATCAACTTCACTGGTCTCGATCGCTCTTGTTGTCACGGTATATATATACTTCCTGACTTATAAGGTATTAACTTACCTTGTTTTGAATCATTTGATCTCTGGGTGTGTCACTCGCAACACAATGAAATGAGTATATGATGCACGAACGGTAGGTAGGAGACGACAAGCGACGAACAAGAAAGAACTCGAAAGATTTTGAAAGAATTCACACAGAATTCTAAGGTTTTGATAAACTTTGATAAAATAACAACTAGTCCTGCCCAAAGGGCTTGAGTTTGCTTATATAAGAAAAAATAGAAATAACCCTCCTCAAGAAAAACAAAGAAAGAAACAATTAAAACTGTCTAAGAATGCAACAAAATTCCAAAATACGCTATCTGAACCAACTGACAGAATTTCGGACCGAAACAGTTAATTTCGGACCGAAATTCTGTTCTGTCCCGAAAAATTTATTTTCGGTCCGAACTAAAAGAGTTCGGTCCGAACTCTTGCCTGCGCATCATTCTCCCCCGCTAGAAAAAAGATTCGCCCTCGAATCTGCCACGTCATCATTCGCCTCATCATCCACTGACGACTCACCCTCAGTGTCGGTAATGTATGGCGATAGATCCGCCACGTTGAAGGTGGCCGACACATTATACTCCCCCGGGAGATCAATCTTGTAAGCATTGTCATTGATCCTCTCCAACACCCGAAATGGTCCATCGGCCCGAGGTTGGAGCTTGCCATGCCGGCCTGTAGGAAATCGTGCTTTCCTGAGATGAACCCATACCAAATCGCCGGCCTTAAATACCACCCTCTTGCGGCGCCTGTCCACACGCTCTTTATACTTCTTGTTTGACTTCTCAATCTGAGTACGGACTTGGGAATGTACCTGTTTAATGTGCTCGGCACGCTCCTCGGCATCGCCACTGAATTGCTTGTCGACAGGCAACGGCGTGAGCTCTAGGGGTGTGATTGGATTGGATCCATAGACAACCTCAAAGGGACTCTTGCCAGTGGTCCGACTTCGCGATCTATTGTATGCAAACTCTGCTTGTGACAAGGCGAGATCCCATTGGCGTGGACTGTCTCCAACTAGGCTTCTCAACAGATTTCCTAGACTTCGGTTGACCACCTCGGTTTGGCCATCGGTTTGGGGATGGTGAGAAGAGCTGAACTGCAATTTAGTGCCCATCTTCCGCCAAAGAGTGCGCCAAAAATGACTCACGAACTTCACATCTCGATCCGAGGTTATGGTTTTGGGCACGCCATGCAACCGGACAATTTCCTGCAAAAATAAACGGGCTACCTGCGATGCATCAAAAGTTTTATTGCAAGCGATGAAATGCGCCATCTTGGAGAACCGATCCACCACCACCATGATCGAATCCTTGTTCCTTTGTGTCCGGGGTAACCCGAGAACAAAATCGAGACTGACATCTTCCCATGGGGCCATTGGAACGGGTAGAGGTTGATACAAACCCGCATTAGATCCCCGAGTCTTAGCCACTCGGCATATCCTGCACTTCCCCACAAATCGAGCCACATCTCGCTCCATTCTCGGCCAATAGAACTGATCTTGAAGCCATGCCAAGGTTTTATCAACCCCAAAATGACCCGCAAGGCCTCCTGCATGTTCCTCAGTCATAACCGACTCCCTCAAAGAACATTTAGGAATACACAGCCGGTTACCTTTGAAAAGAAAGCCTCCTTGTTGAACAAACTGCTGAAAGGGACGAGACTCACATTTCCGCCAAATATCTCCAAAGTCGGGATCGTCCGCGTACATCTCCTTGAACGCATCGAACCCAACCACTTGCACGCGCATGGTCGAGATGAGAGCATACCTCCGACTTAGCGCGTCTGCCACGTTATTCAGCACCCCCGCCTTGTGCTTGATGGAAAAACTGAACGCTTGTAAGAATTCGACCCACTTGGCATGCCTCGGCTTCAACTTGTGTTGCCCATTGATGTATTTCAATGCCTCATGATCAGAGTATAGAACAAACTCCTTGGAAATGAGGTAGTGGCGCCAATACTCGAGGCTTCGGACAATGGCATAGAACTCCTTGTCATAAGTCGAGTACTTGACCTTGACATCGTTCAACTTCTCGCTAAAAAACGCCACGGGTCTATTCTTTTGACTCAACACGCCACCAATACCCACACCCGACGCGTCACAGTGAACCTCAAAGACTTCCTCAAAATCCGGCAAAATTAGAACGGGTGCCTCAGTTACCTTTTTCTTTAGCAACTGAAACGCATCTTCGGCCTCCCTGGTCCAAGTGTATTTGCCGCCTTTGGTGCAGTCGGTGATGGGTGCGATGATGGTGCTAAAGTTGCGAATGAACCGTCGGTAGAATGAGGCTAAGCCGTGAAAGCTCCGGACATCATGGATGCTCGTCGGTGTTGGCCATCCGGTAATTGCCTCCACCTTCGCCGGGTCCATCCGAATGCCCTCCTTGGACACTATGTATCCGAGAAACGTTACCTCGTCGGTGAGGAAGTGACACTTCTTTGTGTTGGCATACAACTTCTGCTCCCGCAAAACCTCAAAGACTTGGCGCAAGTGTTGTAAGTGTTGCTCCTCCGAAGAGCTGTACACCAAAATATCATCAAAATAAACCACCACGAATTGACCAATAAAAGCACGAAAGACCTGATTCATCAAGCGCATGAAGGTGCTTGGCGCATTGGACAACCCGAACGGCATCACCCTCCACTCGTAGAGACCGTCTCGAGTCTTGAATGCCGTCTTCCATTCATCTCCGGGCCGAATCCGGATTTGGTGATACCCGCTCCGCAAATCAATCTTGGAAAAGATTGTCGCCCCATGCAATTGGTCAATTAGATCATCAAATCGCGGTATAGGAAAACGGTACTTGATGGTGATCTTGTTAACGGCGCGGCTGTCGATGCACATTCTCCACGAGCCATCTTTCTTCGGTACCAACAACGCGGGCACCGCGCACGGGCTCATACTCTCCTCCACGTACCCCTTGCTCAACAACTCGTGCACTTGCCTCTGCAATTCCTCGTGCTCTTTGGGGCTCATGCGATAAGCGGCTCTATGAGGAATGACCGCCCCTGGCACGAAGTCAATGCAATGCTGGATGTCGCGCATGGGTGGCAATCCGGATGGCAATTCTGTCGGTGCAACATCAGCGAATTCTTCGATCAACGATCGGACCCGCGGTGGAAGTTTGGGACCGTCATCATTAGCCTCAGTCACCACCAAGGCAAACACCTCATCCGTCTGCCCCACCTCGCTCTGAAACTCCGAGCGCGACAGTAATTGGCTCTTGGGCTCCTTCCTCAAGTCCGAAGGACCGAGGGTAATGGTAACACCGTCCTTCTGAAACGTATAGGTGTTCCTATGGCCGTCATGCTTCGTCCTTCGATCAAACTGCCACGGCCTACCCAACAGGATGTGACATGCGTCCATAGGTACCACATCGCACCAAACCTCATCGGTATATTTCCTCCCAATCGAAAATTTCACGAGGCACCGCTTTGACACTTTTACCTCGTTACCCTTCTTGAACCACGTCAACTTGTAGGGTTGTGGGTGGTCCTCGGTTTTGAGTCCAAGTTTCTCCACCATCGTGTTAGACACCACATTCTCGCAACTGCCCCCATCAATGATCACGTTGCATACCTTGCCGCTGCTGGTGCATTTGGTATGAAAGATGTTGTGCCTCAACCACGACTCGTCTTCATGGACTGTCGCGCTTAACGCGCGTCTGACCACCAAGGATTCACCTGAATCGGCATAGATGACCTCCTCATCGGCTGCCTGATGATCCTCAAGACCCTCGTCATACTCGTCATATACCGGGTCCACATCCTCCTCAACTAGCATAACGATCTGCCGGTTCGGACAATCGGCCGCCAAGTGTCCGAGCCCTTGACACTTAAAGCACCGCCGGTTGGCCATAGAGCCTCCCCGACTGGTTTGTCCTTTCTCGGCTTGGAGTTTGGGGCTTGGAGTTTGGGTTGTTGAAGTTGCGGGTTTAAGGTTGGAGGGAGGTGCTCGCTTGCTAGTCTCGGCGCCCGAGAAACGGTTTTGGTACCTCGGTTGACTGACGCCCTTTCTCCGCTGTTGCGACTCGACCTTCAAGGCCAATCTACACACATCATCATACGAGTAATACTGTTGTAGATACACCACATCGGAGATTTCTGGTTTCAACCCGGCCAAATACCGAGCAACGATCTGTTCGTCCTCCTCGACAATATCGCATCGCATCCGCAACATGTCGAACTCATTGGTATACTGCTCCACCGACATACCTCTTTGCTTGAGATTGTGATACTCGATGAAAGCCTCCTGACGGTATTGGGTAGGTAAGAACTTGGCCATCAGTTTCTTCTTCATCTTACTCCAACTCCGAATCTTAGGCTTCCCTTCCCGGGCACGCCTAGTTTTCACGTGCTCCCACCAAATCGAGGCGTGCTTCCTCAATTTAATGGCTACTAACTTCACTTTCTGCTCGTCGGTCAGAGTCTTCACATCGAAAACCCGTTCGACGGTGTGCAACCAATCAATAAACTCATCGGGGTGAGATTTACCATCGAATTCCGGTAGGTCGATCTTCATCCCTAGAGTTTGATAGGGCTGTTCGGGCTCCGGCCGCTGCCGCTGATTTCGCCCGTGATTCGGAGTCCCCCACGGGTTGAACTCCTCATCATCGTCGCCCGCTGTCGAAGAGTCAAAGGAGACCGACTCCTCCTCTTCCTCCCCGTTGGTGGAACCCATCCTTGCCTCGGCGAGTTGGCGTTCCAACTCTCGGATCCGTCTCCCCATCGTTGCGATCTCCAGATCTCGCTGGTCTCGATGGCGGTTCGCCGGCGCTTCTTCCTCAGGATCGACTCCACGACCCCGACCTCGGCCACGACCCCGACCACGACCACGGTTTGCATCCGCCATCAACCTGGTTGCTCTGATACCAACTGATGCACGAACGGTAGGAGACGACAAGCGACGAACAAGAAAGAACTCGAAAGATTTTGAAAGAATTCACACAGAATTCTAAGGTTTTGATAAACTTTGATAAAATAACAACTAGTCCTGCCCAAAGGGCTTGAGTTTGCTTATATAAGAAAAAATAGAAATAACCCTCCTCAAGAAAAACAAAGAAAGAAACAATTAAAACTGTCTAAGAATGCAACAAAATTCCAAAATACGCTATCTGAACCAACTGACAGAATTTCGGACCGAAACAGTTAATTTCGGACCGAAATTCTGTTCTGTCCCGAAAAATTTATTTTCGGTCCGAACTAAAAGAGTTCGGTCCGAACTCTTGCCTGCGCATCAGTATATATATATATCAGTCACAAAGGATCCAAGTAGAGTTGTGGCTCTACACCAGCTTATAGCCATACGTGGTTCATTTCTGGTATAGAAATAAGGTTCTATACCGGAATAGAAACGTCTTGCGTCCACTGAAAAACTGTCCACACGTTTATAGATATGTACATAATGTAACAAATGTAATAAATACATCCGGAATATATGTAACATATACATCTCAAAACAGGGGCGGACCTTTGTTGCCACCCGAGGCAGTGACCACCCCTTAATATTTGAAATTTTGTAAAATGCACATGTAAATCAATGAATTATTACTCAATATTTAAAGTCCCCACCCCCCCCCCCCCCCCCAAAAATTAATTATTACCTATAAATCATTAAAATTTGTTGGTTAATGTATCTTATAAACTCAACTAAATTTGATTGACCCCTCCTTAATTTCGGCTCAAGGTCCGCCACTATGTCAAAATATAACAAATGCATTCCGAAATATATGTAACCTATGGACGCTATAGACAGTTTTTCTATGGACGCTAAGTATTACTAGGAAAATGTATGTAATTAAGCACCTTGAAGCTGCAACTACTTGCAAGAAAGACCCGGTTTATATAACCTATACACAGATCAGCGTTAGTTGGCTTGATGGAGATATCAACTGTACGTGCAAAGTGCAAACACATTATTTTCCTCTTAATTAGGAAAACATTGTGGAGTTCTACAGTTTCTATAACCTAACATGTTCAATCAACGTCAAAAGTCGTTCACTATCTGTTGAATGTAATTAAGTGTATAATTGTTAGTACGAAAATTACATCAGTTTTACAGTATAAGACTTATATATCCCATACAACAAATTTATTCAGCAGTCATGTATTGTGTTTCTCATTAAAATTTTCAAAAGTTTGGTTTCTTATATCAAGATCGTATTTGGTCAAATTTTTCATTATATTTCTCTCTAGTCGAGTTGGATAAGGTTGATTCATCAAGCTGGGTCGATAATATATGAGAAGGGATCTGATAATAATAAGTTAATAACTAAACAATTTGACAACCATGACAACCAACTTTCTATTAAATTCTTAAAAAATCTTAAAAATAAAAAATATTTTATAAACATACTCTAGAACTTATAAATTAATTGTGTTTCAAATATCATTCAATTTAATTATCATTTAATTTAATTAATTAGACACGCCATTTCGTACTCTATAAAAGACAATCAAAATTTTATAATATTAACAACGGTTCAAATTAATTTAATAACTTTTTTATGGAGTAGCAAATAACATCTAAATTGATTGATATATATTTGATACACAATCAATTCTATAAGTTCAAGAGCACATGATTATAAAATATTTTCTATTTTTAAAACTTTTAAATATTTATTTGAAATTGTGAAATTGTCATTATTGTTAAATTAGTTGTCACCCGATCCCTACCCATAATATATTATCATCTCCAAGGTAAAATGAAAATTATTTTCAGAGAATAACTTTTTTTTTTATTCAATAGAATAACTTATTTTCTTCCCAAAAGTTTATTTTTTTATGACAAAATTTCAGGGACTTTGAGTGTAGCTAAAATAAATAAAAAAAATTCCGATTTTGCAATAGCAAAAAGGACCAACTTTTTTTTAAAAAAAAAAAAAAAACTTGAGAACTAAATGCAAATTAAAGCTTAGAAAAATCAAGAAAATTATTGGGGGTGATGATACGTTAATCCAGCCGACCACCCCCTTCCACGCGTTCGCACAGTAACGTGAACAAACACGCTGGAGCAATGTACGTAATTGTGACAAAGACCCCGGCTGTAAATTTACTTATTGATCCTTCATTTTGAAATAAAGGAATTTATTGACAAATTTGTCTTGACGGGGCATTTAAGAATTTTGAAAAAAAAAATCAGAAAAATATTAAAAATGAAAAAGAAAGTTTATGGATGTATTGTTTAACTTATTATACACTAATAGTATTTCAAATTTCAGTCAATTTTAACATTATTTAATGACTTATCAAAATTTATACATTAAAAAGATTGTAATTTAATGAGTCTTCAAAAAGCTACCAAACGGCACTTAAATTCAATATAATAAAAAATATAAGAGCTGAATGTTTTCACAAAATTGGAGAATAAACGAGTATGATGTTATGACGGAAGAGGAAATACATGAAATTTGAACCATGATTTCCAAATATCGTACTATGGTACCCACAGTTATTATATTATTTAAGCATGCATGTCGGGTTAATTTGCTGGCCTAACTAACATATGTGGGCGGTTGTACTTTGGTGGCGAGAATGGGGGATATAACGTCCGGTATCAAAAGATTTTCTGAAAGTATATACAGTTTTTTAACCTTTCAAATATAAATGTTATTATAGATATTCTCCATATCATATGTAAAAATGGCTAGCTCGATTCCTTACACCGTTTTAGAAAAGATCCCGACTGTTGCAGGAGTAGAAAAATTACATTACTTAAAAATAAGCATAGATTTAACATAATAATAAATAGTAAAATGCATGCCGAAGATTTTAACAAACCCTTTAAAACTTACGTAATATTTTGCCGTAAATGTACTATCAATGACGTCTTTAATTAATTAATTAATTACTCCATAACAAATTAAACATTTTTTACTATTATCAGAAAATGTGGCTCATTTTAGACAACAACACGGTCGAGTCATATCATGATCATGAGAAAGTGACCGTGAATGAATACAACATGGTACTTGTGCCATAATTACTGCAATGGATATATCATATATATATATATATCGATCACCAGTTCACCACACTGACACGGCAAATTACAAGAAAATGGAAATGGAAATGGAAATGGAAGATATAATTAAGCAACTAGATCGACTAGCTAGCTAGACTGGCTCCCAAATTAGTCCCAACTCAACTCATAACACAAGAAAACCGAGTCGGAGTGGGGATGCGTGTCCGGTCTGGGTCAGTAACGAACCGGACCGACCGGTTCGCTCCCAACCCGATGCAAATGCCGCAGGTTCATGCGGCAACCGACTCCCATCCCAAACACATAAATATACCAGGAACATAGTTAATACACATACTTATATACTTACCATGAAGCCCACTCGTATGTATGTATGTATGTGCAAACAAACAAAAACATGTAATAGTGCTGCCGGGGAGACAACCTCCAAGTTCAAAGTTCAAACCTTCAGGAAGGTGGAGGATGGATTGATAGATAAATCACTCCCAAATTTCCCCATGTCCTTATGCTTTTAACCTCTCTTGTAGGTTGTAATATCTCTCTCTCTCTCTCTCTCTCTCTCTCTGTGTGTGTCTGTCCTTGCACACTTGCACCTCACCCACCCACCCCCTCCGTCTGTTTGTGTGTGTTTATTTTATCCATCTCCCTTCCTTCCTTCCTTTCTCTTCTTCTTCTTCTACACTATCTGGTCTTGTCTTTAGTTTGATTTGCAGCAACTAGCAATTAAGTACTACCCTCTCTCTCTCACTCTCTCTGACTCTCTCTCTCGCTTTCTATAAAGAGGAAAGCCGGAGTCTTTCTTTCTTCCCATCGATCATACATATACCACTCTTGCTCTCTCTATCTAGCTACTAGCTTACTAAGTTGATTGATCTCTGTTTTAACAATGGAGGATCCATACTACAGCTTCTCAAAGGGGTACTACAACTTCTGCCAGCAGTATGCCGCCACAAACCCTAGCACCACCACCCCAATTACTCCCATCTCAATCCCTAATTATTCATACACCAACTTCTACACCACACAGTACATGATCAACAACTACAGTAGTAATACTGCCCACACCACCACCGCCACCTCCCTCTCCTTCGCCCACCCCCCGCCGCCGTCCTCGCCTCCTCTCAGGGAAGCTCTTCCCTTGCTCAATCTCAGCCCGAGGAAAGACACCCCAGACAGTACCAGCAACAAAGACGGTGGCAGAGGACGTGAAAGCACCGATCGAACCGAGAAGAAATCTCATCATCAGTCGCTGGACGACGATCCGATGGAGGAGGACGAAGAAGAGGCAGTCACCGTGGCGCTGCACATCGGCCTGCCGAGCCCCGGTGCAATCGACCTCTTGTCGAGCCTCTCTGCAAACACAAACTGCAGCTCCGCCTCATTGCAGCTCGACGCGGAGAAGGAATTGGGGGAGGGAGCAGGAGGAGGAGGCGGCGACGAGGTGACCGTGCCGCTGGGGTTCAATTCGACGCCGATCGGGAAGCTCAACAAGGGGCAGTACTGGATTCCGACGCCTTCGCAGATCCTGATCGGCCCCACTCAGTTCTCCTGCCCGGTTTGCTATAAGACATTCAACAGATACAATAACATGCAAGTACGTTGTTACTACTTACTACTTCTTTTATTTCTTTATTATTGAGAGTTTGATCCTTTTTTTTAAAAATCATTTTAAAAAAAGATAAGTTAATGATTTGATTTGGCGCTTGTATATATATATAGTGGTTTTATTTGTTGAATATTAAAAATTTGAAATGAATTAATTAAGTACATATATATAACAATTACAATTTACAGTTTCATATATACTTTCATATATTTACATTTTATAATAAAACACAATTAATAGTATATATGTGACGAATTAAATCGTCTTTGAAACCTAACAAAAAGAAAAGAAAGGCTTTGGTAATATATTGTTGTATTATATATTATTATATTGTATGTGCATGGTTTAGTCCAATCATCTATATATCCCCCTCTAAATTTCCTTTGTTAGTTAATTTATATTGGAACCATTTGATGCATTCATATACTGTGCTTCTTAATTTATATGTATATATAATTATATATTGTTCCTTTTTGCAGTATATGAAAGTAGGATATCTCATAAGAGATAATGGGATTGTCTGATCTATTTTACTGACTAAGATCTAGAAATATGAACTGTGAGGTTGTGTCAGCTGATTGAACTAGACAGTGGCAGTTGCCCTTATGCCCTTTTTCCGCTTTTTGTGCTTTTGTGGGTTTCTTTAGTTCTTTACTTTTTATTATTATTATTTCATGGTTTTAATTGCTATATATTGTACTACTGATCAGAGATCCTGATCCTGTTGGAAAATCATCTTTCCCCTTTCATTGCGCTTCAAACACAGACAAAGAGAGAGAGAGAGGACATCATGAACTGCCCTCAAATCATAACAACACTTTATATTATAGCAGCATGAATGATTAATAATGCATTAAAAACAAACAAACTGCTTCCTTCCTCCTCTTCCTTTATGAATCGGATGGAGAATATAACGATAGATAGATAGCTCATAGCTCTCTTTTTTTCTTCCTGTTCTCTCTGCCGCCCCTATTCCTCCCTTAGTCTCTTTCTCTTTCTTTTCAGTGAAGTCTCATTAGTCATTAATTCATTATATGATATATGGGTCACTCACATATATAGTCACATGGGAATGTTTGACACTTTGACTCCTGCATCTTGCATATGGAAAAATCTTGACTGCATGCCAAAAGTAAAACAAAATTTCGTAACAGTTCTCATTCATTCACCTTCCATGCATATATAGTGTGCCAATGTATTAATTATCGACCAGAATTAATTAAAGTCTGTCATTGATGAGACAAACAAGTATATATTTATACCTTACGTACTGACTCTCATTGAGTAGCAAAATTATTGAAAAAGTTACGTTGACAGCCTCCTTTTTTCTGATCACTTCACTAGTATATATATATATAATATATAGTATATACCGGTGTTCACCATTTAATATTCTGTTTCTAATTTCCAGACATGAAATAAGTTCTATATATATTTCCTCAAAAAAAAAAAAAAGTTCTATATATATTACTTAATTTAATGTGATATTTATGATGATAAGAATGAAGACCACATAGATGCTTTCTATTCTACTGTTTACACACTGATGTGGGAGTATATTAACCTGCTCGTGCTCTCTCAGATTAAATAGAACATATTTACATTGTGATATTTACTTAAAATTTCTGTTTAATAAATATTATTACAGTTTATTCTTCAATGTTAGATTAGTTCCATGTCATGCCCTAATTAATTACTCATAACATATATTCTAATGTGTTCAATAGATACTAAATATATTTGCATAATTTTAGATGCACATGTGGGGGCACGGATCGCAGTACAGAAAGGGCCCGGAGTCACTGAGAGGCGTCCAACCAACCGCGATGCTACGCCTCCCTTGCTATTGCTGCGCACCGGGTTGCAGGAACAACATCGACCATCCCCGCTCAAAGCCATTGAAGGATTTCAGAACATTGCAAACTCACTACAAGAGGAAGCATGGACTCAAGCCTTTCATGTGCCGCAAGTGTGGCAAGGCTTTTGCTGTGAAAGGTGATTGGCGCACGCATGAGAAGAACTGTGGCAAACTATGGTAAATTTCAAATTGGAACATTTTTGAAAGTAAAACTGTGTGCAATCACTATCCAAATTAGCCAACAACAATGTTTTGCTATAATTTTTTGAATTCGTAATTAACATATATAACATAGCTTCTCATCATAAGTATGATGGAATAGTTTTTCCTGTAATATGATTAAGATAAGTACCCTTTCATTTATTGTAATAAACTTGATTAAATCAATGCAGGTATTGCATATGTGGATCGGAGTTCAAGCACAAGAGGTCGTTGAAAGATCATGTCAGAGCATTCGGCCATGGCCACGGAGCATTTGGTGTAGATGGCCTAGAGGAAGAAGATGAGCCGCTTTCAGAGATAGAACAAGATTGCATCATGCCGTCACGGTGAAACATAAGAACTGAGTGTTCGTCGACGCTTATAGTTTAGGACTTGATCATATATTAGCTAGGGCAAATTTGAAAAGGTTCATGTTTTCCCTAGTTATTCAACGTTTGCTTTTTAGTTAAAAGATTGTAAAACCTGAGCTAGGACTGTATGCATGACAGATTAAGTTGCTCTATGTTTTCTTAGTTAAAATGTGGGTTTGACATCAGCTTGAAAGTACCTTATTTGCATATTCATTTCTTTCTAATTTTTGGCATATGCATATATATATATATATATATATATATATATATATTTTTGAAGAAAGTGGAATACTCCACCAGTTTGAAACTGAAGTGCATATATATTACAACCTAAGATGTACTAACTTTCTGTTGTACCAGCCATCTGGTACGTACAAAAAGAAAATAACTTTCTGTTGGCATATGCAAATATAACTCTCACTCATTTTTCATCCATTTAATATTTCAAAAGCATACATGGATTTTCAAACTTAGGAGTATAGATATGAATTATTCATTGCTATATAAAGTAAATTAAGCATATATATAGAATTTTTTAAATAAAAATGTACATACATCAGTTAATTGAAAAATATTTATGGTTCAGTTTCTATGGATCGATGGTCTAAAGTTAAAAAGTATTTCAGGTTTGAGTGTATGATTATCTAAAATGCAGTAAATTATATTAAGGTTTACTACAATTTTTTAGTAAGATCGATAATTTTCAAGAAATACTGTTTTTAATTTTTGATGTACATCACAATTACTTTTTTCCTCTTCGCACTGTTCATTTTATATATTTAATTATTTTTCAAGTGAAAGTTAAAATGAAAGCAATGCTGGCTAGCTACAAACAAGACTTGCTGAACTATATATATATATATATGTATATAGAGTAAATCTAGCGTGCTCCTAGAAGCACGGAGACCTCCTGTGCTCCTAACTCAAAAATTATACTAAATCATCATAAAATTTTGATTTATCATTCTCATTAAATTCTTTATATCAAAATCCCTTAGGATACAAAAATTTTCCATTTTTTGAGTTTCTTAAGTATATGTTTTGAAATTTTTTAGAATGACCTCAAAATAATAATAAAATAGTGTATAAAACTATATAATTTTTAAAAAAAAAATACAAAACAAATACTTAAAAATCTAAAAAAATGGAAAATTTTTGTATCCAATGATAACCTCCTACTTTACCTTTCTTCAACAAACCATATTCTAGGACCACTAGTGATAGCCCCCATTAGAGAGTTACCTATTTGTTTGATATAAAGAATTTAATGAGACACATAAATCAAACTTTCGAGATGGTTTAGTATGATTTTTGAGTTAGGAGCACGGGAAGTCTCCGTGCTCCTAGGAGCACCATCGTTTTACTCATGTATATATATGGTAAAGTATCTGTCCTTAATCCTTATTTAAATAACAGATCAATGAGATCATCATGTTTCATTGATAACAAATCAAAATATATACAGTAAAATTTTACCATTCACAATGAGGAGTGCATGTTGACTATTTATGTAAAATTAGCTAGGTCAACCGTTTTACATATTGTTTTTTTCAACAACAATATATACAGTTCATAACTAGTCCCATGGATCGATGATGGTTGTTATATATATACTCGTTAACAGATATATAGTACGTGCATGCAGTACTCGATTATTTGCAATATTATCTAGAAAAACAATCGCTGTTCTGTTCTCTGCTGTGTTTGAAGTAGTCCTATATATCATCCTTTTAAATTTGTAAGTTTGTCAATTATTGTCATGATGTCAAAATGTCCCTGATCGAGCTGCTGATCAAGTTCCAGAGCGCATATATATATATATATGAGTCCGTATCGGCTACGATCCAAATTGGATCGGAGGACCCTCCAATCCCTGATTCGACGACTGTGGATTTTAGGGGGGTTTTTTTAAAATAATCCCAACCATCCATTTGGGATTGGAGGCTCCTCAGATCCGTTTTGGATCGTAGCTGATTTCACCGCATATATATATGCACTCGTTCATCCTCCACATTATGGTCACAAAGAATTAGACGATATTTAGATCCCCAAAAAAACAAAATGTTATGAAGTATAAACTTATAACTGGTCGATGTGGAATAGCACAAATTGATTAATTAATTTTGTGCAGATCCAAGGCCGGCCAGTCGGCCACAATGAATAAATCTGACAGCAAGATGAGTATGTAGTAGTAGTAGTAGTACTGTTTTGTGGTCGCAGCCACTGCACTGCACTGCACCGGTCTAACTCTTTTTACAATTAGATATATACAATGAGGGTCAGGAATATATCTAGGCATTGGTTTACAATTATATATAATTAATCAGTTGAACTATACTGACTACAGGACGAACTACAGAGTCAGAAGTTGAGTTCAGAGCTCAGACAGAAGGGAAGGGGCTTTAATTTAGTTACAACATTGTCAAATTGACATCATTCATGTGTTTCATGTATATATATATACTACAGTATACCTTGGTCACCCTTGCTTTCATTATATATATGACCAAAGGATGAGCCGTATGCATATATTTTGTAAATACAAATTCACCATTCCTAATTAGTTAACTCAAAAAATCAGGAGTTTAATTAATTAGCCTCACAATATATAATTAATAGTGAATAGTAAATACCAACTGCTTAATTATTGTTCTGACCGAGATTCAAATGCACAATGTGATTTAATTATATATACAGGAATTTCATACAGAGGTAAACTAACTAGCTAGTCAACTAGATTGGCTGTTTAGTTTAAGTTTGACCTGATAAGGACTTCATCTTCATCATATATGAATCATATATAATTGAGTTTGCCAGCAAATTAAATTGAGCTGTTGTTATTAACAGAAGTTCCCTGTATAATAACAGTTGCCTGCTGCATGCGTGCATGTGAAGCAAGATGGTCGGGTCTAAGGACAGCAACTATATTACTTAAAATAGCACCTATATTTTACTTAGGACAGCAAAATCTCTGAATTATATGGAAGAAATCTAAGAAAATCATAATATAAATGGAAAAGTTTTGTTGTCCCAAGTAATATTCTTGTTATTCTTAGGCCTGACCAAGCAAGATTAGTCCAAACATGTTAACCATTTGACTTCTTAATTAAGCTATTAATTAATTAATTTTCTCTCCGAGTCTTGCCCCGTCTCCGCGACTTTAATTTGTGGAATTCCCATCTCCTGTAATCCAAATTTAGATAACAGGACCCTATTATCCCAATGTGATCCGTTCGATCAAAATCAACGGATAACATTAATTACAAAAAAACCTCCTATAATTTTTAATGTGCCGATCGAGTCCGTCCGTTTTGATCTAATTATTAGACAAATAGGGTCATGTTATTCTCAAAGAATAACAGTAGATACGGACTCTTAATTTGTGTATCCATGCTGTTGCCAAGAACTCTTTCGGTCTCGCCATCGTCGAACCTTCAATTTTTTTTTTTATTATCTTTTTCTTTCTTAATTTTTATCTCCCTTTTGTTTTAATTTTTATTCTCTCTTCTTCTCGGTACGTAAATTAATGACCATTAATTAACACCTTTTTAATTATTTTATATTTAAGTAATGAGAAAATTGATGGGTCCTTAATTATTTATGTACCACCTTAAAAAGAAGTGGATAGAATATTAAGTGGATGGATATCTTTGTAAAATCTGGAAAAAAAAAAAAAAAACCAACAAAACTTCACCATCATGCACAGCTTGGTTAAAATACATTTGCCTCCTTAAAAATATTCATTTCGGGGCCCAACAGGGCAGCATTAATTATTGCTTGAAGAATATAGACGAAGAAAAAAGTGTGGAAGGCATTCAGGCAAGAAGTAAGTAATAAAGGATGCAAAAATATATAAATCCTCAAATATATATGGAGATGTGTATGATGATGATGATGAGATCCTGTTCATGTCAGCTAGCAGTGCCATGACATGACCAAAATTTTGGAATCATGTATGTGTAGGGTTTGCAGTCGATGGATCCCGACAGGACATGTTAAGTTTTATTGAAATGAAAGAGGTGTTTGACAAGCTAAAGCTAGCCACTAGCTAGATCGATCTCTTCAATCATTTTTTTTTTTTTTTTTTGAGAAAATCTTCAATCATTTAACCCT
The DNA here is from genome assembly GCA_030179965.1 of Cyperus esculentus. Lineage (NCBI taxonomy): Eukaryota > Viridiplantae > Streptophyta > Magnoliopsida > Poales > Cyperaceae > Cyperus > Cyperus esculentus. Next base: position 2,472,239 of record JASGLE010000030.1, read on the forward strand.
TCCTCAATTTTGTTATAAATGTGTAGATTTATTAATTTCCGCTTGATTTTATATCTGCTTCATGATGGGACGTGTTGAGGGAATCCATCCCCCTCTCTAGATAAATGTCACAAATTAATATATAAGAGAAGCCATCTATATCGAGTAATTATTAATTAATAGGTGGGTTTTTCTTTTCAGTTAAAGTAGATGTAGTCAAGTTTTATATATATAGAGTCCGGCTAAGGTAATATAGTTTTACCGTACTACGTAGTTCGTATCTCAGTTTTCAGTATCTAAATAGTCGATTCGAACCGCTCAATGTGATCTCTATATCAAAATATGCTAGGAAACCAAATTTTACGATTTTTAAAATTTTTTTGCTATTTTTAATGATGGGGAGAAAATGGCTAGATCCAAGTATTATGATTCATACAAAACAACAATTTTCTCCTTATAATTAAAAATAGCAAAAAAATTCTAAAATTTGATTTCCTAGTATATTTTGATATAGAGATCAAATTGAGCGGTTCGAATCGACTATTTGAACATCGGTAACGGAGGTACGGACCGCATAGCACGGTAAAACCGTGATATGGATATCACCGTAGCCGGACTCTATATATATATATATATATTTTTTTTTTTTATTCACATCAAGTTTTATATATTTGTAGGATCAATTTTCGAAATTCAAAGTCTTCAATTTCCAGTTCACAGAAAAAAAAAAAAAAAAAAAAGTCATTTTTAGTTGAATCGAGTTCAATTTGCTCCATATATATTTATATGATTTTGATTTCTAATTTTCGGATGGGATGTTAAATTAATTTTAACCTTGACGTGCTTCGAAATTAATTAATTAAGCATGACAAAATTACGATCCCAATTTTGCACCAGGCAGAAAAATAGCAAATTAAAATGCAGTAACACAAGCTTTCAATACGCAATGTCAATTAAGATGCCAATCCAAGTTTCCCTAATTAAACATCAACAGCTCTTATATAGCAAATCGCTTCAGAAAATAAGATTAACAAATTATTATGTGGAACATGCATGAACTTTACAAAAGACTAACTAATATCAAATAATTCAAACCCAAACATGCCTGCCCCATCCCAGGCACAGTAGTAGTGGGTGCAGACTTTCTCTTTTCCATGTAAATTCGTAATTTCTTGTATAATATACTTCATTCAAGTTTTACTCCCTAGCTCAAGGGTTTCATTTCATATATATGCCCTTACATAGAATTTAATGGAGATCTACCTACACATTGTTGGCAAGAAGCAGAACAACTTTTTGCGTGCCGAAATAGGCTAGTTATAAAGCATTGGATTGACGCAGGGGAAGATATACGAGTAATAGCTAACGTACATATACTATCTGTCCACAGCGTCTGTATGAGTAATAGCTAACATACATATATTATCTGTCCACAGCATCTATAGGCTACAAAATCAGATCTATCTGTTATAAAATCAGGTGTATTTGTTACATTCTGAGTGTGTCTATAGACGTATGGATGCATTTTCAAGGGACACAGTATTCCTGTGTTTGGTAGCCGTATGTAGTAAAATTGATTTAAGCTCTTAAATCAATTTTAAGTCACCAAACAGAAGTGATTTAAGATGTAGTAAGTTAACGCAGTTATATAGGTGTAGTAAACTAAATCACCAACATTTCACATCTTTTACACATAACATTAACTTTACTTCATCTATTTACTTCACTACCACCAAACACCACCGATTTAAGGTGATTTAACGTTTTACTCCGCTTTAACTTACTTCCTCTGTCCACAAAAGAATGAATTTGTAGCAAAAGTCAAAGGAAATAGTGGAAGAGTGAAATTACTTTTATGCCCTCAATTAGTAGAAAAGTGAACATTCTTGAAAGGAAACGAGGGGTATTTTGGGAATTTCGTAATATATATATATATATATATTTTTTTTTTTTTTTTTTTTTGAGGAAGAAAGTGGATTCAAACAAAAGGTATAAATTCATTTAATTGTAGATAAGTTGTAAAGAGTATAAATTCATTTAATTTAATTGTGGACGGATAAAGTACTACACTTCCCAAACGAGGCTACGTTTCTCAAGATATATATATATATATGACCGACACAACGAAAGGCTAAGGTATAGCTACATTGATAGATAGATGGATGGAAGTTATACATACATAACATAACATGAGATGTTCCAATCAAATGATGAGACTCTCTGAATCCTAGAGAGAGAAAAGGTGTGAGATGAGATATTATTGACGTCTAGCTAGTACCTGCATCAATTATATTATATTACATAAAGATCTCTGCAATTATTTATTTATTGCAATTTTAATTTGTTTAAACCTGCATGCAATCTCATTTAATTTGTAGCATTAATTTGGACTCGATAATAATTTTACAAAAAATAAAAATTCACTAGTATTGTTGGTTTCACAATTAAATGTTATGGGTTTTTGAAATATTTGGTTCTTTAAAATTATGTTTTATTGTTTTCATAATTATAATTATCTTTTTATGAGAATTGAATTAATTTTTAAATTATAAAATTTGAATTTGTTGGTAAAAGTTTGAAGGACCAAGATGGTATCTTTGAAACTTTAAGGACTGATATTAATTATAATTAAGCATCAATTTGGTACTTTGGAAATGTTTGAGAATAAAATTAATAAAAGCGTAATTAATTAGAAACAATTCATGTAGTTTACTCTTACTAATAATTTAAAAAACAAAGGCTAATTCTGATATGGATCGGATAAAATATGGACCGTTCATTTTTCACAATCGGATGGTCGTGATATGTCTTTTTAGGTACAATTAAAGAGACGTGTTTGATAAGAACCGCTCGATTTAAAATAAAAGGTTCGTTAGCCGATCCATAGAATAACTACTCAAAAACAAAAATATGAGAATTCTATTCTACTAGGGTGACATTTAATTTCAGGGAAGCAGGGAGGAGTAGCCATTGGCTATAAATGAGGTAGGGGTGCATTATTATTACTTTGCTTGGATGCATTTGTTTTGCGGTGTCAGCAGAGAAGTTATATGAAATGAACCAGTGAAGCATAGCATTGCATATTGCATTGCATTGCATTGGGTCTCTGTAGAGAGAATAGGGTTTTGGAAAAGACATCTCAAGGCACAATTCCATCATAGATCATATAGATGGAGCTGGCATGGGAGCTGGCACTGTTTGTTGATATATAGGGGGGGTTAAGATCTGGTGTATTATGCATAGGGATATATATAGCAGACAACTCAACAACGTGACTTGGACTCTACACTAACCCTCCCTCCCTCCCTCCTTCCCTCCATCCATGTGTCTTTTCCCCTTTTTCTATTTTCTGCAAGTGTCACATTTAACATATGTATTTGTTTATAATGTTTTGCATAATAATAAATGCCCCGATCTGGCTAGTATATAATATATATTTCTGCATTTATTGTTTGTCTTATTGTTATTGTACCTTGTTTTGATCTATCAATGCTCAAATTCACCAAAAAAAAAAAAAAAAAAAACAAGAAGAAGAAAAGAAAAGGATCTATGAATGAATGAAAATATATACTGTGCCAATCATGTCTGGTAATTAAATCTTAATAAGGGAGGCGACTTCCTTTAATGTATATAAGGCATTGGAGCTACCAAGTAACTGTTCATTTGGGTGTGTTTGGCAACCAAAAATTAGAATAGAATAGCAAATAATAGCTATTCCATGTGCCAAACAGAAAATAGCTATTCGAATAGCTCTAAAAAATTGCTAATCCGCTATTCCTCCTATTTGGTCGAATAGCGGGATAGTTATCCGAATAGCTCTAAAAATATTTATTACAATACTATTCTAATTGTCATTTGCCAAACAATATTTTCCACTATCTGAATAGCTCTAAACATCATTATTCTTTTTACTCTTCCAACAACCACTAATCCATTTTTACTAATCGTATACCACTATTCTATTGTTATTCCTTAATTTGCCAAAAGGACACTTAGTTATTGAAATTCCAAACTTAAAAAAAAAAAAATTCTTCATTTATTTTAGTATGTCACGTCACAATTGACAAGATGGACTAATAATTCTAGTATGTCGGCTATAGATAAAAATCAATAAACTAGATGCCTATAGATAAAAAATCAATAAACTAGGATAAGAACATTTTATAATGCCAATTGTCCACATCTTTTTCAAATTTCCTTTACGAACATTCAATACTAGGTATTAGTACATTTTTAAAGAGAAAAATCAAGCGTCCATTAGATAACATGTCCATACGTCCATAGTGTACAAATTTTATAACAGCTATATATATCAATTTTGTAACATATAAAGTTCGGAAGATGTCCACTCTATGGATTAACATAGAAGACACATAAGTTATTATGGGTCCCACTTGTTACATTCTCTGTGTCTTATATGGTTGTCCATAGAATGGACGCTAGGTCTTACTCTATAAAGTTTATGGACATCCATAAAATGAACGCTAGGTAACACTCATTTTAAAATGGATATTTCAAAATTTCAGTTAAACCATGTATATATTTCCAAAACAATATTTACACCATAAACCCAGAAAAATTATAGGAATCATTTCTCTTTATTATATCATTGCCTCGATGTCCCAAGTAGAGAATATATATATATATTTTTTTTTTTGAACAAAGCCCGTAGGCATACTCCCAATTATCCCCTGCCCAGTCCTTGCTAGGACTTGATCCTAAGTCTCCGCGGTGAGAGCCCATGTCACTACTACTAGGCCGTGGCCTCGGTGACCAACAGAGGCGGATCTACGTGTAACCAATGGGGGTCAATTGACCCCATTTGTTATGAAAAATCGGTTACTACATATATTTTAAGTGAAAATGCTAAGTGCAATGGAGAATGACCCCCATACTTTTACAAGAAGTTCCTAGTGATGACCCCCATTCCTCAAAATATGACAAATATGTATCTTGCTTTTTGTGTACAACATAAAGGACCCAAAATAACATTTCCCTTTACCCGTGCCATGAAAGATCCAACATCCTAGTCTTATATCTATCTTTCAAATCTCCAAGAGTATCCCAATTTTTCTATATATATAGGACGTCAAGTTTCCAATTTAATTTCTTCTCCTAATTTTCAGCAAATTCTTTTCTGTTTTATATGCCAATTAACCGACTTCAAAATAAAAAAATTTTCAATACCTGTTGACTAATAACCTTTTCTTTTCTTAATAAAAATAATTAAAACTTTTAACTGCTAGTATTAGGAGTATCTAATTAAAACTTCTTTTTGTTTTTCATAAAAATAATTAAACTTTTAATTTCAAATAATATAATACAGACTTTGAACTAATATGATTGTTTATTAGAGAAATAGCGCTTGCAACCATTTTATACCGCATTCCACATTCAATATTATAGAATCTTTGCAAATATTTTGATTTTGATACGCGTGGAGTGTATAGGCTTTTACCCTAAATAATACAATCAATCGCAAGCGTACGATATTATGCAATATAGTCGGGATCGTATCCACAGGGACGGTACTAAATTTAGACAGATCTTTGTTCACAATTCTAATCCTAAAAGTAACCGATTCGTAACCAATTTGGGGGGGGTTTGTTTGAAGTTGGTTGGTTCCTAAATTATTAAAAAGTAGTAAAAGACTCTAAAACAATTATGAGACAAACGTTCCTAGGGTTTTCAGAATCAGTTTGATGTTTGGACTAACTGCCTGCGTTCCGCACCCGAGAGGGTGCGAACCGCAAGATGTACAAATTTGTGGTTCTCTGTCTGTTCCTTGCTTGGTATGGTTCGCACCTGTCACCAATGCGATCCGCAGGGAACAGATCAGAGTCAGTTCAAGCTCAGTTTCTATTGTTGATCAAAGTTACCGATCCCCAACTAACCCAAAGCAATTACAAGTCCCTCAACTCTCGTTTGTTGGCACTTTTAAATACTTTTAGATCAATTCGAAATCTTTAGATTATCTCTAACCTAAACCCAATTTGCTTTCGATCACAGGTACGGTTTAACTCACGTTATAACCACAACTTCTCCTCTCGGATACAATTGGACAACAAGTTATCTACCCAAATAGTGCAAGTATTGAATCTCTATCAATTGACGTTAAGTTTTCCAACTAGACTATGCCCAATCCACAGGTCTATCAAAATAGGGTGAACTACTACAAGTGCACTCTCATGCAATTAGCAATTCTGGCCTAAGAAGATATAAATCTACCAACTAGATACGAACATACATCCACAGGATCATATCAAAGAACAAGAAAACAATTCAAGCACAATTATGAATAAGCTCAAAGCAAATATGAAAATAACTTCAATGCATAAACGTTAAAAGCAAGTATTCAATTAATCCATACATACAAACATCATCCTAAACCCCAAGAACAAAGGCGACTACTCACGCCTTGACATGACTAAACAGCAAAATAAAATAAGGGAAAAGAAAGAACCGATCGAGCTTAGGAATAGGCGAGTAACCAACTCCTTCACCTTGGCGGCGATGAACTCCTCCCTTGACAAAACTAGACTCTCAACTAAACAATGACTATTGACTAAACTAATCTCAACACATGAGACCTACACAAGACAATGAGAAAGTACCCCTAGGGGTCCCTTTTATACTAGAAGATGCCTTCAGTTTTAGTCGTTCCACTTCTGGATCCTTGGGACGCAAGTATGGAAAAATAGATCGCCGGAAGTTAACGTGCAATAGAAATAGCGATTCTGCTCAGTTTTAGATGTCCTGCGTTTCGCACTAAATATAGTGCGGTCCGCAGTTGGAAGTTCAGAAATAGCAGTCCGCAAAAATAGGAGTGCAATCCTGTTTTTAGACTTCTTGCGTTCAGCAGAAATGGGAGCGCGGATCGTGCTATCTTTGGATATGGCGGTTGTGAGTCGGCACGTCTGAATGGGCTGCGTTTTGGGCTCATTGCGTTCCGCACCTGATGGAGTACGGTCCGCAGGCCTACTGGGCTGGGCTCCGGTGGTTGTGCTCATTGCTCCTTTGCTCTAAATCTGGCCCGTTTTAGCTCCAAAAACTCTGTTTCTCTGTAAATTGGGCCAAAAACACAGAAGTAACTAATTTCTAGGCAATCTTCTAATAAATGCTAATGAACTTAGGATTTTGGTACAAAAACTAGGTGCAAGTCTGGTTAAAATGCAGATATGAAATAGGTGCATCAGATTTCATGTACGTAATTATTACAAGAAGAAAATAAAAAAAGAAAATGCAATTCTACCATCAAAAAAATTATATGTAATTTTTGTTACTTAAACATTTTTTTAAAAAAAATATATTTCATCATATCCGTACATAATTTTTAAAGATATAATATAAACTCATGAAATTTATCCATATAAACTGATATTTAAAATTTGTAAAAATTTGACCCCCATTCTTGAAAATGCTGGCTCCGCCCCTGGTGACCAAGTAGAGAAGTTGGAAGAGTCAAACTTAAAAAGTGTATCTTCTAAGCTAAATGTCGTGCGGTTGAGGCTACAAAACTTGAAGAAGCTTTTGTTTGCTCTGCTTTAACAGAAGACAACTTAGACAAGTATCTTTTCGATCAAATCACTCAATCTAACTTGCTAGCTGAAATGACTATATTTCTATATCTATTTACCATGCACGATGTTACAGCATGCCATTGTACATAAACAATGTGAAATCTAACGCCATCCGGAAAAAACTCGATCGGTCCATGGCAGCATGAGAAGTTGCTGTTCCCAAATTGCACATCTAGGTCAAGTTTTGTACTTGCATGTATGCATGCTCAAATAGATGCTTTGTCCCTTGTTTATGATTTTAGTGATCATATATATGTATATGTTATTATGTATAGTTTGATCGAGTCATGGAAGAAGAAAGAACATGTCGCCGACATACTAACATTATAAAACGCATCCATTTATATACTTTTTATCATCGTAAAGGCACTTTTTAAGGGGACTTTAGATTTGGCAACTACATATATATATATATATATATACATGCATGCGGTTTCCCACTTAGCCAACACAATATGCAGCCAACATTATCTGTACAATTAATAATAACTACATGATTATGATATATATAAAAGGTTATATGTAGGTTTGTGGGGATGGAAACATAAACATTTTACAACCCTGTGGAGATTAATTAATTAACTACGTACTGATCGGAATTTGGGGAACTTTATTTAAAGTATATATTGTCCATATATAGCAGTCACTTGACAACTTCATCTCTCTATATATATTTAATTATTTATGACCAAGTATATATATGTGTGCGTTTAAAATTATTCAAGTTGAAACTTTTTAGGTGGGGAAATTTCATAGATATTTTGAAAGATCATTAGCTAAGTTAAAGTAACTAAATAAAGGGGAGTAATCAATTAATGGACAATTAATCTTTGATACTTGGAAGAGAAATAAAATTTTAAGATAATAAAGGTGAATGATAGAATATGGAGAATATCTCATCAATTTATTTTTTTTAACAATCAATTGATTGATTCTTATTTGTTTGAAGGTATAATAAAATTTACCACCTCTCATCCTCATTAATTTATTACGTACTTGTTTTCCCATTAATTCCACCATCACCGGGGCATAGCTTTACTTCTAATAATAATTAATAAATATAAAACCATGCATTAGCTTATGCATTGCATGCACATTAAAAATTAAAAGGATATATTTTATGTCCTGACATAGAACTATTTTATTCATTATTTTATTGGGTGCCGAGTGCCGACATTCTTGATATTGAGGGACTAAAAGAATCAAAGATTTGCTTTAACTACGACGCTATATGGCTCAAAATGCGGCTGCATATTATAAAATCTAGCTCGTATAAAAAATTGAATCAGGGACAGACCTGTCCGTTCCTTCAATTCACATAGATAAAAAGATTAGGGAAAAAAAATGAGAAGAAGACTTGTGTCATTTCTCTTGTTTCTCCGAGGATGCTTGGGATATGATATATCTGTACGTCAACTCAGCAATGTGGATGCATGGAGATGTGATGTTTCCAAAGTGTAAATTTATCATATTATATTATGCAATAGATTAATTATAGATTCTAGGCTTAATTTTTGACATACCCATCAAAACTTGCTAAATAGCCAATATCCCCGTCAAAGCACTCTAATAGCTTATATCCCCATCAAAAGTTAATTTTCTTTCTTTTATCCCCTTTTATTTATAAAACCCACTATTAGTATATTATAAAACACTAAATTTACTCTTTTACCCTTTATTTGCAATGGGGATGTTCATTTTAAATTTGTTATATGATAAAGTACGACTCTTTAATTAGTACTTAAACAATAAACTCATTATATATTTCAAATCTTTCGTCCCATTTCAGTATTTGACATGTTTCCATTCTCAGTATTGACATGTTTCAACCTAGTAAACAGTATTAAAGCTAGAGGTGGCAAAACCCGACCCGACTTGAAAAACCCGCCCGACCCGACCCGACCCGACATTTTCAGAAAGTCAAACTGATCCGACCAACCCTGGCCCGACTCAATCCCAACCCGACCCGAGATCAAACAGTATGCAATCCAACTCAAATCAAAATACGATAAAAAAAAACTGATATTAAAATTGATCCGACCCGATCCGCTCATCACCCGACCCGACCTGACCCGAGATCTTCTAAAAGGTCAAACTGACCCGACCCGCCCGCCCGATTTGCCACCTCTAATTAAGGCCGTCATAGCAACCATTCCGACTGTACCAACAAGGTCTCCTAACTCTTGCTGATATATTTTTTAGCAAAGAGACAAGATAATGGGAAGCATTATTAATGAATTAGAACGTTGATAAAAGAACGGAGATGCAGAAAATTAACTTTGGCAGAAATGTAAGCCGCTACCCTTTTCTTATCCAATCTGTCAAAAAATTTAAGGCAGCTCTTCATTTTTTGAGAAGGGTATGATTGTCTATTTTAAATTTTATGCAAGTTAAGTGATATGTTATATAATAAAAGGGGATAAAAGAAAGATTGCTAATTTTTTATGGGATATAAGCTATTAGAGTGGTTTGATGGGGATATTGGCTATTTAGCAAGTTTTAATGGGTATACCAAAAATTTGGCCTAGATTCTATTATCCGGGAACATGGGCCCATACACCGAAGAGGAAGGTTAAAAAACAATTAAACAATATGCCATGGCTAATTGATCTATAATGTATCACAAAATGTATATCACTGATTCACTGTGTATTATTTTTGTATATAATAGTTGGGAAGCAATTAAATTTAGGTTTGAAATTTAAAATTTTAGTTAGATGCATCCCCTTAATTTGAAAACCTTACAAGTGAAATGTTTGTTTTTATTATTTTTTTTTAGATGAAGATGACTCGTCAACCCACTTAAATTTAAATGTTTATTAAAAAAAATTATATTCTGGTTTTGAACATACGACCTCCCACACAGAGGGCATTACATTTAGCTCCTAGACTAAAAACTAATTCTATCTCAATGTTGCGCATCTCGCAAATGATAAATGAAGAAACAAGAAATAGAAATCAACCTGATGATGATCAAGAAATAATGATCAATATATAGGGATATGTCATTTGTTTGTATGGAAAGGCAAGTATTTAATTAACTATATATGTCTTTGTCATTTTCCCTATTCTCTGAATTTTCCATAGGTGGAAGGCACCTTTAACTATTTATGTCGATATAAGACGATAAAATTAATTACGTCTAGCTCAACATTCACTCCTCTTGTTTGTACATATATATACGATCCTTCCATAATTTTCTTCTTCTTAATTGTATTGTATATTACGAGTTGAGTTACCGTATTTTGCATAACAAATTGGTGTCCGTGTTATGCGCTCGTATGTCAGCAACTGTAACTCCGATGGCCAATCCGATTGGACCGATGCATTCTACGTATCGAAATCTCATAGGATACAATTTTTTTTCTATTTTTGGAGATTCCTAACTATTTTTAACGATTTTTGAAAGATAGCCAAGAAATAATAATAATAAAATAATCTATTTAGAATTCAAATTCATGGTCATTTTTTTTTTAAATCATTAAAAATAGTAAGCAATCTTAGCAATCTCCAAAAATAGAAAAATTTTGTATCCTACGAGATTTCAATATGTAGAATGCACCGGTCGAATCGGATTGGCCATCAGAGTTACGGTTGCTGAGATACGAGCGCATAACACGGACGCCAGTTTGTTCAAAACACGGTAACCTAATTCTCTATACTAGAGCTGTAACTCGGGCTTCGCCCCGAAAAGTGGTATCAAATAAATAACCAAGAATTTTATAAAATTTTAAATATTTATATTAAACAAAAATTAAAAAAAAATTGTAGTTTTTTATGTAAGTAAATAATAATAATAATAATAATAATAATAATAATAATAATAATACAATAATTTATAAATAAGAACATATATAAATGTTGTTCCATTTTAAGAGTTAAAATTTGTTTTAGACATATCACATATTCACATTCATCTTATTTAATGATGAGAGAAAAAAATATAAGCCATTGGATCAAAGTAGATGAAGAGTTTCAAATATAATCAATGGTTGATAATAGTGATGATGTGACATAGTTGAGATACTTGGAAATATACCCTCTTTATGGAGTATGGATTACACATATATATGCACAACAATCAGATTATCACAAATCACGATGGATTGGTCTCCTAAACATAGCAACAGAAGATCATGACATAAAGAGGACACGAAGAATTAAAAAGGCTCTATTGATGGTAGGTAGGTGAAGAGATTAAAACCAATCCCAAGAAGGTGAAAATTAAAAACATATTCCCCCCCAAATCCAATCCTTTCCCAGTTCCTTACACCAGAGGTGGATTTCATGTGGGGTTAAGTTGCACAGCAGCAGAAACAGCACTGCAGCACAGGTAACTTCCCCGACGTTCATGCTTGATATATATATTTTTTCTTTTCATTTTCCCATAGTCGTATTAAACAATACGTACGAATTAAGAGGAAGAGGACATGTAAAAGCGACAATATATATATGCACTCGTGGGGAATGGAAAATGGATCGATCGGTGCATGCAACTTGGAGTTTAAAATTTAAAATGGTAAAAAATTAAATATATGTTTCTAGTGCTGATCGACCGGAAACATCTGTTGCGTCCATAGAAAAACCGTCCGTATATACATCCATAGACGTGTACGAAATGTAACAGATACGTTCCGAAATATAACAGATACATCATAATTTATGAACTCTGTGGACGGTTTTTCTGTGGACGCCAGGTATTACTCGTTGATGATAGAATATAGATAGATAGATAGGGGATGTGTGTGTGTATGTATTGTCCTGTTCAACGCCACACCGAGCTGCTCAGACATACCTGTCTCCCCTTCTCCGGATCACGAGGCCATTTTTATTCCCAAAGCTTGGCTCTACTTGCGTTGTTAATTAATCTCACCAGCATTTCTGTCGCCTGCATGTAGAAATATATACTATATAGTTCACAATTTCATGATATATATAAATGATCTGTTTGACTGTTTGAAAAAATCCGCAACTTGTCCACGATATTTTGTTTTTAAATTTTTTGTTGTGTGTTTCGGTTCATTTATCAAAATTTGAAAGTTCGGATATGTAATTCAATTATCTTTTCAAAATATGAAGGATTTTATATTTGTGTCATGCTCTTACAAAATGATAAAATTTTATACGGATTCGTTGTTATTTATCAATAGATTATGTGCTCAACGATCTATATTTAAGCAGCTTTAAAGAGAACAGTTTATACGTTAACAAATGTGCTATAAAATGAATGGATCAATTCCACATGAAAAATTCGTACTAAGAAATTAAATACGAATTATATAATTAAGAAAGGGAATAAATTGGAAGATCATGCATGAGAGTGTTGACCTTGCAACATATATATGTGATAACAGATAAATCTATATTAAACTTAACCCTTTATGTTGTACGTACTGTCAATATCAAATATGATTTACAACTAATATAAATTATACCAGCACTAGCAAGATGCTTAACAAACTTTTTTTTTTTTTTGGAGATAAAAATGAGGGTCAAGCCACATTTAAAATATCTATAAAAGACTCCTCGTCCAGGTTTCAAACCCGCGACCTCCCCTTAACAAACTTCATAATTAGAAAATAGGTTAATTTTACTATGCATTGTCAAATCCCTTTTAAATTATTAATGTAGACAATAGAGTGCTCTACCATAAAATTCTGCTTACTTTTATTTATAGGTATTTTTTTATTATATACTATTATACTTCTATACTCAAATCAGTAGTTCAATCTAAAATGAACAATTAAAATATCTTCAAAATATTTCAACGGCACACAATTGGACTCAAGAGGAGAGGAGATGGGTCTTGAGCTTTTAGTTGATGGGCCGAGGTAAGGGCCACATGTCATTCACACCTTTTGCAAATTACTATCTGTTAGCGCACCAAAGAGGAAACAAACAAGAGACGGATAAAAGCCCACATGATAAAACCCAGAAGCCCAAGTAGCAGAAAGTAAAAGCCCATGATGATAACCTACCCTCTTTCACTTTCCCAAAATTACAAAACAACACAAAACAACACAAAATAATCAATCAGAGGAACAAATCGAAATTAAGGATGATGCTGTTGCTCCATGGCTTTCCCTTTCCCTTTCCCCTTCCCCAAATCAAGATATCAAACCCAACTCAAAAAACCTTGACAACAAGGGCTTCTTTAAAGGGTAATAACAACTTCAGCCCCAGGTCGTACGGACAGGAGCAGGTAAAGGAAACACAAACAGAGGAGCAAAAGAGGTGCCTCCGGTGTGGAACTGTGTACAAGGATAAGAGCAACTCTCCCACCGCTTGTTCCTTCCATGGCCACATCAATGGTAATGGCTTTTGAATGATTGAGTGAGTGAATGTTTTACAATGGGTAGGAAATATTGTGGGTCTTGGGCTTGCTTTTAGGCCCATATTATACATGTATGTATGTCTTTTGGGTATTTAATACCGTGATAGCATGTTGTTGTTGGTCCTAATATAAGACCTATCATCAGTCATAGAAGTAACAAACATTATGACAAATGGACCATATATGGGTTCAGCTGTAACAGTTACATTCACGGTGTAATTTCTATGGGCCGTCCATCAATGGACGCATGAAGTTTATGTAATATATACTCGTGTAGTGGGTAACAAGCATGGTTGTATCTGTACCGTCCCTGAAATAATTGTCCATACATTCATAAATATACAAATTTTGTAACAGATATATCAATTTTATAATTTGTATCTCAAATTTGTAATATCTAAACTCTATGAATGTTCATAATATGAACTCTAGTTAGCACTCGATTCATTTGATTTTAGCTTGATACAAGTTGTGCTGCCTTAATTTTCCAAGATCAGTAGACCTTCAAAGCATCATAATCATAATCCTTTGTTGATATCAGGGGAGAGAGGGCTGTTTGCGTTGGCGCCACCGCATCAGGGGATAGACGGCGAGTGGAGCGACAAGAGCGGCGTGACAGTTTACAAGTGGAACGAGAAAGGTAGCCGGCCAAACACCGGCCGCTCGAATTGGAAGAGCAGATGGAGCTGCTGCTCCGAGTATGACGAGAATGCCCCGCCATGCCGGCGTGGATGGCACGTGTCCTACGACGACGGCCACACACTTTACTAAATTCCTGTTTTGTACTTCTGTAACTGTAAACCATCTGCAGTTCTTCTCAGTACTTACTTTCTCAGGATTGATATTGACAACACATGTTGTGATGTTGATCCTATAATATTACTCTGTTTAATGTTTTGTTATATCCTAACGTCTATTGAAAAACCGTCCATATCGTCTATATGTTACATTTCACTATTTCGGGATGTATGTGTTACATTTCGGGGTGTATCTGTTACATTCCGTACACGTTTAGTTTTTCAATGGACGCAAGATGTTTCTCTATAAATAATCTCTGATAGTGTGTTTACAAGCATTAAAATCTGTAAGTTTCTTCTGTTTTAGTCTCAGTTGTATGATTTCTATCAAATATACTTATTCTATATAAACTTTCTTCTGATTTGCAAAATGTTGTTGTTAGGGTATAAGCCAAATAATAAGACCCCAATTGAGTTGAGTATGGATAAGGGAATTCTGCCAGTCACTACCAGCAAGCCACCTAGCTCATATTTCTGGCTCTCACCACAGCCACAAAGCCCCAAACCAAAATCCAAAAATGACCCAAATCTTCTCCACAGAGCACTGAATCAAAAAAAAAAAAAAAAAAAAAATCAGCACCACCAACATCACCATGGCTAACCTTTTATCTCCGGCTACCCTTCTATCGGTACCCGCCACTTCCGCCCGATCGAAAGCTCAATTTAAGCCCCAAATCACATGCCAATTATGTTCAAACTCCAAGTTATCATTCTCGAATACTGCCACACTTCTGACTGCCACGGCTGCCTCGCTGCTTCTCATTTCCACAGCACCAACAATCCCTACTGCTGTAGCCGCTGATCAGGCAAGCCTACATATCTACTATGGTACCGCTGCCAGTGCTGCCAATTACGGTGGCTACGGTGGCAACTCCAGCAAAAAGGACTCGGCTGAGTATGTGTACCTCGTACCGGACTCGTGGAAGGAGCGTCAAGTGTCAAAAGTTGAGAAGGGAACCAATGGCACTGACAGTGAGTTCTTCAACCCCAGAAAACGCACCGAGCGTGAATACTTGACGTTCCTTGCGGGTTTCCGGGCTCTTGCGCCTGTTGATGTGGTGTTGAACAACCTTGCATTGTCGGATGTCGGTCTACAGGATCAGATTGCGAGTGCCGATGGCGTCAAGTCTAGCCAGAGAACCGACGACAAGGGTCAAGTGTACTACGAGTACGAGATCGAAGGGGCCGATTCGCATAGCCTGATTTCGGTAACTTGTGCAAAGAATAAGCTGTATGCACATTTCGTCACTGCACCGAACTCCGAGTGGAGCCGCGACGAGGACACGCTCCGGCAAGTGCACGAGTCCTTTAAGACCGTCGATCCAACTGCAGCCGGTTCCACTTAGGAAACATGTTTGTTGTAATTAAGCTGCCTAATTTTCTATAATTATGATAGGCCATTATGATGTGAATTTTTAAAGTGAAAGAGTGATTATAAATGGGCCTGTATCTGTGTTAAGGATTGTATAGATCAAGAGGAACATTTTTAGTGAGATCAATTCTTTTTTAAAATTCAAACTTCCAATTTATTCATCAGCAAATCCAAGTCCAACTATCTTGATATTTTACTTTTGAGTTTTGACTATTGTAAATTTTATTTTACCCAATTTTAGCATTGAATTTGGTATGCTTGAAGAGATAATTATGTGTAAAATTAAGATACTTTCTAAAAAATTGATGGTTGATCGAATTTGAAAAATATCAAATAAGCATAAATGTAAATGTAATAGAGGGTAAAAGTTTTGGGCTTTTGCCTTTTTCCTTTTGGTATTGAATAAAAAAACAACTTGTGAGTTGTGATAATTATCTTTAACACAACGCAACTAATCTCAGCACTAGAATTTCATTTGATGAACATTCCAATTTCCAACTATGATTCTTGATTGGAAGCATACATAACACCTGTCACCAGAAAAAAAAAAAAATAAAAAATATTATCTATTCCTCCTCTGCCAGACATTTTAATTAATTTAGTGTATTCTCCACCCTGGATCCAGAGATGCAATGCAATGGAAGAGAATGATTGGCACCCACTACAATTTCACATGCAGGCACATAACATAACAACCTTCAACCTAAATTAAGAGAAAAAAAAAAAGAAAAAAAAAAAGAAACAACTATTCTAAATTTCTAATCATGTCTAACACATTCTATCCAACCAATTAACTTGAACCAATCAATAACAAATTGCCTTTAAAAAACAGCCAAGAAACTATATAAACCCCTAGGCACTCTTTCTATTCCTCAACAAGGCAAAAGAAGCTTATAAACACACAAAGCATCTATCTTTCATCTCCAAGAAGTAACAAAGTTGATTTCTTTTTTGCAATGGAGATGAAGAAGATTGCCTGCGCCGTCCTTGTTGCCGCCGCATCCGCCTCCATGGCGTTTGCCGCCGACGCTCCCGCTCCGTCTCCCGCTAGCGGCTCCTTCGCCCTCACGCCTGCTGTCGGCGCCGCCGTCGGGGCCTCTGTACTGTCATTCTTCGCATACTACATGCACTAAGTTTCAACTGTATTAGGGAGAAGGAAATATGATGAGCTTATCTTTTAATTTCCATTTTATTTAATTATTACATGTTGTATTTATTTTGTTTGCATTGTATTCTGGCTTTTTTTTTAATGTGTTATTGAGAGTCACATTCTGATTCTAATTTTTTTTTTTTTTCCTATTACCGTCTCTTTTTAATTTTTAAACAAATTTGAACCATATTTCCTTTTTCTAATAGGGGTGAATGAATACATCTGATCAATCTAATTTCAAACTAATTTAACAACAAAAGAACTGAACACACTGTGCCAGACAGATCACATGGGCATGCAATCGATCAGGTTGTAGCTTTCTGCTGGCAAATGGTTCTGGGCCCAGTTAGGACTGTCAATACAACAAATTTTGCATTATTTTGTTTTGTCCAAACTAAATGATTAACGCAACGATTTGCGGTATCGTTAAACAAAACGAAATAATATATTTCATTTCGTTTTCTATTTACATATAATAATACCACTAAGAAATGATTATTTTCGTTTTTCGTTGCGTACGAACGATTTATGGTTTCGTTAAACGAAACGAAACGAATATAAAACGAGCCATTTCCGTGATCGTTTCGTTGTGTTGACACCCCTAGGCCCAGTAATCCAGCACCCAAAATTGGATCTTTAAGGGAAATGGGGAAGATTAAAAATGATAATGATCAGTTTAATTTCAATGCTAGTTTTTCTTGCATGTAATCGGTGAAAGTTCAAGCATGTAATCGGTGACAATGTTTCCTCAAAAAAATAATGAATTAGTAAAAATAATAATAGACTAAAGAGAGTAATGAAAATGATTTCTTTATTAAACCTCCATTGATTACAGAATAGTCTCTATTTATAATAGAGAGCATTGTATCTTAATTACAAAAGAACCTGTTGACTTTGGTCAACCTAAGCTATCTATCCATTATTATACATGACTTGCCTAATAAATAATAATGAAAAAAATGGTGGCAATGTTACATCATGTCATTACCAGAAAACAGGGCTCATCTCTGCCGTTCAGAATAAATAACATTTAGTTTGCAATTTGAATGGTTAGGAGACAATCTCATATTGATCGGAATTGTTTACATTTGCGTATTTTGGTGGGTGATTGTCGAATTATCATCTTAACCAAGACATATTTTGAAAATTATATTTGAAAATGTTATTCTTACCTTCAAAAATGTTAAACAGATAAATCCTTGCGAGTCTTACCCTTATATCGCCTTCTTTTTTCTATCCCCATCACTTGTCATCGGTTTTTCAATTTTGGTGTTTAATGTTACAGCTTTTAATTTAAAAAAAATTAGTTTCAACTTTAAGAATTTTTATATGACGCAATATATTGTAATAGCACACCAAATCAAGTGAATGGCAGATTAAAAGGTTCAATTGCATTGTATACAATGTTTTTCTTTTCTTTTTCCATTTCAATATCTTGAGGTTGTCCTTTTTTTCTTTTCTTTTCTTTTTCCATATGGCGACTGATTTGATCTTTTTTATTTCTGATTTTGCACACACAGCTTGAACTCCTCATGAGTCATGTCTCCTTATATTAGTTATATACAAGCATTAAAGCATCTTGTAAAAGGGATAGCATTTAACAAATTCGGTACTGGTAAACGTACCAGCTATACATCAACTCAATAATTTTGGTACTGATTTCAGCAAATCACCTAAAGAATTCGTTGCTCAACTCAAGAAAAGTGCAACAGTCGAGCTCTGGGATCTAACAGTACGCAGGCTGCATCTAAAACAAAGCGCACACACACACCCCTCGGCGCCCACTACCACCACTTGACAGGCTTGATAAAGGGCTATTCTCGGAAAGGGAGCTGATCCATAGCTCTAGGAGTAAGTCGAGGAATATGTTGTTATTTTGGTCTTAGTTGCTCGTTGATCAGCCCATCATCCTACCCTTTCGACAAGTAGTTTGAAACTGTCTTCCAGAGCACCATGGTACCACTGTTTGTGCAGCTGCATCTTCTCTGGCATGGGAACTGGTGATAACTGAAAGGTAACTGGTCTTCTGAGTATGCGATGTGTCTGCCATTCAAAATAATCAATTAAACGCTGTTCAGCAATAACTACAAAAACACTTACCATATAGTTTGAGTACACTCTAAAATGATTGGTGGAAGCATAAGGGCAGTATATCCTTATGCATGAATGGCTATCCAGGCAGGTACTAAATATTTCATTGAAATGTAGACTTTCTGGCACATCAACCACCTAGGAGGCAAAATATTGAGGGTGGTACATTTTTTTTTCCCCTTCTAAAAGTATAGTAAACTAAGATATCTAAGACAACTATGTCACGCAACATATCATCTTGGAAACAGTGAAAGAGATGGTGTAACTCGGACACTTCTAAAGGAAAATTAAATAGTTTTTTTTTTATTTTGAAGGAGCGGTGTCAACAAAAACATTTTCGGAAGAAAAGCTTCATCTTCAAGTTAAATGGAACTTTTGCTCATATTGAAGTTCATTTATTTTAATTCCGAGAATTCAGCTGTGCATGATTAAATTTTCAGATTCAGCAACCTTAGTTGAAAAGTATTTCCTACATAAGTTGGATCACATTTGAGCAATCAGTTTGTAGTTTATTTCAAAGCTCATTCAATTGAAATCAAACCTATAAATACCCTTTGACACTTCTACCTTCCTAACAGATATTCTATTTTGCGCTCACTCTTATACCCATCTCCAACAACTTTCAGAAGACGTAGAAATGAAAAGATCACCTTTACCTTGCGTCTTGCAGCTAGCTTCATTTGCTAACAGCACCTTATATCCAACAACCCCCTCAGGCTCCCTTTGCAGTTCACGCAGCATCTAGGTCTCGACATTGTGCCTCATTCTCTACTTACTCACCTATAACATGCACAGACAGATGTTTTTTAAGTGAAAAGGGGAAGAAGAACCAGCCTTTGGATAAGTGCAACACTTTCTGCAAGAGCTTATGAACTAGTAATATAACCGGACTTCCTTTCTTTAAACTGTGAACAAGTTTGCACTTTGCTATGAAAAGGTAAGATAACTATCACCGGTTTCTGGTTATCTTCCTTACCTAATTATGTAAAAGACAAGATTTTATGAGTTTCTATCCAAGATAATGGACAATGGAAGCACTTTGATTCTTGTTGTCAAACTAAAAATAAAAATAAAAAATTGCAAAAGAGCAATCAAACTAATTTGATACCATTGTTTATATGCATCATTAAGTAATCTGATTTCATAACTACATATCACATAGAGAGTCATCTACACATTGGTTCTTACCCGACATCATTCCTCACGATCGCACGGAACAATCTTTCCCCCTTTCTGGCACAAAGCCTGTTCCCTTACTCCCTGCACCATCTTCCCATAACTATACCTCAGCGGCATTCTACCGAGCATCCTGTGGAACTCCCTAATACACTCGCCTCTCTTCCTCCAGTGCGTCTCGCCTCTCGAACTCAACCCGGCCTTCTTCACCTGAACCCCCTCCAATTGCCCCGAAACATCCTTTACATCAGCAAATTCACTGACATTATTACCACCTCCGATTCTGTTCCTCGGATCGCCCCAATCCCTGACTCCACCGGCATCCACTAACACTGGCAATGCCCCTCCCTCCATCGCCACAACGAAATTCATCAATATATCCTCGCAATTCCTCTCTTTCTCAACGAGCAGCCGCGCCTCCGCGTACTTCTCCGAGCAACTGTACTTCCAGAGGTAATCCCTATCCAGTATCAAGAACTTTGTAAGGAGGATCGAGAACCGGTCGGGATGGACAGTGTACATCCAGTCCCTGTTCGAGATGTCCAGATCGTGTGATCTCGCGAAGAACCCTACC
The DNA here is from genome assembly GCA_030179965.1 of Cyperus esculentus. Taxonomy (NCBI): domain Eukaryota; kingdom Viridiplantae; phylum Streptophyta; class Magnoliopsida; order Poales; family Cyperaceae; genus Cyperus; species Cyperus esculentus. The sequence continues at coordinate 2,493,292 of JASGLE010000030.1, forward strand.
AGCGAGCCCGGCCTCCTTTGCCACACCGACAAGGCGAAGGAGAGCGACGGGTGCGGCACTGAGACATCGTCGTCGGAGATAACCACCGCGCGGGTGCGGATGGAAGAGAGGGGGAAGAACCGGAGGTTGAGGGAGGAAGACGGGAGTGTGAGGAGGGAGATGGAGGGGAGGGAGAGGGGGAGCGAGGAGGAGAGTAACGAGAGAGGCGTGGAGGGGTTGGACCAGAGGACGAGGATGGAGTGGACGGAGGGGTGGTTGGAGAGGGAGAGAATGAGGCGGCGGAGGAGCGGCAGGCGGCGCGGGGAGTGCCCCGAGATGAGCACGGTGACGCGGTCGGGGATCAGGGTTAGAGGATCGGGCTGGGTGGAATGCGCCGCCGAGCAGGAGAAGGTGAGGTTAGGGTTGGAGGCGGCGAAGAGGGGCAGGGAGATGGCGATGGATAGGACGACGAGGAGAACGGGAAGTAGGGAGAAGTGAGGGCACATTGCCATTGCGTCGCGTGAAGAGGACTGAGGAGGGTTGAGAAGTTGGGACTTGGCGATAGATAGGAGTGCTTGTTATGATCCTATCCTCTGCCGCAAGGAAATATGCAGTGAGGTATGTGGGCCGGCGGATTGTCTCCAGATTCGTGCAGGAACGCATCTCGAGGCAATCCATACTGCAGAGGACCTGAAATGTGGGACTTGGGAGTTGGGAGTGGAGAGATTTGACTTTTGGTTCATTTGTTGCGGTTTAGTCACTTGTTTATTAGTGGCAAGTGGCAACTGACCGGCCGCATGAAGAGCGCAAGGCAATTCATATCCTCTAAAGCGCAGTATTCTACTGTGCAGTACTTCAAGTCTTCAACTGTTGGATCTGCTTTGAGATGCGTGCAACACAACCGTAAAAAACTCACCTTTAATCTACATCGTTGATTCGCTGCGCAGTACAATACTGTGCAGCAGAGGATAAGCACGCGGGGTAGGGGGTTTGAGTGACGTTGACTTGCCTTTTCGTAGAAACCGGATGAACCGGCAACGCTCGCTGTTCAGCAACTTGGCATGGACAGCGGCACAGCGCAACGCAGTAAATGGGCCTTGATGAAAAATGTAATTTTCTTAATCTGGGCCCAATGTAGGTATTTGAGATATCATGTGAAGTTAAAGCCCGTGTTGTATCTTGTATGCATGGATTTAGTTTGCTTCATCATCACATCAGTATTAGTTTTTTGAGATCAAAGATAAGGGTCAAGCACTCAAGTCACTCAAATTTAAATATATATAAAAAACTTTTTATCTGGATTTCGAACCCGCGACCTTCACATCAGTATTAGAATTTCTTTGAGTCTGTGCCATGCCATCAATTGTTTGATTGTTTGTTTTCCCTCTAATAAATCCAACAGTCCGTGTGTGCGCTGAAATCTCTGCACTGCCGTTTGATGTGCACTCTGGGTCCAACTGTTTTTATAAAATTTATCTCATCCTTCGATTTTGGGAATTAGACAATTTAGATTTCACAGCACTTGGCCCACTTGGCTGATAGCTCTGTTTTTATGCAAGGGCCTGTGCAGTGTATCGAAGATAACGACTGAGGGGGAAAAAATCTTCGAGTTTCGTTCACTGCATCCAGATACTAGACTAGGGTGCGTTTGGATTATCAAAAAAATAGCACTTTAATTGGATTAGCAAATTGTTTCTAAATTTTTGTATGATTCAAACGTATAACTACTAATTCGGATTAGTGAGAATAGTTACTAATTTGTTATTCTATATAAAATATGGATTAGCTACTGTTCTTTTCAATCATCCATCACTATTCTAAACAAACAGCATTTTTACTATTTCGAATAGCACCATATTTCTACTATTTTTTAGCTAATCTAAAAATCACTATTTTTTTTACAAATCTCATATACTATTCTATGTATACTATTCTCTGTTCTACCGTTTTTTCACTGATCATCCCACGATCCAAACGCACCCAAATCAACAGTGTTTGTACTGGGGAGTATAATTATTATTGTTGAGTTATTACTATAGGGGCATATTTATTTGTGTTGATTTTAAAACTCAACCCGTTTGACGGAGTTCCTGTTTTACGCCTGGAACTACGATGGACAACGACATTTCAAACATGAATTCACTTTTTTCTTGAGTTCCTGTATTGCGATGTACTGGAACAGGATGGAAATCAATTTTGATTTTTTGGACGTTAAAATATTCTTATAGTTTTCTTACATAAATTGTAAATATACTCATTTTTTTTTATGCAACAATGATGAATTTACATTACAATTCGAATAACATTTGTAGTATCACAAACAAAATTAATAACGACATTTTCATACTGTAAAAACATAATATTTTCATATCGAGTGTTGCAAATCCATTTTTTTTAGGAAACGCAAATCCAAAACTTAAATCAGTAATTTTTTTTTTAATATATAATTAAAGTAGGTTGAACTCAGTCCACCTTTATCTAAGTTTTTATTTTTTCTCATTATTATACCAATTCAATTTCAATACTTTTCTATATCTTCTCAAACACGCATTAACAAAAATAAAATAACGTGGTTTACTAATTAATTATATTGCGATAATAACAATGATTATTCGCCGGCAAAAAGAAAAAAAAAAAGTTGATACAGGAGACAGGGTCAGCAACCGCACATCCCTTCACCAACGGAGTTTGTTGGTTCTGGCAGAGGAGTTGGGTATTGTTTAATCTCTCTTAAATCATAATTAGTGATGCAATTTAATCATCATCATTATCATCAATCAATTAAATTTTTTTAATTTTTAATCATTAATAATAAAAGAGAAATTATTCTTATCCCCTTAACTACACACCTTATCCATCCCCATACTACATTTGTAATATTCTCTCTTTTCTCTCATAAAATTTGAGTGAATTTTTTTTATTCTTTATCTTTCTATTGTACATGTATAAGTATTTTGCACAGTTCAAGGTGTGAATTGGAACCGGTAAAAGTGATATGCTGTATTTGGAAAATAATTTTCAACTAAAAATGTATTGGGGTGCGGTTAAAGACGATTTTTAAAGAGTGCAGTTATCAACTCCCCATAATAAAAACAGGTCTTTTCCAGGTAACCGCTTTGTGCTTATCCAACTATCGGCTGAACGAACTATCCTGGAAATGCCTGAATGCATTTGGTTTGAAGATTTCAATAATCGTGTCAACTCATATCTTTATTCAAAATGCCACGACAAGTAAGTAACCTTTTCTGGTGTATTTTTATGAGTCGTAGGTAGCGACCACCTATTTTATCTATCCGCCGGTCCACTGTATTTTTTGTGAATAAATATTATTTTTCAGTAAACATTTATATCTTTCCGATCAACATATATCGTTTTCTAGTCAACAGATACACTACGGTTTTTAGTAAACATTTATACAACTGTGACAAGCACATGGGTGTACGTGAGTGTGTCAGATTGTGAGAGAGAGTAGATAAGTAGCTTACTTTATAGGTGGACTCCACATGTTTTCTATTTTTATATGCTTCTTAGTGACACATGCCCACATCCCTTATTACCTGGATTAGGATTCCGGCTGCCTTCGCTTTGTGGTACCTTGTTGCCGGTTTCCTGAGTTGGATAAAATGGACGTATTAGCCGACGATATATATATATGATATACAGTAATACCTAGTGTCCATAAAATATTTGTCCATAGAATATTTGTCCATAAAATACCTACCGTCCATAGAATATATGTCTATAGCGTTCATAAATTACAAAATCAGATCTATTTGTTACACAATCAGATGTATTTTTTGTTATATTTTGAGTGTGTCTATAGACGTATGAATGTATTTTCAGTGGACGCAAGATAGAGAAATGTATTTTCAGTGGACACAAGATGTTTCTCTATGATATATATATTATTGAGACCATACAAATTACAAATACAGCTTTCTTATTCGATTAAATCAGTCACAATCACAGTTTACTGGTTCTTCCCCTGTGCGTCGATCGTTAATTACCTTGTAATCACATTTAACGGTTTGAATGCATGATATTATATTTTAAGAGGTATTCGAAACAAATTCATCTTCAAGATTCAAGAATATTTTTTAAATCATGCAAGAACAGTGAACATGTATAATGTTAAGAAAATATTTAAAGTCCACCCATGATTTCAACACGGACTAATTTTGTTGATAGATTTATATATTGATTTCTAACTAAAAATGTACAATTAACAATATTTTGTTTTATCTTTAAAAAAACAATATTTTAATTGCCATTTAGTTAATGCGGGTATTTTATTTTGTTTTTTTTTTTGTTAAAAGTTGAACTCCTTGCAAATGTGAAATTTATTATTTTATTAAAATTTGGTATCCAAGGAGACTTTAATATAATTAATTACTGAGAAATACAAATTGAATTTTGAAAATGATAAAGCTATTAAAAAATAACTCTTAATTATACTTAAAAAATTAGTAATTATACATCTTATTTGATAGATAAAAAAAAAAACATGCGGTAGCAAATAGACATTAGTGGACTCTCAAAATTGTTGATAATAATTCTTTTTTCTAGTTTTCAAAGTGCGTCCTAATTTTTTTTTCCCGACGTAAATGATCACGAGGAAGTTTTATCTTTTTTTTTTCGTCATAATAAAATATAAACAATTTTGTCAGTAAGTATTTATGGAACATTCTAGTGAAGTTATGATTAAACATTACATCCATATGTGAAATTATTAAATGTTCACCCAAAAATTAAAATCACCACATCATAATTCCTTATAATCAATCGATAAGTTGGGCACTAATATGAAAATAAAAGCACTGAACTCAGCTTTCAACATTGTGTTGTAAGTGTAACAGAAGATTAAATTAAAGCAGTGTTTCATTTGCAATATAAATCATGAATGACATGCAGATGACGACACCGATAAAAGTCTCTTCTTTCTGTTTGAGAAAATATCGCTAAAAATCTCTCTGTTTTTTTTTTTTTTAGTGAAACGCTAAAAATCTCTCACTTTTTTTTTTTTGAGGAAAAACGCTAAAAATCTCTTCTTCTTCTTTTTTTTTTTCTTTTGTTTTCTTTTTTGGTGAAACGCTAAAAAATCTCTTTTTTTTTTTTCTTTTGGTTTTTTTTTTTTTTTTGAGTGAAAGGCTAAAAAATCTCTGAATCGAGTTTGCTTTCCAAAGAACACGCGCTGGATGGTGACTGGTGCGTCGGGTGGCCTAATAGCAAGTCCTACTCGGATTAGCACGACGCTCCTCTTGCTAGGATCCTCTGTGACGCATATTAATTCAGCTAAAGTAGGAGCAAACTATAATTAATTTATTTCACTAATTAACTAATCCGCATATATAAATAGTTTGTTATGAACCATCGCACGCAATAATGGAATATAAAAAAAATCAGAAATTAATTTGGAGAAATTGAAGGAAACAAACCTCCAAGTGGACATTTTAAAGTAGAGGAGGAATCTATTGACAATCCTTAATTTGATAATTTGATACTTTAAAAATTTGTAAAAAATTATATAAATTCTCAAAAATAAGAAAAAGTTTACGGAATTGTTTCTTAACTTGTAGATTGATTATGTTTCCAGTTATATTTAATTTAAGTTATATTTGATAGCCCTTCAAAGATCCGTTAAATTACAACCGTTAAAAAATATACAAAATTTTGATAAGCCGTCAAACGATGTTCAAATTGATTAAAATTTGGAATACTATCCATCTACAAGTTAACTAATGCATCCATAAATCTTTTTTCAATTTTAAGATTTTTTATGAATTTTTATAAATTTTTAAAATGTTCCATTGTTAAGATTGTCAAAGTTAGCATTGTCAAGGGATCCCTCCTCTTTAAAATAAATTCATAACAAAAATATTAACAAAAAAGGATTGAGCACCAGTACCTCCCCATGTATCTCAAATTTAAAATTTCAAAATATTAAAATTTTTACATTTATATGGTACTTAAAATTCATTTTAACTGAGACCAACAATTTGTAAAAATAAGCATTGATCATGTGCCCGATTTCTGCACTTTGTTTACGCCAAAAAAAAAAAAAGATCTTAACTTATAGTATATTGTAAGAAATAAAAATATATTCAACAATTAGATATTAAGATCTACCACTTGTTAAAAAACTAAATCATGCAAAATAAAAAATAAAAAAAAGAAGCACATTTGGAATCTCCTCATTAAATTGAGTACTTATTACTTCACAATTCCTAAACTATCCACCCGCATGCTTAAACCCACGTCATTTAGTAATAAACTAATAATTGCCATATGTGAGGTTATTATTGTTTTGGTCCCGATTGAAAACTATCTCCGTAATCCATCCTATAGCGAGTCACTGACACATCACAAGATCCGATTTGTAAGTAGTAACGAACTAGAAGTGTTCGCCACACGAAATGTTGACACAACCTTGTACCAAACAATCCGAACTGATGTAGGTATGATATGGTAAATAACGTGACAGCTCACAAGGGGGGAGTGCTCATCCCCTGACTTACTGCATTGTGCAGTTTCACAGTGACAGCCGTTGGATCGTCTCGAGATCCGTTCTGACACGAATCTTGAGCCAATCCAACGGCTGATATGATATCCACAAGGGAGGGGGGAGTGCAATTTGTGCTTGTGCAATGATGCGAAGTGCTGCAAGGGGACGGAGCAAGCGAGCAGCCGACTGGCGAAACGTGTCCGGTCTCACTGACACCCCACGCCTGCCCCAGCGCCCATGACAGCGACCGGTCAGCTTTGGGCGGCTCAGTCTCTCCTATACCTCTACTCGCCGATTTCCCCTTTCCCCTCCCTCTTTCTCCCATTTCTTTATTTCTTTTCTTTTGTTGTAGCCTATTAAATGACATTTTACCACGTAAATAATTATGAAAATTTTAATATTATTGTAGATTTTAAATTGATATATCTTGTAAAACAAAATTTGTAACTTTGATTTAAAAAATATTAAAAAAATATTTTATAAAAAATGTAAATATACAATTCAAATAAGAATAAACTTTCTCCTATAATCCTATTGCCCGCCAGCCTTTACACGCATTTGATGTATCGTATCGTATTGTTTTGTGATTTCCCCACGCGACACGGTGTGGGGCAGATTGCAGACCGTGTCCATGTCCCACCCAAATTACCCTTTCGCCCTCCGCAGGTCGAGCGCCGTTTCCCCACCGCAAACGGAATGACGTTCCTGCCCTCCGGACGTAAAGCCCCGAAAGCGATCCGTCCGTTGCTCCGTTACAAGGGCATTCCGGGACTTTCACTCGCCCTTACGCGTCGCCTCTTCGCCTTCCCTTCGCGCCTTTTAAAACCACCTCCTCCGTTCCTTTCCAGCTATAATCTCATCTCTCCTCTCCCCCTCTAAATTTCTCCATCCCAATTCTCAATTATAGAAGCGAAATCTGACACGAATTCTCTGATTCGAAGCAATTCTTTTGATCTCAATTGTGTTTAAAATATGGCACAGAGTGATAACAAGGAGGAGACGGGGCTCCAGGTGCCTGAATCTCTGCCCATATGCGTCAACAACTGCGCCTCTCCGACGGCTGCAGCTCCGTTATCGCCGCCGTCGAACCCGATCCAGTCAAAATTCCGATCGGAATCGGATCCGGTCATTTCCTCTTCCGTTCAGAATTCTTCGGCCGAGATCGAGCCGGTTGAATTGGTAACATCACCGCCTACAACAGCCGGCTCGGTCGGACCGGGCAGGCCGGTGAACCGCTGCTTTCGGTGCCGCAAGAGGGTCGGCCTGACCGGGTTCAAGTGCCGGTGCGGCGACCTCTTCTGCGGCAACCACCGGTACTCCGACAAGCACGATTGCTCCTTCGACTATAAGGCCGCGGGGAGGGAGGCGATCTCCAGGGAGAACCCCGTCGTTCGCGCGGCCAAAATCGTTAGGTTCTGAAATTGTCGCGGACCGATCCGCCGCAGTTAGTTCGAATCATGATGATGAAAAAGGGAAATTTTTAGCTTTCTTTTTTTCTTCCTTTCTTTCTTTATTTCTTCCTTTCTTTCTTTCTTTCTTCTCTCTTTTGTAATATTGAAGGAAAAAATCGAATTTAGTGTGATACTTGATGATGCTTCTGCTTTTTAGAAACTTCGCAATGAATTCCTTGTTATATAATTTTTATATCCGCTTATATATGTGTATATATACTTAATTACGTTTGTTGATAACTTGATATCATGTTATTGTTTCTTTGTGATGTTTTCCGTCATTTCATGGAGCTGCAATTGAGTTTTCATGAATTCCAGGATAATAATGCACTATGCACCTCCGTGATTCCATTCACATACAATTATTGTTATCCTTTTTTTAATGTTATCGTGTCAAGTCTTGATTATGGTTGTAATCGGTAGGTGACTGATAATAATAATGACGACGGTGATGAATGATGATTATCTTTCGGAGGAGAGGAAAAACGAAAAAGAAAAAGAAAACAATAGCACGCGGCTTGGTTGGCCTCTTTGTAATGTGGAAGGACGTGAGAAGCTTATCTGAAATAATAAGACGAGTACTCTGCTCATCCCCCAACTTACCGCATTGTGCAGTTCGCAACGTCAGCCGTTGAATCTTCTCGAGATCCACGTTGTCACGAATCTTAAGGCAATCCAACGGCTGGAGTTGTGGGCTGCACAATGCGGTACAGTAGGGGATATGAATTCGAAATGAAATGAGACTAGGACCCAACGAACAAGAATAAGTCGGCCTGGTGGGCCTTTTCTCTGACAATGATATATCATGCATTATTAGCCATATTATTATCATATAATCTCCTCTGGTATCAACTACTGATTAGTCTAAATAATCTACTATTAAGGCGGTCGGTCCTATATCAATGAATCATGAGTTTTCCAACTCAAAAAGTCGCAACGAGGCAATTTCTTGGAACTGCATGTGGGAAACGTCCTTAATTAGTTTTAACATTAAGATTATAAATTTTCTTTTGATACTATGAAAGTATGAAGTTTTCCTTTCTAATTAAGAGTTCATCGTTCACTCAAGTACGATTTACACTAAAAACCTTATAAATGTAAATGTTTTTTTAGTATAATTTCGGGAGAGATGATTTTTGTTACATAATGTCAATTATGTAGACAAATATTTTAATATTTTGGTTAAAAAATTTAAAAGGCTAGTATGCTATACTGATGCCTATTTTGATTGGAGTGTATCAGAATATTTTGAATTGATGGATTTCTTTGCTCAAAAAAAAAAATGATGGATTTCTCATTCAAAAGTTCCTTAAAATTAAACTTCTATAAGTTTTCAAGACATCTGATGAACGCTTCAATGAGATAATTAAACAAGTTATGTAAATTAAGATATTTTACAAATTATTTGACACTATAACAGTGGTCAAGGGATCAGGACCTATTATGTCATGAGCCTTGTTTTAAATTGAAATAAAAAAATATATAAATTTTTTTTTTACTCCTATTGCATTGTGAAAAGGCCATACAAAAATACTTGCCGAATAAACGTGCAATAAAGCTATTCCAAAGTGTTGTCCCTAATGGCGCCTAGAGGGGGGTGAATTAAGGGTGTTCAATCGGTCGGTTCGGTTCAAACCGAAATAATTTTATGTAAACAAATTAAACCGAAGTTTGTCAAAGTACCAACCGATCCAATCTTTTTAAAATGTCATCTGAATAAACCGATAACCGAATAAACCAAAATTTTGTTCGGTTTATCCGATTAAACCGAATTTACATTTGTTCACGGGTAACAAAAAATATTGTATTACCAAATAAAGATAAAATAGACATATAATTTTGAAAAAAAAAACAAATGAGCAAATAAAACTTACAAAAGAAAGAATATTGAACAATTTTATATATAACCATCATTTATATCAAATAAAATAGATTTATTTAGTATATTTTAGACTATTCGGTTTATTCAGTTTATCCGATTTACCAAAACACAAACCGAACCAAATAACAATAACCAAATAAGATAAAATTTTCATCCGAACCAAAATTTTAAACTGAAATATCCGAACCGAATAGTCCAAAATTTAACGTTTCAGTTGAAATCCGAATAAACCGATCCGTTTGAACACCCCTAGGGTGAATAGGGTGCCTTAAACAATTTTAGCAATTTTCGCCCAATTAACAATTTTGGCCAAATCCTAAATCAATTCAATTCTATGGCCAATCAAGTTTGCAATAAAGTAAATAAAGAAGAATAAGAGAAAGCAAACACAAAGAGGAGTGACACTTGATTTGTTAACGAGGTTCGGCGAATCGGCCTACGTCCCCGGGGTACCGCAACCAACTCGGTGGTGCTCATTTCCTATTACCCGCAAAGAAAGAGGTACACAACTCGGTGATCTCTTACACAAGAAATGGGCTGTCACCGAGGTCGGAGGAGGGGCGAAACTCAAGCTCCGGAAAAGAAAATAGCTCACAGGCTAACGCTCTTACAAGATACAGAAATCTTTGGTGTAGTTGAGGCTTGATTCACAAAGATTTGGCTATGAAAAGCTCAGGCAACAATGGAGTTTTGATTTATAGGGTTTTACTCTTTTTCAGCTGGTTTAGAATAGGAAAAATCTTTTTTTTTTTTTTGGTTTGGGAGAGAAGGGTATTTATATTGGACCCGAAACAGTCAGCCCAACAACTCAGTTTTCAGTTCCGTTATAACGGGACCGAGTTTCCATTATAATGGACACTGGAAAACTATGTTGCTTTTGTCAGTCAGAGGCATTGCTTTATAACACAATAGAGTGCTGCATTATAACGCAATGTCTGACTGTGCCATACAACGGCTCTTTGAATATGATATTTGACCGTTTGAAATATGACCGTTGGAATGTTCTGTTATAACGGAACCTGGGGCTGGTTCCATTGTTTGAGCTTTTCAATGCCATCAATAGTGAATGTTTGAAATATGTAAATCTATCTAAATTCACTATTATATTTAACCTACAAAATCAATGATAAGTTAGTCCAAATCTTGAGATATTTCCATCATCTTTAGCTTATCTTGTCTCATAATGCTGTTGCTTGTATGCATTGAGTCCTTGGTAATTTGCTCAAATAATTTCCTTACACAAACAACATTTTCAAAGAAATCGTTAGTAATATAGTTTGATATTGTTTTGGAAATCGTTAAATAAGAAAGATTATTTGGAACAAAGATTAAGAAAATTATATCGAAGAAAAACATGAACTAAATCAGAGTAATATTTTTTCTTTTCGAGGAAAATAGAATCCAGAAAAAGTAAAAGGGGATCTTCGAAAGTCAAGTATAGTATTATACTCCTTTCTAGAAGTTACACGAGTTTTATTAAAAAAGTTTTCACGTGTCATCTTTGGAGTAAGAGGTCAAAGTTCAAACTGATTGCAAGTAATTTAATAAAAAATCTGAATGATTTGCTACGAGCCGTTGGATGGTTTCAAAAAAAAAAAAAAACTGAATAATTAAGATGATATATTATGTGGATAAAAATATACATTTAAAAATCTTAAACGAAAATTGTAAGTAATTAAATTTATATAGAATTAAAAGTTGATTTGCTATTGTATCTTTATAACATATATACAAATTCAATATGATCTTGACTTTGTTACTACATACAGTAGAGAAAACCATATCATTTTTGTTCACTGAAAATAAATATAAGGCGTGACCATATACTATCACAATAAACAAAGGAGATTATGAAATAATCCAGTTTTAATATTATTCAATCTACACGCTATGTTTTTCCCCCCCTCAAAAATAACGTGTTGTTGGAAATTTAATATTTATCCATTTATCGTTACTAGTAAAGCTCACGTCTGACTTTAGACTGAAATTGTTATTCCCCATAATAAAATTTTAAGATAATACATAATGTATCTTAAATTGAGAAAAATTGATACGGGCCTTAAGTTTGAATGGGTTGAGACATTAAAGTATGTCAACGGCGGTAATCAATCTAAGTAAACTATTAACGACTGAGATTTATTCTTTTTGAAAAATAAAACTTTCATATCAAAAAATCCAATCTTCCAGTAAAGATTATTTCTTGCACATTTGCCAGCTCAATGTATCTTAAATTGAGAAAAATTGATATGGACCTTAAGTTTGAATGGGTTGAGACATTAAAGTATGTCAACAGTGGTGATCAATCTAAGTAAACTATTAACGACTGAGATTTATTCTTTTAGAAAAATAAAACTTTCATGTCAAAAAATCTAATCTTCGAGGAAAGATTATTTCTCGCACATTTGCCAGCTTATATACACATGAAAAAAAAGTCGTCATCATTAATTATTAGATAGCTTAGTTATAGCTACGACACCATTCTATCTGTAACAGTGTTTAGTAGGGCGGCCATTCTGTGATATTGCGAACCTCATCTTTTTTAGACTTTAGTTCAACAAGATAAGATCGATCAGTGTCTGATTTTTTTAAAAGCGAGCCATCTATCAGCCTGTCAGCACCAAATCATGCACAAAATTTATAAACAGCATACATACATATCGACAACGCATTATTCTGTCTACGACCTCTCGCAAACAGAGGAGACATTTTCAAATTTTTTATGTATAGGATAATAATAAGGAAAAATATATATTACTCCTTACATTGCTCCGAACACCATACCATACGATTACTCGGCAAATATTTACAAAAATATTCCTTTTTTCAGACAAATTTACAGAAATATCCCTTTTTTAAAGAATATTTACAAAATTGACTATATTTGAAAAACTACTTACAAAAATAACCCTAAAAATTTTACAAAAAATGAACCTCCAACTCTGAAAATCTTACAAAAATAACACACCCGACCCATATCACCTCATCGTAGGGTCGTCGGGACAAAATTTGTGGCATGGTATCATTGTCCTAATAATAATGGGAGATATATATGCATTATGCACCTACTTGATGATGGCATCACCTCAACAGAGAGATTCTTGTGCTATGATCAAAGGGGTTATCTTCTCTTCTCTTCTTTTCTCTTCTGGTCCACTTGTTTAAACAAAGCACAAAAATATAAAAATCTCGATTTATATATCGGCGGGCGCAGTACTGCTGTTAGGTATTTTCTATGATTCTGTTTATTTGGTTCGAGGTTCTTGGTTTTTATCTTTAATTCACTATCGTTCCTTTCATCTGGACAAGATTTGGATTTATGGGCTTGTGCAGGCAACTTGAACTGCAACTTGTTTTAAAGTTGTTTCCTTTTTCTTTACGCAGCTCCGTAGGTGCTTTTGAGTTTCTGCTCTGAGCTGATGAACGTTCTTTTTTTTCATTTTTTTTTTCCGTGGTACGTTAATTGATTCGGAGTATATTTTTCGTGTTGGAAAAATATATATACTTATAAGTCATTTTTTTAATCTAAGTTGCCTATCCTTTTCATAGCTTTCGGTGATGCATGCCGCCGATGATTAGAAGACAAGTCCGAAAAACAATTTATAAAATTTACTTTAGTATTATACGTTTGGGAGTAAGATACTCCTAGTAACAAGGTGGGAATATCTGCTCTTAACTTAAAAATCATACTTCAGCATTTCAAAATTTTGATTTATGATTTTCATTAGATCCTTTATATCTAAATCTCTGAGGAGTTAGGATACACAAATTTTCTATTTTTTTTAGTTTTTTAAGTATTTCTTTTGGTTTTTTAAAGATAACATATTATTTTTATTATTATTATTATTATTATTATTATTATTTTGAGACTATCCTAAAATAATTTGAAAACATATACTTAAAAAACTAAAAAAAAAAGGAAAATTTTTGTATCGTAAAAGATTTTGATATGAAGAATTTAATGAGAACCATAAATTAAAATTCTGAAATGATTAAGTATGATTTTTATATCTTAGAAGTACCGTACATTTACTCATACATTTGAAAAATGAAACAAAGAAGTTTGGCAACCCCAACTTAAGTCTCTTCAGGCTTCTTTTAACTTTTTTAGTCTCTTAATCCCTCCGAACATAAACTCTTCGGGCCGTTTGGCAACCCCTCCTTAAGCCTCCTTAGGCTTCCTTTAGCTTCCTTAGTCTCTTAATCATTCCGAACGCAAGCTCCTTAGCACGGATTAAAAGTTTCTCCTTAAGCCTCCTTTTGACCGGGGCTTAAGCTTTACCCGGATTCCTAAGGAAGCAATATCCATGGCTTAAGGATTTAGCTTTCTTAAGCCATTTTTCTTTTTCCGAACAAGTGTAGCTTAGTGAGGCTTAAATATTTAAGCCAACTACATTGCCGAACGACCCCTTCAGTATAGATTAAAAATATCTCCTTAAGCCTCCTTTTAACCGGGACTTAAGTCTTGTCCAAATTTTTAAGAAAGCAATATCTACGGCTTAGTATTTTTGCTTCTTAATCTTAAAATTATAATTCCGAACGGAACTTTAGAGTGGCTTAAAATTGTAAGCACGTTGCCGAACAGCCCCTGAGCGTTATAAATGTCCTGACCGAGATCTAACTCTGACGGTCCAGATTCGTCGACGAGTTAAAATTGAGTTTAGTGGATACGGAGTTACGGACTCCACTCCACACAGCGCGCACGAGTGCTCATCCTCTGTAGCGCTGCATTGTGTAGCGCAGGATGTGAACCGTTAGATCATCTCGAGATTCGATCCCTCACAGATCCCGAGATAATCTAACGATTAACATCCCGCGCTACACAATGCAGCGCTACAGAGGATATGGAATCAGCGCGCGCGAGCGAGGCTGGGTTTATCGAGTTTAAGTAGGAGATAACGGGTCTTAACTTCGGTGTAAATCCAGGCTCCGTTAATCAAGCGCTTCGTACCAAAATCACGATCGAACGGTGTAAATGTAAACCCCTTCCCTCTCGTCTCTTTCGCTTCCTTCCGCTCTCCCACCCGACAGAACCCTAAACCCTAGCTGGCTAGCTATGGGCCCTCCCAGAGGCAGAGGTCGCTTCGGCCGCGGCGGGAGGCGATCCAGCGGCGGTCGTGGCCGCGGTGGCGGTGGCGGCTTCCGTGGTAAAGCGCCTCCAAGTGGTGCTGGTGCTGCAGGTTCGTACATTGATCTCAAAACACTTTATTTGATGTGAGAGTAGTTGATTAAGAAGAGATTGTCGGATGTTTGTAGCTGCTGCCAAGAGAGCAAGAACCGGTCATGGTAACCGTGGGTCAGTTGAGAGACTAGATAAGAAGGCAAGAGTTAAGAGAAGTAATGTCGTGGAGAATGAACAACCTGCGGAAGAATCTTCTCCCTCTATGTCAGGTGATCTTCTAGGCTCCAGCATTTATGTATTTATTGCTTATAATTGATAATGGAGATCCATGTTAGTAGATATTATTATTTATCAAGGGCGACTTCTGTTCAATTGCTCAATTGACAGTCAACTGTGTATGATAAGTACTGAAAGTAAAAGATGCTTAAGAGTATGTTTATGATATGGTGAATTCTTTTATACAGAAGAAGTATGTACTGTTCATTTTCCTTAATCGGATGGAAATGATATGTTCTGTGGGTTCAAGTAAAGAGGGGTGCTTGATCTGTAAAATGAAACCATTTTTACACTGCTTGATTAAAAATGAACGGTTGTCCATAGAAGAACGCCTCTTATAGTATTTTCATCTTTGGTTTTTCTAGATTGTTCTTTTGAAGAGAATTTAGATGGCATGCCTGTGCAACATGATTTCTCTGGAGGAGACTCGTCTGTCCGCAATTTGTTGGAAGCTTTGGGTTCTGACAATCCGAAGCTTGCAGCCATGTATAGGAAGAGGTAAATATGCTTTTAGAAAACCAAAGGAAATAAAAACACATAAATTCAAAATGAATTACATTCGGTACTTTTCCTATTGAAGGACAAGAGAGCAATTGGGGCTAAGCAGTTCCGATGAAGAACAAGAGGATGACAAGTCAGCAAATGATAGTTTGTCTGAAGGAGAATATACCGATGAAGAAGGTGCTATTATTTATAATGTTTGTAAGGAGTTGCTTTCAAGAGCTCCCCAGAACTATTTAATTGCTTGCTAGATTACATGCGGTATATGAGATCATTCTGAGGAGACTTTTCTGTATTTATTAGAATCAGGAAATGTATCTTCTCCTTCAGAGCTTGATGAAAATGATGCCAATGGAATCATGGAGGATCAAGATGAAGAATCACTAGAAGACTCTGATGAAAATGATGCCAATGGAATCATGGAGGATGGAGATGAAGAATCATCAGAAGAGTCTTCAGAGGATTATAGTGATGGAGATGACGATAAGGAAGATACTTCAAGGTTGGTTGAAGATGGTAAAAATCAATTATATTTAGTACCTATATCCTTTGTAGTGTAGTAAAATTGTGGCCTACTTATGATCTAGGATTACTCTAGGCCATTCATGTCAAATCCAAGTAGTACCGTGTTGCAATAATTTCGGCTTTATACAACAACAACCACCAAGCCTTTAGTCCCAAACAAGTTGGGGTAGGCTAGAAATGAAACCAAATAGGACCCAATGCTAATGGCGGTGGCCAAAAAGATGATCTTGAAAATAATAGTATTCCGATAGTGAAAATACTAGTATAGATAATGATGATTGCAATGATGATCATGATCGTAATAATGATGATGATGATAATAATAATAGTAATAATATATAATAATAATAATAGTAATGAGAATGATACTACATAATAATAATACCAATGATTATAATGATTATAAGAAAGATAAAATAGCTAAATAAAGAAAGAACAATAATAACAATAGTAATAGTGAAAAACTAATGGATAATGACAAGATAATAATGCTAGTAGTAATGATAATAATTTCGGCTTTATGCCTTTATGATAACTGTTTGTTTTGTATAATTTTAGACACTTACCATGTTTACGATGTTCTGAGGCCAGCAATTCCTCTGGTAGGCAAGGTCACTTGTACTGGTTTAATTCCATCCCATGTTCCTGACAAAAACCAAAGTCAGTACACGGGATATTATGGTATTGTTTATATATGTTGATGTGGTATAGGATATAACTTAATGCCCTGTTGCAGTTCTTTCGATCGTCACTTGGCATGTAGTCTAACAAAGGAAGAAGTTGATAAATTAAAGGACCCAAAGTGGAAATTTAAATGGGAGATGCCAGAAAATGACATACCATTGTCAAAGTGGATGGGCACTGGAGAGCTTATATCAAAGGTTACTAAGTTTTTTATTTTATTTTCTACAATAGCTTGTTTGTAATACTATTATTTGCCAATAGCTGATGCTTGCACAAAGATTCACTGGTACCATGTTTTATGTATGATACTTTGATTGTACTTCTGATAACTTGAGTCATTATTAAGACATGTATACCATTCTTATCTATCGTAAAAACTTTTGTCACATTATTGTCATGACATGTATACCATTATGGTTCCCATTTGTTGTTCTCAAATATATTGTGTCACTATAGTAAATCACTGGAGATTATATTTTAACAGATTGTACTTTTTTTCCTTGTTAATGGTTATCATTTATTGCAGGAACATGGGATGGATATGGCTTCTTCACTGAAGGAGAAGATATATAATCATTGGATAAATATTAATAAAGTTTCTGTCCCTGGTGATAATGATTCATCAAGGGAAAATTTCTTCTTTTCACTTTGTAAGTTCAACAAAACCCTATTAAGTTAATGCTAAAGTACCTTCAAGATTGGTTTTCAGTCATAATCTCTTTTCTACAGTTAATACATATCGAGACATTATGCATTGCAACAAGAAGCCGTTTTATATGAAAGGTGGAGAAGAAGATTCAATTGTTATGGATGCATATCTCCTACATACAGTATGCTCTGAATATCTATTGTATTCTTACCTTGTCTTATTTTACCACTTCCTATGAGATAGTATTTTGACTTTTACCAAGTATTTATATGGAAATATTATTTGAATTTTGTCAGTTAAATCATATATATAGGACGAGGGAACTTGTGGTAAAAAATGATTCAAAGCTGAACAAGCTAGAAGGTGGCAAGGATGAAGTTCTTGGAAGTGATGCTTATGTGGATCAAGGTTTCACCCGCCCAAAGGTGCAGTTTTTAATTCAGTTATTTTGCCTCAAATAGATAATGTGATCATTGTAACCAAGTAGATTCGTGTTTCTTTGATTGGCAATAGATGAGGGTTGGTCTGGATTTTGGTCAAGGTAAAATCTTTTGTCTAAAAATAAGAACAGAAAAAATAAGTTTTTTAACATGGCCTACAAGCAGTAAGAAACGATGAAGCCATAGCTAATTTATTGATGATAGGCCTATGTATTTTTCTTAATGAAAAATTGATCCAGCTACGTCTTAGGCGTTCATTTGTAAAGCAATAAAAATTTAGTGATAAACCTGTTGAGTTCAATATGGGTCAAAAACTTAACATTACCCCACTTGCCAACGCATCAGTCAAATTTAACTGTCTTATTTGGTTCGG
The DNA here is from genome assembly GCA_030179965.1 of Cyperus esculentus. Classification (NCBI taxonomy): domain Eukaryota; kingdom Viridiplantae; phylum Streptophyta; class Magnoliopsida; order Poales; family Cyperaceae; genus Cyperus; species Cyperus esculentus. Next base: position 2,511,673 of record JASGLE010000030.1, read on the forward strand.
TTGACACCTTGATCATGAAGTGTTTATGTTGCATATGTTCTTTTCTTAGATACATGTTTGTGTGATGAGTTTATGAAGTGTTTATGTTGCATACGTTTTTTTCTTGTTGCTGGTGAGAGGTTTTTATTTTCCTGTTCTCAAGTTTAACTTAATTGGCCACTTTTGTTTGGTTGACCTATGGTCACTAAAACAGGTGGTGCCAACTGAATTTGTTCTGTTGTTGATGATTACCCTTTCAAGTCCTGAGCTCACTAAGTGCTTTATGCTGTACAGGTTTTATTTTTGTTGCCACTAAGAAGTATTGCACTGCGAGTTGTCTTAAGATTAATCCAACTTACACCGCTCACAAACAAGGTTAGCTTCCCTTATTGTAAAGTGCTTTGTTAACAATTTTCTGTGTGATTTGTACATATGAGGCTTGAGGACAGGATATTCTGATACCCAAAAGGATGGAATTAAATTCTGCCTCGCAGATTTTATACTAGTTTTCTTTAGCTTCCCATGCCTTCCTTCATGTGGTTGTTTTCCTTTTATTGGTCTAGGATAATGTGGAGCATCTTGACCGTTTTACAGAAGAGTTTGGAGCTATTGATGATGAAGAAAATGATAAAAAGGGCCCAAGTGCTCAAGGCCATTCAAAACCAGCAGATTTTAGGGCTTTGTTTGGTGGAAACAATAACGATCATTTCATGCTCGGGATAAAATTTACCAAGTAATTTTTTTTGACATATATTCATCTCTTGGTGGCATAACAAAGGGAAAAAAAAAGTGAATTGTTTGAACATGACAATGACTTGATGTATCGACACCAATTTCAGGAGAACGATGAAATTATACAGTGACTTTTATACATCCGACATTATTGTTGCATCTCCTCTTGGATTAGTTACGGTAAGTTCACTCATGAGGATTTCACTTAGATTGCCATAGTAACATATAATTTTTTTTTTAATTTACGTTATTGATATTGATTGTGAATAATTTAATTCTGGTAGAAAATTGGTGAAACTGAGTTTGACAAGGAGAGAGATGTAGATTATTTGTCATCCATTGAGGTTCTCTCTCTCTCCCTCTCTCCCTTTTTTTTTGTGAAAATGTGGCAGTAGCTGCCTTTGTATTAAATTAACGAATAATTACAAGTTATTTACACCCTCCCTCTCTCTCCCTCCTCCCTCTCTCTCTCTCTCTCTCTCTCTCTCTCTGTGCGTGCGCGAGATACTGAGGTATGCTTTACTTGAGGTTATGGATACTGATGTCTGTATCTCTTTGAAGGTGGTGGTCATTGATCATGCTGATGTTATAGCAATGCAGGTTTGTGATTCTAACAAGTAAATCGTTTATATATATTTTTCTTATATAATAGAGCTTAGCATAAACTGTACTTTGATAACATGGCAGAACTGGACACATGTCAATACTGTATTTGACCATCTGAATCAGACACCATCTAAGCAACATGGCACTGACATTATGCGCATCAGACCATGGTATGCTATTTCTCATTTACAACATACATTTTTTACTAAAACTTCATTTGATCATTCTTGGTGCAACACTGGTGATATTTATTATATCTCTTCTTTAGTAACTAGCACCTAGTTTTATTCACAATTTCACACTAACACTAACATTAGTGAGATTTGCAAATCCAAACCACCGTAATGCGAATAGGTATAATCTGTTAAATATTGACAACAGTGTACCTTGATGAGCCCCTTTCTCTCTAGCCTGAAATGAAACTGAAATCATTGTTTAAAGATGTCATAAATGTTCTTAAATAAAGTTATAAATTAAGTAGGGGTAAAGATGTTAGTAAAAATATGAAAGGTTGAGGCAGTATAATTCTTTTCTCTTGGCGGGACCCTGGTTTTGATGTCCCGTTCTAGTGCAATGAACCTAGACATTTTTGTTATTGATTGCAAAGAGGAAATATGCTGTTTGCAACTTTGGTATTTTGGTTATGACTGCATAAATAACTAGTAGGGATCTTATGGATGATATTTGCCTATTTATTAGTTTTTGTGGTAGCTGGGTTAATTTTCTTTTTCCTCTTTTTTTGATGGTTAGGTACTTGGATGGCCAAGCGCAGTTCTATCGGCAAACAATCCTTTTAGGTTTTCATCTTAATCCAGGTACCAGAATTATGTGCCTTAGGTTTTGCACTAGTTTACTCTATCAATCTATAACCGTACCAGACTTAATGGGTATTATCCTTATCCAATACAGTTTGATACTGGGATCATTAGGTTCTGATTAAACCTACAAGAATATCAATACTGAAAAACCAATAAATAAATAAATAAAAGAAAAAAATAATAATAAGGATATAAATTTTGAGGTCAGCTTGGTGCTTAGTAGCTAAGATGTTTGGTGTTACCCAGCATTGCAACACATGGACAGAACCAATTGGTGTTTTTTATTTTTAAAATTTTTTTTTTAGGCCTTGTATGAATTCAATAAAAGCTATCTTGCAATATGTTCCACTTTCAACCATATCTAATACAATTGACAACTTTTATACAGATATAAATGCTCTGTTCAATAGACTCTGCATCAGTTATCAAGGAAAGGTATGTGTATTTTTTTTCTTTCTGTGTGCATTTGAGCACTTGTTAGTTAGGAATAACACAGTAAGAGTCCTTGAGATTTTTATTAGTTAGGTAGAGCATCTTGCCATAATGAGAATATAAGTCGAACTTAAATTTTTTGAGATCCAAGGGGAAAATAGAAAATATAAAAAATAAGCCCGTGTGGCTGAAAAGAACTATCTATTGCAAACTGTTTGGTTGATTATGCTTTTCCATCAGGTTAAGCTTGTCTCTGAATACAAAGGTGTTCTCCCTAAAATATTGCTTCAAGTACAGCAGGTCTCTCTCTCCCTGGCATAAGCTCTAGAATCTGTCCCATAATTTTTTTTTTCTTCTTGATTCTGTACTTGTTTGTGCTTTCTGTTTAATAAAAGATGCTGTTGTCCTTTTTCTTTGCCTGAAACTGTAAAACTGTGTGCATAACTTCCTCCCTCCTCACCTCCATTTCCTCTTTTACAAACAGATTTATGAAAGGTTTAATCCTTCCTCAGTTGTCGATGCTGATGATGCTCGCCTCGAGTACTTCTGTAAGAAGGTAATGTATCTTGTTTTCCTGTTCTGATGATAATCATACTTTCTTGGGTTTATGTTCAAGTTATCATTTCATTACGAACTTTAAAAAAAAAAAAAAAAACTTGTTGTTGAGCCTGGATTCATTAATCTATCTAATTGATTGTTTTAATTTCTTCAATGTGTTTCCTCAGGATATTCTGGAATTATGTGTTTGAGCCCTATTGAAATTTTTATCATTAGCTATTTTGTTTCCAAAAAAATGTTGGCTTAGTTGCCATTATTAAATGCTGGCTTAGCCACTGATCCCAATAATTAAACTCTCAATCCGAAGGCACAGTTGAGAAGAAATAATTTAGTACACATGAAGTCTGTACAAAGTAAAACTTGAGGATTATTTTTTTTTTCTTTCAAAATTCTCCTAAAATTACCTTTCGTTTGAAATTTCAAGAGCTGATCTAACTTTTTGTAATTTTCCACTTGTTATCTGAACCAACATATTGATTTGTTGGTGGATTTTTTGTTCCTTTTTGTCGGTGTGTCATGTTCTTGTAAAGGACACTCATAATTTTAATAGTCTCCGTTGATCTGCTGCAGGTTTTCCCAAAGATTAAGGATTCAATTGAGGTACATCTGAGACTGAATAATGTTTATATTTGATGTTTGTTAATTTCTATTCTTGTTGGAATACAAACATCTCTATTTCCTTTTCCTTTTCAGGGTGGGATCATGATATTTATAAGCTCCTATTTTGAGTTTGTTAGAATTCGCAATTTCTTGAAGTCACAGGATGCTTCCTTCTGCTTGCTTGGGGAGTAAGTGCATTTCTCATAACCATTTATATTAATATAAAATGTTTCTAGAAGTATTTAAAAAAACTGATAACATAAAGAAGAAATCATTGTTGAGACCCCAACAGACAACTGCATGTCTTTGTATGTGTTGAGTATTACTGTGGTCCAGCGTTTGGCAATCCAAGTCAAATTTCACATTTTTTTTTTTTTTTTTGAAGAAAGTGGAATACTCCACCAGTTCATTAAAACTTTTTATTTGTGCCCATGGAGGATTGAACCCATGACCTCTTGGAAGTCATCCTAGTTAGCTACCACTTGAGCTACTAGGCCATTTGCTCAAATTTCACATCTTCTGAATAGAAATGCCAATGCCTTTTGTTTCATACCTGTGATTTGAACCCCCAGGTCAACTTGTATTGAGAGCATCTGGATGTTTATTTCTTTTTTCTTTTCCTTTTTTTTTTTTTCAATTTTCTCTAGGTACACAAAACAGAGCGATATATCCCGTGCAAGAGTTTGGTTTTTTGAAGGAAAAAGGAAAATCATGCTATATACTGAGAGAGCTCATTTTTACCATAGATATAAGGTTATGCTTTTGCTTTATTTTTTGGTGGTTGGTCCATTTGACAATACATGTTGTGTTTTCTACAAATACCTGCTAATGTTGTGATAATTTACATTACCATGAGGGTAGAGCTTTATTATTCTAATTAATCTTTGATAAGTTTGCCTGTGGCATGACTTGTTTTCAGATAAACTGAACTAAAATATCCAGTCAGTAATTGGAACTTTGGTTTTAGTTTCTTAGATTTGTATCAAACTCCAAGTTTTTAGGGTGTTCATTGAGTAAATGCGAAGATTTTAAGGCATCAGTCAATTTGTCAGTTGACGAACAGTTGATTCAGTTCAGTATTTTTTTTTTTTTTTGAATTTTCACAGCATTTTGGATACAAATATGAGAAATTTTATTGTAGTATGAATACGATGCAATAGTGTAGAATTTTCCATGTATGTTATCATTATACTCTAAAAGTGCTCACTTTAACTTGCAAACGAATGCAGATTCGAGGAATTCAGAATTTAATCATTTATTCTCTGCCCGAGAGAAAGGAATTTTACCCTGAGGTTGGTACTCCAACTCAAACTATACCTTTCTATTTGTCAAATTGTGACTTCTTATCTCATTGGTCAGTTGTTTGTACAATGTTTTCTTTTAGATAATAAATATGCTTGATGCTTCAAGAAACATGATCTGCAACGTGTTGTTCTCTCGCTTTGACCTTTTGAAGGTAAGTAAACAGTTAAATGGATTTGTACAAAAACTTACACTGTTCTAATGCCCAAGTACTCTTCATTTTTTTTTTTAATTAAGCATTCATTTTAAATTTTGCATAAGTTAATACCAGTTATGTTACTGAAAGAATAGCAGTAGAAGCTTAATGGAAAAATAAAGTATCAGTGGAGCTCCTGTTACTGTGATCATTTTCAACTTGATATTGTACCTGAAGCTGCTATTGCTACTTTTCAGACTATTATCAGGACTATAATGCATCCAAATATTATTTTTTATATGCAGCTTGAAAGAATTGTCGGTACATCTGCAGCAAAGAGAATGATATCTTCGGAAAAAGATATGTTCGTTTTCTCTTAGATCTTTTCGTGGCTATTGATATTCTCTTTTACATGCTATTCTTTATAACATAATTAAGAATGCATGAGAAAAATTTTGATGGAGAAGGTTTTTTTTATAACATGCTTAAAAAATTTTGTGCCATTTTTGTTGTAAATTTTGACGATTGAATTAATGTTTTGAGAGATTTACCTGAAGTGAAACTAGTCTTTTATTAGTAGTTGATTAGATAAGCTATTCCAGTGAAAGGAAGTGGAAGGCAATCTGGTTGAAAAGGAAAGCATGAAATTAATTAGGTGTGAGTGAAAGAATATCTTTTCGGTTAGTATTAACTATAAAAAGAAAAGAGAGATGAGACCTCCCAGATCCTTGTAGGAAGAAGAAGGCTTGTTTCACCCTTTACTGAGACAAGCAAATCCATGTCTCGATTACCATATTTTGGGCTTTGAACATTAGTTGAGTTATAAGTATTTGAAGTCTAAGAAAGGAAGATGTATGAACAAGGCAATGTTATATTTGTGCTATAATTTATAGTAGAGGGAAGATAGGTCAGAAATGGAGACAAAAGCAGACGATATTCGTCTTCTCAGAATTTAACTCTTGAATCGGAGAAGCGATGCTGGTAAAGAGCTCCTGTACCTGAGATTTTAACTCCTATTTTGTGTGTTCAGTTCAAAACTGTCTGATGCTCCCACATCCCTCTCTAGTCAATTCTCTAGTGCACCTGATTAAGTGCGATCGCCGATCGGCTAATGCTCAACTTGTGAAATGTGGTACAGTTATACTAGGTTATATTAATCATTGTTGGTGTGCTTGAATGAGGTGATGGATATGGAAGCTCGACAGCTGCTGGATGACATTTATTTTGTTAGGATGAATTATTGTTTTTTTATCGATTATTAAGTGATAAGAGATTGGGACAATTCAGAATAATCAGTGTACTTTGTTATATAAATTTACAGTTTATGTCTAAACCCAGAAAACCTCTAGTAAGGAAAATTTTAGAAATAAATATCAAATATCATTTAATTCATAAATAGAACTTAGAGAATAATTATAACAATTATATTCAAAGTACTAGTAGAAAGCAAATACAGAACACAAATGCGAGAAATGTTGAAAGAAACGTCTTGTTATTCATCAGAGATATAACAAGCATTCGTACGATGACATTTTCTCTCTCTTTTTGTGAGTAAAAGGTGGAAAATCGGGTCCTCAAATTTAATTAACAAGAAGGATCACAAAATATGATCAGCTGCAAAGTCACAAGTTAAAAATGAAAAGAAGGATCAAGGAGCTGCAGGAATGGAAACAATTATAACTGAAAGAATGCAGTGGTTGGCTCAACGTAGCTGAAGCTTTTAGATTGTGTACAATGACATTTGTCAGGGTGTTATTTCTAACTGAAATTATATATATGCCCTCCTTAATAAAATTTCGTACCAAGCAGACATTATTAGTGACTACCCATTTTATCTATCCAACGGTCCACCGTATTATTAATGAACAAATATCATTTTTCAGTGAACATTTATATTTTTTTTATCAACATATATCATTTTCTAGTAAACATATATATTACAGTTTAAACATTTATGCAACTGTGACAAACACATGGGTACATGTGAGTGTGTCAGATTGTGAGAGAGGCGGATGAGTGACCTACTTTATAAGGTGGACTTAAGGTGTTTTCCTATATAAAATTGGTACATGAACAGGAACAATAATATGACTCACTAATCCATATATTATGCAGTTCAAAGCATTTGAGATTTTGAAACATCTGTTAACAATTTAACATCACCCGACCTGATGCACTGTGCCATGTGTTTTGCTCCTTTTGTGATTGGGATAAACGAGCCTGTCTCTTTTGCTCAAATACATGATTGATTGATTAGATTGAATGTACTACGCAATTCATACAAATAAATAATAAAATACACATGTGCACGAACTATATATATATATATATATATTCTCTTAATAAATAATAACAATAATAGTAGTAATAATAATAGTAGTAGTAATAACAATAATAGTAAGAGTAAAACTACGGTGCTCCTAGGAGTACGGATGCCTCCTGTGCTCCTAACTTAAAAACAATACTTAACCATCTCAAAATTTCGATTTATGGGTCTCATTAAATTCTTTATATCAAAATATCTTAGGATACACAAATTTTCCATTTTTTGAGTTTTTTAAGTATTTGTTTTGGATTTTGTAAAGATGACATAGTTTTATACATTATTTTATTATTATTTTTAAGCTATCTTAAAAAATTCTAAAACAAATACTTAAAAAACTTAAAAAATGGAAAATTTTTGTATCCTATGATATTTTGATATAAAGAATTTAATGAGACTCATAAATTGAAATTTCGAGATAGTTAAGTATGATTTTTGAGTTAGGAGCACGGGAGGCTTCCGTGCTCCTAAGAGCGCCGTAGTTTTACTCATAATAGTAATAATAATAGTAATAATAATAATAGTAGTAGTAGTAGTAATAGTAATAGTAGTAATAGTAATAGTAGTAGTAGTAATAATAGTAATAATAATAGTAGTATTAATAGTAATAATAGTAATAGTAATAATAATAATAATAATAATAATCGAGCCGTGTTTCTCATATATAAACTACCTAGAGGCGGAGGGAGAGGGGGGACGGGGGTGCTAAGACCCCCCATGATTTCTGAAACACAGTACAGCATCCTGCTTTGACGTTGTTTTCTAGTGTAATTTTGTGAATAATTTTCGTATGGCCCCCCCATGATTTCCGTGGCCCCCTTCCAAAGTTTCATCTGTTGGACATGTAGTCCAACTTCCAACTCCAAGTAATTATTATTTTGATTAAAATATAAAGAGCCCAATAATAAAAGCCCGTAATATAAGAAGTAGTCCAACTGTCCGAGTTCCTGTTCCATTATTTCTTTGATTTGGTTTCCAAATTACATCTATTAAGATCCACTCCTCTCTTCCGTCATTTATTACTTCCTCTGTCTACAAAACAATAAATTTGTAGCAGGTCAAAAGAAATAGTGGAAGAGTGAAATTATTTTTGTGCCCTCAATTAGTAGAAAAGTGAACATTCTTAGAAGAAGACGAGGGGCATTTTGGAAACTTTGTAATATATATATATATATATATATATATATATATATATATATATATATATATATCCTTTTGAGGAAGAAAGTGGATTCAAACAAAGGGTATAAAATTCATTTATTAAGGGACAAAATTTAAGGGGTATAAATCCATTTATTGAGGGACGGAGGAAGTATTATTTTTTTTTTTACCGTTCGAGACTTCGAGTCTTTGATTTTTTTTTTTTTTTTACTGCTTCCGCAATTGTTTTTAGCTTCAACAACGTGCTTTCACTTACCAACGCAACAACAATGAAAAATTTTTGCTCAAATCGCACTGATTGTCTTTTCGGCTCGGTGGAGCTCAATTGTATTGTACTCCAGCCCCCCCTATATCAGATCTCTGGCTCGGCCCCTGTAACTACCGTGCATTATGCAAGGCTGATTGTTATGTTCAATTATTATTTCCCTTCTCGTTCTTCCAAACAGCAGAAAACTGTATTAACTACACTGCTTATGATGAGCAAATATAAGAGAATGAACTAGGAAACTCATCTATTTGTAAAAATGCTTCTATATTTTTTTTTGTGAAGTAGGCCAGCGGCCAGCCTACTTAACTTTTCATTATAAAAGAAAATTGAGGACATCTGTCTTATTGTCACTATACAATTTTCATTAAAAATGCTTCTATTTTAGCTAGGTATTTTGAAACTTTTTAATCTTCTTCCTACATATTTGCTTGTAAGTATGTGACCTGGTATCTAGAGCTCAGAAGAGTGCATGAGAAGAACGTTGACACCCAATTTCCGGCCTGAAATCCTGGGCATTATTGGAGACACAATAGAAAAATAGAAAAATGCACACCTATGAATATGATTAGTTAATGCTTAATTGTACTTCTCATTATTGTTTGGCCATCAGCAACCAGAACAACTAATAATGCAAAGTCAAGCTAATTTGTGAAGTTGGGGTTTCAGATATTATGTGACGGTACGTCGTTTGCAGTGACTGAAGCCAGAAAAATAAAAACTATGTTACTGGCTTATGCAAGGAGGACAAGTATAACCAGTGACGGAGAGAGTATAAAATTGCAGTGGATTCAATCCATATAACTTAAGTAAATTTTGTGAAAAAAGTAGTTAAAAATATATATTCAAAAGAAAAGTTACGAAATTTAGTGGTGTCATTTGCACCCATAATCACAAGATAGCTCCGCCACTGAGTATAACCTTATAACATGGATATTTATTTATGGTGTTAAAAATATGAGTTTAAAATTAAGAACAAACAATTTAGTTGGGGTTTTTAGAGCTTAAGAAAGAACAGGAAGGGAGATAATTGAACATAATAATTTATTTATTACAGGGTTATTGACCTCAGAAATAATTCAGAATATCACTACTGTCACAATTTTAATAAATACATTTCGAAACTCAAACGAAAGAGGTACTGGAATAAATTAGGGTAAGACCTGCACTGTAATTAGGTTGGCTTATGCATAATTTATATATAATCCCTGCCCCCTTTTTTGTCAACTCGATGCTCTGATAATTGAGTATTGGAATATAAACTTTTTTTTTTGTCAAACATACAAAAAAAAAAAAGAATATTATTATTCCCCTCGTATTGTTATTAAATTATACATTAATACATATGATATATCTTATGTTCAACTAGAATATTTGGGAATTTTAACAGCAAATAAATAATGTTCTACCAGTGCAAAGAACAATCGATAATTATAACAATTTAAGTATTTAACTATTTAATTACTTCCCTAATTCCGCCTATTACGATGGAAAATAAGGGATAGGATATTGTCCAAAGGATTCTAAGAGCCGTACGTTCTAATTGTTAGTAATTGATCACTTGTGATTTAATTATGTAGGTGCTAAAAATAACATGCTGATTATATTTAGAATGATGGGGTCAAATGCTATGACCGTTGATAAACATGTAAATTGAATCGAACGGTTTAGTCATGGCTTTGGACAAAATTCTAATCCGGAAAATAATTAGAATAACACTGCTGAGATACAGCGCAGAATTCACAAGTGAATGTATGTATCACTCAATTTGAGTTTAGGTACTGATCATCATTATATCAGACCAAGAAAAATAGGGCCATGCATGCCAACGTTGCTAATTAATAATTAATCTTGCATAATTTGGCTTGTTATGAAGCGTTCTAATGGGATCGGAATCTTTCAGAAAAGCAGACCCTACTTTTCTTAATCCAACGGTTGAGAAACATTGAAGTACTTTGAGATCCGTACAGTAAAAACCGAAGTGTTTTAAGATCGGTGCAGCAACCGATCCCGACCATCCGATCTGTTGCAACGTAATTTAATGATATATGATTTGGAAGACCAATTAATCAACCATAGATAAGTACAAAGAAGCAATCTGAGGGGCTGTTACTGTTGCACCCTGAATCCGTCCACTCCTTTCCCTCTCAACACAAGAAGAACTGTCTGTCGTCTGTGGCCGTCAACGATATTAATTCTGATTCCTTTATATATAAGGCTTAATACCCATAATTAAGATTTTCATGTTGTCTCTTTTTCTCAGTGGCTTCAGTGCACATTCAACTTTTATGGTACACCTTTTTGAGATATATTGTTTAAGTTAATAATGGAATAATAAGTTTGTCCCAAATTTTTAGATGAAATTAATGTGTATTAAAATAATCTGAGTTAATTTGAAGGGGAAAATTGCTTTACATGATACAATTTGAATCTTTTAGCGGTTGAGTTTGACTCAACTTTGACATATATTTTATCTAAGCAATTAGGATACATATATTTCATATAAACATTAAACAATATTTAAGAGAGAGTGCAAGTGAAGGTACCATGAAATTGAACAGCCAGAGTAATTCTTGGTATTTATACTAAATTCACAAATTATGATAATAATAATAAAAACAAGAATTATTTAGTAGCTAATTGTGGTACATGCTGTGCCTGTGTGCATGGAAATTACTGACTTAGCAACACTGTGGCTGCCACAGAGGACTTGGGCTTTAGTACAGGAACAAAGACGAACAATCAAGGCATTAATATTCCTTCGATATAGCACTGTTAGAGATGATGATAAATAAATGATTTATAGATTGGTATTATTCTATTTATTAGGAGCCCGCATGGCTGTGATCCTGTGTGACAATTATTTTATCACTCCCTGTAATCTATCCTCTTCATTGTACTTCTGTGATGTCTTTTAAGTTTTAAGACAATTTTCATAATTTGGTTTCGAACTAAAGGGATGAGAATATAATTTACAAAAAAAAAACTTTCTTTATAGCATTTTAGAAAAAATTATCACGGTTCAAAAGTAACACAAAGAATAATCTTCTAAGAACAAACATTTGATATAATATTCTTTTTTAGCTGTCAAATAAATATAGAAATTTAATTTTATATGTAATAACAAAATTAATTTTAATTTTTAGTTATGAAAATGAGTGATATGAAGTTAGGGCAACTTCGATTCTAAAAACTTTGATAGGCCTTCTGAAAAACAAATGTTCACAAAACACCATCAAATTAAATTTAAAAAAAAAAAAAGAAAAATTGTGAAACTTTTTTTTTTTCTGAAAAATTTGCTCGTGGGCGGAAATAATGATTAGCACGTGTAGATGGAATTGGAAACAGAGAGGTACACATACTTAAATGCCACATATTAATTTGATTTGCAATTAATTAATCAAGCATAATAATACTAATAATAAACAAAGCTGCGTCCCATGTGCAGCCCTCGGAATGAATCCTACAACTTTGAAAATTGTCTCATTATATGGCTCCATACAACCCCATCCTATTATTATCAATGATTTAAGAGTAGCAGATAGCGTCCACCCAATTTACATCCTCTACTGCGCAATATGGTACTGTGCAGCGATTTAACTGTTGGATCTGCTTTAAGATTTGTGCAACCCAATCTCGAAAAATCCCCCCTATAATCTGCCTCGTTGATTCACTGCACAGTAAATACTGCGCAACAGAGGATAAGAACCCGCGTCCACCCTTTTTACTTATCTACCGGTCCACCGTATTTTCAATTAACAAATATCATTTTTCAGTAAACATTTATATCTTTCTAATGAACAGATATCATTTTTCCGGTGAACAGATACATAACGGTTTCTCAGTAAACATTTATGCAACTGTACTAAGCACATGAGTGTACGAGATGTGTCAGAGCTGTGAGATCGAGGAGGTGGATGAGTGACCTACTATATAAGATATACTTTACATGTTTGTCATGATTTAATATGCTACACTCACACCAAAGTGGCTACATTATTTATTATTCTGGTAATTAAACATTTAAAACATTTGAACTAAATCAAACTCCCTCGTCACACGTGTAGCCACACCTTTAATATCGAGCTTCGTAAATAATTGGGAACTTTAATTTTTTAACAGATGGGGTTAACTTTAATCAATACCAAAGTTGAATGAATAAATAAAGACACCCATTTTGAGGGAGCATTTGGAATTTTGCATAAAAACAAATTCTTAAGCACTACCCATTGATACCTAAAACACAATTAATGTGTTGTAATTAAGCAATCGTAATTGTTAAGTAGACAAGAACCTTAGAATTTTAAAGAAAAAAGGAAAAGGAAAAGGAAAAAGGAAAAAATCTTTTTGGATAATTATTCTTTGCATAAAGTTCGTCAAATATGTCTCAAAGTTATAGCCATTTTAATTATATTTACGTTCTTTCTTTTTTATTATTCTTATTACGTATATTCAAACAGTACATCTATTTACCTTCATGCTGTTAAATAACTCTATGAAATTTTCTATCAAAAATAAAAATAAAAATAACTCTATGAAATTACAAGTAATATTTCCATTCACACTACAACTTAAAATTAAATGATATAACCCTACTTTAAAATTGTTTAGCTGTATGTTCATATGTACTCTCATGAGTACCAAAGTTAATTTGTAAAGACACTTATTTGCATAATATGTCCAAATTCCAAAAAGCTTTTGAACCCTGTTTACTGATACCCTAAAACACAATTAAACAATCTTAACTCTCAAGGAGCTAGGAATTTCAAAGATAAAAAGAAAAAGGAAAATTCTGTTGGGTAATTATTCTTTATCAAAATCTCGTAAGTATCTCTTAAAATTAGCCATGTTAAATTTATGTTATCTTTCATGTTACAAGTAAGTTTTAGCTTATCTTTTTTTTTTTTTTTTTTATTTCATTGTAGGTCCTTGTTATATAAGAGGTCGTGCGTGACAATCAATTCTTTTAAGGTTAATTGTCGGTATGCCCATAAAAAATTTCAAACTTTCCAATTTCCTCATGTAAAGTTGGAAATATTCAAAATCTCCATCAAAACATAAATAAATTGCTCATATCCCTGTTGTTTCATTTTATATATTATTAGCTTCTTAATAAAAGTCCTTTAACCATCTTGCCCTCTATATTAATTGGAGACTGTATCATTAATTAATCAAATGTTATTCATGGCTTCATTATAGTAGTGAATATAAGAGGCGGAGGGTTTTTTTTTTTTCCTGTGAGAGCACTCACAAGTGAGGTTTTTGTGAATAACAAGCTGAATGAGAATTTTTAATTAAAATAAAGTATTGATGGGAATCACGACAATGAAATGAAGTATTGATGAAGAATTTGTATATTTTTCAAGTTTAGATAAAGAAATTTGAAAGTTTGAAGCTTTTGATAGGTATACAGACAATTACCCCTTCTTTTAAAGTGTCAAGATCCCTTTGTAGTGTTTGTTGAGGTTAGTCCGTAATAGCAATTACTGAACACAATTTTCTAAAATGAGCATTATTAGTTGAAAACAATTCTAGAAAATAGTAAATGAATATATGTCAAAAATATTAGAATCTAAAATGTAGTTTCAGTCTTTGAGAGGTGTTAAGGACATAGCTGATTTGAGGAGTTTTTTTTTTTAAATAATTTCAACCATCGGATGAAGATTAGAGGGTCCTCCGATTCAAATTGGATCATAGCTATTCAACCCCTCTTCAACCCTTTAAATTTCTGTTTTTTTTTTTCTTATCTCAAAATTCACCCTTCGTTTTTTGTCAAGTCCTTTGAATTTTTGTTTGTTTTCTTTTCTTATCCCAAAATTCACCCTTCTGTTTTATGAGTACCGTTTTTTTTTATTTGTGTTTTTTGAGTACCTGACAATTGTACCTGAACTTGGCTTCAAAGACTCCAACACAACAAGTGTACCAACCACAGAACCACACCGCAACAAGTTCCATTCTTGTGCATGCTTCATATGCAGCGAACTCCAACAAGAAAACAAAACACGAAGGCAACGCAAGCAAAGCATATTCTTATCCCCTCCTGAATTTCCTCTTTGACGCCTGATCAAAATCAACCATGCAGTTCACAACCTCATCCGTTGGATCATCTCGAGATCCGCGCTGGCACGAATCTCAAGACAATAAAATCACGACCTCCCTAATTAACAATCCTTCAATTCAATATATTAATTTTTTTTGACCCCCTTAATCTTATCAAAATTCGGATATAATCCAAACCTTTTAAATTTTTTTTTACAACAAATTTCCTCAAATTTGTCACCTTTTGCACCCTCTTTATATTCTACTCCTCACCCCCCTCCCCTGTCCTTCCCTCTCCATTCCGCAACTCCTCATTATTATTATTAACGAACTTTTCATTTTCATAAGGGGAGGGATGGAGATAGACCTTGACAAGGTGAGGGCGGTGCGGGTGCTCGGGCGCGGCGCAATGGGCACGGTGTTCTTAGTCGCGGACTCTTCCGCCGCGCCCGCGGCGTCGTCGTCGTCGTCGCTCTACGCGTTGAAGGTCTTCGAGAAGCACGCTCCGAATGCGAAGCCCGACGCCGATAGACGGGCGCGGTGGGAGATGTCCGTGTTGTCGCGATTGTCGCATCCTTATCTGCCGAGCCTGATTGGCTCGGCCGAGACACCGGAATTGCTCACGTGGGCCATTCCGTTCTGCCCCGGAGGCGACCTGAACACCCTGCGGCACTCGCTCTCGGACGGCATTTTCTCGTCCGCCGCCATCCGGTTCTATCTAACCGAGATCATCTCTGCCCTGGCGCACATCCATTCCCTCGGGATGGTTTACCGGGATCTAAAACCGGAGAATGTGTTGATTCGAGCTGACGGTCACGTTACTCTAACCGACTTTGATCTCTCGAGAAATTTACCGAAGAAGCAAGTTCATTCGCAGACTTCGTCTCCCCGGGCTCTCCCCGTCGAGTCGGGAAGCAAACAACACCGTCGTAATTTTACCAGGATATTCTTCGGCAGTTTGCCGGGTGAATATCTCGGAGAACAGCTCAAGAAGGCGAAGTCGGCACGTGTATCCCCTGTCAGCAAGAAGCGGCCCAGTTTCGGCTCTCAGAGCTCGGCATATACGACATACGAGCGATCGTTCTCGTTCGTTGGCACAGAGGAGTACGTATCGCCGGAGGTGGTTCGCGGCGATGGGCATGAATTCGCGGTGGATTGGTGGGCTCTGGGGGTCCTGACATACGAAATGGCGTACGGAAAGACGCCGTTCAAGGGTCGGAACCGGAAAGAAACGTTCCGCAACGTGTTGATGCGACAACCTGAGTTCGTCGGCAAAAGAAGATCCGAGCTAACCGACTTGATAGGGAAGTTGTTATCGAAGGACCCGACGAAGCGGCTAGGCTTCTCTGGCGGGGCCGACGAGGTCCGGGCACACCCCTTCTTCAACGGCGTGAAATGGGACTCGTTAGACGAGGTCATGAGGCCGCCATTCCTACCGTCGATCGAGGATTTGGAGGAAGAGACAACCGCACTCGACAGTGCGGCCGCCGGGGAGGGATTCGACGTACGGGAATACTTCAGACACCTGCGGCGCGAACCTCACCCGCAGTCCGAGCAGTCGACGTCGGCCCTGACGGAGTTCTAACAGGTTGCTGCCCGTAATCTTGTACAATAAATTTGTTACACCTGCACCGGCAACACAATTGGATGCACGGAAAGAGGCACAGTGTATCAATCAGTGTCCTGACCCGAGCTGGCAGAGGGAGGAATGGCCGTTGAGGAAGTCGTTGTTATAACATTTTTAAGTTCTAAATTTAGAGGGTTAGAAATTAAAAACTGGTAATTTGTAAGGTTGCCAGGGCGATTAATTAGCCTTCTGGTTCTGGGTTGTTGTACTGTAAATAGTAAAATACAGAACAGAAGGGAGTTCAGTTGCCGGGTTGGGTTGAGTTGGGTAGGGACTTGATTGTAATTAGAAAATAGTTTAGGGATGTAATGGAAAGGAAAACAAAAGTTTTGCTTGCAACTCTTTAACTTTCACTGAATCCATGTTACTTACTTGCTGCTTTGTTTGTATGTCAGATCGAAGCAACACATTTTTTATCACAGATTCACAGCACAGGATTCGTTTCCTGTGGCTGTGGAGATGGGTCTCTTATAAAAAGAAAATGGAAAATGTATTTCAACTATTTGTTCATTTGTTGGGGTTGTTTTTGCAAGATTAACTAGATCAAGTCTACCAAGCTAATAATTTCTGGCAGAGTATTTATTGATTAGTGCACTTGACTTGACAATTATGATTACAGCTTGATCTGGCTCTGAATTCTGATATCTTTTTAACATCAATCTTCAGATCATTTTTAGTACCAGTATTCAGTTTTTTTTTTTTTTTTTTTTTTTTTTTTTTTTTTTTTTTATGGAAAGTATTCAGTTCTTTAATACTGAGAATTCTCATGCCATCCAGATCCAGATCGACCTATTGAGAATTATGAGTGTTATAACTAAAAAATTCTCAATAAGACACAATACAAGATGTTATATTAAGAATACAGAATTCAATATGTTTCTTAGAAGTGGTTTACTAATACTGTTTAATTAATCTGGTAACTATCAGTGTTTGGAATTGCCATTTTCACTGAATGCTTCTTTCTGGATATTGATAATACACATCGAAATTCATAATTTGCAGATCGATAAGCATTTTTCTAGGTTAAAAGATTGAACTGTGATAAGCAGATAAAGAGTTGAAAAGGTTCCAGAGTATTATTCTATGTCAAAGTAAAAAAGAGGAGTTTCAGTTGATTGAAGGCACTAACATACATGATACATGATTTAATTGCTTTGCTGAATGATGATTGAGCCTTATGACAGAGTTGAAAGTTGAAACTTTAATGTGAAAAAAGCTTCTTTAAGTGCTAATCAGTTGCTTTCTAGGGGATTTTTAGTTGGTTATTTACTTATTTTATGTTTGTACTTGAGAGAGGCTTTAATTAATTTGTGTTGCAAACTTGCAATCACTTAGCTTGTATTGTTGGTATGTCCACTTTATACCTCCTTTTAACTTTTTGTTAATTTAATTAATTAAACAATTTTAAAGCTAGTGCTTGATGACCAACCTTAGGAAAAAATAAATTAGCAAGGCGACATAATGATGGGGACTTCTCCATAATGGGTAATTAATTAATTAATTAACTATTGGTGTTATGAGTGCTAACTAATGTAATAACCTCTTTTGAGGGCTGGCTTTTTATATATAATCTCAATTTGGAGTCCCATTTGCATCACTAACCTAAAGGGGTTGTTCAGAGTCTGGGGAACAGGGGAGCTTGCTTTGTGCTTAAATTTGGATCTTGTTTGGACAATGACTTTATTCATATAAAAATTTAATCATGGTCCAATTAGGGTTTATAAATTAATTATCTTTTGTTTATGCATTTGTGATTTGTTTGCTTGTACAGTTGTACACTGATGGGAAGAAATATTGGATTGAAAACTTGATAATATCCGGTTAATTAGTGTGGTTAGTGACTAACTATATATTTTCATGTATATTACAGTGACATTTCAAGTAAAATTTGGGTATTACTTGTATATATATAGAGTCATGGCATACCCTTATACTTCTATAATTTTTAAAAATATTGAGCACAAAATATTATATCCTATCTGGCATCATGTTCATGCCCATACTACGTAAGTATCTGATCAAGCAGGGCAAGGACAAAACTAGTTTGAACAATTTAATTGCTAATCATTGGTGGGGATCCATTTCTGACAGAGTTATAAAATATATAAAAAAAACTAAAAACTATTAGAAACTTGAATATACGACCATTTCAAACTAATTTTGACTCTCTAATGACTATATTTAGTGTTAACAAATGTTGATTTTGTATGTGCAGGTTAAGTTTTGCTGCTGAGACTTGTCTTATTGCCATTGTATAATATATAGCTAAGCATGACAACACCTATTTAAAAACGAATACCATAATTAACAACCAATAATAAAGTCAATTTATAAAATGGTAATCTAAATATTGCTAAATAGAAAATAATATATATCCATATATATAATAAAACAAATTTAAAATATACTAGTGAAGAATTCTTTTATTCTGATTAGGTCGGCTAGCTAAATTGTACATTTTCTATATTAGTGAGCATCATTATGATACATCATTGGAGCTCAAGTCCGGATCATTTAATTAACATATATAAATGTCTCGTTGAACGTGTTGCATTAGAAGATTAATGCAACGGTGTACGGATGGAATAGGGACACTCAAATGATAAGCAAGCCTTATTTCTCCGTCTTTTAATTGTCTCAACTAACCATATAATGAGATTTCATGAGTTCTATACTTCTATGTGCATGGAGGCTATATGGGTACCACACAAACAAGGCACTAAAATCTGGTACCTACCCATGTATAATGTATTCAGAGAAACATCTTACGTCCATTAAAAAGCTGTCCATACGTTCATAGACGTATAAAGAATGTAACAGATACGTTCTAAGATGTAACTATAGATACTGCGGATTGCTTTTCTATAGAAGCTAATTAAGTATCACTCATGTATTCATTCTTATATATTAATTGCGATGGAAGATGGTGTCATGATTACATATTATAACAAGCTCAAAATTAATGATGCATGACATGTGAATTGCAAGCAACTAGCAAAAAAATTTCCTGTCCTGCTGTGTTATTATGGAACGAGCACAAGTTGGATGATTGCCATAGTTTATATATTTTTGTATATATATATAAGAGACCATGCTTAGTTAATAAATAATTGGTGCACCAGATCTTTTGACAGCTACAAATTAAATTAAACAGGGTTTTAGCTGTTCACAGTTTGATTTACAGATTCCATTGGTTGGGGTCAAGTTGATTTGGGATATTAATCCCAAATTGAATGATTTTGCAGTTCGAATCAGACAGCGTGGATAAAATAGTGAGGAATTGTTCTGTCAGATCGGATCAGATATCATAAAATCGTATATATGATGATGCAGTGCCAAAATTAGACAGTCTGGGCAAATAGTAAGCAGTTTTATTCTGTCAGAACTCAGAATAGATACATATTTTTCAATGAAATTACAGTAGACAGACAGAGAGGAAACCCTCAGTGAATTCTCAAACGAGATAGTTAATGAAGGGAGGATCGATACTGATGCGACAATTCATGACTCTTTATGTTCAAAGATAT
This sequence comes from Cyperus esculentus, assembly GCA_030179965.1. Taxonomy (NCBI): domain Eukaryota; kingdom Viridiplantae; phylum Streptophyta; class Magnoliopsida; order Poales; family Cyperaceae; genus Cyperus; species Cyperus esculentus. The sequence continues at coordinate 2,531,778 of JASGLE010000030.1, forward strand.
ATAGTGACTATATTAATTGTCTGAAAAACATATACCCGCGTTTGGTAAGTGAAGAAAAATTAAAGTGGAGTAAAAGTTAAATCACTTAACTCATATTTAAAGCATTAGTGTTTGGTAGCATGATGTAGTAATTCGATGAAGTAACATTGAATAAAGAATATTATATGAGGCATTCCAAACAAAAATGTGATTGAGGACCAAACTACCCTTATGTTTATGTTTATGTTAGATTATAATTTATAAATGAATAATGGATGGTTAGAGTGTTTAATTAATAATATTAGTAATAACTACTAATAATAAAAGGATAAAAATTATATAATAATAAGATTCTTTAATAATTATAGAAATAATTATCAGCAAAGTTATAATTTAATTAATTATAAACAACGAAATGCTAAAAGAAATAACGAACAGTTATATTAAATCATAACTTAAATTATAAAAAAAATATGCCTAGTAATGAAATTGAAGAGAAACCAAATATTTGAATATTATTGCAGCTGGGTAAGATGGTCTTAAAGCACTGATGTAACTTACATCAGCTGTATAGGTGCTTTGAGTTGCTGAAGTAAATTGCTCTCCAAAATCACTTTTACTTCACCTTACATCAATGTTGTTTTGGAGAAGTAAGATGATTTAAGGGTTCTACCAAATGGAGGCATATAACTTACAAAGGTCACTTTAAAATGTGATATATAGATTTACCCTATTTACGGGTTGAGATCCGGTGCTCTTAAAACTCAAGAGTAGGGCCCTACTCTTATGATCGGACGGTTGTGATCAACCGAAGAATAAAGTTCGGATGATGCCGACCGCCCGATCACAAAAGTAGGGTCCTACTCTCGGGTTTTAAGAGCAGCAGATATTCACCCATAGATTTACACTTAGTTAATATATTAAGATTTAATTACACACAAAGGCATAACTAATTAAATTTCCTTCACTTTCAGTAAAGAGAAACATGTTGTGTCCATTAAAAATCCGTCCATGCATCTATAGACGTGCAAAGAATGTAATAGATATATTCTAAATTGTAACAGATATATCCCGTAACGTAACATATGGACGCTAGGTATTACTTCTTTTGTCCATAAAAGAATGAATTTGTAGCAAAAGCCAAAGGAAATAATGGAAGAGTGAAATTACTTTTATGCTCTCAATTAGTAGAAAAGTGAATATTCTTGGAAAGAGACGAGGGGTATTTTGGAAATTTCGTAATATATATATTTTTTTGAGGAAGAAAGTGGATTCAAATAAAAGATATAAATTCATTTATTAAGAGACAAAATTTAAGAGGTATAAATCCATTTATCAAGAGACGAGGAAGTACTTTTTTAAGTAAAAACCAACTCTTTTACCGAAGTAAAATCTAACAAGTCCCAACAAGCCAAAGAAATGAATGAAGTACCAGAATGGTACGTACAGCAGTGATAGTGATAGGACAAGTTTCACAGCAAGGACATTGCATGTCAGATATAATATGGAACAGAGAAAGACGAGGCCTTGGATCCTCATTCCTCACAAGTCACGACTGCATATGATATAGCTAGCTAGCTAGCTAGAGCGTCGTTTATCTTCATCTCATCCTTTGTTCATTCATTCACATTCGTCATTGAATCGATTCGATGCATGCTGGATTGATTGCTATTGCAGTAGTGCTGCCTTAATTACACAGACACAGTTGCACTGCGCAGTGCACTGGCACACAACAGTCATATTAGCAACTTAGCAGAGTTGTTTTGTTTTGTTTTGTTGTCATTTATTTCCATGGAACAGAGAGAAACAAGGAGAGGGGAGGGAGGGAGGGGGACCCCCAATCGAATAATATAATAACGAAATAACGAAGAGGTCGGAGATAGTCTTTCAATTAATGATTGATTGTTGGACAATAATAACATACCATAACTGTCTCCACGACCCTACCATGGGGTGATATATAGATGGGGAGGATCATTTTTGTAAGATTTTGTGGGGAGGAGGACATTTGTGTAAAATTGTGAGAGTCATTTTTGTAAAAAATTTTCATGGTAGGGTAATTTTGTAAATTTTCTTAGAAATAAAAGATATTCTGTAAAATTTTCTGAAAAGAGGGATATTTTTGTAATTTTTTTTCAAATGTATTGGATGTTTTAGGGGCATTGTGTGTGGCAAGTTATATTTATCCTTGATTATTTTGTTATATCTTGCGATCCACACGGATTGGGATGACCTGCTTTTCTTGGTCCAACGGTTGAGAAACGCTGAAATAAATTGAGATCGGTATAGCAAATACTAAAGTACTTTGAGCTCGTTGCGACAACCGATATCGACCATCCGGTCTGCTTTTCTTCTTAGAAAAGTAGCAGATTTTCTTTGGATCCACACATGTCTAATATGAAATTCAACTATTTTATAAATCAACAAAAAATAATTAATTACCGAAATTCATGAAAAATTGATAAAGAACTTTGTTTTATCAGTTGCACTATTTTATTGTTAGGAAAGAGTATTTTTGGATTTCAACAATAAAAAGTATTTAAGCTCGGTTGTCATATGTTTATTCGATATTTTGATAATCTAAATTAAAATATGAGAATCCAAAAAATTGGGATTATAGTGCATGGGCAACGCTGTGGAATCTGTGGAAGAAAAAAGAAACTAAAAAAATGTTCACGGGGACTTCCAAATATCGAGTAGCGGAGCTTCACACAAATTCGGGGGGGGGGGGGGGGGGGGGGGGGGGGGGGGAGGGGAAGTGAAGTGAATTTGATTGCTTCTAAAATTTTTATTTTTTTCAATTCATCCTCGTGAATCTTCAGAGCAAAACGAGCCAGATTCAAAATCACGATTTATGATGCTCAATAAATTTTTATATGAAAAATATTGAGTAGTACAAAAAATTTTCATTTTTAGAGTTTTTTAAGTATTTGTTTTGTATTTTTGAAAATATCATGTACAAATATCAATATTTTATTAATAATTTATGAGTTCTTTTCTAAAATTCAAAACAAATACTTAGAAACCTCTAAATGAAAAATTATTGTATTCCCAATATTTTCATATAAAGAATTTATTAAGCACCATAAATTATGATTTCAGACACGATAACATAAATTTTGAGGCGTTAGCATATCGATCCGAAAGGCTAACGTTAGTATAATAGTCTAACTCATTAATTATGAGTATGCTTAATGCAAATGATCATGAATATTTGTTGTTATACTTTATTCTCGTCAATTTCTACAATTAACGTGTCTCTCCATTTAACACTTTTAGATGAGTCTATAGCTCTATATATACTCTGTAGTCTGTATCTAAAGGAAATATGAAATACATAAACAATTATGGCATATCACAAGGAAATGAAGATAAATGAAACAAACGGCAATATTGGAGACTATTCTAACACCTGAGTTAGCTTATTACAAGATGACACCCAAGCTTGAGCTGGATGAAGGGGGGCCAACTGAAGCTAAATCCTTCAAAAAATCAGAAAATACACTACCTCTCTACATATTTTTGGACGGAAAGCGGGGCCAGAGCCCGAATCTGCCGAATTTTTTATTAATATTAAAAATAAAATAAGAAATTACGACAATATCCTTGTCATACCAAAAATCACAAATCTAGGAATTCCACCCGTAAAGAAGGCGGATTGATTCCGCTTTTTTTACGGGCGGAACGATTCCACCTTCTTTAAAGGCGGAATGATAGTCCTCAACGGACCAATCTATATTTCATACGTAAATGATCCCACTCGCACCGACTTGTTGTTGCTTCAGGGACAGCCCTGTAAATATCTTTTAATATATTTTTTATAATTTTATTTAATATTTATATATAATTTGTATTAATAGTTATTTTTTAAGAAATTGTCAGGATGATCCCAATCGTAGTGTATGCCGGTAGTAATATTATTACCAGAGTGTGTGGTATCAATTACGATAGGCCTCCTAATTTTTCTTTTCCAGGAAATGACGGTACATGTTATAATAATGTCAAAATTATAATATAAAGACGACTTGGATTACTGGATACTCAATATTCTTTGAGGAGGGATCCATTAACAATGCTTAATTTGACATCTTGACAAGAATTTTCAAAAATTTGTAAAAATTCAAAAAAACTCCTAGAAATGAAAATTGTTTATGGATGTATTATTTAACTTATAGATTGTTTATGTTTCAATTATATTCAATTTAAGCGACGTTTGATAATCTTCAAAGATCCGTTAATTTACAACTGTTGAAAAATGCACAAAATTTTGATAAGCCATTAAACGATGTTCAAATTGATTGAAATTTGAAACACTATTAATTTATAAGTTAAATAATACATCCATAAATTATTTTCATTTTTAAGAGTTTTTGTGAATTTTTACAAATTTTTGAAAATTCTCATTATCAAGATTGTCAAATTAAGCATTGTCAATGGATCCCTCCTCTTCTTTAAGAATCAATGCCCGGTACAAAAAAAAAAAAAATAATCCACCCGTAAAAAAAGAGGAACGATTCCGCCTTTAAAGAAGGTGGAATCATTCTGCCTTTAAAGAAGGCAGAATCATTCCACCCTTAAAAAAGTTGGAATCAATCCGCCTTCTTTATAGGTGGAATTCCTAGATTTGTAATTTTTGGTCTGACCAGAATATTGTCGTGATTTCTTATTTTGTTTTTAATATTAATAAAAAATTCGGCCGAATCTGTTGCACTAAGCTCCGCCACTGCAAATATCCATTCCTTGAGACGATGAAGCAAACAAAGATGCGCCAGCATGGGTGACACAATTATAAACTAGAAAATTGTTCCCAAGGTTATGCGAATTTGAATTAGTAATTGAAAATATTTTCGCTCTTTATTTCCTTTTTTTTTTTCTTTTATACTAATTTCTCATTCATCGTTGTAATTTATTTTTGTACTCTGATTCTTCAATAAATTAAAAAAAATGTGTTTTAATATAACCAAATTGAATTAAACTAAGGAATCAAACATCAAACCAGCAATAATATATGAAAAATTTTGACAATTTCAATTTATAAAATATAAGTTGATTCTGCCAAGTGCTGACCTTTGAAAGTTCTCCAAATTGTACCAGTAATATCTTTTATTTGTGTGTGTGTGTGCGCGCCAAAAGAAAATAAACACTGTGTATTTTAAATGAATGAAATGTGCACAAATTTTAAAGTACTTACACCACTCATAATTTGTTTTATGATATCTTTCAGATATAGATATGCAAATAACCGAAACGATTGTCTGTGTGAGCAAATGAAATAAATAATAATCGATTCGATACCAATAAACTATAAAAAAAATACAAAATACTGGGCATCTCTGAATGACTATATATACATAGTACAACCATTCGAGTTCCTATAATTTATCCTCAAAAAAAAAAAAAAAAAAATTCCGTTATTTCCTGATGGACAACTATACGTACTATATATACCAATAATTAAATCAATCAAGAAGTCCCATGCTAGCCACATGCTGACATGCAGAGAACTAGAAACAGAACAAATTTTGATCACTGTTCCATATTTTGTCTTCATGATATATATCTGACATTCTACGCATTTTGGAGGTTTTAGTTCAGTGATCATTTGTTTTATTATGCTTGTGATGAACGTTATTTGCTAATAGGGGCACATCCAGTTCAAGGACAACCGAACTGGTCCCGTTTCAAAAACTTGCATATAAATTTTGTACATTTTAATAAGCTCTATCTCTTTGTTCTAAATAATTACAGCGCTGGTTTATTGTAATTATAATGGAAAAATTTTTTCGATAAACGTGAAATTTAATTCACCATTTCCTTTTTTCTTTTTGGAAAATGAAAATTTACAATTTTTTCTTATAATAATTATATATGTAGTCAAGTTATAATAATAGAGAAATACCTTGTATCCATTCAATGGACTTCCATCACACTCACAAAGAGTCACGTGGTAGGGCCCATCACATCACACTTTGTTAGTGTGACGGACCGTCCATAGATGGACGGTAGGTCACACTCATAATAATAATACAATGAATCAGGCAATGCCATACACCTACGCTTATATGCATATATATTACAAGAGGGCCAGTAATATGCACTCAAAATACAAACACAGAGGAACAATGACTGATCTGATCGAACAGATTAATATAATCACTATATCAAACTCTGTTTGAAAACCATTTTTTGTATTTTTGAATTTTTTTGTTACTATCGGTTATGAAGAAATGTAACCATCTAAAGATTCATTAAAAAAAAAAAAAATGTATTTTGATTCTCTATTTCTCGTCTTTATCAATGTATGCAATATGCAATATCATTGTATATTGCATATAATCACTATATATTATTGCGTATTATATATTTGAACGGATCACAAGTCACGCACCGCAGTATTTCACAGATTCCTCTATTTTAACAGATTCTATTTCCTCTGTAGTGCTGCATTGTGTAATGCGGAATGTGAACCGTTAGATCATCTCGAGATGTGCTAGCTCGAATGTCGAGATGATCTAACGGTTCACATTCCGCGTTACACAATGCAGTGCTATAGAGGATGAGCACTCATTTTAATTTAGCCGAACATACACAATAACATAATTATTATGGATATATATATATCCCGCAGATTCCTCTATTCAGACATAGCCGAAGATACACAATAACATAGTTATTAAATATTCATATTCGCTGCTATAATGGTGTTGGCAGATGTGGGCAGCTTGTTGTCATTGTGTCTATGGCAGTTGCCCCACAGAATCCCTCTAAATATTGCTAAAGCAATATTAACCATTATAGTAATATTAACCCCAAAATCCCTCTTAACTTTTGAATGAAATTTGTGGCCTACATACCTTTGATTAGGGCTGGCAACAAATCGAATCGAATCGAACTTTATCAAAACCGAATCGAGCTGAAATCGAATCGAGCCAAATTAAACCGAATCGAGCTGAAATCGAACTGAGCCGAAACCGAATCTCAAGCAGGTGGACAAAGCGGGTGAATCCTATCACAAAGTCCAAAATCTTTGACTCTCTCGCTTTTAGAGCTCCGAGCTCTATACGAGCTCAATTATTATAATAAATTATGATTACCATCGATAATTAAAGCTAAAATAAGTATATTATTTTGTCATTTTTTGATAATATAAACAAATTATCGCTATTTTTATTAATTTTATAATAAATTATGATTAAAAAATTATATTTTATTAATTTAACAATAAAATAAGTATATTTTGTTAATTAAATAATAATTAGGTATATTATTACAAACAATTTTGACAAAATAGTTCAAAAAATGTGCAAATTACTATATATCGAGCTATTACGAATCGAATAAAAAAAAAATCGAGCCGAGCTAAATCGAACTCGAGCTGACAAAAAATCGAATCGAGCTTAAACCGAATCGAGCTCAGACCGAATCAAACTCAAGCGAATTACGAGCTACGAACTTTTTTGCCAGCCCTACCTTTGATGTTCAAAAAATTAAAAAAAAATTTAACAATTTAATAAATCTTATGGACCGGATTAAAGCAATGGCAAGGGGTCTGCATCTGCTGCCATAAAAACGATGACAGGGTGCTGCCATAGTTTACAACAGTTCTTAGATTTGATTTAAACAGCAGTGATTTTAGTAAATAAGAGAGAATTTTTTTTATTAAATCCTACTATCATAGGTGCAATGGCACCACATCATCACAACTATGGATCACAACTATGGCAGTGGATAAAAATCCTACTACTAAATAGCAGCAGATGGGATTCTAATTAATTATTATACCCAGGCCCCTCAAAATTTATTTATAATGCCGTGGTTGCATTTTGGCGGTCAAATGAAATTATGGAAAGTGGGCATACACTTGGACTGTGAGATTTTGTATTCTAGTGCCGTTCTGTCTTTGTCCAAAACTCCAAATTAGTCATGCATCTCGTTAGATCATTATATTACGTAGATACCGGAAGTATATATTTCTTAAATAAACCTGGCTAAAAAAAAAAATAAAACAATTATGAACATTTCATACATTTAAGTAGATTTTAAATACAATTAGACGTACTTCTAAAATTCTCTAAAAAGCGTAAAATGGAATAAACACTACAAATCGTAGAAAAGTTTCATGAATTAAAAAAAAATTATTATGAGAAACATACAGTGCATGTTTTAAAATTTTTTTTCTTCATATATTTTAGTGACAATTAATCTTTACCTCAAGTTCGATGAATAGCTTTATTCGTGTGGTGTTGATGAATACAAACGCTCATCTGAAATATTACTTGCATCATATTGATCAACTTGTTCAACGAAGACATGATTTACTTTTTTTTTTTCTCTATTAGAGTAAACTACAATTCTACTAACAAATGAAATTTTATTAATTTATCAAGAATGGTAGTAAAAAAACTATTTTGCAATTGTGGGGCTAATTGCTTGGTGTATATGAACTTAATTTAATGGACCATATATATATATTGTTTTAGTAAGGCGTCTAGTTCAATCATATGACAGTCTTAATTATTTTGATAGTTAGTTTCAATATATATTGTATACGATGAATTTTAAATCAGTCAATCATTAAGAGTAGCTCTTAACGGCCGAACAGATATATGTTACAGGATCCTAGTTTTATTTCTTAATGGTTTTATATGCGCATGTTGCAGCTAAGATAATATATTGTAAGAAAATGCATGATTACATTTATTTGATATTGTTATTAGTTATCTGTTACCTGTCTATTATCTTTTAAAATAAAAAAATATGCATCAGGAAATAAAGACAAGATATAAGTATTGATGATATTGTAGCTACCGTTTCGGTTCATTTTTTTTTTTTTAATCAAGAAACAATGAAAATAACATTTTTTTCTTCGAAATGTTTGTAGCAACTGCAACTTTGCGTGGACAAATATTAAATCCTCAACCTTTAGGTAAACAACAGCTCTAAGACTTCTCTTCTAGCTTACTGAGCTATCACCCGTTTCCCAGCTAAAGTAACATCACTACATCACTTTATAATTGCTTCGGTAGTTGAAACTTGAAAGAATGGCTTGATATATAATCAATGTTGTTTGGATAGATAAAATCGAAAATCATCAATGTGCTCTGCCTCTGCCCCATTAAAGTAGCAAAGAATTCTAACATACCATATCGATCCCATAAAGAATACGATGGTGGGTATCTTTAAATTAACATTTAACAGGTCTATGCTAATTATATAATATTTAAAAGTTTAATTATTTGATGACTGACTGTGAATCAGTCATCAGTGAAGTGGCAAAAACACGTAATAAAAGACGTCGATGCAATTAAATTATTCACCAAAAGAAAATAAATTAAACACCACCGTGAATGGTACTGATCTTAGATCGACAGCAAAGCACAAACATTGATTATAGATTCATTTAACTTAAAAATTCATAGCACGTGAAACCATAGGTGTTAATGCCAGGAGGCTTCCTCCTTTTTGTATAGTGAGTTACATAGTGGCACTGATTTACGCTGAACTGAGAGGCGATAGCAAGTCTGCAGAGCAAACTTGAGATCTGTCAATTTGTTAAAGAGAAGTTCCTGGCAAGAAGAACAACGCATCTTTCTCGTATTATAGAAAACAAACCAGAGAAAAATACAACTTTTTTCCTGTGTTATTATGTAGTCTCCAATTTTTTCTTGCATTAAAACTAATTTTCTTTGCAGAAAAATTGTATTATCAACCTAACTTGTCTTCAATATAAAACTACAAAATCTGTGTAGGCAAATTTTTGTGAGCTTCCTCTTACCACAAAAATCAAAATAGAAAGAAAAATCTCGGCCCATTTCATCGTTTTGCTGATCATCAAAAATCTTTTTGCGTCCCGGAGTTCAATTAGCTTTGAATTTTGTAAACAATAAAATTGTATCTGCTTCTCAGACCAAAACCATGAAAAAAAAAAAAGAAATTTAGTTACGGCCCATATCACTACTTAGCTTAGTCCGGCCCATATTTCCCATCACAAGTCTCATCTCGGCCCATACACTCATAACAATCTGGAGACAAAACCAGGCCCATAATGAAATGCAACAAACCAGACCGGGAGTACTGCATTGTGCAATTCACAACATCAGCCGTTGGATCTCCTTGAGATCAGCGGCGGCACGAATGTCGAGACAATCCAACGGATGTTGTTGTGAACTGCACAATGCAGTACAGCAGAGGATATGAAAAAAATGCGGGAAGCGCGGGCAGCTCTTACTCTTATATGAGTGTAGCTAGGGTTTAGTTTAGTCCCAGATAATACAGAGAGAGGCTGCGGCGAAGCGAGGGTTGGCGGCGGCGGCGCAAATGGCGGACAAGTCGAGCAAGGGAGGAGCGAGGAAGAATGAGGTCGTCACCCGGGAGTACACCATCAACCTCCACAAGCGCCTCCATGGCTGGTCAGTCTCTTCTCCCCCAATTTATTCCATCCGAATTCGTTCTAATAAGTTACTGCTACTGACAATTGTGGTGAAATTATGAATCAGTACCTTCAAGAAGAAGGCGCCGAATGCGATCAAGGAGATAAGGAAGTTCGCGCAGAAGGCGATGGGGACGAACGACGTGCGGGTCGACGTGAAGCTGAACAAGCAGATCTGGAGCAGCGGCATCCGCAGCGTGCCGCGGCGCGTCCGCGTGCGCATCTCGCGGAAGAGGAACGACGAGGAGGATGCCAAGGAGGAGCTCTACGCGCTGGTGACCGTCGCCGAGGTCCCCGCCGAGGGATTGAAGGGCTTGGGCACCGTTGTTGTTGATGATGAATCTGATTAAATTATACTATAGTATATTATATTATGAGGGTTTTGGGTGTAGTTTTGTGGCGCTGGATGGAGCATGGTAGCGATTTTGAAGTGAAATTGGTACGCTTGTTATCTTTATAGTGAATTTGCAGCGATTTTAGTGGTACCGGTGAATCAAATGTTCTTGATCAGTAATGCAGTTTTGGTTCATTCCATTGATCTGTTAAATACTGGTAATTCCAGAATTGATGATTCTGAGAGGTTGCAAGTTTCTGGATATACATGTAGTCTCGTAGTCGTAAACGGCCAACAGTGTGCAGTATAAAGCTTTTTGTTTTTTGACATTCTCCTTTTACCTTCAAGATTTCATTGAGTTTCAAATTCTTAGTACTGCCAATATTTGCTCATTAAAGATTTGCTTTAGTTGAATTCCCAAATTAGCAATCTAAACTAAAATGTATGCAATAAGAAGAGCATAAAAAAGGTATAGTTTGATGCATCATACTGTAAATGAGCATCTGAGACTGGTTTACTAATGTTGTATGTGCTCCATTGTCCATTTTTTGCTGCCATGTTTTTTCATAGGTTTAGTATTAAAATTGAGATAAGAAATACATAAATTTTATGTTTCTTTCAAGTATTCTAACATATCCGCCATGTATCATTTGAGGCTTAAGCAAGTATTTCTTTCCTCTTTTTATTTAAAATAAAAAACTTTCTCGGCCTCGGCTATACCCTAAATCAGCAAACATAGATTGCATAATTTGATGTTCACCAAATTTCACATTGACTCTAGCTCTAGTAATATTGATAGAAGTTTATCTTGTTAGAGAATGTAAGTTTCCTGACCAACAAGGCAACAACAATAAGATGCTCAAAGATGCAATGGCTAACACAGACATTCTATGAAGCATCATAGTTTTTACTGCAAAGGCCGAATGGAGATAAAAGAAAGATATAGCCATATAGGAACAGGCGAAGCAAAATCAACTAACCCTTTCTATTGAACAATGGGATTAACGGTAGAGCAACAGAATGGCTTGTTTGTGGGCTAAATAAACCCAAATAGACTTTCCTCTACACTTATTTACATTACAAAGCAGATCAACATGGGAGTTTATTAGAATACTGCATGTATTAGATTACGAAAAAAAACTGTATTCTCTGTAATACATACAAGCTGTGTATTCCAGTGGCGATTCATTTCATTATGTTACATGGTATATGTTGGCCACGGTAAGTGAATCTATACAAATTACAAATTTTATTATTCCAATCATTCTCTAGTAAGCTGACAGTTTCTGAGAAAATTTACAAAAATATATGGGTATTCATCTACCCAAAGATACCATAACCATCTTATGCTATATATCTTCTTTCAATATGTCTATTTTGTGTATAAGCACTTCGACAGTGCTTGACAAGGGACCTGTACAGAGGTCGGTCTCACTCGTACCAGATTTCCTGGAGGAGTTTGTATCTTTCATATGTCTTGGACATCTCGGCAACGCCGTTGTCATCGAAGGATGAAAGAGGTAAACCAAGTTCTCTCAATTCATCATTTATCGAGTAGCCTTTCATTTGAGCACTCGGGACCTTCTTGTCAAGCTTGGTTGTTGCATATTCTGCAATAGCCAGTTCGATTGCCATGTTGCCAAGTACAGGAGGTTGGTATGATATTGTGGAGGCAGCACATGGGATGCTGGTAACCTTCTCTGTGTCTGATCGTTCATCAAGTATACTCTGCATATACCCAAAAAAGAAAAAAAAAAAGTTAAATTGAGGCTACGAGTCGATCACCATGAGAATATCTTTATACGCATATGTAGGGAAACAGAAAGAGGTACCTCGGAGTTCAGCTCATCTAGAACGAAGCTAGGAACTGGGTCAGGGCAAAACTCGTCGGGTGTGAAATTGCAAAGCACTCTTGTTACAAGTGATAGACTGAATGAAGGGCAAACCTGTAAATATTGCTTAATTTCAAACCTTCTCCAGCATAATCAATCTATGAAATATAATTGTTATTTACATACTGGGAATGGATGCAATGTCTCTTTGAGGCAAAATTGTAAGGATTTTTTGCACTTTAATTCAGCATAAATTTTTGTAAAACTTTGGCTAGTTATATGTTCGTAATTCTGAGCATTTGTATTCTTTTTTTTTTTTTTTAGAAAAAGTGAACTGAGCATTTGTATTCTACAGTAATATAATTGAACCACAGGGCGTATATTAGGAAAGCAAGTTGAATGTACAAGCTGTTGTCACCTCTTGGCGTATAGGTGCCTCGAGAAGCAGATCTTTAGGAAGCATCAGCAGTTCGCTCAGCTCACGGAGCAGTGGAAACCACTTCAAGTCATCAGTGCCCTTCCTGTCATCATCATCCTCTGATCCATCTGGGATGCCTTCTCTATAATCCTCTGCATCCTTGTCGAACTTCTCGGTTAGTGAGATTGACCAATTTCCAATCTGTAGGAAAAAGATGAAATTTCTCAATTCAATGTTAAGAATGTAAACTGCAGCCACCTTGTTCAGTTGACCCTGATTGATTACCGGCATAGTTTTTCTGGTAAGCAGAATTGTGATAGGCTGAATTGATTGACGAGTTATAATTAAGGTTACAAATCAATCGTATTATGTAACAGAAATATGTTATAATTTATCAGCAAAAATGAAAATTTTGAAACTCATACAGCATTTCTCAACTGTGCCCCAGTACTGAAGCTCAGATCTCCGGGTGAAATTGGAAGAACTTTTAGGTCGGTAATTGGATCAGAGACTGGATCTATTGGTACTTCACTAGCGGATTCACGCAAAATTGCATTGAACATTCCAACATCCAATCGTGCTATGCAGTGTTCCATGACCTGAAAAAAAAGAAATATTGTGAGAAGCGAATTTACTAAGGAGTTTACAAGTTCCATAACAAGGATCGTCAGTCGTTGTTCTGGTACCATGTCATGTACTTCCAGTAATGTGACAGTATAGCCGCAAAAAGTGCTATAGGATTCGGTTTATTCGTGGACTATTCAAGATTACTCTGGAGATGATAGATTTTGTCTGTGTTTTAAATCAATTTTATTGGTGATTAATTCAAAAATTTCCCTATTGGTCATGCATCGTTCTGGCATCCGGGTTTGGATATGGTGCCAGTATATACCTGAGTTCTGTAAGTCATCAAACCTAGGTATTTGACAGTTTTGTAATATTCAATGATCATTTGCACACTTCCTGAAGAAAGTGTGATCCATGATAACTTTTATAATATGCAAAAAAAAAAAAAAATATACCAGCTTGGACACTGTTGGTAAGCATCCACACTTGCTTCCCCTAGCTCGCAAAGGACAGATCCTGGTGAAGGCGTCTTGAAATGCAACTGTCCATAGATCAACTGCAAAGTTTCCTTGCTTTCTGTCTCCCAGATATTGCCCGATCAACTGCATCGGTGATAGTGGAGAATGTACTTTCTCCATAGGTGATTGCATATATGGAGTCAGTGCCTGAACATAGAAATCATTGAATTCATCACAGAAATGAACAAGTATACTGAGATAAAAGACACCGATCATAGAATCCATTGATGAATTGAAATAATATATGAAAAAGCATAAAAAAAATGGTCAGTAGAATTTGGACATGTTCAGTAACTTCAGTTCACTGTTTATCGATAACGCAAGTACCAGTATATGTATTAGTTTGCTAGCACTGAGATTACCTGCCACCAGACAGATTCAACAATCCGATTAAAGATCCATGACTCGATTTTCTTCAACGCATTCATAACTGTACCCGTCTCATGCCAGACATAGGGAGGCTGTACGCTCTTTCCCTCGGGTCTGCCAATTGAGCTGTTTCGCCATTGCAATGGAGACACTTTTGCATCTGCTACTTTTTCCTTAACGGCGCGGCTTCTTTGTGATGATTTCCCCAAATTTTGGTGGGTGATGATTTCTCTTAGAACAATAATGTTCGACAGCCAAAAGGTCAACCTTCAATAAAAAAAAATGGAAACACTGAAAATTTATCGCAACTAAAGAGGACAGGCCAAGTACTTCATGGTATAAGTATATGAACTTCAGAAAAGTATGAACAAACTTAAATAATTTAGAAAACCAATTGAAAACATCGACAAATAGAAACCCACAACACATGAGCAGTATCAGTGTTTTCAGTTAACATCTAATTACTTAGTATAGTAGAAATTGGTTTACTTCTTTATTGCACAGGTTAAAAGATAAATTGATCATTATATATTGCATAATACGGATTTAATTGCACGACAGCCAATCGAACAGGTTTTAATGCGAAACGTAAAAAGAGGTACCTTGATACATCATTTCCACATGATTTTGTGACATGCAAAAGACCGGATATAATGCTCCTAGTCATGCTAGCCCTTTTATCTTGCGAAAAGCTCTCGCACGCCTGAACGAAAACCTTTGACAATCTCCTGGCCGGTGTATGCACTTCATAACCCGAAACAGCATGCTCCGCAACAGCAGAATAGATTGAAAACTCAACTGCTGCTGCTTCACGCAGCTCATCCTCACAGTTCTCCACTTTGAGCTCCAGCTCCTCCATTTTTCGGTAGATAATGTCGTTAATCTTTTCTTCAGGAGGAACAGAAGGAACAATCGGCTCTTCCTCTCTGTCAGGTGTCTCCGTATCAGTGCTGTTACTTTGGTCGCAGTTCGGTGCCTCGTCTAGCACATCTACCACTTCCTTCCCCTCATCCATCGTTACGAATTCAGCTGCTTCATCTATCGATTCTTTGGTTTCTGTCTCGGTTTTTTTGCCATCCGAGTCCCTTGTAACATGACTGTAACTAGACACATTCAATTGCTTCGGTGATTTTTTTGGCGAACTTTGATTGTTACTGATAAGCGTCTTGTTATACTGAAGCTTTGCGGTGCCAACTCTTGATACTCGGCTGGTACGGTTGGTTTCAGATACTTCTTTCTTCACAATCTTTTTGGGAACTCGAGTGGCACGCTGAGAAGAGAACGAGTTCCTCGCGGATTCGATATTCGATTCGGCTTCCTTCCCCTGCGCAGCAGAATAATCCTCTCTTTCGTTTCCATGATCTTTCGCACCCATCACGCAAAATCTGTAATCAAAAAAGGAGAAAAATCGGATGTTAATTAAGAACTAATATTAGTATCATTCATCCCAGAAACTAAAACTGAAATTGAACATTGGAAATTCGGAATGTACACTCGAACTCGGTTGACTTTTCAACAAAAACAAATTGGTTTCAAAAGATACTAACATGTAACAAATATGAAAAAATATATATAAAATTTGAAAAAACTAACTAACAGTGTGTCCACTAAATACGCACCATCACATGGAATGAGAAGTGCCAACCTGATGTAGTTAGATCATTTATTTAAAATTTACACTTGCAGTATTATTGATTAAGACAATCCAACAAGAACCTGGCTTTTCATGGAAATTCAGTGCCTTTGGAATAAATTAGAATTTTTTTTTTTCCCAAAAGAGAATAGAAGGGGCTTAACGTAACGTCAATGATATCTGACATAGTAACAACCGCAAATTAAGATATTCAAAAAATGAAAGTCGAATTAATCTTTAGTTGAAATGTCTAATCGCATTACTTATAGCAAAAAATATAACATACAAGTTATTTTAACTTTAGTTTTGTGGCCTTTTCTTAGTCAAATCCAAAATTCCATTATGAAAACGATGTGAAGAGTTTAGATTTGTGAAATCAAAGATACGCTCTCAAAAACTGTATACCAAAATCTGAATTAAAAACCTCCATTTATGCAAATTAATATAGAGTAAGAGTATCAAAATGATTCCCAATTAAGATATTCAATCCCATTAAAGCATTGATCAGAATACAAAAAATAGAATTTATATGAATTGAAAAGTTCTCAGCTTCTCATAGACAGAAAGAAAGAAAGAGAGAATGGAACAGTAAATGACAAACACCAGCAATATATCCAATGGATTATATATCCAAACAATAAATAAATTATACACCAGTGGAGCAAATTAAAACAACAAACAAAAATTAAATTTAAATGCTTGCTTTAATATTCAAAAATCAAAATGCAGCATTAAAACATCAGTACAAAGTACAAACATCAAAAACATTGAGCTGACATATTATCAAACACCAACCAAATTTCTAAATTACTAAATATGAAAAAAGCATTATAGTGACAACATATTATAAGGTTTCAGAGTTACCTTATGAGGTTCTCAGTTCTCTCCTTCTTCTAATCTAATTTCTTGCTGCCTGTCTTCTTCTTCTCTCTACCGCAACAGATTATATGTAATGTACCATTCACTGGCGAGACTTCAAAGCCAAGTCGAATGCAACCAATTAATAAACGGTACCAGACAGAAATGAAGAAAACAGAAATAAAAAAAGTTATGAAATTTTATTATTTGTATACAATAGCAATACAATTGGCCTTCTCTCTCCCACCAGTGCTGGTGGGAATTGAAGCAATGGCCGTATAGTATACTTGTATGTATGGTCAGAACTCAGAAGGTGAGTGAGACAGAGACGGACAGCAAGCAAGACTGAACAAGAGGAAGAGCGTGGCGGTATATGACTACATCCTAATCATTTTAATTATGAGTAATACCTAGCGTACATAGAAAAACTGTCCATAACGTCCATACGTTACATTTCGGAATGTATTTGTTATATTTCGAGACATATCGGTTACATTCTGTACATGTATATAGATGTATGGACGGTTTTTCAATGGACGCAAGGTACTTCTCTTTAATTATTGAGTAGCAGGTGGCGTCCACCATTTTTACTTATTCACCGGTTCACCGTGTTTTCAATAAACAAATATTATTTTTCAGTAAACATTTATATCTTTTTAATGAAAAGATATCATCTTCTAGTAAACAGATATACTACGGTTTCCAAACCAGTGAACATTTATGCAACTGTGATAAGCACATGAGTGCATGTGGTGTGTCAAAACTGTGAGAGTAGTGGATGGGTGGTCTAATATATAGGATAGACTCTACGTGTTTTTCTTAACTATTTGGGTATTTCTCTTTTTCTTTGTGCTGTCAGAATTTTTTTTTTTTTTTTTTTTTTGAGTAAGCTGTCAGAATTTGTGAATAATTTAGTGATGGAATAAGAGGGTAATCAGTGCACATGAAAGCTATGTCGCTCCAGACCGGACCTCGATGTATACAACACCTTAACACAACAATGAATGTGTTATGTTATATTTATATATGAGTTTGACTAATTATGTTGTACAGGTCATGATTAGTTAGTTCACTGAACCTCCTGAAAAGACTCAATTTCCAATTAAGACACTAATTGGTACTTTGATTGCCCTTAACCATGAAAATACTGTTTTTTTGAATTGGGGTGGTGAAATATATATGAGAATGAATTAGTTTAATGATTTTGATAATCATACAGAAATATTAATAACTTGAAAACCAATTAGTAATATTATATGTAGAATAAATCTATACAGAATAAGCTTTCAGAGCCCTTTTGTAAGCGTACCTCCAAAAATATATTAAATTATTTTCAAGTGTTGATTTATATGGTTCAATAATTTCTTTATATCAAAATTTTTATGGGATACAAAAATTTGACATTTTTGAAAATTTATGAGTATCTGTGTGAGATTTTTTAAAAAAGATTAATGAAATAATCAAGTTCTATGTATCACTTTGAAAATAATATATACTATTTTCATATCTCATACATGAAAATGAATAAATGATGTAGTTCAAAATAAGTTTTATATTCTCATAAGAATATTATGATGATAATGATATATATTAAAATTTAAAACATCAGATGATATTGATAGATAATGAAAATCAATACAAAAAAAATTCTAAAAACAATAATATATCTTTATTTTTTTCTCTTTTAAACATTATATAACGCATTATTATTCTCAAAAAAAATATATATATATATAACGCATTATTTAAAAATGTAATGTAAAAGTGACATAATTTTTCTTTTTATTTTTTTTGTGCGTACATTTAAGTTAGATTTAATTAGTAAAACTCTTCATTCATTCTATTTGAAAACGTATTGTAAACGCACAAACGTAAGTTCGATTAAAGTTCGAAGAATTTTTAATTTTCCCATTTGAAACTTCTCTTGTATATTTATGCAAAAATAAAATACTTTCTCTGAAATCTAAAAAAATATTAATTTCACTGGGAGACAATAATTAAAATAGTATAAGCCTTTTTGTTTATTTATTGGGGAATGAAATCAATTCGCTTAATCCGTGAGTGTCGGTGGCCTGTAATGACTATATAATCCCTTTATAATTTATTAATTTACTTTTCTGTCCCTTTCTATTAAAGCTGCAGGTTGCTCATATTTTTTTCGAGTTGAAAAATCTTGTGTTTGAAGACAAAAGCAGAATATAAATTAGTAAATTACCTTTTGAAATTATGAAAATGAAATGATTAAACAAATGAAGGGCCAAAAATCGAGAGTACACCCTTTTATTTTTGTATCCGATCCTTATGCTTTGTCGGCAGATATTGTCTACTTGCACAGTAGATAAAATCATAGACATCTACGTGTCTTAAAAAAAATACCATTTTTTTTTAAATAAAAATGAAGATCAAGTCAAACCAAATTAAAATGTTCATAAAATACAGAGAGTATTATCTTTTACTAGTTATCACTAAATTGGAAGTTGGTTATGGAACCGATCTGAAAAGGAGGTCAAATTTTGAATATCTTTTATTTTTGCCCTATTCTTTCCATTTCAAATCTCAAATAACCATCTCGATCTATTTGGCCAAAAAAAAAAAAAAAATCCCAATTTTCCGACCTATCAAATCAACCAAAAGCCGTCCATATTAATGTTTTTTTTTTTTTTTGAAGTAGCATATTAATGTTAGAATATGAAATGGGCAACAGGATTGGACACCAGTTTGTTGTGATAGTTTCAGTTTGAAACGGATGTCAGTTATACATGCTCCATCACACTTTTTATATATACACAGAGAAAGAAAAGATGTGGTCATTTTCTCAACCAAAAACAAAGAACGAAAAAGAAAAGATGGGATCAGTTTTCTGCTTCCCTAAGAACCAAGCCTTTGTCTAGTAGCTAAGGACAATACTCTCTGTGTGGGAGGTCGAAGATTCGAACCCAGATGAAGGTCTTTTATAGACATTTAAATTTGAGTGGCTTGACCCTCATCTTTATCTCAAAAAAAAAAAGTTTTCTGCTTCCTTGGACGGCTCAACGGTGACTCATGACTCATGAGCCTATCAGTGTTTGCCAGCACGGATCCACTGTAGCTTTTCAGTTTTCATCTATTGCCAAGGATCATCTATGGCACATTCTCTGCAGTTAGTCTGTGAACGAGTGTCTCTCTATGAAGGAGTCATGGACGATGGTTATTTTAACAATGTTGACAATATTACCTTTGAAAATTTTATAAAAAATCACAAAAAATCTTAGAAATAGAAAAAAATTGACGAAAGTATTACTTAACTTACAGATTGATCATGTTCCCGATTATATTCAATTTAAGCGACATTTGATAGCTTTTTAAAGACCCGTTAAATTACAACCGTTAAAAAGTGTACAAAATTTTTATAAGGCATCAAACGATATTCAAATTGATTGAAACTTGAAACATCATCAATCTATAAGTTAAGTAATGCATCCATATAACTTTTTTTATTTTTATATTTTTTTTTGTAAATTTTTATAATTTTTTGAAAAGCCTTATTATCAAGATTGTCAATATAGTAATTGTCAATGGATCCCTCCTCTCTGTTCTCTAACACAAATCTATATTCTGTAAAGTCTAAATTTGCAAGGGTATATAGCACCTTTGTTCTCATTTAGGATTTACTTTTTGAATTTTTTTTTGACATCATAACTGTGATCAAGTGGACAATGAATTCATTTGCATTATGAGGGTTATTATATATGTACTATACTACTATCAAAATATCGATAATAACTGGTTTGGTGTGTGTAAAAGTTAATTTTGTTTTATGGAATTTTCGAATAATAATTTTTGTTAATTATTATGCTTGTTTGGGTGTGCATGTGAACGAGGACGTTGAAACGTTGAAGCATATATACTTTTTTTTATCGGTAATTAACAACTAATAGTAATTAATTTCAATTTGTAACTTGTAAGACCACTATGATTACTTAAACTATCTTAACTTCTTAATTTATCGTGCAATTGACAACTACAAACTGATTGCAAAAGATTAATTTAACTAGAGCTGTAACCCGGGCTTTGCCCCGGGAAAAAAATTATTTATTAAAAAAAAATGAATAGTAAACAATGTAATGCAATTTTTTTAGTTTTGTAAATATTTTCAACCATATGGAAAAAAAAGTTCTTTTCATTTGTAATTCAACTTTTTAGTTCTTTTCATTTGTTCAGAATTAGAATTAATGACCTGAATTCAGTGACGGAGCTACCTTAGTGAATATGGGTGCAAATGACACCACAAAATTTCGTAAATTCCCTTACAAATATATCTAATTTACTTGATATTTTCACAAAACCACTACAAATTATATGTATTGACCCCACTAAACATTTATGCTTCCTCCGCCATTGCCTGAATTGAATGTCATTAATGAGTATGTGTGAGAGAAAACAAAGAGATATCATTATTATCCTCTCCTAGTGGCATGCCATTATTATTTCACGGTATGTTAACCGTTAGATTAGTCAGAAGAAAAAAGAATTGCAAATCAAAGGTTATAAGATGGGATACGTGGCATAGCTAGAAAGATTGGAAGCCTTCCCCTCTTTCTGGTTTATCAATTGGTGATTTCTAGGACAAAGTAAACAAACATGCTCTAAGAACTAAGAAGTCGATCCATAAAGAAAAACAACATCGCATGCCACATACTAACCTGATTTCATATAACAGATTGGACCTACAACTACAATGTATCAGGATTTTGGTGGAGCCAGCAACAGCAAAGGATGCCACCAAAGAGCACAATTGGCAATTGCTCGTACCATGTCTCATGGCATATGGCATGTACATACATTTTGTATTGAAGTGGTTGTTGGTATTTGAATTCTGATCCATGTCAGCTGGACCAGCTGCCAGCATTTCTTCTTCTGTTTAAATTTATCTGACCCCGTAAAAAAATTTTAATTTTTTTTCCCGTAAAATATAAATTTTGTAATTTTTTTCCGGTAAAATATAAACTTTATAATTTTTCCCGTAAAATATAAGATTTATAATTTTTTCCCTAAAATATAAATTGTATAATTTTTTCCTGTAAAATATAAATTGTATATTTTTTTTTGGGCGGTAATTTTCATCGGTTTTTTTTAATTATTATTATTAAATTTCTTACAAGTTTTGAAGCATACATATTTCTACGGTTAGCAATGGTTGGCAGCGGCTGTCAACGTATGGTTAGCCATTGTCACTTGGATTAATTGCATAACACTTAATATAGTCCTATAGATCAGTGGTTAGCAATGTCCTTCACACCTACTTCTTTTGCTGTACCCCTTAATATGATTGACAAGAGAATCAGAGATGATTGCGATATGAAAGAACACCTTAATTAAAGTATGGCACATGGCATATATATTCTATAATGTTAAGTGTTAACCAAAAAAAAAAAATACAAGGTTAAATTATACACATTTCACCACAAAATTGACAAAAATGTCTGCTATTAATTGTTTACATGAGACGAACAAAATAAAAATAATATTACATCGACTACTACTAGAAAAAAAATATATAAAAAATCTGAATTTCTCATTACTGTTCTTCTTGTTTCACTTGTTTAATTTTATAATTTACATACAGTAATTTTGTCTCAACAGAGAAAGCTTTTAATGGTGCACGCATCTGTACCATATTCAGCTTTATGCACAAGTGTCAGGGAAAAGAGGAGCATGAACGCATCTACTCATTAAAGATTACTACCAAGTAACTGGTTCCAGTTTAAAGAGCTCATTTCAAATATTGCCTTCTTTTATTTTAAAAAAAAAAAGAAGGGCAGAGAACAAAATAAAGTCTCTGAGCTCCTTTATGTATTGTTCCACTAATATATTATGAACTAAAGATACAAAAGAGCAGATATATGCTAAGTATTTGCTTTATTATTACAAAAATGCAACCGCAATGATCAGTGATGGGGGAGGAACAGGAAACATTTCAGACCAATATATGCATGCTTTCTAACCATTTTGAATTTGAATTTTGGAACAACTAATATCTATTCTGTATTCATTTTGTATAATATCATGTGGAAAAAGTGGAACAACAGTAGTTCATTCAGTTGGCAATCGCGGTCAACCTTTCAAAAAAAAAAAAAAAAAACAGTAGTTCATTTGAAGTAATACATATGTAGCAAAATGGGAAGCTGTAGGGGAGCCAGCAATCTTTCTGTACAAGAGTACCAAAAATAACCTTTTACTGTTGAGGAGGTAACTTTCAACATAACTTTTGCCAATGCTAGGAAATCTTTGAAGGTAAGAAAGTTAGATCACACTGTTATTAGTGCACATTTGGTTTTAACTCCTCATAAATTGACTAACTAACAGACATTATTAATTACATCATTAAGTTGAACTAGACCTTTCATATCTTTCCAGACAAGGAATAAGATACATGATAAGATTATGTATCATGCACCCAAAAGAGATCACCTTACTTAAATGTGCAAGCGATATTTTTATTTTTGGAGACAAATAAGGAGGTCAAATCATTTAAATTGTATTATTTACAAAAAAAAAAAAAAACATCCGTATGCAAAAGATATTTGTTATTGACACCATAGTTTAATAAGTTATAGCAGATAATGCATAATCTTATTCTATGGTAACTAATAGTATGATGGCAAAAAATATCATTTATTATTTTTAATTTTGTGTTAACAAACTAATTGAAACCAAGTTTTTTATATATTTCCCTTTTTTTTTTCAAAATTTGAATTACTGATACTATTTTCAAAGTTTCATCCTTCAAAAACACATGTGTTGATATAAAAAAAGGGGGGGTTTGTGTCTTAAAAAAAATAAATAAGAGGAAGTGCTGAACCACGCTGTCTAAACGCTTGAATTTCCACTGGACCATTTTAGCCTGATTTTCTCTGTGGATCAGTACCTAATTTGTGCATTCTTCTTCATCATGTTACATTTGGTGACGAAACAGCTAGATGACATTTTATAATGTTTTCACAGAAGCACCAAAATCACACTCAACTCTGGATCCAAAATGTCTCACATATGACACATATTTATAATGATTTATGCGCCTCATTATCAGGTCGAGGTCGGTCTTTGATGCTATTGAAGTGATTACAACTGCAGGAGAACTTGGATTTGTCAATGAAGCAAACTTGGATTTGTCAATTAAGCAAGTCCGGCCCATTTGAAGGAAAGTAAAGACCAATTTTAGGCATCAATAGGTAAACAGAGAAGCCCATAACTTCAACTTATCTGCAGCGAAATTCTAGTTCCTTGAATTACTAGTACTATTTTCAAAGTTTCACCCTTCAAAAACCCTTCAAAATTGACTCTACCCTGGAAAATATTTGCATAAATATACCTTCAAAATTTTATAAAAATGTACATAACTTCTTCAACATTTATAACAATTTTAAATTATAACAGTCTGTGTTGAATAGAAACTGATATTCATTAAGGTCAGATGCATCCATAATACAATTCCATGGTAAATAATAGTATCACGGTCGCACATGCATGGTTATGACTAAATGGTCATGTTTGTCAAAAACCAATAAGAACCAAGAAAAGAGAACTGAAACAGAAACACCCTGTCCCTTCAAACTTCCATTAGACAATTTCTGCCTGATTATCTATACATGTTCAGTACTTAATATGTGCCTGCTTCATGATATATTTGGTGATGACAGCTTAACATGGCATTTTTATAGTTTATACTCTTCATAAGAGCACCAAAGCACATGCAACTCTTAACCAAAATTAATGCCTTCAATCATGAAGTCTTAATTTTAGCAAATTTAATTAGCAAAACAACTCGCACCGCTAACTAAAAACAGCCATGGATCATCTATATATAATAACTTGATCTCTCTGTTCTTCTCCATCATCAAGCAACAACCAAATAAAGGGAAGGCACATATAGCTGTCTTCTCATCTCCAAAACACACATTTGAAATTCCTGTTAGACAAACAATCTTCTCGAATGGAGATGAAGAACGTCGCATGTGCTATTCTTGTTGTTGCGGCATCTGCCAGTGTGGCTCTTGCCACTGATGCTCCTTCACCAGCTCCCGCTCAATCCGGGGCCTCCTATGCATTCCCTGCCGTCGGTGCTGCCCTTGGGGCCTCAGTTCTTTCCCTCTTGAGCTACTACTTGCAATAAATTAATTTGCTTCAGATGAAAAGACATCACAAGGAGATGGTGTATTTTATGTTGTTTTTTTTTTACATACTTTTATGCAGTTTAATTTTTTAAGTTGAAAAATCTCTGTAATCCTGTGCATGGATTTGAAATTATCATCAATTAATTATTGAATTGATTTGCGGTATGGCAGTATATCATTAGTTGAACAATGAAGAGACATCAATTTATGCCCAACGTATCTATTTTTTTTTCTTGATCTAATCTAAAAACACAATTTCCCTTAGGGCATGTTCGGCGATCGTGAAATTTTGTGGAATGAGAATTTATGGGAATGGGAATCCAAATGTTAATTTGTGGGAATCTTGAATTGGAAACTACAGTTGATATTTTTATTAAAAAAAAGGTTTGATGCTAAACCTGCAATTACCAAGATCTTCATTGTTTCTGTATATATTAAACATTGTCAGTCTTCACAACTGCAAGTTAAGAAAACTGTACTCGGTTTCATTTTTTTTTATTTTTAAATGTTGGCAGCAACTACCAAAGTGATTAATTAAAATAGGAAAACTAGCCATATCATATCATAATATCATATACATCATATAATGTACAACTTGTATTATCTATCCGGCCCCTAATCATCAGCTAAATTGCTTACATCATATGATGTTCAACTGGTAATTAAATTGATTTGGAAAACACAACAAAATGTAAGCAATACATTCGGTGAAAACAAATTGATTTGAAATGTTATTGTCAAGATTGTCATGATAAGAATTGTCAATGGATCTCTCATCTTTATGTATTTAAGTGGTTTCAGAAGAGAGAGAGAACGGTTCTCATCTGTAGGCTTTGTTTGGCAACAGATCAGAGAAGAGGCCCAGATGGCATCTTGCTTTGTTCCCTTTTTGTTGTTGTCGAATTTCCGTTGGCCCAGATAGCATCTTGCTGTGCTTGGTGCGCACAGGCCCAGCTCCAAGTGAGAGAGAGTCAAGCCCATTTTCAGAATGGCATCTAAAATTGGAGATGATCTATCGTTTCTGTGCTAAATAGATACTGTAATCTTTTTTCTTCTCTGATGTGCCTATATATTCTGGCTTCTTTGTGTCTCCATCTCCATCCAACAAAACCTCGTCCCGGAGTTAAAAGACTTTCGTATTGCCTAATATAGAGAACGAGTTCAAGTCCCTAGTTTTCTCCATCTTCATTCAAGGTTGCTTTTATCTGTAGCTTTTTATTGAATTGTTCCAACAAGTCGTTAATTAGGCTCTTCGATTTTTCTAGATTTCTCCATCTCTTATCTGGGGTTTCAAAATATGTTGGCATATTTTGAAACTTTGAAATTGAAAAAAAAGATATGTCAGATTTGTTACGTAAGCCGCTTCTATAGTACCAGTGTCCTAAGTCCAAACGGTATTTTTGTACTCCGTATATCTCTAATGTCTATTATCTAAATATGGGAGAATGGTGATTCGATGACCAAAATCAAATTAGGGGACTGATATATTTTATTTAATCGGTGAAGCCTGTTGATTGATTTTTTTTTTCTTAAATTAAACGACAATCCAAAGATGATGATTGATTAACTTTTGCTTTTCTAAAATTAAACGACAGTCCAACATAATGGCTCTCTTAACATTCAATTTTTTGAGGTCATTTTCATTATTTTTGTTCCCTATATCTTCTTCTTGACCAATTATTTCAATTTCTTGGTTAGAAATTTGAGCAACTTTTTATTATTTACAAGTTATACCATGGCATTCGTTTCTCCTTTTGTATTTTGGAATATAGTTCATTTTCACAATTAATATACCACATCTTCTTGAAACTTTTTTTTTTTTTATTATTCAGAAGATCATAGAACATGCAACTTTTGTTATTATTGCAAGTTCACACGTCGAGATATGCATTCCCCTTTGCGTATTTCTCATTTTTATTTTTACCATTCATTAATCCCAATTGTCGCAACTCACATCGATCTGCTGTAATTTTTTCTCAGTTAACAAATATCATGGGTAATTTCATGGATTTACCCAAAGACATTCTAGAGTTGATTCTGAAGAAGATGTCCCATGATGAATTCTTGCAATTCGGTGGTGTTTGTAGAGCCTCGCGGTCTATTTACTTAGCATATTGTCGACATCTCCCTGTTAAACTACCAATGTCCTTGTGTTTGCCTCGGCCAGTGGGGGTCCCGTTGTTGTTCATGTCCTGTAAGGAACATTCTACCTCTGTTGACGTAATTTCAATTACCAATGAAGCCGCCAGAACCACTATAGCATTTTCCAGAAGACTAAATAAGTGGTACAGTGGTTCTTGTTGTGGTTGGCTCGTTGCAGTGGATATTGTGGGGCACAAGAGCCTCCATCTTTTAAATCCATTCACCAATGCTCACATAAAACTTCCACCACTTAGCTCTTTCCAAATGACCTATAATTACTTGGGACAGTTAGATTGTATATCCAATTATCAGTTCAAGTATGTCCGAAAGGTAATATTGTCGAGAACACCGGAGAGATCGCCGAAAGATTGTAAGCTGATGGCCATTGTCGGAAACAATAAAACATTATCCTTTTGTAAATTAGGAGATGGCAAATGGATAAATGTACACGGTTCTCCATATCGTGTTGTAGATGTTGTGTACCATGAAGGCAATTTCGTTGTTGTTACTTATGCTGGAGTGACACTATCATGTGAGGATGATGGCAACAAGAATTACAATGTAAGGATTATAGCTGAGCCCCCAATTGACATTACTGATAAACATACCGAGATACGTAGATATTTGGTGACATCACAAGGTAGACTATTGCACATTGAAAGAATGGTACATTACCAGAGAAAAGTTCGTGGATCAGGTTATCACGGTGAAACTATTGGGTTCAATGTTTTCGAGCTAAGGAAAAGGATATTGCCTGCTAGTTTGTATGCTTACTGCAACACTACGAAAGGACACCTAAAGGAGCTCAATGCAGAATACCAATGGGTTGAAGTAAAGAACATAGGGGATGAGATGTTGTTTTTGGGACTTAATTGCTCGATCTCTCTTCCTGCAAAATTTTATCCGAATTGCACAGGGAATATCATCTACTTTACTGATGACGACTTTGATAATAATATAATTAGCTTTCGGAAAAGAAATGCTGCTCCTGATATATGTTATGATTTGGGTGTGTACAACATGGAAAATAAAACTGTGCGGCGCTACAATCTTGAAGCAAATACTGAGGTCATTCCTCCAATTTGGGTTATGCCAAATCCATGGCATGCATGTTCTAAATTAGTTTGTATTTTGCTTGGCCATCATGATAATTTCTTTGCCAAGTTTGATAATGTATTTTGTTTTAGTGCTCAAATTTTATTTAATTTACTTCATACAATTAGCTGATAATTTTAATTCATAAAAGATAGATGCATATTGCATATGAGAAATTATTCTTATTCCCCTTAACTACACCCCTTATTTGCACCCCATTTTTATTCTTTCATTCTTCTTCTTCCATTGATTTCTTTCCCACCACCATATCACCTCCGCCCATCTCCACCCTCTCTGCCGGGCCTCCACCACCCCTCGGCCGCACCTTCGCCACCCTCCGGCTGCACCTCCGCCACCATCTCCGGTTACACCTTCATTACTCCGACTCCTTAATACACATTTAGTTATTTGTATAAACTATATTAGTGATTAGTATAAACACTTTTGCATGTTAGTATAACCATTTTTTCTGTTATCGTATGGAAAATGAAAATTATATTGGGGTACGGTTAAGGGAGATTTTTAAGGGGTGTAGTTATCAGACCCGGATATGTGTTAGGTACTGATATTTCAAGCGTGCATGATCCATAGGTATTTCGGGCACTGAAAAGTATATTTACGGCAACAACAAATTCCGTAGGAAATTTTAGAATAGGAATTGAGTTGACAGTTGACGAAAACCTAGAGGCGGCAGATTGTCGGGTCGGGTCGGATCAGTTTAACCAAATGAAAATGTCGGGTCGGGTCGGGTCGGGTATCGAGTTGACGGCTGCCGACATTTTTCTGGTCGAATCGGGTATCAGGTTGATGTCTGCTGGCATTTTTTCGGGTTGGGCCGGTTTTCAAGTCTGGTCAGATTTGGTACCTCTATTCTCAGGTTATCTCGGGTTTCGGGTCGGGTTCGGGTCAGTCTGACTTTCCTTGAAATACGGGTCGAGTCAGGTCGGGTTCGGGTCAGTCAACACGGGTCGGGTTCGGGTCAATTTGACTTTTTTTGAAACTCGGGTTGGGTTTTATTAAAAGTGATTGTACAATATTAATAAAATAATCAACGTTTTATGTTTTTTATTTTAAAAAATCTCAAACAACTATTTAAAAATTTTTTATATCCCATATGATTTTGATATAAAGATAAATCAAAATGTAAAGGTGATTTGATATATATTTTTTGGAGATGCGCTCACGGATGGCCCAAGCTCACGCTCTCTTTGCTCACATAATACAATTTACTTGCTCATATGGATTATTTATTTCACCAAATCAATTGGGGTATTCCGTAACAATTATTTCTGCAATTTCAATTTTTGTTTGAAAGGATCATGCGGTTTACTCATCACTATACAAATCACAAGACATTTGTACATGATATTATAGTAACATTGTCATAAACTATGATTGAAAATTACATCTCCAGGTTTTCAAAAAGTAGAAGATCAAAGTACATTCCAAATTGACAAACATCGAACTGATATTAAAGTGGTAGCAAGACCAAAGAGAAGGGGGGAGTGTGTCTCTGACTCTCCGCTGAGAGTACCGCATCACTAACTCTTACTAGTTTATAGCATTACCAAAAGCAACATTCGTTTTGGATTAAAAACAAGACATCGCTGTCGGGAACTTATAACCTAAACCTTAAAAGGCATTTACTATATGTTGACATAACTTAGATCACTCCATCTTCACAGTTTCTAACGCAGATCTCACAATGAACATATCTAGTGTATGTGTTTATTTTATGATCTCGTACAGATTTTCCTACTTCTTGAGTGTTTTATACAACAAAAAATGCAATTTAAAAGGAATGTGGAGATAAATAACCTTCACTGTCCAATGATTTCTCAGAATGCCATTCATGGAAGGAAAGCTTGTCAACTGTATTAGGCCGAAAGTACAAAGGATTACCCCACCCGTTTATAAGACTGCTCTTATCCCAAGTCATCTTCACATTCTGTAAATCCAATCCTGACACATGCTCTGCCATCAAACCAGCGGTGTTGTGCTTCACCAAGCCCTGGCAATCTGGTCGGTAGTCGAACAGTCCACCTGGATATTCTGTCCATCTCTTGTATGTTAGGTTTACATTTTTCATTATTATGTTGCGGAGTAGACCATGTTTTGAACCTGATAAGAAAACTCCATTTTCGGATACAGCCGTAATGTTTTCGAAACGCAGGTTGGAAATGGACCCTGACTTGGAGTCTGAGAACCGTGGGCAACTTGTAATATAAATGGGTTCAGCTCGGCCCCACCATAATGGGTCATAGTACCTCGTGCTTATTTTGATATTTGAGAAGATCAGGTCCCTAGCATTTCCTACACACCAAGACATAACAAAAGGTCTTAGAAAATATTTATTCAACTAGGAATTTCTAGTTTAGCTTATAAATATATGAGATAAAAAAAAAAAAGTGCAGAAAGCATTGCTGCTTGCAAGTATTCTGTAACATTCTGAACCAAAATACATTCACAAATTGAGGTTCTGGTAATGTAACAAGACTGGTCACTGGTAAAAGGATTGGTAACTGGTAAATGCAAACATGTTCAATAGATCTGCTTTAAGCAATTGAGGTTCTGGTGATGTAAAAAGCAAAATGAGTTTGTAACAGATAGACTTAGTTCACAGTGTGGTCACATATTTATTTCCTTCAATATTCATGGCATTAATCATGTACAAATTATGAGAGTGTATAAGCATAAAACATGACTAGTTACATCTATATAATCAACATGACATGTACATACCTCCATCACGTATCTGCACTCCAATCCCTCGGTGTGACTCTACAATTGTAATGTTATCGAACAAGAATTCTCTAAAATCATAAGAACTAGCACTCCCCAATTTGATTGCACTCGATTTTGTTCGGATCCAACAGTCAGTGACAGTCAGTTTAACAACTGGTCCAGTGGACGATTTCGGGCAGATGGCATCATCTCCAGTATCAATGTGACAATTGCTGATTATTGTATTGTTTGAATCCTCTATGTCTATGCCATCATTGTTTGGTGAATTAAAATCTCCAAAAATGGAAATGTTGTGAACCCATGAATTACGGCACCGCACGAGGTGTAGACTGCAAATAGCATCCAACAAAAACTTTAAACTGTTGTGATTTAGCTCTACGCAATACTCATCATGTATGTTGACTGTCCCAACATATTACCGGTTTGGAAGTTTTAATTAATGCAACCGAGGTTGGTGATTTTCATAGGAGACATTCTGGTTATAATATTTCAGTACTTCAAAAATCTCTATTTATTTCCATATGAACATAAACAAATACTGTAAATACATTAATAATAAAACCTAACAGATGCCGCAGTCCAACCAAACCAAGACCTGACTAGTGGAAAATCATGACATATTCGATCATATTATATGTAAAACAGGACCATCAAGTGAGTATATATTACATAATCTTGAAATCATAATAGATCAGGACAGTAAACTATTTCCTTTGCCCACACAACCAACTCTTTACTCTTAAAATGATGCTCCTAATTTTTCCCCTTTGTGTATATAATATACCGTGCCTAAAATATATTGTAAAGTGAACATGTACATAGATACAGAAATGATACCAAAAATCGATACCGACAAATTAACTCGTTAAAGTATTAAATTTTATTTGTAAAATATATCTCAATCCAATGTACAAAATAAGTTGCACAGTGAAACCAATAAGTTGAATAAATAGCTACTCAATACAAATAATAACAAAGTCGGTATGTATCATCTTTGATATCCCTATAACATTTTTCTATAACAAAGTCGGTATTGATTTTGGTATAATCTTTGGTATCTCTATAACATTTTTCACTAGCAAAGTCAGTATCGGTTTTGGCATAATCTTTGGTATCTCTATAACAAAGTTGAATAGATATCTATTTAATATGAATGGTATCGATTCTGATATCATCTTTAGTATCCCTGTAACATTTTTTCTACTATGTAAAACAAGAAATAAAGTAGAAATGCAGAAAAATATCAAATCCATACATACCACCAGTAAGCGGGCTGATTGAGCGTGACATCCCAAACCTTGACATCTTTAGAGTCCAAAAAGCCCACCAATCTGGGCCTGCACTCATCCCCGAGACACTTCCCCGTCGCGTTCCAGCTGACCATCACGTTCTTCCTCTCGTTCTCCGCCACCACGAACGCCTCCCCCTGCCCGTTGATCTCGCCGCCTCCGGTGATCCCCGCGCCCGTCGCGTTCTCCGCCAGCACCACGTACCACCGCTCCGCTTCCCTCGGGTAGTCCTCCTCCCTCGTGCCTCCTAACAGCCTCGCCCCCTTCTCGACCACCAGGGTCACGCCCGATTTGAGATAGACCGTCGCGGTCAGGTAATCCCCGCCGGAGGGCAGGATGACTCGGCCTCCACCGGATGCGTAACACGCATCGATTGCGGCCTGGATGGAGGACGTGTCGTAGTGCGTCCCGTCGCCGATCGCCCCGAATTCGGCCACGGAGAAGGCGTCGATGCCGTCGCTGATGCCCAATACTCCGTGGCGACCGTGCCGGCATTGCGAAGGGGTTATAGAGAGGAGGAGAAGAGATATCAGAAGGAGGAGATGCTGATGCTCCATTAATGGCTTGTTCAAGCTGAGCTGCTGAAGTCTAGTAGACAATTTTTAGTACTAAATTGAATTGAATCGGGTTTCATGTGTCAATCGCTCATCCCCCAACTTACTGCATTTAGCAGTAGAGTACGTGATCCGTTGGATCGTCTCGAGATACGAGTTGGCATGAATCTCGAGATGATCCAACGGCTCACGTGCTGTACTGCGGGGGATATGGAATAACTGATTGGTGCTTGCTTGCTTCTACCGTTCAGCTACTTTGTTTCTGTCCACTGTTTCCTGCACCAGCGGATTGTACAAAAGTAACAAACAGAACTCTTTTGAGAGGTCTTCTTCTGTTACTGGACTACTGCCACTGGAGACATGTTGCACTGCCATGTAACGGTGTGTGCTTCCTCCCGTGAAGTTCGGTGGTGAAACAAGTGTTTGGATAATTGAGATTTGACAAGTGTAGCTGCCAATGCCATGTGGAAAACGTTAACGTGGCGGACTAGATAAGGGGTTGACTATAATTAGCGCCGTTGGATTGGTTTAGGATGGATCGACACGGTCGGATCTGAATCGGTAGTCTGAGATTTTAAGTGCTGACATTATTGGCTGTAATCATCAGTGAAGTGTGGGATGATTTCCTGGCAAATCGGAATTAAAACTGGCTTTTTAGTTGGATAAAGATTCATACATGCATGATGGGCTTATGGGGCTCGGCTTGAAACAATGCACCGAAAATACGGCTTTCGTCTCTGCATGGAGCTCGTGTTGTAGGTGGTGGTATTGATAAGTGGTAATGAGAACGTTTGAGGCCTTTGGGCCCATTGCAAAGACACAAGTCTATCATCTTAAGACGACTCTATAATTATAAATACTTGCATATGAAAATAAATTATTTCGAATAATCTAAAATAAATGAAAAAGAAATTAAAAATGAACTTTGATTTTAATACAAATAATTTTTTATGTATGAATCAAAAGTTGAGAACGTTAAAGTATTTTTTTAAGTTAAACTCACCAAAGAAATTGACGAGTTTTATGCTTATATTAGAGAGCTGTTTTGGATTCTCCTTTTCGTTCGTCCTCCCCTTATGTAATAATGATTATCAAATAAACATGTCCCAAGTTAAAACAATCCTGTTTTTTATTATTTGGATATTTCCAGATCAACTCATAGCTTGGTATTGGACTATTTATTATTTAGTATGCACTTTTTTTTTTGGAGATTTTGGACAAAAACGGCGGGCAAACGTTTCAACTCAAGTGTCTAACCTTATGCAAAAGTAATAGAAATATTAATGTTATCTATGTTTTAAAACAAATTTGGAAGCTATGCCTAATTCACCAGCATTTATGTCCACAACACAATTTGAAGGCTAGCATTGCTAGTTTAATCTATCAATAGATTATATGACCCAATTGGAGTTTTTTTACAAATGTTATGACTGTTTGAAACTGCATTCAAATTTTTCCAGATACATTGTCTGACAAATGAGCGTTCAAACTCAAACACTATGTCTGAACGCACCTTCAACACAATAAACTTTTGATAGAAAACTCATGTTTAAACATCCGACCTATCGGTAAAAAAGTTAACAATTAGATTTACATGCTCCAATAAATTGGAACACTAGATAACTAGATAAGTAAACATTATGTTCAGATGGTGCGATCTATTCTGATTTTATTGCAATACTAATAATTTGTTTTCTTTGTGACTTATCACTTATGCATTCAGATTTGGAGATATAATTTAAAAAGAAAAAATTGTGTTAAGATTTTTTTTTTTTTTTGAAAAAATTGTGTTAAGATTTTTTTTTTTTTTGAAAAAATTGCGTTAAGATTTTTTTTTTTTCCCTAGAGCCAGACAAAAAAAAAAGTTTCAGAAGTTATTACTTAGCCAAGTAGACGGACTCCATTTTCCTTGCTTATCCCCCTGCAGGTCACGACGTGAACCGTTGGATCATCTAGAGATGCGTGCACGCACGAATCTCTTGACAATCCAACGGTTCACATCGTGGACTGCACATTGCAGTACAGCAGGGGATATGATGTCCAGCTAAAGGCGTCACGTGAGAAGCGGGGAGGGATGTCAGGGCTCAGAGCTCAGAGGCAAGGCAATAATGCAATGGTTGATCCAAAGCCTGAACACGGCGGGGCCCGGTTCGAACTTGGTCCACGTGAGGTGTTCAGATCTGGTACCCCACTTACTCACTCACTGTCCTTCCTTCTTTCGAGTGCTCATCCTCTGTAGCGCTGCATTGTGTAGCGCGGAATGTGAACCGTCAGATCATCTCGAGATTCGATCCAGCACAGATCTCGAGATGATCTAACGGTTCACATTTCGCGCTACGCAGTGCAGCGCTACAGAGGATATGGAATCCCTTCTTTCTTAGCCTTTCTTTCTTTGTTATGTTATTCTCTACTTCCTTTGCCGAATTAGCGCCGACTAAGAAATGCAAACAGGTATTAGTGTTCACTGTATTAGGAGCCAAATCTACCAAATCAAACAGGTAATAGTGTCTGTCTGTCTCCAATTAATTCGTTCTCGGATCCCCTCTGATTTTTGAGTTGGATCGGATGCATTCAAGAAATGTGGCCGGAATGAAAACCGTGATGTCTGCAATAACGCAAGTGAAATAATTGGACGGTGGGTAGCTAGGCCGATGGCAATAAATTGAGATGAATATCTTTTATTTGATTTTTTTTTTTCAATGAATGAAACTCATACAATATCAGGTGTCAATTGAAGTCTTTTGATAGACTCGTGATAATTTATTGTTTATTTTGAAGATAATTGTTCTCAATTTACTTTTCCATCAATGAAAATTCACAAATTGTAGGAATTGATCAAACGCGTTCTCTTGTACAAAATAAGGATCCAATTAAATGCCACATATATGGACTTCAATAGTGCAAATGTGCAATGTGATATCCCTAGTGCATAAGTGCATTATATTTCGCTTTGGTAATCTTTTTTCCTACTTATTACGGAAAAAGGAGGACTGAGATAAAGAGAGATGGTCCATTTCCATTCTTTTTCTTTTTTGAAATAGCTCTGTACTTTTCTTTTACATGTCTTGAATGTGTGAACTGTGAAGGAAAAGGTACTGTTGGTCTACTACGGTCTGCGGGAGAAGATTGTGACGTTATGTACGTATTATACGTCAGTTAATTTATAAGAGTATTTATTTCAAGGGCCATTCTAATGTGTATATTGACAAGTTTTAAGCACGATGGTCTAATTTGAAACATATATACAGCGCCAGCCTCCATGACTTGTATTGTTATATATATAATAATGCTCAAACAATTTGATAGGGGAAAAAAAAACAAAGAGTGTACTGCTTCCATGATCAGGAATGAGTAGGATTGAATAATTGACCATAGTCAAATATTGGATTGTTATAAGCACAATAGCCTAATTTGAAACATATATGGAGCGCCAGCTGCCATGACTTGTATTGTTATATATATATAATCATGCTCAAACAATTTGATAGAAGAAAGAAAAAATATATATATTGTAAGCAAGGGCCAGAATTGAAGAGTGTACTGCTTCCATGATCAGGAATGATTAACTTGACCAGAGTCAAATATTGGATTCTTACAACAGAGCTATCATTCCTTATCTCATCACAGTATTATTAAAAGCCCAAAAACTATCTTTTTTTTTCATGAAAAAACTTAAACAAATTGATTAGATTCTTACAGACATCCTTTTCTCTGTCTCATGCAACCCAATTACCAAAGACCTCACATCTGAGAATAATTTAAGCTGTATATACCATATCCTAACTCATATAATAACCCCTTATCAGGCACCATCACGTGCATGACATGTAACCCTTAATTAATTAACTAATTAATTACGCATTAATTAATTATGTAACACACCATGACTGCAACACTACGTACGTACACATCGAAAAATTACACAGCTGATCATGATTTCTTACTTAATCAATCGGACGGCCGAGATTTAATCACTCGCACTTGTTGCTGAGGGGGAAGCCGCATAGGCACGCGTTGCCGGTGAAGGAGGTGGCCTCGAACTGATCGTACGGCGGCTTGTCCGGGATCGTCCCGCACAGATGGTTGTGACTGAGATCAAGGTGGCCAACATACGCAGCCGAAGAGAGCGAATGCGGCACGCGGCCACTCAGCTCGTTGTACGACAAGTCAAGCACCATGAAGTACGATTTCGAATGGAACACGTCGGGTATCTCCCCGTTCAATGAGTTCTTGCTCAGATTCAGCATCCCGAGCCCCTTGCTCTGGAGCAGCATCGGCGGTATGCTGCCGGAAAGCCTGTTGTTGTCGAGGTATAACGAGGAAAGTACCGGTGACGATCCAAGATTGGTTGGGATCGGACCGGAGAGTTTGTTTCCGGCCAGGTCCAGATCTGCAAGGCGGTTCATGTTTCCGATGGAAGAAGGTATCGAGCCAGAAATTTGGTTTTTCGACATCAACGCACGGCTCAACATCTTCAAGTTTCCAAAATCGGAGGGGATCGAGCCGGATATCTGATTGTTTGCCAGATCAAGGTGCTTCAAATCCGACATCGAGGTTATGGAAGCCGGGATTCCACCGGTGAGTTGGTTGTCAGCTAGATTGAGCACAGTAAGATGAGTGAGCTTGCCGATCGAAGAAGGTATCGGGCCGGTGAGACGGTTACCCGGCAGATCTAGAATCCTAAGCATTGGCAGCGACGTAGTGATGCACTCCGGTATCGGGCCGGCGATCTGTTTCCAATCGGCGATCACCAGATTCGAGAGCCGCTCGAGCTTGCAGACCGAGGGGGAGAGCTTGCCAGACATCAAACCGGAGTTCCTCCCCGAGCGAACGAAGATCGGGTCCTCCGACTCGCCGCGCAGAGTGATGTCGGCCACTCTCCCATTCGTCGGGTCGCAGCTGACGCCGTACCAGTTGGTGCAGCAGTTGGTGCCGGTCCATGAGGTGAAGATGCCTAGGTAAGGCTCGGAGAGACTGGCCTTGATGTCGAGCAGAGCGGCGAGGTCGGAAGCTGGACATGCGAAGGCAATGGAGAATAAAGAGAGAACTAGAACCGGTACCAGTGTTATGAAGATTGTCGCCATTGAAGTGTAAGCTTTGCTGTTCTTCTTTGTTCGTTTGTTAATTTGTTTGAGAGGGAGTTGTGCTTATTATAATTTATAAGTGAGCTTTAACAGGAATTCGTATCCCCTGCTGTACTTCAGTATGCAGTTCATGATGTGAACTGTTGGATTGTCTCGAGATTCGTGCAGGCGGGGATCTTGGGGCGATCCAACGGTTCATGTCGTGAACTGCACATTGCAGTAAGTTAGGGGATAAGACAGGGGTTTAACTGGTAGATTCTGACGGTTTTACCCCTGGGGTTAAAGAGTAAATCAGGAATTAAGGGGGTTGATAAAGAGGGGTAGAAGAGGGAAGAAGAATTGGAACAAAGGAGTGGCCCGAGTGGGGGAGCACGTGCTGGGGAAGCAACGGGGTGGCCACAGCATTGAAGTGAGAGATGTGTCGTTATCTGACAGACCGCTCTACTTCATTTAAGACTGAAATTTTAAGTGAATATCGCATCTGCTGTCTCCTCCGTTGGATTGGGAATGGGCGGTTGAGATTGCGATCATCAAACAGTGAAGATATGACTATGAACAGAAATACAGAATTAATAACTGGATGGCATGAAACTTGAGCTACTTTTTTACAAAGGGACAGCGTATTTAATTCTGCACCCCTTGATTTTATTAAGATGAACAGTACAAGCAAACAAGTGTATCAGGATTTCAGCTCTCACCTTTATTCACGCCAAGAAAATAGATTAATAACTTTTGATATCGAGCCTATCCGGTTTAAACCTATTTATAATTTTTTAAAATGTAAATAGTTAAATCCTGATAAATATGGATCCATGAGAATCTACTAATTTATATGGATATTGAGATGGTGCTTTGTTATAAGAATGATGGCATTTTTGGTTATACCAGAACGAAAGGGGCTTAAATAATTGTGTTTTGATTAAAATTTTATAAACGAGATATTATTGCATTTATGCTGATTAAAATGTTCCTTGTTGATTATATGATTCTCATATGCAAAACATTGCACGTTGCTCATACATGATTCCATTTTGGTTGTTTGCATAACACCAAATTGGTCTCAACCCGAACCCATTTAAGATATAAATCATCCATCGTCATACATCAAAGTAAACTAAGTTTGTTAGTACATTTGATCGAAGTGTGGGATCGAAATTAATCGTGATTCACTTTTTGTAAGTTTCAGTATAATGTCCACTCTAAAGTCATCAACCTCCTTATTATCCGACTTATATACAAATACTTAACTATAACATCTTGATTAGATAACACTCGCTATGTATATTTTTGACTAGTTAATCTTTCTGTGCACCTACATGGCGGCATGGGTCACACGGCTCACCCGCTCAATCAAGCGAATTGTCTTTATTACTTTGAAAAAAAGTTCACGAAAACACCAAAATGTAAGGGAAATTTATAAAATAATTCCTACCTCTAACCTTAATAATCCAACAAAAACAGAATTAACCACTGTTTATGAATATATGCTCAAACTTTGATGGACGAAGGTATGCTTATAGGGAGTATATGGTGCCAGATATATATTTTTGTATTAAAATTAGGATCATACACTTCTTGAGAAAAGGAATAATCATAATCAAAATTAATGCAGTTTCCACAAACACGATATCGAGTGTAATCAATAATAGTATAAAGCTATTTGTTGAAATCTCTTAAGCTTACAATTGAAACAAAGTATTACTAACAGTTATCCTGAAAAGCGATTAGCCGATAAAATTAGCATTTGACTAGCTAAACTAAGTATTACCAATAGGATATATTCGCAAGTCACTGTAGATGTCATAAATTAATAAGACATAGAAGGCATAATATTCGGTCTTGCCTATCAGTCTTGATTAACCATGCTGCCGACTTCTTACCGCTAGACGACGAGTCATTCCTACTTCGACCAATAACAGGACTTGTTTGCATCTGGTTGTATGAAAATGTTTTGCTATTGATGATTTTGATACAGCACCAGATTTTCTGTGTCCTCTAATTTATTTTTCCTGGTATGTGCATGTGGTTGATCACCCTAATTCCTCTAATTCATCTGTGTCCTCTAATTCATCTAGTTGATCACCCTCCTAGCGAGCTTCCAAGGGTATGTGCCCGTCTAAAGTAGTAGAAGTGGAAGCCGATCTTGCTGATAAGAAGGAATTCGATATTATTCTTGGTGTGCTCCAGAGCTCAACTAACTTGCAGACACTCTCTCTGCACGTATAATATAACATCCTCCTTTTCTTATTTAATTCGCGTGTTATGGGGTTTACAGCTAACTCAATGATGTCTTTTTATCAGGTTAGGCAGTCTGACGAGACCACCACAAGTCCTTGGTTCAGAACATTTGAGCTGAAGAACCTCATATGGGCGCACGTCTTCACGTTTGTAAAGTTTCTCCCCATGTTCTCTCCATTATAGAGTGCATTCTAAGTGTGACTCCAAATTTGGGAAGGTTAATCCTGATAGAAGATCCAGGTCATCCAAAGGGAGAAAACCATTTGATTTTTTAGCAGCTATTAATGTTTCGAAGGGCATCAAGCTGGGCCATGATCATCTTTGAATGATGAGACCCTTTATTTTTTTATAAGGTTGGCTCCTTAACATATTAATTATTCTTGCTTTTGGTCACCTATTATGGCAGATATACTCACTTGAGTATTAGCTTATTTAACATGTTTATCAAATGTTATTCATCCATTTCTCTAAGCCAAAAGTTTTATTTTCCAGACACACAAAAGAACATTAATAATAAAATTTATTGAAAGGCAGACTATGCAAATTGTACTGAATATTAAAGGATTAGTCTTCGCAAATTATAATCCTTCAATGTTTGAAGTTCATCTAGCTGAAAAAACACCACCGGCCACATAAACAGCAGGAAGCTATCAAACTG
The DNA here is from genome assembly GCA_030179965.1 of Cyperus esculentus. Classification (NCBI taxonomy): domain Eukaryota; kingdom Viridiplantae; phylum Streptophyta; class Magnoliopsida; order Poales; family Cyperaceae; genus Cyperus; species Cyperus esculentus. The sequence continues at coordinate 2,572,673 of JASGLE010000030.1, forward strand.
TTTCGCATTTCTAGTCGAAACTAGATTGCTAGTCATTTATAAATTCACAAATTATAATCCTTCAATGTTTGTTTTTTTTTGCTATCTTTAATGATGGGGAGAAAATTATTATTTTTGTATAAACCATCTCTTGGATGTAGTCATTTTCACCCCATCATTAAAAATAGCAAAAAAATTCTAAAAATTCTAAAATTTGGTTTGTTAGTATATCTTGATATACAGATTAAGTTTAGCGGTTCCGATCGACTATTTGGACACCGGAAACAGAGACACGGATCGCATTGAATGGTAAAACTGTGCTATGCATATCACCGTCGCCGGAAATGGTTTTGAGCTTTCATTTCATGGAAGACTCCTATGAGGTTAAACTCACCGTATTTTTTTACTCCTTTTAAAAGAAATATCAAACAAATACTTAAAAAATGAAAAAAAAAATAGAAACTTTTGTATCACATAATTAAGATATTGATATAAAGAATTTATTCGAGACATATAAATCAAAATTTACAGTTGATTTGATATATATTTTGAGGTGCGCTCATGGAAAGACTCAATAAGTTTTTAAACTCACATTAGTTTTACTCTTTCTTATATATATAAAGGGGATTCAATTTTTTCTACAGTAAAATTTACTGTTCTTGAAACAGTAAATCAGTAAATCACAGTAAAACATTTTAAACCGTTAGATTTCACAAGAATCCGATCTGAATCGTCCGTCATTTGTCTTTTCATTTTACCCCATCTTCAAGTCTCCTGCATCCTGGCTTCTCGTCTTTTCCAGAAAATTTCAAGGCACTATTGTTGTCTCTAGATTCTAGAAGCATCTCACTCTCACCTGGTCTCCTTCTCCCTCTTCTTCCTCCATGTCTACTCTTCTCCAGATTATTCCAAGCCACCTATAAATGCTCTCTCTCTTGATCTTACAATGGAACAGAATCTTGACCTCAAGTTTGCCCTCTTAGTCATCGTCTCTACCTTCAAACCCCAGCCTCAGCCGCGCCACACTCCGCTCTCGCCTCTTGCCACCGAAGCATCCACACGAAATTGCTGAAGAGTGAGACAAGGAGAAACGAAACCATCCTCGATTCTTCCCGTTGTACAAGATCTCCCACTGTAATGATCTCATACTGTCATATTCAATTTTGGCCATTAGTATTTCTACTCTTAATTTATTTTTTCCAGTTGGGGTAGAATTTTTTTTTTTCTCTTTTGGTGTATAAACAATTAAACATGGCCACATGAGAAAATGGAAGCAAAATACAATTAAATTACCAGTGAGTTAACATTGAATGAGTTCCTTGATCCAGCGAGGAGGTACAAAGACTCGAATAGGCAAGCAAAACAACTTGGCTTTTGTTATCATCATGTACTACTATTCTTGACAGTAAAGTAGGTTAACGATCTCAGATTATTTGTTATATATTTTGTAATTAGTATCCATTATTTAATTTCTTGTAAAATTGATTGGAAATAAGCACTATCTTTACTTTAATTTGCGATCTAAAACTTCTTTCTACAATAACTATCAGATGCAGAGCACCCCCCCGGTCTTATATCCTTTTTTAGGTTCACTCTTGCGGCCATGTTGTGTTCTTATATGTCGACTCAGATGATATTGTCAATGCTATTTCACAAGTATATTTCAAATATTATGTTTTATATTATATACGTCTATGTGCAAACACTTTGCCCAACATTAAGGACAAACACAAATCAGTGAACCCAAATAGAGCTTTCACTTCAAGTAAACATGGTCAAATAATCCAAATATATAGTTTGATCCTGCATATTAGTTGAGGTTTAATCCAAATAGTTTTCTTATGTATGTTCAGTAGCTTCCTTGAAGCTGTAATAACCAATTTGGCCTCTTATTTATATAATTATGGTAAGTAAAATTGTTAGTCTGTGTTGGAGGGGAAGTTATTCAATACACTTAATGTTAGAATAGAAGATTGTACATGGCCTATACTAGAATAAGTCAGTAGTTAGTACCATCAAGGTCAGGTAGTACTATTGCTGGTAAAAATGATGGGAGGAAAAAGAAGTTTAAAATAAAATATATGGTATACACTTGAAATTGAATTGTTTGCTACTTCCTGCAGGTTGCTCATTTCAATTCCCCTAGAAAAAAAAATTCAAAAATTAAATATTTCTGCATGGATTTTTGTTGGACATATATATAAACTGTTATGAATTTGTATATATCGATTGCGGCAAGATTGTACAATTCAGTTTGCTTGAATGATTCGAATCAAATGATTTAGAAAATGGTACGACAATCAGTTTTTAGTTGTTTACATTCTTTTTCTATATATCAAGTACGAATTGTATGTGCATTGTTATTATTATCAGATTGCTCGCGCGTAGCGCGCGCCATCCTCTAGTTGTTCCTTTAAACACAATTTCTCTCTTTCCTAAAATTAATAGAAAACGAGAAAACGATATATACCCCTTCTAAACCAAGGATGAAAACCGATTTCACTCCTCTGAAATCTGCCTCCTGGTCCAAATTTCAAATAAAAATGTGGATTGTTAAAAGATGCAAAGGGGGAGAAACCACTTTCTTCAACCTCAAGTGCTGGTTCGGCTAATTTTTTTTTTTTTCGAAAAGTTGATAGCAGCTACCAATATAGGTTCGGCTAATTTTATGCAGCTAACTAATCAAATATCAAGAGCAAAGTATTAATGGCGAGAGTGATCCAGAATCTCAGATCCAAAGCCCAAAATCACATGCTAATTAATTTCCATTTTCCAGCATTATATCCACGTGTAATCAACATAAAAACTGGTATTCTATGGCTGCAACAACCTAACCCAGCATGTGGTGTTTCACTGACACCACATATTATGACATTCAATTTGTACCCGCCAGACCATTTATACAATAGTAGTTACTGGTACATGCATGTACATATAATCAACAGGATATTGAGATTGGGATCATGAGACAGACAATGTGGGTTTAAGTCATTAAGTGGGATGGAATTGGATGATGCAGCTCAAATTGTGAGAGAACATGAGAGAGTGTGGTTGGAAGGGGACACTGAGTCGCACCGGGTCATGTGGTGCATGTCTCTGATTGATTGTCCGTTGCAATTAATTGATGGGCAGACTTTGCAAGCAATCTTAATTTGATGTTATTATTAACTGGGAATAAATTAAGGATTAGTAAACTATTAATTAATTAGGACAGGTGTTAGTTGAGTTAAACCAGGGGACCTAGTTCATGGGAGATTGTCTAAGGATTAGGTAATAATTAATGCATTAGTGTCAGATTTATATATACTACTGCTCAATAAAAAAAGAAGGGGGAAGAAACTCATCAAAAAATAAATAAAAATTGTCAGATTTATAAAGGGAGTAACTGAGTAAGAGATCATTAGTACATGAAAATTATTTGATGATTGTAACTTTGTAAGAAAGGATATTGGGGCCTTCAGGACATGAGTTGTTTTAAGTCCCGACTAGTAGCTAGATCTACAAAGCCAATTAATTGTGGTCCGACTGATACGCATAATGTCACGTCTTTTGATTTGTAGTGCTTGTGGGATTTTTGGTTCATAATTGCACATTAGCTTTTGATGGCTCCGTATTATTATCGTTATCATTGCTCACCAGTACCTAAAGCAGCACACCGAATGACCGAATCATGTGCTAAATGAATGCCTAAATCCTTAATTTTCAGAACTGAAAATTTGTTACTGAGTTTGCAGCCGCTGTCAAGTTTTCAAAAAGAAAATTTGTTACCGAGTTGATAATTTAAAATTGATCTGCACAAGAATAAAAAATAAATAAATAAATTGAATAAAAAAAATGAGGAACTTTCTTTGTGGAGTAGGTAATTGATTAGCAAATTTAGGCTCCGAATTGGATTCATTAAGCTGACTGACATTTGTCTTTTCTATTTAAGATAAGCAGACTGTGACAGAGATTTCTAGTTGCAATAGTATGGATATATTTCATAAACAGAAAAGAAAAAAAAAAAAGTATGGATATCATCCAAAATGCTGCTGCTGTTGCCAACTACCAAGCCATCATTTGCCAGCGAAGCGGATATATGCAATCCATTTTCCAGCCCCAAAAATGTAATCAACAATTATAAAAGAAAAAAAAAATGATTGGATATTTATTTTCATAGATAAATATGCAAAGTTTCACTATATATGAAATGAATGAATAATCTCTACAAATGAATATTTCTTAAACGATTTGAAAAGTTTCCCTACAATTACTTTGTTATTGTACTCGTTGTGACGTCCTGCCTGCTTCAATTTTTAATTTACAGCGAGACATTGACGATTGTTTTACACAAGAGATAAATCTTGGTCTTGGTAACTTTGGTTATATTTTAATTTAAAATTTTTCTGGATTCTATCCTGCAACACTAAAAACAAAATGAAAATGAAAATGAACATTAGCCTCAATAGAGCTGTTCGGCAAGCACATGAGGGATCAAGTTTTAATCTCTACTAAGGAGGCCGTGTTGCGGATTAAGAAAATTGGCTTCAGTCGTTGAGGATGTCAAAGATCTTAATCAAAGGGGTGTGGTTCCTTAAGAAACAGGGCAGGATAAAATTCCGGGCAGGATCAAGACTAGAGGAGGGTCACCTTGATCCTTACTGATGAAGTAGTGTTTAGTAAAATTAAAACCTTGAGGAGTTTTGAGGGGCCTTGAGGGGGTTTGAGGAACCTCGATCCTACCTTGCCGAACAGGCTCAATGTGTTCACTAAGCAACAAGTGTCAAAGTCCGTTTGGAGAAAAAAAATATATATATCAAAGTCCACTTCTGCGTATCATTTTCCTCCTTGTAATACAGTTTCATACCAATCATACACGAGTGATTACCATAAAAAACGATACATAATAATAATAAGCAACAACAACAGAGTACTACATTAGATTTATAGAACAGCTCCTAATGGGCTCTTGACCGCATTGCATCTGCTAAAGCACACGCCAGCACAAGGCCCATGCCGCAATTGATTTCCTAAGAAATACCGGCATGCCGTTTCCCCTCAACCAGGCCCAAAATGGCCCAAAAAGATTCCCTCACCTCAACCAGGCCTAAATTTGGCCCAAACAGATTCATCACTGCACCTGAACCAGGCCCAAATAGGCCCAAACAGATTCAATCATCACTGCACCTCAACCAGGCCCAAACAGATTTAATCGTCACTGCACCTCAACTAGGCCCAAATTGGCCCAAAAAGATTTAATCGTCACTGCACCTCAACCAGGCCCAAATTGGCCCAAACAGATTCAATCATCACTGCACCTCAACAGGCCCAATAGGCCCAACAGATTCAATCATCACTGCGTGCGTAGGTAGGCGCCGTTTACTCCTAGAGTCCAGTAAAGTATTCAGAATCATCTCGACTGAACTACAAACACCTTCCAGCTTCCAACGGAATTCATATCCCCTGCTGTACTGCATTGTGCAGTTCACAGCGTCATCCGTTGGATCCTCTTGAGATTCGTGCTAAGGATGATCTCGAGACCATCGAACGGCTGATACTGTGAGCTGCACAATGCGGTAAGTCAGGGGATGAGCACGAAGGACGGACTATCTTCAGTTCTCCAGGTTCTCCTCGAATTCATATCCCCTGCTGTACTGCATTGTGCAGTTCACAGCGTCATCCGTTGGATGGTCTCGAGATTTGTGCCAGCGGTGATATCGAGACCATCCAACGGCTGACGCTGTGAACTGCATAATGCAGTACAGCAGGGGATGAACACGAAGGGACGGACTGTCTTCAGTTCGGTTCTCCTCCTCCCCAAGAAAAAGTTAAAATACCAAGCAATTTCCCTTCCTTGTTCTCCAATTCAATTTCACCTCTCCCATTTACTTAACTTTCCTCGCACAATAACAACACCCTTTGTTGTTAATATTGTGGTATTGCTTTGTTTTGTTTCCCAAGCAAGAATTGTGCCTTGTTCCTCTGCGCCAAGGCACCCCATCTCCAATTATCCAGAGAGGCTTCTCTTTCCAGCGGTTTAAACTATAGCTTCTTCCTTCTCTCTTTAAAGGGTATTTTTTTTTGCTCCTATTTTTAAAATTTCTTTTATCTTTGGTGATGTTTGTTGGTCTTGCAAGGAACCCAGTAATTTTTGGAATGCATGATTGAGGTGAAGCTGTTTTGCTTGTATTTAGTATTGTTGGGTTGATTGAAGTATGCAAGTTTCATTAATTTGATATATATTTAATTCTTTTAGAAGATTGAGATGATTTTATCCTGGATTATTGTAGGTAATGTGCCGACTGTTGTAAAATGTAAGTAATTGGGGATTGATTTAAAGAACCAATTAGTGCTAAAAACTATTTCTGGGGAAATTATAAATTAGAGGTCCTTTTGTCCATCAATTGGTCTAATTTAAGGTTCAATTTTGCTATTCCAATGTTTTGGAATATTGATAGTATGGTGGTTGAGGCTATGAGAAATTTATTTGCTATTTGGTGAAATGCAAAAGACCATTGTAATTGAATGGAAGAGAAATAAACCAATACAAGCAATAATAAGTTACTGAGTTAACGTGGTTATACCAATAAATAGGCATTTCCCCAATTTCATTGAGCTCAATCATGATTGCCGCTTTCTGTCTACCAGTTGAAATTTTGTATATTCAGACATTCAGTACATTCAACATTTTGCTAAATACTCTAAGAAGACCAATTATTCTATTTTGTGCTTAAATTTTGCTAAAATAAATCATAAATTCAACATTCTTTTATTATGTGGGTACCTAAAATTTCAGAAAGTTCAGGTACCGTTTGTTGCATTCTATTCCTCTTGAATTTAAATAGAGAATCAATGTCCTTCATGTTAGTACCAACAATATTCGACCTGTGGCAATCTTTGTCCTATATACACCGCCAACCATATTATCATGTCTTTGCAGCTATATATAATAATATAAATGTCTGTTGTTCATATTAGCTTGATAAACTACTAAAAGGGTTTTGTTTGTGTGTAACACTGCAACTAGATCCCTTAAAAGTTTTAGGACCAACATATTTGTAGGTGCTTATAGAATAATTCTTCATTTATAGAAATATGCTGTTACATAGTCTGTTAATACTGCTTGAAGTTCTGATCAGATACTGGTCCAAGGAAGATTTGAAAATTGATGTGATGGATTGCTGTGTTGTTTGCTTTTTCTTTGTTATAATGAATGTCTTAATTCATTTATCGGAAGCACCACATAATATTTGACTAGACTTGTGAACTGTTTGACTGTATCTTGTAATGCCTTATGTTTTCTTCTTGCCAATCTACAGGTTAAAACATAATATTGGTCAATGCTTCGTTATATGCCTGGAGGTTTCCTGCATCGGTCAAGCCCTTGTAGCCTATATACTCATCCCTTCCAATTACAAAGGAGATATTTTCGCCATCACAATTTTACAGTTTCCAAACAGAACAGGGCTTCTCACTTAAAAAGTATGGTCTCCATGATGAGTTTAATGGGGCACCAATTACGGGTTGGCTTATCAACAAGGAGCCAGAGCATTACTGTAAGGCTCAATATGCCATCAAGGGTTAGGTGGAATATTAGGCATGCCCCAAGTGGAAAAATTGGAGGCTTGGTGTTTTTTAGTTTCTTAGTTTCGGGGCCTGCATTTGCTGAAGCACCAAATGAGAACAGTAAAGGAAGTTCCCCAAAGTCTGTTGAGCCATCAGTTACATCTCATGGAAAGATTGTTTATACAGATTATACTGTTATTGGTACAATCCCTGAACCCTATTTTAACTATTTTCTTCATTTTTTTTTTTATAATTATGGTTCTCAGTGCCAATTATCTCTTTAAAACTGAACCCTGTTTAGCATAAATGAAAAATTAAGCTTTTCAGTTTCATTTTACTTCTGTTTCTAAGAAATTTTTACTCATAGCTAGTATACCAAACTCACATGCTAGTGCTATCAATCTTGTGGTATGGTACTGATTCTTGGCTATAGTTTTTAAATCTTTCTTTCTGCATATACCAATCTGGATTCACTTATAAAATGGCCATGGAAAATAACTACAGTTTTTAGTGATAATCATGTTAAATGTATGCTTTTGATTCTCAGTCTGATTATATGTAGTCTGGCTTACCCTGGTACCTAGTATGCTGTTGAAGATTAAGATGCATTACCTACTCAAATTGAAAATATTGAAACTAGAAACTAAAGACCGATGAAATCTAAAAACATTTGCCAGATATGGCAAATGACAGATTTGAGCTTTTAAATTTATTGAGCTCCCCAGAAGTATTACTGCCGTGTATGCATGCATCATATTTGATCATTTGATGTGGACCTGCAGGTATACCAGGAGATGGCAGGTGCTTATTTAGGTCAGTAGCTCATGGTGCATGTGTGCGCTCTGGACAATCTAGTCCTGATGAGGTGCTTCAGAAACAGCTTGCTGATGATCTTAGAGAAAAGGTATGTCAGGTTTTTCTGTAACAATAGCAATTTTTATGAGCATTACTGCTGAAAAATCTTCAAGTTAGATCATTTTTCTGTATTATTTTACAAAACATTGCAAATTTGTTGAGTATTGTATTATTTTACAAATTGCAAATTTGTAATATTAAGCTTGAAATCTGCTTATACAGGTAGCAGATGAATTTATCAAAAGGAGGGAAGAAACTGAATGGTTAGTTCTTTAGCATAAGTTCACTATTGGATACTGGTACATAAGATTGCTGTACTGCTTATTTGATAGTTTTTAGTTTATTTACATTATACTGTGCCGTTGCATATTTGTAGGTTTATTGAGGGAGACTTTGATTCATATGTTTCCCATATGAGAAAGCCGCATGTATGGGGCGGAGAACCTGAGTTATTCATGGCCTCTCACGTTCTCAAGTGAGGACATTTCTATGTTTTCCCTTTATTTAGCAAATTTATATGTTTCATTAAAGCTTGAATAAATTATCTATTTGCCTAGCATACTTCTCAATAGAGAAGTAAGAAAAATGATTGTCAATATTCATATATTGATATGTTGTTGCATTATTAGTAAGCTGAGTGTATTTTAGTAATTAATATCAAAGACAAAATTCACTAGTAATTTTCAACTCTGATGACTGATCATATAGGAGCTTGTAAGAAAAATGTGTTTCATATTATTATGTGTATGAATAAATAATTAAACTCAAATTTGTGTTGTAGAATGCCTATCACAGTTTATATGCATGACGAGGAGGCCGGAGGTTTGATAGCAATCGCAGAATACGGGCAGGAATATGGTAAAGAAGATCCAATTAGGGTTCTTTATCATGGATTTGGCCATTATGACGCACTTCACCTGCCTGCTAGGAAATCTCGTCAATCAAGATTATGACACCCTGGAATGATAAATTTGCAACTAGGTGAGTATTTGACGGGAATTATATTTTTGCTCGTCTGCACATGACCCTAAGTAATCTTTGCATGTATACCCAACTACCCTAATACTTCTTAGATGACTGTGATTTATGTGAAATAGCCATAAGTTTGTTGGGCAATAAATAAAGCTATGTGTTTTATCTAATTATCTCTTATGGAAACCCACGTAACTTATCTCTTATGGAAACCCATGTAATTTTTTTTGGGTAGCGACATCTTATGTTCAACTCAGTCAGCGTTTCCTTCCATTCTTGCTTCCAAGTCTCTGTAAATTTTTTATTTAGTAGAGAAAATTCAAATTCATGTACTTTGTATGACATTTTGTGCTTTTGCCTCACTAACTTTTGGTGAAAAAGAAATTAAATCGTCTCAAAATAAAAAAAGATTCAAAACATTTTTTTTTTAATTTCACTTACTAATGGCATTCTCATCTTTAATCATTAGTTTATTAGGGAGTGCCTGGGATGCATGTGCTAACTTGCAAGGGTAGTAGAAAACCATGAGAAGTTAATACTTAACAAGGATTTAAAATATAGGGTTTGACTTGCCACTCGCTGTATGAAATGCATTGCATCGCAAATCTGCATTCTACATCCCAATGGTCCAGATCTGGCTTGGTCCCTTGCAAATTAAAGTTTGACAGATACTGGCGACTATTTAGTCAGATTCAATCTGGTGTGTCAGATCTAAAATAGATGGTTGCATCGACCAAGGATCATTTTATTATTTTTAAAAGGGATTGCCGATCATGGTTATTTTAACAATCTAGACAAAGAGTTTTTAACTTAGATCTTATTTATTTTTTGTGTATTTATGGATTTCACACTGCTTAAATTTTCTTTTTGAGCTTTAAAAATTCCATAAATGAGCTGCTGCTCTTGGCTACTGATAAAATGATACTGAGTGGCAGTTCGACTTCTAGAGTAATGCATGCATGTGCGTTTAATACTTGTTTTTTTGTTGCCATGATTTACAAAATATATTCTAGATTTGGATATTGTTCTGTTTCTGGCTATAACTATTTGTTTATTTATTTATTTTGCAGATTTTTTATATTTCTGTTTCTCTTCTATTTTTTCATGCTGATTTTGTTTTCTTGCATGTTTAATTTATGTTATGCTGCTGGTGAGCTAATAGATTGACCAAATTAATGAGGATCTGTCATGCTGTCTGCTAATAAAGAATCAATTCCTTTAATGTGGATAAGAAAAATGAATTTCTGATGTACCATCTCGGTTCAAATATTTTGAATGCTTGAAGTTTTGACTTGGGATTTTTGTGATCATCATCTATATTTTGTTTGTATGTTGTTCTGAATCACATGGCTGAATTGGGTTTCAGGTAAATTTCATTCGGAGCTGATGCCTTCTACTGCGAGCCTGTAACATTCTTCTATGCGGTAACTTGGAAGTATCGGCGTATCGATATCCATTCCTCACAAAAGGCAGTGCAATAAGAATAAGAACCAGATCAATTTTCCAGCTTTAAGAACATCCAGCATTCCAGCTTTTATGTTCCTTCTACAGATGGTAGTTCAGAATCATTTTATTTTATTTTATTACCAGTAAGTTTCAAAATGTTCATTGGTATTACTATTTGTTAGTCGTTACTGTTGTGCATTCAGTAGGTGAACTGGTGAATTGAGTTGACTGAACAATTGTCCTCTTGTATATTAAGAGCTGTGCAATAGCCAATAGGGAGTTATTGCTGGTAGCTATATTCAATAAATATAATTGTTCCATTTGATCCCAGTAATATTGAAGTTGGTGGGCTTTCGCAAAGTTTTGCAATGAAAGCTGCCCCTATTTTGGGTGCTTATCTTTTAAAAAAAAAAAATATTGAAGTTGGTGAATTTAAGCCTCCATTTGTCAATATTAGTAATAAGACGTCTTGCTTTGGACTGAAATTGTTATTTCTTATAATAAAATTTTAAGATAATATGTAATGGATCTTAAATTAAGAAAATTGATATAGACTTTAAGTTTTAAATTAAGAAAATTGATATAGACTTTAAGTTTTAATTGATTGAGACATTAAAGTACGTCAATGGTGATGATCAATCTAAGTAAATGATTAATGGCTGTGATTTATTCTTTAGGAAAGATAGAACTTTCATATCAAAAAATTCAATCTCCTTTTATTAGGAGTAAGGATATATACGGGTTAAACCAGCCTAATAAACTAGTCTGAATTTATGCTGACTGACTGAAATAGCGTGACACATTTAACAACCTACATTATGTTGATTGGTCTGATTCACTGTTTTTATCAAATTCTAGTTATCAGAAATTGAGAAAGATTTCATATGAAATTGCTAAATAGTAAATGCATTCTGATGAAGCCCATCAAACAAGAACAGTAATTAAATATTATAATACTATTTTCATGCGAATTCGTTCACTGAGAAACCGCAACAAATTCAATTTATTTTTCGAGTATAAGTGATTTCTTACTTTAATGGTCTCTTAACACTAATTTTGTTGTCTGATGCGCTGCACTGTCCTGTGCATAAATGTTCGTTTGTGGGATTTGTTTCGAATATTGCAGAAAGTCAAATTAAAACACCTATAATTTTAAGGGTGAGCAGTTAAGCACTGAGTAGTCTGAAGAAAAAAGTAACATCTATACTATATTATAAAGCACGTAAATCTGTACTATATTATAAAGTATATAAGTATAGGACGTTTCCATTTTTTTTCTCCTCCTCCAATTTTTTTTTTTAACTTCTATTCTACCCCTTAATAAACGGTAGAGATCAAAATGCATTGATTTCAAAGGTGTTGATGTTCTCCAATTAAACAACTTCCTCTCCATTTTGGTTTTTACAAAAATGGAAATATATCAATTTTGGTATGAAAGACATCAATTTGATTAGAATTTACATTAATGAGGAATTAATGCTTTATATTATAAAATTCAATGAGTTAATTTAGTGTAAATTTGAAATTTGAATGGTAAATAATTAGTCAAAAACCAAAAACACGTTATATGTATTACACAGCATGAGCTCAGAATTTGAAACACCCGTAAACGGACGGGTTTCTTGCTAGTAACATAAAATTGTGAGCACAAAACATTTCTTCTCCAAAAATAAGTAAGAGCCCGATTTATTAATTCATTCCACTTATTAGGGTCTAGGGTATTAATGGTCAGAACGTCATTATCTCATTATTTTCCTTCACCCAATCCATCCTGACCTACATGGCAATCAGAAGATTGATTGTAAGTTGCAACTAATGATATGACGTTTGTAATGGTTTAAATTTTATAACATTTTGATTCACACATAAATAACTTAATCTGTATGAAAAAGATCGACATGTAATCAAGCAACAAATGATAAGAACACGTTAATGATGCTTTAAATTTTTTTTTTCTTTTTCTTTTACAAAAGCATTGATTGCATGTCGTCGAAATAAATATTAGCTATTAAATAATTCCATCCTAATCATGAAACAAGCATCAAATAACTTCACTTTTTTCTAATTTTATTTCCTCACTTTCCTTCTGAAAAGGATATGGTGTGTGTTCCAATTTCTATGGCCATGCATGACAATGTCTTTCTTGGAGAATAGAGTTTTTTTGACTAAGACTTTCACAAAAAGGTATTAAAATGTGCTAGCATTTTTATTTCTTAGGCCCACCCTCCTCCAGCAGAAGTTTGGTTGCAAGTTGCAACATGGAGACTGTGGAAAGGCAGATAGGAAGCATCTCAAATTCTCAAATCCCCAACCAACAGAAAAAGAAAATGCGTAAAATACAATGGGGCTCGTATTTTAAAGCCTATTGTCCGTAAAAAAACAGATTGTAATATGTGTAACATGTTCTTTCACTCAATATATATATGTGTGTGTGTGTGTGTGTGTGTGTAGCATGTTCTATGTAAACAAATAATTATGTTTCTGGCTCAGTAGCTCTGCTCCCTAGTATGTTTTCCGTCAAAATACAATCAAACTACACATGAATGTAACGAGTCCGAATCTGCTGTTATTTATTCTAAGAGAATAATAGGACACTGTTATCCCAACCTCAACCATTAGATCAAAACGGATGAACCAGATCAGCCCAGTTTATATAATAGGGGACATTTTTTAAATAAATTAATTCATTGATTTTAATCCGACGGCCCAGCAGAGAATAACAAAATCCATTGAACAACACCAAGTAAACTTGACCAACATCAGCCACGTGCCTTTGTTCTATTGACAACAATACAACAGAGAACTGCCAGCTTTCAAAAAAAAAAAAAACAGAGAACCGCCATGCCATCTTGGATCGGAATCCGCTACTTTTCTTGATCCGACGGTTGAGAAACACCTAAGTACTTTAAGATTCGTGCGCAAAACATTTAAGCATTTTCAGATATGTGCGGCAACCGATTCTCACCGTCCGATAAAAAAAAACATGACCTGCTTTTCTTTTCAGATCCTGCATCTTCCTCTTTTTTTTTTTTTTTTTGATGAAACCATGCCATCTTCCATTCTTCCTTTTACTAACAAATTGTAAACAAGTCCTGTGTCTGTGTTATATATTACGCCATGGACACAGCATACCATCTAAATTCTCATTTCGAAATTTTGTGATTGTTTAATTTAATCAGGCTATGTCCTTCCTCCTACGGGATTCAAAATATAAAAAAAATTCACAGTGGTCCACTTTACTCCCATCCCACGAGCGCGGTTCCCAATATCCCATCCCATCTGTAATAATTTCAAATTCCACATCCACAAATACCCCTACTCTTTCACACATTCACATCCTTACCTTCCCCAATCAGCCACATCTCAGCCGCTGTTCCCATCTAACAACCTCAATTCCAAATCTCCACCGTCGAAACAACCCCAGCACCCATAACCCAACAGGGCTACTTCCGTCATTTCCACACACACCCTGCCTTACTTTTTCTTCCGGAATCGCAGTCCCCTTGTCCTCTTCCTTTCCAGTTTCCAGTCACTCTCCTCACTCACTGCAACATCTCGTTGCATTTTCATTTCAATATTCATCCATGGTGTGTTTTTAACTTTTTAAAACCCAAAGAAAGAATCTCCCACCCATTAAAAAAAAAAATTTATCATATCAAACACATTCAAAACCACATTGTATTTGTATACGACAATGGAAGGTTCCGGTTCCGGTTCCGCTCGTCTGCTCGCGATCCTCGTTCTCCTGGCGGCCGTAACGGCGCCGTCAGTTAACTCGCTCACGACTGACGGACTCGCGCTGTTAGCTCTCAAGTTCGCGGTCTCGTCGGACCCGACCGGGGCGTTGGACTCGTGGCGCGACTCCGACTCCGACCCGTGCGGCTGGACCGGAGTCTCCTGCAAGGCCGGTCGAGTCGCCTCGGTCTCCCTTTCGAACTGTTCTCTGTTAGGTTACCTTCCGTCGGAGCTCTCGTTGTTGACCTCTTTAGAAACCCTAACCCTAGCGCAGAACCGGTTCTCCGGGCCGATCCCCGCGGCGGTGTCGGCCCTGCGCAGCCTCACTTATTTAGATCTGTCGCATAACCTTCTGGCCGGTCCGGTGCCGCTCGGCATTGCTGCGCTGACGGCGCTCTCGCACCTCGACCTCTCGGCGAATTTCCTGAACGGGACTCTTCCGCCGGCGTTGGCGGGGCTTTCGCAGCTCTCCGGCGTGCTCAATCTGTCGTTCAATGAGTTTTCTGGTAAGATTCCAGCTGAGTTTGGTAACATCCCGGTCGTGGTAAGTCTGGACCTGCGGCATAATAATCTCTCGGGCGAGATACCTCAGGTCGGTTCGCTGGTGAATCAGGGACCGACTGCTTTTGCCGGTAATGCTGATTTGTGTGGTTTTCCGCTCAAAAACCCTTGCCCCGGTTCGAATCAGGAGCCGAAGCTGCCGGAACCCGGTCTAGGTTTCAACTCCACTCTAGGTGGTTCGAGCTCGATTGCGCCGGATAGACAGAAGAGGAAACCGGCAGTGACGGTACCTATTCTCGTCGGCATTGTGGTCATCGCGGTCCTTTCGGTCTTCGTTCTCCAATGGCAATGTCGCCAGAGATGCACGGCGAATAACCAAGAGAAAGAGACTAAGAAAGAGAAAGGAGATGTCTTGTTCGCAGTGTCGGAAGATAAGAGGGACGGGAAGCAGGACGGGGAGCTCTTTGTTGCTTTAGACGAGGGTTTCACGCTGGAGCTGGAGGAGCTGCTCCGCGCCTCGGCTTATGTAGTGGGGAAAAGCCGGGGTGGAATTGTGTACAAGGTAGTGCCGATGAAAGGGCCCGTGGTGGCGGTCCGCCGGTTGAGTGAGGCCGATGATGCCGAGTCGAGCAGTAGTGGCAGTGGGGACAAGTGGCGCCGAAGGAGGTCATTTGAGTCAGAAGCAGCTGCGATTGGTCAAGCCCGGCATCCTAATGTTGTTCGTCTCCAGGCTTATTACTATGCACCCGAGGAGAAGTTGCTTATCTATGATTTTATCCCTAATGGCACTCTTCACTCCGCTTTACATGGTACAAAACCTTTTCAATTCGAACTCTCTTCTAATTTTTATGTGAATTTAAGCTCTAGCTAAATTTAGCATTGTTTTATGGTTAATTCTGCCATGGATCGGATGAAATATGGGCCGTTCATTTTTCATAATCGGATGGTCATGATATGTCTTTTAGATATAATTCAAGAGAAATGTTTGATAAGAACTGCTCGATTTGAAATGAAATGTTGTTTGGCCGACCTATAGCAGAACCACTCTTGTTTTATTATTGATATATTTGATTGTACTGTTAGGTGGTCCCCTGAATCAGTCCTCATCTGGCCTCAATTGGGCGGCAAGGCTATCGATTGTGCAAGGTGCCGCTCGAGGTTTGGCCTACCTCCATGAGTGTAGTCCGCGAAAATACATACATGGTAGCATCAAATCGACCAAGATCCTCCTTGACGATGAGCTACACCCATATGTATCCGGGTTTGGTCTGACCCGTCTTGTATCTACAACCCAAAAACTAACCCACTCAGCCTCCAAGAAATTGGGGCCAGCTTCGGGTGCCCGTGGAGCTCAGGCACTTGCCTATGTTGCGCCTGAGGGACGGGCTCCAGGTACAGCTGCAACGCAAAAGGGTGATGTGTATGCATTCGGCATGGTGCTGCTGGAGGTTGTAACAGGTCGGGTTCCAGGTGCTAGTGGGGAAGCCGAAACGGCAGTGCCTGATTTGGAGGGATGGGTCAGACGTGCTTTCAAGGAAGAGAGGCCATTATCTGAGGTCGTTGACCCGGCATTGTTGCACGAGGTGCATGCAAAGAAGCAGGTTCTTGCTGTCTTTCATGTTGCGCTCGGGTGCACTGAACCTGACCCAGAGATGAGGCCCAGGATGCGAGCTGTGTCCGAGAGCCTTGATCGCATCGGGCAGTGATATGTAACAAGTTAGGACCAGGTTACAACCTATCTTATGAGCTGTATTATGTAATGTTTTGGGATTAAATTAGCACTAGATGTAGGTTTTAGTTTTAGTTTTTAGAGCTTTATTTTTATCAGTAGCTGGCACATGGGTCTTTGATGGATGGCAGAAGGCATTCAATTGTAGAGAAGGTCAAGCATATTGTTTGCTAATTTTGTATTCAATGCTTTCTGAATCGTTCTGAGCGCACAGCTGAGAGAGCTGTGAAGCTATTTATCTCAATTCTGTTCAACATCAAAAATGAAAATTTTGTACATGTTATCTTGTGTACTAATTTCTCTGTGGATAAGAGAAGAAAAATGCCAAATTAGTAATCGAGTGCATGTAGGCAATCTTGCTCACTGCTGTCAGTGCCAACTGGAATAGGTAACACTGGTAGCAAAAGAAGACAATTGATGCTCAGTATAAACTGTTACAGTTATTTGTCCCATTCTTTAAAGTGGTATAAATGTTGAACTGGTCATTGATCAGACGCAAGAGGTTAAAAACACCTAGTCTCGTGCTACCGTTTTGAACATATTTAGTGTCTGGACTTGTCATGTCAATAAATGTCGATCGTTCATATATGGATAAATATATGGAGTCCATATATATCAAAGAGAGGCTTCGCTTTGCTTCGACAATAAATATTGACTTATATCATTTATTTTTTCTAAGTAATTTGAGTTTCTATTGAAATTTAAAAGAGCAATTTGTGTTTTATTAAAAACTACCAAATATCAATGAAATTTAAAATATAAATAGTATACAAATAAAATAATGTATATGTTTGCAAGATTGTTAAAATAAAAGTTGTCAAGAAAACCTGATCCTTAATTTGTAGTGTGAAATAAAATAATATTTATATAATTTAGTTTGTTGTGATGTGTTAATAGTAAATTAAATAGTCTCTATCTAAAATTTGAATGAAGTCAATATTTCTATATTACTTATGATCATTACAAATTAAATTTAATTATAAAATCAATTATTGTTGATATATCTATATTACTTATGATCAACTTTTTGAGCACTCAAAAATAAAATAAATGCCTTTAGAATCATATGAAATTTTAAACTTAGACTATAAATCATCAAAAATAAAAATAATTAATGAAGAAAAGAAAGATAAGAAAAGGAAGAAAAGAAATGGTAGATAGCAAAATTTTAAACTTAGACTATAAATCATCAAAAATAAAAATAATTAATGAAGAAAAGAAATGGTACAAACTATTTATTTGTCTTATGGTTACCCTCCATGCTTTGGTCCATTGTGCACCAATCTCATCTATAAAAAAAAAAAATCACTGTAGCTTTACTGTTCATATTACTGTAGAAACTCATCCTAGTTTATATATACTATAAAATATGAAAATCTAAACTTAGACTATAAAGCATCAAAAATAAAAATAATTAATGAAGAAAAGAAAGATCAATATAAGAAAAGGAAGAAAAGAAATGGTAAATAACAATATACAAATGGTACAAACTATTTACTTGTCTCATGGTTACCCTCCATGCTTTGACTCATTGTGCACCAATCTCATCTAAAAAAAAAAAAATCACTGCAGCTTTACTGTTCATATTACTGTAGAAACCCATCCTAGTTTATATATATACTATAAAAGGGATATGCTAAAGGAAGGAAACAGAGAAATTTGTTACAACACAGCTTTTAACCCCAAATAACTTGGGTAGGCTTTAACGAACATAATTTAGAAGGCCGAACTACAAGTACCAGAATAAGCCCATTTCCTTTTTTGATCTCAAAGGCCCGTAGGCGGAATAAGCCCATTTTAATGTGAATTTTTCATTTTGCTAGCTCTATTTTGATGAAGCTGTCCACACGCATTCAAATTCTCTTCTTTCTATAACCGGTATAGAAATGATACTAAATTTTGTTTAACTTCTAATATTTTCATTTGGTAAATCATCTTATTTTCACATAAGAATGGAAAGATTCTGGATCCATATATGAAACTCTTGTGACTGTTCCAACTGCATCTTCTAAATTGCAAGCATTATAATTTACAACATATGATGTCTTACTTCGCACAATGTTGAATTGTTGAGATGGGTATTTCCGATTTCGGCATTGAAAAATAACAAGTGTTAGTCTGCTAATTGGGCATTGTTTGAAAATTGGCTTTAATTTGTTAATCCCGCAGCAGATTGTTAATCACTGGACAATGTGGGCTTTTTGGTCTCATGTGTAACCTTTTGCTCTATGCCCAATATTTATTTCTCATTAACATGGTTTAGCAGCTAAATACGAAAACATTATTCTCCGAGGATTTCTTTTTGTTCTCCCAAACGTGTTACATTTTTGCGCTCTGTAAATTAGTTTGTGAGATCGATTCTAATGAATTGTAATATAAGAACAGAAAGACTTTTAATTTTAGTTCAATTTTTAGAAATTTCAATAGTAGCGCTGTCTCCTTTGAGTTCAAACACCAGAAAAATTGTGCCAATAAGTTTTCCGCATATGAATTATGAACCAAAATTAATGCTACTATTATACATGAGAAGAGTTTTTCCTTTCCTTCCAATAAAAGATGACTTCCTTTAAGCCATTATAATCTTATAATGATACAAGTCGAGAATAAATAAGAAGATAGGAAGTTGATATTACAGAAATTCAAAACTAAGCCACCGATCCCGTAATTACCAGCTAAAAATCATTAAAAACAAATTGTTTTTCTGTACTTACCCCCATTGTAACAACTACTCTTCCATAGATCAATCATCTTATGATAGAACAATTAACGAAAAAAAAATATGCTTGGAGCACCATCGCTCACTGATATAACCGCATAAGATTTGGCTTTCTCAAATAATAGGATTGAAAGGAATCCTTTTCAGAAATAAAACAAAAGATATTTACCCATATATATCTTCCCTCAGGAACAATCTTTGGGTTCCCGATCTGGGTTCAGCGGGGGTCTGAAGCTGTTGGTAGTTGAGTTGCCTCGCCGCCTCATAAAGCGCAACACCTACACTGACAGAGAGGTTGAGGCACCTTACGTAAGTATCCACCATCGGTATACGCAAGAGTGTCCCACCACCAAGTTCCTCACTGGAACAATCTTCTAAGGCTTCTGGCGGAAGCCCCTTTGTTTCTGATCCAAACACTAGCCAATCACCTCTTTTGTATGTGTACTCCTAAATTGATGATCACCATGTAATCATTTAGATTAGGAATTTAGGATTAACTATCTTTCGTCTGGGGTAAAATAAACCAAGTGACACAGCTTCCAGTGGCCACTTAAAAAAAATGATCAATCAGTTCTCAGAAAAAGAAATTTCAAATGCTGATCACTATTGGAAAACAATCTGATATAATTTTTAATGGAGAATGCATGGTTGTGTCACTTGAACTCACCGAATGGATGCTAGAGCCTCTTTTTGAAAATGCCAAGAGTCGCTTCTCTCCACTCTGAAAGAAATTTTATAAAAAGAATGAGATAAGAGAACCAGAGAGGAATAGAGAGAGATTGGCAGCCGCTGCCCGAGCTTTCAATAAAATGATAAAAAAAAAACACAAGCACGCAGAGAGAGAGAAACAGTAGAGCAAAATTTTACTGATGTTAGGTACCTGCTGTTTGAAGTAATCTCTGAACTCGGCCCATGATTCATGAACTTTAACGACTACATATCTTAAGTAAATTAAGGTCGAAACTCTATATCAATTCATACATATATGCCATTTAATTTGTAGTTGGGACATATCTTGTTTATAAACCAACAGTAAAATCACTTGAGAAATGGGCCTTTTAACTAAAACCAGTAAATACCAAAAGTATTTCTGCAGAATTTTGCAAAAATATATTTAACAATGAATGTAAATCCGAAATAGGTAATTTAACTGAATTCTTAAGGATACGGCCAATAATCCAGTCCAGCACGCTTCAGTTTGGAGTCTTCTATTTTATACCCCAAAGGCTGTAAAAATAGAAAGCTAAAAACAATGAGACACAATTTCCAAATACATAATGAATAAATCAATATATAAATACCAACCAAGCCTTTAGTCCCAAACAAGTTGGGGTAGGCTAGAAATGAAACCAAGTAAAACCCAATGATTCTGTTTGGTTTCATTTCCATAAAGAGTGGCGGGGTTTTTTTATAGCTGGCTTGCCAAGCCTATCGCAACCCTCCTCCTTTACCCGGGCTTGGGACCGGCTATATTGAAACAATTGCAACAACATAGGCGGAGTTAAATCAATATATAAATAGAATAAATAAAATGATAACACAGTTATTCTGAACATAGAATTCACATAATAGAGACAACATTTCGAACGTTGAAATTCATACATTGGTAATGTTGAAAAACAGTACCTTACCCCAACAAGATGAAGGCCAACAGCTGAAGCCGCACAGGTTCTGGCAATCGATCCTGTATTCCCAGGAATCTGTCAAGCCAATTTCGAAAGAGTCCTCAATTTTCATACAATCATTCTATTTTTCCCACGACAAAATTCACATCTCCACAGTAAAGTTCCAAAACAATTTTTCATGCTGCAAGTAGTAGAATGTACCTGAGGTGAAACAAGTACAACTTGAAGAATTTTCCTGCTCGGATCATCAGTCACTGTGGTAACCCCTCCATTGCCATAACAACTCAAACCTTCCTTCTCAACTAATACAAAAATTTTACAACAGATCGTTCATATTTAACATGCCTACTTCATGACAATCTGTTCGGCAGACACAAATTCTGTAGGTTTCTATAGGAATTGAGAGTCTATAGGAAACAATTTCTATTCACTGTTCGGCAGACTATACTATCAATTCCTAAGAGGAATTTATTCCTTAAAAAACTTGTTTTTAGAGGAAAATACTAATTAAGTTGGACTGGATTTTTTTTTTTCTATCAATGATGGACTCCTCGTACGATTACACCAAATGCAATTTGGAATCCTGTTCTAATAGAAAATTTTTTCTCTAGGATCACTAACTACCGAACAAGGTTTTACACTTGAAATTGAAACTTGAATTGGATTGGAAAGCTCACCGGAAGAAGAGGATGTAGACACGGGAGAAGAAGAGGAAGAACTGTACAACTTGGCCGGTGAAGAGGGCTTCCCTCTGCAGCCGATGCCAGACCGGTACCGGATCAGATTAACGGGCGGGCGCGGGAAGTTCAGCGCCCGCATCCGCAATGTGCTTCGCTCCATTGCTTTTTTTGTTTCTAGTTTTCTACTCTGAGGAAGTCACTCTACTATAGCTACTGCTACAGTTACAGCACGCCGTTTCTTTCGTTCTGGATAAGGGGGAATATCGAGTTATTGGGCCTTAAAGGCCCAGAAAGGCCCAAAATACGAAGTTGGAGAGATAAGAGTGCTATCACTATGGGCTTAAATTGAGGCCCAAAAGGCCCAAAATTGTACGGCCCGAATATGATTTTACAGGGCTATGGGCTTCAGAACAAATATATACACACTTTTAACCTGGAAAATCGGGCGTTACAGATGTTACCTAGTGTTCATAGATGGACTGTGCATAGAATTTAAATGTTACAAACTTATATTTAACTGCTATAAAATTAAATGTGGCTATTGTAAAGTTAGGTGTAACTGTTACAAAATTAGGTTGTTCGAAATCTATTTATTTGCTCATATTAGTTTTAGGAGAAGTCAGGGATCGGATCAAGACGAATGATACGTATCTACGTAATGAGATGCTCTCATATATGCTGTCAACAAATTAAATGCAACCATGGTCCATGTATACCCAGCATCAAATTCCCCTATGGTGGTAACAGCAAAATTATCTTGATACGGATGGAATTTGGAATTTGGAATTGGCAAAATTTTGCAACAGGAGAGTGATCCCATTCCAGAAAATAAAGAATTCCCAATTTCCCATATAGAGTTGGATTTGTGAAATAAATCAACAGTACACCATTACAGTACTTTTTCAATTTTACTAGCCAACAAAACCAAGGTTGTTTGTTTGTCTAGGCCGGACAGAAGGTAGTTAATTCCAAACCTCAACTGTGTCAAAATTGGAACACATTACACATACATATAAACGAACAAAACTCAACCCCACAACGTTGCTCCTTTACAATCAACCATCTCTTCCGGTTTCAATTATTGTGTAGGAGGAAACTAGGATTATTTTTAGCTTAATCAAACCTACATAAAAGGGGAAAAAAAGAGAGAGAGAGAGAGAGCAAGGTCACGTGAGCTGTTGTGCTACTACCCTACAAAAATCAGTATTATTTTCTGATCTCCTTGTCCCATTTATTATCTCCTTGGTGGCATGATTAGAAGGGGTTCAGATTTGCATGCATGGGTCTCCATGTGAGTGCATTTGGAGCTTATTAATATTCATTCAGAACAAATAGATCCTGTCCCTTTTTCTATATAATTGTTCATTTTGTTTATTCATAAAAGGTTGTCCTATGTACATGTATTTTTCTCTCATTTGTGGTTTTATTTGGTACTAGTACTATAGTGTACAATATAATATAATATCATATGATACGATAGATAATACAATATACTACATACGATATAAAAATAAATAAAAATAATTTTATATAATAATATATTGTACATATAATAATCCTTACGCCTAATAAAAGGATATTAGATTTTTTGACATGAAAGTTCTATCTTTCCCAAAGAAGAAACCTCGGCCGTCGATTGTTTACTTAGATTGATCACCACCGTTGACATTCATTAATGTCCCGATCCATTAAAATTTAAGGCCCATATTAGTTTATTCACAAGGGATGAGCTCTCGGCCCTTTATTATAAGATATAATAATTTCAGCGCAAAGCAAGGTATGTGTTCTTTACTGGTATATAAAAAAGATTAAACTAATCTTTCGCTCCATGTCGTCATATATTCCATACAGCGTAAAGATTCATCTCTCGTCGTTTATACATATATATATGGATTGAAAAGTTGTGTAATGCAAATTTTAAGACACAATGGAACTTCATATATGTATCCGCAAAATTAACTATAAACTAATAATCTGAATGTAACTAAATGCATCCAGTTCATCATAATATTATTATTCAGAGAGCTATGTGCATCTCAAATTCTATGTTTCTTTTTTTTTTTTTTCTTTTCTAATTCATATTAATCATGTATGTATGTATGTCATTAATCTTGTAATTTCCTTTTATAAATGACCATTACATTAATATTCATTTCAATATCTTTATTTTCCATTAACTAAATTTGACATTCATCCAATATTAATGTCCGCTAAAAGAATTACGAATCCATGCAAACTTTAATTTTGGCAATATATAAATTAGACTCCGCATATATTCAGTTTATATTGAGATGTTATACAAATCTTGTCGTGCAACTAAATTAAATTTCACATTGTCCGATCCGGATATACGTCTTTTTCTATGTTGAGTATTTGAGCGAATGTCTTTACGCATAATTAAACATCCATTTTACGACATTTCCTCATCATCAAGATAACCTATATTTCTGTGCGAAAAGCAAAGAACTTGACAAGCATATCTCTCAGCAGTCACTATAGCTAGTCAGTATCATTAAATTGTTCCATGAAGGTTGAACAGTAAGTTTCCCAGATTCAAAGATACCAAATTCAAAAACTAAAAATGAAAAAGTGAAAAACAATAGAATTAACATGTAATATGGTACTTCCTTCCCCTTTTTCTGAAGACAGTTTTTACTCTCATATATAAGCTGTCAGATCCATTGTATGGTGAAGCATAAAAAAATCAGTACTATGTATGTACCAATATGCATTATATTATGGAACTTGTACTATTTTAAAAAAAAAATGTTATAGAGATACCAGAAATGATACAGATTGTGTTAGTATTCATATAAAATAGATATTTACTTAAATTAGTGGTTTCATTATACAAGTTACTTCATACAGTTACTGAGATATATTATACAAATAAGTTAATTTAAATATCGACACATTTGATATGAATTTTGCTATCCTTTTTAGTATCTATTTATCAGTTCTTCTTCTTCTTTTATTTTTTTCCCGACAACTATATTTTTCCCGACAACTATATATGTATTAATTACAAAAAAAAAAAACAAATTAATTCAGATATATATAATTAAAGAGGTCTTAATTGAAACTTTTTTCGTTCTTTTTTTTATTTTAAGATATCCGAGTTCCAGCTACTTACCATACCTCAAAAGGCTGGACACCGACAAGCCTTGGACCTTAATTAATTAGCTTGTGATTGGCCTTGTCTCAACTCTAAAAAAAAAAACAGAAAAAAAGAAGAATGGCATTGCTTATTTGCTTAGATTTCCAAGCACATGCAGGTATGGGTATGTATTTATTATCTCTTATTAATTACATTTCACATCAAGTTGACTATCTGAATTTTAATGCTAGGAGACTCACATTTCATGAATTAACTAGTATATATAAACCAATTTTAATGTGTATTTTTTTATTTCAGTTTTGTTTGATAATATTTTTATGAGCTGAAATGCTCATAACAAGATGCTTAATTTGTCATTCAAGAAACAATAACATGTGGCACAATTTTAACAACATATACATTGCACTATGATTCTATGAAGGAGTACTAATCAAAGCATCAAAATTGTACCAGATATGACCTCACGGTATTAAAATCAACTTTAGTTTTATCTGGCATGGATAGAACTAGAAGTTCTTCAATAATTCCCACAGAATAACAGCTTTACTGCTGATATTTCCTGAAGAACGAATAGCATATATATATGACCACATAATATTCTCAGAGATATATATTAAGAGAAATTATCTTTACCCCCTTAACTACATATCCATCCCTCAAACTAAATTGGTAATATTTTCTTTTTCTTTCTCATACTCTCATAAATTTTGAGTGAATTTTTCTTTTATTCTTGATCTTTCTATTATATATATATAAGTGTTTTTTGTTCGATTGAGGATGTGAATTTTAACCGGTAGAAGTGATTTGTTGTATTTAAAAAAGAGTTTTTAAATAAAAATGTATATATTGAGGTGCGGTTAAGAGGGTTTTTCAAGAGGTGCATTATCAACTCCCATATATATATATTAATTAGCTACGTAATATAATGCACCAACAAAGCACGGCAGGCCAGGTTCTGAAATTCCAAGCATATATATATAATTTGATGATTATCCTGGAAAATATCATCACTGATCTGCAGGGAATTTATGCAACAAATGGTCAGGATAAGGGACTGATCAGGACGTGTATGTATATGTACCAGTAAAGAGCCCACGCCTTGCTTTGGGCTGAAATTATTATTTTTTGTAATAATTTTTTAAGATAATATGTAATGGGCCTTATATTGAGAAAATTGATATGGGCCTTAAATATTAATGGGCTGAGACGTTAACGTTAACGGGCATCAAAGTAAATCAATGGTTCTGATCTATGCAAGAAAATGATCAACGGCTCATGTGGGTAGATAGTCATTTCATATCATTTTTTCCAATATGCTTTTTATAGTAAGGATATATAGAGAGAGACCCATGAAATGCTTGCTGATAATTATGCTCTCTTATGCATGCATAAGTTCCTTATTATCAGGGTATATATTCCAAGATGCACAATTATATAGCATGGAGATCGATGTGGATCTGATGCTAGAGGTTAATTAGAGCATATATAAATATTCCTTTAGCACCAGATTCTCTCATTGTTCCATGGAATTAACAGGCAGTAACCAAATTCAAATATATGTCATAATACCTCAAGATTCGTGCAGGTGAAACCTCACTGGTACAATGGGGGCTGGTTAACATAATTTTTTTTTTAATTTTTTAAATAAAAATGAGGGTCAAAGCTCAGAGCTACTCATATTTAAATGTCTATAAAAGACCCCATCTAGATTTTGAACCCGCTACCTCCTACACGGAGAGCGTTGTCTGGTTAACATAATCTTTTCAAAAGCATTTTGGAAAGATCGAAAAGAAGAAATGTTAACATATGAGGTGAGTCTTTATGAGCATATTATATAATATGCAACTAAAGCTGCATGTAAATTATTATATATTTATAAATTATAAATATACCTGTAACATCATCTAAATTGCCAAGTCAACCTCTTGAAATTGACCTGAAGGAACAGGAACCTGTGCCGTCAAGACTATACAACTATTCGAATCTTGGGTATTTTTTTTTTTTTTTCCACCTTTTGCCTCCTTAATTAATTTCTCTACACCTTTTTAAGTATGTGTTATTGTCTTTGGTCGTCAAGTTGAAGATTTGGACCGAGGCATTGTCTTTTTGGCTTTTGGATCAAGAGTAATCCAGAGGTTTAAATTTAATGGTTCTTAATGAAGTATCAAATAAAAATCAAATTGAATGAAATTTAGAACACAATCAATCTATAAGTAAATTAATATATTTGTAAAAAAAAAATTCTATTTTTAAGATTTTTTCGTGAATTTATAAAGCTTGTGGTAATAGCAGTGTTACCAAATTTTGTGGTTATCCGATCCCTACTCTTGTAGGTATAGTTTCAGTATATAACAAGCTAATAAGTATAAATTAAGGAATATTCAGGTCTAGACACACTCCGTGGAGCAATATGGTTCACATTACACAGTGTTTTATTAATGTCTGATTCTGACAGAGATGGTTTTTTTAATTTTAATTAATATTCATCAGTACTACTCTCCAGAGGAACCTCAGATTAATTTTATGCAGGTTTTTAAATTGTTCATAGGACATAGGACTCGGGTATCTATTAGCTAGACAAATTCTGGTGAAGTTTAGATGTTTTGTTGTACCAGAAAACCAACTGACATCAGATCTGAGAGCAGCCAGTAAATAGTTGCAAATGCTGGTTGTACTATAATAAAATATAAAACACAGTTGTAGAGTTTATATATAGAAACTCTTAGCAAGTTCACCATGCACTTGTAATTAATCTTCCGGTATTTCTATACTTAATAACAATTAATAAATAGTGCCTGATGAGATACTTTAGGGTGTAATTAATATTTAAGGTAAGGAATGAGTTATTATTTATTAATAATTTTCCTTTTCAAAACTTGGTTCAACCTTCCAATTTTATAATCTGTAGGCCTGCTTGATGATTCTGACGCCTAAATTATATATATACTATAATTCAAGGGCATCATTTCATTGGACGGCATCAAAAAGAAACCTAAAAAAAATGAACAATTTGCAATTGGGGCATAATTATTATCTCGTTATTAACTAACCTAGGTTCTCACTTGACTAACTAATTAACAAATGTCTTTTGTAGAGGGGTGCCTACGTCCACACACAGTAGACGTTCATAAAAGTAATTGCTGATATGACAAATGGGCCGTATGTAGATCCAAACGTAACAATTACACTCACAGTCACAGTCACAGTCATATAGATAATTCTAGAGTAATACCTAGTGTCCACATAATATCTGTCCATACCATGCCACACGTCCATAGGTTACATAATCAAATATATCTGTTACAAAATCGGATGCATTTTGTTACATTTTGAGTGTATTTCTGTATGGATGCATTTTCAATGGACACAGAATATTTCTCATGATTTTATGGACGTGCACGCATAATGATTCCGGTATGAAATTGGGTTGGAGAGGGAACTGGGAACTGGGAACAGAGCACACAATGATGAATGATGGTCCGGTTCCTGCGCTGCTCAACTCCGGTCCCGTCCCCTTGTGACCTTGTCTAATGAGGCTCCACGTCTCCCACTTATAAAATATATATATATGTTTTGGGCTTGTGAAATCCACGTACTCTTCACGTGAATATGAATTCATATCGTTCCGTTCCGGGCCTCAGAATGCGAGTGAGGACCCATGCATACATATCGGGTTGCGGGTTTCGGAGGTAATCGAGACCCAAAAGCAAAGGGTGTGTACCATTTCTCGGCACGGTGATCCTCTAACGTATGGTAAAGTATGATCACCAATCACAGAGTTCGGTTCGGTGGTGTCCTACTTCGGCCACTCTCTCTTTCTCTATCTGCCGGGCTCGGTTGCAGCACGACAGATGATATGAATATCATTTTTCTTGGGGATGGATAGATTTTGTTATGGAAACTTGTAAATTATATATTTGTATTTGAAGCCTGCTAATTTTAATTATTGTTTGAATCAGTAAATTTAGTTTTATCTGAACATAATCTAATCCGCATTCGAAAAAATCACTAAAAATTTGATTATATTTTCTTAGAGGGTTTATAATTTTTAAATCAAAGCGATTTCTCATGTATCTAAAAAACAAAAATATTGACAATTTAAATACTGTTTACGAATATATTGGTATAAAAAAATTGTGTTGAGCTGTCTTACAACTTTTTTTTTTTTAGGGAAAGGTAGGAGTCAGGCCCCTAGATTTCATTAAAAGAGATCACACACGGTGATCAAGAAGTACAATTACATGAAGCGGGAAGCCAAAACAAAAATGAGAAAAATAAAGAAATAGAATGAATAAAAGCAAAGAAAAGATATAAATGTCCCAACAGTTGGGTAATATATACATGAGAATCTATTTTATGAGAACCATAAGCGCCTTTCACTGATAATTTCTCTCGTTATTGCAATGATGTCTTGATCTTTCCCCACAAATTCTTCTGCACCTCTCTCTCCAGATGACGAATATAGTTGTGATTTCGATTGATGTCCAGAACTCGTCTAATGAGGAGAGCAGTATGTGCTTTGTTTCTCCCTGGAGATACTCATGCATGGATGGTTGCGCCAGGGAGTGCGCGATATATGTCCAAAGTTGCACTGTGAATGGGCAATGCTGGAACAAGTGGTCAGCCGTCTCTTGACTGTTTCTACAAAGGTAACACATGTTGGGGATAATCCATCCTCTTCTGATTAGGTTGTCCGTCGTCAATAATTTGTTGTATAATAATAACCATGCAAAGAATAGCACCCTGGGGGGTGCCCTGATGCTCCACAACTTGTGTATTGATGTAACAACATGAGGCGTGGAAGTGAGGAACCTATATGCTGTGTCTCGTAGTGAAGATCCCTGCTGAGTTTTTATTCCAAACCAGCGTGTTAGAGTCATCACCCCGGGGAAGCGGCGCATCATTGAGTCTCTGATTGAGGTGCTGCAATTCAATATTAGCCGACTCAATAGCTCCCCAGCAGTGGATATCACCCAGTTTCCATCTCTGTACGATTCCGCAACAGTGACATGGCAGTTAGCAATGTGTGTGTAGAGGTTAGGGTAGTTGTACCTGAGGATGCTGCCAAGCCAGTTGTCTTCCCAGAATTTGACGGACTTTCCATTCCCCAGCCTGAACTTGATAGTTGCATCGAATATGTCCTTAATGCCCTTGACGGTGCCCCAGAATGTGGATGCACGCGACATATCCCACGGTCTTAGGTGTGCAGCCAGTACCAGAGTCGCCATCTTCCACCATGCCGTGTCAGTTTGTATCCATTCCCACATCCACTTGAACATCAAGCACTTGTTCATGACTGTGAGATCTATGACTCCCAAACCTCCCAAGTGCTTAGGTTTGGTGACGAGTTTCCAATTTGCCAAGTACATTGGTTTCTTATCTTGTTGATCCTCATTATGGCCGTGCCAAAAGAACCTTCTTCGGATTTTGTCAATTTTTTGTATAAACCATTTTGGCAAGAAAAAAGATGACATGAAGTAAATCGGGATGGCCGATATGACCGAGTTGAGGAGGACTAGTCGACCACCCGGTGATAGAGTCTCCGCCTTCCAACCCGGCAGTCTGTTTTTGACCTTCTGAAGCATAGGAGAGTAAAACAATATGTACTATTCATACTATAATAGCATAACTATTACAATTTTTATGTATCCTTTTTTAATTAATTTTGAGTGAATAATTAATTAATTGTGAATTTTTCCTAATAGTGTCTCGATCGATCCTGTTCCACTCGATCCAATAAAACACAAACATTATATATTTTAAATACCATACGGTACAAAGACGTTCTGGTATTTGAATTATGCAGACACATTTTGTAAGAAAAAAATTATCGAAATATAAACTTTTTATCTCCTACTAATTAATATTAATTGCTTATGTTGATATATATAGTTGTAAGCTGCAATAATATAATAAGACGTAAATAAATCTAGGGCTGCATTAGTTAGTAGTTTTAAATGAACAATAAGTGAAATCCGTACAAATTTTATTAAAAATATTTTCTTTTTTAGATAATTTAATAATAATAATAACTATATATTATATTAAATCAAAGTATCCAAAGAAATTTAAGTAAATAAAAAACGATGGACAATAATTACTTTTTGTCTTTTATTCGACGGCAGGAATTCGATCACCCGTGAGAAAGATTCTGATTTAATTTTGAAGGGTCATTTCAAATTCATACATTATTTAGATTTGATTGATGATGGAGATGGTTTGTCACAAAATTATATCATCCCGCATAATAACATAACAGGGTGCAAAACAATAGTTAACAAATAACAATACGCTGCCAATTACTACACTGTGCAGACATTCCAAATTTCCAATTTCCAAACGACGCCAGAAGAAGCCCACAGTGGATTTCATATCCTCTGTAGCGCTGCATGGTGTAGCTAGCGCAAAATGTGAACCGTTAGATCATCTCGTGATCTATGCTAGCTCGAATCTTGAGATGATCTAACAGTTCTTATTCTGCGCTACACAATGCAGCACTACAAATAATGAGCACTACCTTCTACCCACCGAGTCCGGATCGTCTACCGCACTACCGAATTTGCAGCGCGGATCCGACGGTGCACTAGACCTCAGGATCTGGACTCATTACTTTTCACGGATCCCGAAGACCAGTACACCGTCAGATCCGCGCTACAAATTCGACAGTGCGCTAGACGATCCCGAGTTCTACCCACAATACTCAGTACTCAGTAGTACTCACAAGTCACAGATGTTCCAACAAAAAGGATCACGCTTCTTCATGAATCATGAGACTAATTAAACGCCTTCTTTTTTTGCAGGCTCACACAGTCGTAAATGTAACGCCAATGCACGTTTACTGTCAGGATATATCGGATGCAACTACATTGGTACAGCATCAAATTAATTAAATCCATTCACTAATTGGTTATCTCAAATTTGTGATGTATTTATTTGCATTGCTAATGCGAATGCCAAGGTAATACGTGGGTACTCACGTGAGGGGCGAAAGTGAAAGCAAAAGAAGAGAAAAGAAGAGAAAAGGGGGCGTAAAGGGCATGGATTATATTATTGTTAATCATGATTAATTATTATAAAAGTGGGGGCCTTGAAGTGCAAAATTAGCAAGCTACCCTTTTCAATTTTTCTGCATTGGTGAGGTGAGGTGACCTCTTCTCGAGAAAATAGGGTTATGAAATACAACGTAATAAATAACAAAAGAAAAGTGCCGGAGAAGTTATGGTGCCATGATTTAAGGGCTACTCATCATCATCAATTCATCATCATCATCATTATTATTAAACTATGGAATTTTAATACATGACATGTGTGTGTAATTGAAGAACACATATTTTTTTAATTTTTAATGTAGTAGCTTGATTTTTATGATAACCATTAAGAGTTTAAGACCGTTGTCATAATTTCATTGTTGACATCTATCACTTACATTTAATCAACTTTATTGATTAAATTAATTCATATTATAATTAAGTTGATACTTGATAGTGCCATAATTTTATCCTCAACTACATTTTTTTCAATAATCTTGATCCTCGTTTGAATCTAGCACCAAACAAAACAATTATAATTAAGATCAAATTCAAGTACATATATATTTATACAAACTAGTAAAGAACACACGCATTGTTTTGGGCTGAAATTATTACTTTTTATAATAAATTTTTAAGATAATATGTAATGAACCTTATATTGAGGAAATTGATATGGACATTAAATTTTAATGGGCCGAGACATTAACGTAAATCAACGGTTCTGATCTATCTAAGAAAATGATCAGCGGCTTAGGTTTCTTATTTGGGGAAGATAGCTCTTTCATATCATTTTTTCAATATGGTTATATATATATATATAGAATTAGGCTACAGTAATATGCATATCACGGTTTTATCGTGCTATGCGGTCTGTATCTCAGTTTTCGGTGTCCAAATAGTCGATCCAAACCGCTCAATATGATCTTTATATCAAAATATACTAGAAAACCAAATTTTACAATTTTTAGATTTTTTTTTGCTATTTTTAATGATGGAGAGAAAATTGTTGTTTTGTATAAATCAGAATCCTTGGATCTAGCCATTTTCTCTCCATCATTAAAAATAGTAAAAAAATTCTAAAAGTTGTAAAATTTGGTTTCCTAGTATATTTTGATATAGAGATCATATTGAGCGGTTCGGATCGACTATTTAGACACCGAAAACTGAGATACAAACTGCATAGCACGGTAAAACCGTGATATGCATATTATTGTAGCCGGACTTTATATATATACAGAGTAAGCATACAATCCTTGTTAAATAACAACATATGATGATAAAGCGCCTAACCAAACAAGGAGTCCACATCATGGGAGCAGTTGGCCTTCATTGTGCAGTCAAAATATGGGAGCTGTCTAATTGACCTGCCATTAAAAGAAAAAGAAGCAATCGATCTCCAACTCATATTTTTGGTGACATAAACTTTATGTGTCCATCAATGGATGGTCTATAAAAGTTACATTATGTGAGTGTAACTATTACATCTGAGTCTATATAAGATCCATTTATCATAATATTTGTTACTTCTATGGACCGTCTGTCAACCATTGATAGACGTTAGGTCTTACTGATTTGGTGAACCTAAGTATATGCTTCTCTTTTATCTTCCTATTTTTTTTCCCTCGAAGGGACGCTGATGTGATGTTGCCATCTCCATACAATATAAAAACTTGGCTTTCAAGCATAGCTCATTGCCATTAATACCGCTTTCGTTTGTAGACCTACAAAAGTAAATAATTACATCCCCATTTGTATTTAAAGGTTAATACTTTGTTCATTAGAAAAGCGTTCATGCTGCTTAAATATATGCATATTATTTCAATATTTTGTGTATGACATAGAAACCTCTTGAATATTTTTTCACAACTAATCTCCAAGTTAAGTTTGCTTGACACCGTCAATTTTTTGTTATAAAATGAAAGCAATGTTTTACATTATGACACTTGTTTCAGTTATTTCACCAATTACAAAAGATTTTAAGAAATAGAAAATATTCATTATTTTTTTCTTTTGTCTTGAATTAAACATTTAAGCAAATCAACATTATGTCAAAAATCCAATGCATTGCGGTTTTTAACAAGGGGCGTGCTAACTGTCCCCCAAAAAAATCCCTCTTAAATGTCCCCCGTACACTTACTCCTGACTGCATACAGTATGAACACCTTATAGTAGAACATATGAACACCTAGTGAAAACATGTGCTTAATTGATTTCAAACACGTGTTTAAATCTTCTATTTTGCGGGGTGTTCATACAATATACTCTGGGTGTTCATACTATATACTTTTAGGTGTTCATACCATATATCATGTGGTATACATACCAAGTTGCAGTGGCTAAAAAAAAAAAAATTGATGTTAGCATCACGAGGGGATCACCGGAGGTGAAAGTTCGTCACCTTCAATGATGCGGCTACTGGCGAGATATGGGATCAGCATCATGAGGGATCGTCAGATGCAAAAATTAGTCACCTCAAACCACCTTTAGAGCATAGTGTGCGCGATAGAGGAGGTAGGCATCGGTAATAAGGTGGCGGTACACCTAGACGGAGGTGGTCGTGCACGTGGGTGGAGGTGGCAGTGCACTTGGGTGAAGATGACAGTGCACCTATGCGGAGGTGGCGATGCACATGGTCGAAATTAAAGTTTGTTTTAGATAGAATTAGATGGGAGACATTTAAGGGGACAAATGATGGGGGACAAAGAGATTATCTCTTTTAACAATTAGATTTTGTTTATTACAACAGATAAATCCAAAATGTGCAGAGATTCATTGTACCGATATAAGGAAAACAATCAATTCATTCGAAATTTATATTAAAAAAACGTAGGATTAAATTCATTCAAGCATTGATTTGAATTTGAATATATAATGAAGTCCAAATTGATGTAATACCAAATACTCCAATGCACTGCCTGCAATCAACAATCCTAATCAACATTTTCCTTTCCTTTTCCTTTTTCCTTTTCCTGCAATTTAAAAGGGATTCAGAACTTAGAACCTTACAAAATAAACCAAAAAAGTGAGAGAGGTTGTGAGGTCTTGATCCGATTGCAGGTGAATGAGATAAGTACACCTGATGTGGGTCCATATTTTTTATGGATAAATATGTTCAGCCCCTAACTTGTCCCCAGAGCTATGTAATGTGTTGGCAGATTGTTGCTCATTTAGAACGTTTTGTAAATTGGTATCTCAAGTTGACAGTTTTGCAATTTTGTAAACTGTCTTTTAGAAAGAAAACTGTCTTTTAAAACGTTTACAACGTTTTGTAATCTGTCTTCTAGAAAGGGGGCCCATTTGCTGCTCATATAGAACGTTTTGTAAACTGCCCATTTGCTACTCATCTCTTCCCAAGATTCATTTAGAACGTTTTGTAATCTGTCTTTTAGAATAATATATCAAATAAAAGATATGCCAGCGCATCTTATATCTGGAGGAGCAATGTAAGCGGCGCGCTATCACTACCCATTTTTTATTAGAGGAGGGATCCAATAACCATGGACTTTGGTGACCGCGGTGACCATTTCACTATTTATATATAAATTGATAAATCTAAACCGTTAGATGTATTCTAAATCATCTAAATAATATATACACAAAAAATGATAAAGTTTTAACATCGTTTCAATATTCATCAAGTGAGGAGAAAAAATCATGAAATTTGAACCGTCGATTTTTGTTAATGCTTGATGTATATGTTAATAAAATCAAAATGATATAATTTTTTGTATACACATAAAACATGATATATACAACACATTTTACCAATTAGTTTTGTCATTTAACAGTTTAAATTGTAGTTATTTCATATTTAATTTCACGGTCACCGATCGGTCACCAAAAATATGGTTATTTGATCCCTCCTCTTTTTATTATCTGTCTTGTGCATGGTCCCATCTCCTCTCCCCCTGCCCATTACATCACCTCTATGTCATTAAGTTATTTTTCCTCTCCATTGTCATAGTCCCTTTTTGTCAATTGTCAATCGTCATGCCTGTGATTTGATTTGTGGCTTTGCATACAAATAACATAATCTTATTCGTTGATGTACAAAATAGCAAACTACTATAATTACCAACCTTAATAAACAACCAGAAACTAAACTTTTCTCATACTTATACATTTGGGCAATGATTGGGATCTTGACTAGTTATACCGATCATAATTCACAATTTCACATCAATGGTATATCAATCAATTCAATTTCAACACTGGCGTAAAGTTTAATATCATCCAACGTGACAATCTACCTGGCACAATCGATTACAGATTAATTACCTCAAATAGGACATTTTTTTTTTTTAGATTTTAACAAACAAGCTGTTAATTAAAAAAAATCCCACTTTAAATTTTATATTAAAAAAATACAATGGGCCTTATAAAATATAAATACCTCAAACAACAAACATACATAAAAATGGGCCTAAAATTGATCCAAAACACACACACAAAAAAACCAAACAGGCCTAAGGCTAAGGGTAAGGGTACATCCAAGCCGACATCTACTTGCATTCCGAGCCGTTGATAGTAAATCCAACGGCGGAGAACAGACAGAGACCCACAGGAACAGATCCATTCCACCTGGCCTCTGGAGGGTCCGAAACCAATCAATCAAGGCTGAGGCTCTGTTCTTTTTTTTTTTTTTGAGGGTAGCTGAGGCTCTGTTCTGTTCGCAAATTACTTTCCGTCCTTTCGGATACGGATAGCGTCAAACATCATCTCATCTCATCCTCCTCCGTCCCATGCCATAACAGGTTAAACAATCCTGCCCAAAAACAGACACCCCCGTTCCCCTGCCCCTGCGGCACAGCATTGTTATTAACCCACGGACAATGATACCATACCACAAATTTTGCCCTCACAACCCTCTGATGAGGTGGCATGTAGGTCGGATGGGTCATTTTTGTAAAATTTTTAGGATCGGAGGGTCATTTTTATAATTTTTTTAGGTCATTTTTGTAAATAGTTTTCTAGATATGGTCAATTTTATAAATGTTCTTTGGAAAAAGGGATATTTCTGTAAATTTGTCTGAAAAAGGAGTTTTTGTAAATACTAGTAAAGAGCTCACGCCTTGCTTTGGGCTGAAATTGTTTTTTCTTGTAATAATTTTTTAAGATAATATGTAATGGGCCTTATATTGAGAAAATTGATATGGTCCTTAAATATTAATGGGCTGAGACATTAACGTCAACGGGCATTAAAGTAAATTAATGGTTCTGATCTATCCAAGAAAATGATCAACGGCTCATATAGGTGGATAGCCCTTTCATGTCATTTTTTCCAATATGCTTTTTATAGTAAGGATTTGCCATGTCATCGTATGGTACTAGAGGCAATGTAAGGAGTAATATATATTTTTACTTAACGCAATTGTTCTGGAGGAGGATCATTGACAATTTTTTTCTTAACAATTTTGACAATATAAAATTTCAAAAATTTGTAAAAATTTATATAAATTCTTAAAAATAGAAAAAAATTACAGAAGTATTTGTTAACTTATATATTGATTATATTTCCGATTATATTTAATTTAAGTGATATTTGATAGCTCTTCAAAGATCCGTTAATTTACAACCGTTAAAAAATACACAAAATTTTGATGAGGCATCAAACGATGTTTAAATTGGTAAAATTTGAAAACACTATCGATCTGCAAGTTAAGTAATGCATCCAAAAATAATTTTTTATTTTTAAAATCTTTTATAATTTTTTATAAATTTTTACAAATTTTCGAAATGTTATATTCTCGATTAAAATAAGCATTGTC
Source organism: Cyperus esculentus (assembly GCA_030179965.1). Taxonomy (NCBI): domain Eukaryota; kingdom Viridiplantae; phylum Streptophyta; class Magnoliopsida; order Poales; family Cyperaceae; genus Cyperus; species Cyperus esculentus. The sequence goes on from JASGLE010000030.1 coordinate 2,610,373, forward strand.
AATGATGCTCCTCATTGTTCTAGCACGCTCTTTGGATCCCCCACGTAGACAGAACAGGGTATAGTAGATGGATGACTGATTGTTGAGGGTAGTTTGGTAAAGTGAGCTGAGCTGAATCTCCTCCGGACAAGATGGGTCTAGGAGACCCAGACCGCAGCAATATTAGGGAGGGGAAAAGAGAGAAAGAAAGAGAGAAAGATCAGGATGCTCTCAGTAGAGGGGGAGGGCAAATTGGTAACTTCGTGGGATATAAATAGTGGATATCATATGGGGTTGAGGGACTCGCTCTCACTCCCACACTACTATAAAATATAGCCAGAACCCACTTCGTTGGTTTCGGTGCATCGAACGAAGCTAAAAAGTTAAAATATTGGTTATTAGTGAGGTAGAGAGAGAGAGAGACCAATTAAGCAAGCAAGCAAGAAAGTCTGAAAGTGTGTGTGTGTGTGTGTGTAGACAGATACACAGAGAGAGAGAAAAGAGGGAGGGAGGGAGGGGGAGATTGATATCAGTGTGGATCTGTGCGAGGTGTTAATTATCTTCGCCGCTGATCATCGCCATAACCAATTGTTTCCTTGCCTACAACTCCTTGCTTCAGAGCTTTCTCAATTCAGTTATTACTGCTGTTATCTCAATTAAGTGGTTCTACTTCTACTCTCTACTGATTGAATTACGGCGCTGGTACTACTGGCAGCTGCTGGTACCACCGTACAGACTTATTAATTTACAGTAGCAGATTAGCAGCACCAGATCAGTCTCTCAGTCCTCACCTGGAGCTGCCTCTGTTGCTTATGGCCAAGCGACGCAAGCGTACTCCCAGGTCTCCCATCCCAGCCTTTTAAGATAAGCTCCTATATATCCATCCATCCATCCCTCTATCACTCAAAAGCTAAGGAAAGGAAGCACCAGTAGAAAGTAATTAATTAGTAATATAGATTAACAAGCGAAGCAAAGGAAAGAGGAATTACTGCTCAATTATTGCTTAATTAATTGGGAGAAGGAGAAGAAGAAGATGTACAGATCGCCGCAGAAGGATCTCAACCTGCCGATACCGACCTCGCCGTACGGGCACCGAAAAGAGGAGCCGGATCTGATGCACCACCACCACCAGCAGCACCACCAGCAGCATCACCAACAGCAGCATGCTCGGGCGGCCGGTGCAGGCCAGATGAGTTCCGGCCTGCTGCGGTACCGATCGGCGCCGAGCACGCTGCTGGGGGAAGTGTGCGAGGACTTCATCCCGAGCCATGCCCGGACGTCCAGTCCCGAGACCGACTCCATGCTCGCGCGGTTCCTCGGCGGCGATCTCCGGGACCCGATCCGGGATCCGAAGCCGGGGATGAATCCGTCGCCGAACACGAGCGCCGCGCCGCCCGGGTCGACGCACTTTGTCTCGGCTGTAGTGGAGGAGCAGCACCAGCACAATCCGCACGCGAATCCGCATCAGATGATGTTCCAGTCGCACCAGCAGCAGCAGCAGCACGTGCCGCCGAGCCACAGCAGCGTGGAGAGCCTGTACCGGACGGTGAGCTCGGGAGGCATGGAGGCCGAGCAGATCAAGGCCGGTGGTGCACCGGCCAACACTGCTGTTGCCAGCGCTAATAATATCATGCGCACCACGAGCTCCCCCGCCGGATTCTTTGCCAATCTCAACGTAGAAAATGGTATGCATAGATAGATTTTCCCTTTTCCATAATTTGTTAGATTTCCTTAAATAGAAGTGGTTAATTGTTTCCTCTTTTGTGCAATTACTCATTAGGCAATTTAATTTAATTTCACGTTTTGTATTAATTGTTGTTTAATTTGAATGTTTGAATTTCTTGTCAGGGTATGGAGTAATGAGGGGATTGGGCGCCGGGAACAACAGCGGCAGTGGTGGGGGTAACGCTGGCAACAATAACACCGGCAACAGCCGGTTGAAAGGCCAGCTGAGCTTTTCGTCGAGACAGGGGTCACTCATGTCGCAGATCTCCGAGATGGAAAGCGAGGGAATGGACGGCAGCAGCCCCGAAGGCGCCGGTAACAGCGGTGCCGGGTCCCACCGCAGTTACATCTCGGGGTTTCCGATGAACTCTTGGGACGAATCGTCCCTCCTCTCCGATAACTTCTCCACGGGGATGAAGCGCGCCCGGGAGAACCACGCCGATCACGCACCGGTTAATTAATTTATTAATTTCATTCTCATTTTGGTTCAGTCTTAATTAGTGAATTAATATTAATGGGGTGTTGACTTAATTTGTCTGATTGGAGGTGAATGGTTTAATTTCCTGTTTTTTGGCAGAACGGACTGACACACCAGTTCAGCTTGCCGAAGACGTCGTCTGAAATGGCGGCGATTGAGAAGTTCCTCCAGTTCCAGGACGCGGTGCCATGTAAAATCCGGGCGAAACGGGGGTGCGCCACTCATCCCCGAAGTATTGCAGAGAGGGTACATATATAATTAGTTATAACTGAGTCCTTGATTTAGTGTCATAAACTCATAATAAGTGATTAGTCCTTGATTTAGTGTCATAAACTCATAATAATTGAGTAGTACGGTTGGTTAAGTAGCGCCTTTTCTGGATTATTGGTCAGGTTAGAAGAACAAGGATCAGTGAGAGAATACGAAAGCTACAAGAGCTAGTACCCAACATGGACAAGGTATGTACTTACTGTTCGATCGATCTCCCCTTCCTTAATTTCTTCCCCCCAATAAAACAGTTACATTTCCTTTAATTCACAGGTAAAATTAAAAGGTGCAAGTGCAATTAAATGTATGTAAACTGCTGATTTTTCTTTCATCCTGATTGCAGCAAACAAACACTGCTGATATGCTAGATTTAGCTGTTGACTATATCAAGGATCTCCAAAAGCAAGTCAAGGTAAGTACAACCTAAAAATGAAGTCTAATCTACCTTTACCATCAATCAATTTCATGATATTATTTGTTGGGTGGTAATTAAATGTGTGCCTTTATTTGTGAAGGCTATGAATGAGAGCCGAGCTAATTGCACCTGTTCATCATCAAGCAAGCAGAAGCAGCAGCAGTACAACAATTAATCCGGCAGCAGCGTAAGCTTAAGAAAAAGAGTTTGTTATATATAGTTAGGCATTAATGCAGCTTTTTGAGCACCAACATTGGGATGGAAAGAGGGGCCACTAATTAAGGATATAATTAAGGAGGGAGAGGAAAAATGTAAAGTTTTGGGGACTTTGGGGAGTTATAATATTATTATTATACCTACCACTCATAATGGCTGTATGTACTTCTTGTGCTTTTGGGTTTTTTGGTCTCTTCTAGCTTGCTAGCAATCGATCGAGCTTAAGCTCATTAAACAACAATAGCTTGTTGGCTTATAATCCACTTAATTCGTTCTTTATTTTCTTTTCTATTTTTGTTTGTTATTTGTTAATGTTGCACTCTGGAGTCTGGAACCTACCAGTCACCAATTAGTGTTCCTCTTTTCTAATTGGGGAAAATATAGGCGTTGCTAGAGGTTAGTGTGCCCCTAAAATCCACATTAAAAAATGTGCTAATTTTCCCTCTTGCGTACGTCTAGGTCTAGCGATGGCTCATTCATGATTGTATGTATCATCCAAGGAAAATTATTACGTTTATTTAATTTGTCACTTTCAGTTTCAGATGAGTTACCTGAAACAACAAACGTTGTTTACCTGCCACTTGAAAATATTTTTTTTCATCAACATAATATATATATAAATGTTAGAGTTGGTCTGCGGATAATAATATGAGGTGTAGAATTGATTGTTTTGTGTTTAATTATATATATGCATAAAATGAGTTGTTGATTCAATTTGATTTGCATATGAAAATATTTAAAAGATAATTTTCTTGATTTTATTTATTTAAATTATCAATATAACTTGTAATATCAAGAAGTTCTCAAGTATATTGATGAATTTTTATCTACTTAATATTAAATAGAAGTAAACACATTATGTATATTTATTTTATGAAAGGTAACGATCGATGTAGAGGTCCATTTGGGTGGTAACTAATAATTAGCTGACCGTTATAATCTAAAAAAATAGATTAGAGATGGTATCACCAGCTCAGCAGCACCTAATATCAATGTTGACTTCTCTTCAAAGTTCAAACACATTAATTTGACATGCATGCAATAACTACTTTGGTTTCTAAAATTCCATTTATGTAATACAGCATGTAGTTATACTCACTGCACGAATTGGACACTTTTAGTGTAAGGTAAAATTCATTATAAATAATAATGATAAATAAAAGGTTAATATTCCCAATTGTTAATATTATTTAAATTTGATGGTTTTTGCTTGGAAAGTGAGCTAGATTGAGCTTTCATTCCCCCTACACATTCGTGAAAGTATATGCGAGAGTTCAATTCCTTACTTAATATGCATGGGATGATCTTCTTTATATTTTAATTAGTTAATAATATATTAGTTGTTAATGATAATGTATTAACAATAAATGACGGCCTAACTGTTCTATGTATTTCTTTAGATAAAAAGATGAGGGTTGAGTCATTAAAATTAAATATTTATAAAAATTTACATCACAATTTCAAGCCTATTACCCCCCTATGCTAAGAGCATTGACGTTTTTTTTTTTTTTTTTTTTTGAGCATTGACTTTGCCGTTAAGCTTTAAAATAGTTGTTAGTCTATCTATTTTTAATATGTGTGAAATGTTTATAAGAACTTTAAGCGTTGTAAACTTGCAATTAACTATATAAAAAGTCTACTACAAAGAAATGGGAGAGGGTGAACAAATTCACTTGTCTATCTATATAGTAAGTATTTTTTTTTCACTTATTTAATTGTATGAAAAGTTACTTATATATGCATAAATTAACGTTTTATGCACATCCCTTTTTTTTTTTTTTCTAAAATTGTCTAAAACGTGCTTTCCAGAAAAGAAAAAGGGTTTTGCCTTTCCCTTGAGCTATCTTTCAAATTTTAATATAACTGAGTTTTTTTTTTTCCTTTTTTTTTTCTTTGAGGAGAATGTAACTGAGTTGAGTGCTTGTAGCACTCTAAGCTAAAAGACAAGCTCTCTTTTTCTTGTTTGGTGCTAAAGCCAATTTTCATTAAGAGAGGAATCCGTTGACAATTCATAGCTTAACAATTTTGACACTGAATTCTTAACAAAATATGCAAACAAAATTTTAAAAAAGAGAATTTGATAAATATATTGTTGAAGTTGTATAATAATTGTGTTTAAGATTTCAAACAAATATGGATTAATTACTAATATTTCATTAGTAAAAGGCCAAAAGCCCATTAAATTTTTATTTTTACAAATTTCAATCAACCATAAAGCTGAGTAATATGTTTCTGTTTAGCACACTATATCTTCACATGAAAATAACTTCACTAAAATTTAACCAAAATGGCAAATTTGCAACATCCGTGATATCGTATAAATTTGCAAAAAGCACAATTAAGTCCAGAATACTACTGATGTTAATTAATACTTAAATAGGATATTTAAATTGGATCATTTAACCTTGAAAACTACCACAAAAACCATCTCAATTAATATCAATGAAAAGTTTGAACAAGCCTCTAAAAGATGTCATGGAATTAATTAAATACATACTGGCATATTAAAATATTAATTATATAAAACTATCCCCTCTTATGATTATTGTGAGAGAGAAAGCAACGAGTATCCAATTATCCATTTTCCAACGATAGAATTTAAAAGTAGCCGTGCCTGTATCCATCTATTGAATTTGACCTCTCTTTTCCCTTGAGCCGGGGAAAGGAACGAAAGAGACGCCACAAAAGGATTTTCTGTATACTTGCTCTCCAGATTTAAATTGAATATAATCAGAAACACGATCAATCTATAAGTTAAGTAATACTTTCATAAACATTTTTTTATTTTTTAGATTTTTTACGAATTTTTATAAATTTTTGAAAAACACAGTTATCAAATTTGTCAAAATAACCATTGTCAATGGATCCCTCCTCTTTATTTAACTGTGGAGCAATGCTTGGTCACTTGGTCTGTTATATATTCTTTTCTTTCCTTTTTTTTAATGTAACTGTAACTGTTATATACTTGTATTATATATTCTTTGCATTTTATTTGTGAGTTAAGTTCCTTTTATTCTTAATTAATGAAACTGTTATATATAAAAGATCAAGCAACTCTGGCCTTATTTTTAATTTGCTTAATTGGACTTGATTGCTCCTCCCAGACTATATAAACATGAAATTGACCCAAATAAATTGGCGGTACAGTACCATCAAAATAAATTATAAGCTATTATTATAAAATAAAAATACAATAATCTTATACATTAACAAAATGTGAACCCTTCAGAGCATAAAAACGGCGGGTCATAGGCAATAGCAAAGAGGTGACTGCCACAAATGCAACATAGGAATTAGGAAGTCGTACAAGTAAGAGTCAGGTCCCCTACGCTAACACAATAGTCCACTATTTATCTATCCTCCCCTCCAAAAAAAAAAGTCCACTATAGCGGCTGAAGAAAGAAAGAAAGAAAAAAAAATGAACTAAAAGTAAAAACAATAGGTGCCGACATTTTTTCGGGTCGGGTCGGTCGGGTATCAGGTTAACGGCTGCCGACATTTTTTCGGGTCGGGTCGAATATCGGGTCGGGCAAATTTTCTGGGTCTGGTCAGATTTTGTACCTCTATTCCCAGGTCATCTCAGGTTTTAGATCGGATTCAGGTCAGTTTGACTTTCTCTGAAATACAGGTCGGATTCAGAACAGGTCGGACGAGTTTTTCAGGTCGGGTCTTTTGCCACCTCTAAAAAACAATGCGAAATATTGTGCTACTGATATGATATGCAAGCAATGCAAGTCCTTTCTCCAGTGTCGCCATCACTGGACCACTCCGTATACCCATCCGTCAGATCAGATACAGATCATACAGCAGTCGTTCTTACTGCCCCCATCCGACGGCCCAGAGAGGGAGTCCGTGATGAGAAAGGATAAGGCCTCGTTTCGTGCAAGAGAAAACATTCTATGGAGGAAGGGACAGCGACAGAAAGTAACAATCAGTAATCAGTAATCATCCCCGGGTTAATTAATTGGGTTGGGGCTTTGGTTTACAGCAATTATCATAAAAGTCTAGAGGTGGCAAAATCTGACCCGACCCAAAAAAACCTGTCCGACCCGACTCGTGTTTTAAGGAAAGTCAGATTAATCTGAACCCAATCCGTACTTCAGGAAAAGTCAAACTGACTTGAACTTGAACGACTCGAAACCGAAATGACCCGAAAATAGAGGTACAAAATCTGACCAGACCTGAAAAACCCGTCCGACCTGAAAAATATCGGCAGACGTCAACCCGATACCCTAACCTGAGCGGACAATCTGTCACCTCTAATAAAAATTAACCAAGGAAAAGGAAAAGGAAAAGAGGCTAGTGATATGAGAGGTGAGGAAGCTGTAAGTGTGAGCATGATGCGATGGGTGTTAGCTTTTCTGAGGACCCACTTAGATTTCATGTGTGAGCTCTGATAATGACATCTTATTGGGATCCTTGCAAAAGTTGCGTCAGCCATGTCAAATTATTATTACTGGAGCTGTGACTCAGGCTTCGCCCCGAAGTATGATAATAAAAAAATGATAAAACTTATAAAATAAAATATTTATTTTAAAAAAATTAAATATAATTTAAAATTTTTTGATGTGAATAATGATGATGAGGATGATGTATAATTCATAACTAATAGCACATAAATGTTAGACCATTTTAAGAATTAAATTTTGTCTTAGACATATCATATCATCTTATTAAATGGGGAGAGAAAATAAATATAAACCATTGGATCAAAGTAGATGAAGAGATTTAAACAAAATCAATGGTTAATAATATTGATGATGTGGATAGTTGAGGTGCTTAGAAAGTTATCCCCTCTTTTTAGTTTATAGATTTCACTGGAGTGGAGGGGCATTATTGATGTTATTTTACTATGGAACAAATGTAACGGATTGTTTTGCCCTTTTATTAATTTTCCTTAGTTGAAACTTTCATAGAATCAGTAAGATAGTGCTTTGGTACAAAAATAAGAGGAGGGATCGAAAATGCTTATCTTGATAATATTTACAGGAACAATTTTTAAAAATTTGAATAAAATTATAAAAAATCATAAAATGGAAAAAGAAAAGTTTATGGATATATTATTTACATTATAGATTGGAGGTGTTTTAAATTCTAATCAATTTGGACATTATTTGATAACATATCAAAATTTTATACATTTATTAATGGTTGTAATTTAACGGATTTTAGAAAAAATATCAAACATCACTCAAATTTAATATATTTGAAAACATAATCAATCTATAATTAACTTAAACAATACTTTCATATTCCATAAACATTTTTCTATTTTTGAGAATTTTTAATGATTATTTTTTTATTTTGAAAATTGTCATTGTCAACATAAACATTGTCCACGGATCCCTCTCTAAAAATAGTTATTTCAAAATTGTTCGGCTTTACAATTAAAAATATGGCACGATGAGCTCGTTTCTCAAATTTTTTTTTTTGGAATGTGACAATATTTTAATCCATTAAATAAATGTGAATTTTTCTTTGAAACGTCATTAATTAATTAGTCGATCATCACCTACTTGCCGAAGCAACTTAATTATTTTGCTAATTCCAATCATACAACGAATTGTGTGCAAACAAATGCTGTGATTAGAAATCAATATATCTCATCAATTTATTTGGAGTCTTAAATTAAGAAACAACATAATTTTACTCCAATACTCTCACAAAAAAAAAATTATTTTCGATCTGACGATTATAAATGAATATAATCCGTTATGAGGTTCATCTATAACCAATAAAATTATCTGGGTGTGAGTATGGAAGACATCTGCATGGTGTATCTTTCTCTTGAACATTTTAACTTCCACATGGTGGATCTTTTTTTTCTCACACCATGTTCGTTAACAAAAAATTATGACCCATTAATTAAGTGCACCATTTAATGTTTTTAATTAATAGTAATCGTTTTAACATTAATTTAAATTGAGAAATTGCCAAAAATAAACAGCTACTTTATAATTATCACTAATTAATAAAAATATTTTTGTGTAATAATAAATAATAAATTTGGTTCTATGCAAATGTTTGTTGTCTAAAGGTACATTTATGACGATCATTTTCACATTCTAATTTTGTTCTAAATATCTTTAGTATATTTTTGTTTTGCTTCTCGCCGACCAACATGGACTTTTTCGTACATTCAATCATATAACACACTACCGCAGAGATGGGCTTTAGCAACCCCAACTTAGCAACTGTTATCAAGAAAACCGTTGTTGAAAAGTGGCAGTGGCATTTTGGAAATTTAATAAAACACATCAGCAACGGTTTATCAGAAGGAACAGTTGGGAAAGACTTACCCGAAATCTGAAAAAGAATCAACAACTGTTCCTTTAAAAAACAGTTGGGAAAGGCATATCATTCCCAACTGTTCCTTAAGAAGAAACAGTTGTTGATTCATGTGCAAGAATTAACAACGGTTCACAATAAAAAACCGTTGGGAAAGGGAGAGCATTCCCAACGGTTCCTAAAATAGAAACCGTTGTTGATTCTTGGTAACATAAAATATTCATGTGCAAGAATTAACAACGGTTCACTATAAAAAACCGTTGGGAATGGGATAGCATTCCCAACGGTTTCTAAAGTATAAACCGTTGTTGATTCTTGGGCAACATAAAATATTCATGTGCAAGAATTAACAACTGTTTTTTATTAATAACAGTTGCTGATTCCTTCTTATGGCCCATTTAACAACTGTTATTCATTGGGAACCGTTGTTGATTCTTGGGTAACATAAAATATTCATGTGCAAGAATTAACAACTGTTTTTTATTAATAACAGTTGCTGATTCCTTCTTATGGCCCATTTAACAACTGTTTTTTATTAATAACCGTTGTTGATTCTTGGGTAACATAAAATATTCATGTGCAAGAATTAACAACTGTTTTTTATTAATAACAGTTGCTGATTCCTTCTTATGGCCCATTTAACAACTGTTTTGTTTAACAACCGTTGGTGATTGTTTTCCCTAGTTTCCCGCCTCCACATCTTTCAACAACTGTTTTTTATATGAAACCGTTGTTGATTCTTTTCAAAGACAAAATTTTTGAATCATGTCACTAACTCACCCACCACTTCGTCTTTTGCTCTACTATAATTTCAACTTCAGGCCTTAGTCAATTTGTATTTCCCCCAATTTCAAAACCCGACTAAAACCCTTCCCTCTTCATGGAGCATGATGGAGGGCTGCTTGATAGCGGCAACGGCGGCGCAATAGAGGCCAGCACCAACTCTCCGCGAAAAGGTCCCGCAACGGAGGCTACCACCAACTTCACTCTCCTTGCTCTCCGCACAAAGAAGCCCAGCACCAACCCTCGCTTTCCTTGCTCTCTCCGACAGCGAAGGCAGCACCATCACTGCTCTTTTCTTGCTCTCTCAAGGTAGCACCGACACTTCCTTTCCTTGCTCTCTCAAAGTTCAAACAAATCGTAGTCAAACTTTCTTCCCCTAAAGTCAAGAAAAAAATTAACAAACTGAATTGTAAATAATTCATGTACGAAATTGTTTCTAAGATATTGCAAAAAAATATATTATTGCAAACTCACTGTACTCCCTGTAGATTCGGGCACAGGAGAAGGTGCTGATGCAAGATTAGGAGATGCTGGTGCAAGATCAGGAGGAAGTGATGGTGCAAGATTAGGAGAAGGTGCTGATGTATACGGATATTATTAGGATTTGAGAAATTCTATTATATTATGATGGATTTTAATTTTGTTGGATATATGAATATGATATTATATTGGATTTTAGTTTGGTAATTAATCTGTGGTATTATTAGAATTTATTATTAGTTTTTTAATGTACATTTTTTTTGTTAATATGGTATATAATATCTAATTTGAATGAGCAAAGGGCTGATCTCTATAAATAAACAATTTTTTTTTAAAAAAAAATCATCATCCCAACTGTTATTTACAAAAAACAGTTGTTAATTTCTAAGAATCAACAACTGTTATTTACAAAAAACAGTTGTTAATTTCTAAGAATCAACAACTGTTATTTACAAAAAACAGTTGTTAATTCTTAAGAATCAACAACGGTTATTTACAAAAAACAGTTGTTAATTCTTAAGAATCAACAACGGTTATTTCTTATAAACCGTTGGGAATTGCTATCATCAACAACGGTTCCTTCTTATAAACCGTTGTTGATTAACAGTATCAACAACGGTTCTTTAGTAAGCATTAGCAACCTTAGTATTCCCAACCCTCACTGAACCGTTGGGAATTGTCATAAATAACCGCTGTTGATGCTTTTTTCTGTGGTAGTGACATCATGGAATTTATTAGTTTAATATAACAATTCCTATATAATTAAGTGCAAATAATTTGACCAAGTTCATATAATATATTAAGCTTGTCGACTTTTTCTAAAAAAAACAAAAAGAAATTAAGATTGTCAACTAAATGCATTTTTCCCAATTAATGGGTTGCTAGGTTAACGACTAAAGTTTTGTCTATTTTGATTTTGTTCACATTAATATGTCACTACCATGATTAGTTTTGTGAATTTTGATTTATGCGATTAACACTTTGTTAATTAAAAAAAAAGTTAATAATCACCAACATCGAATCAGATAAGTTTTTTCGGAATATTCTTCACTAGCTAGAATCTTAACATGATCGTCACTTGACATGAAAAACAATTCAAATATAGTACAAAAATTAAAGTTATTTTTGTTTAATCTGGACCGTTTAAAAATTTCAATTCTATAAATATTTTTTGCCGAGTCCATGTGATTCGATCATTTAAAAAATGAAAGGTTCTAATTTTGGACGGTCGATTCCCAATTCGGAACCATCCTCTGCATCTTTGAATTCGTGTGCTGATATGATGGAAGCTCAGTGCCATTTTTTTTGGTTACATTTATAATCAGTGGTACTGGTAAATGTCCTTTGTTTAATTAATTTATTTTTTTTTTTGAGGGTAAAATGCCCGTAGGCTTGCATTTAGAAAAAAATTCAAAAGCTGAGAGTTTTTGCATCTACATTACAGTACCAAAAAAAGGAGCTAAAAAGGATGTAATCCAAGGTTACATAGCAACTTGCTACAATGGAAAAGGAGAAAGCGAAAACTAACTACATATTAAACGGACTAAACAACTCCATTTTTTTTTTTTTTTTTTTTTTTTTTTTTTTTTTAATAAAATTCCTAAAGTGTTGGCTTAGCAGAAGATATATTTTCAATCATCTGACATATCACTTGTGGACTCGTCCTGTTCCTCCACCTAGTCCGGTTCTCTGGCAAACCACCTTTCTAATGTCTCTTCAGGCCCTTCATCCTCTTGCAGTTGTTGTGGTAATGCCCTTCCCGTGAAATCTCCCCTTGACCTTCTGCACCAGTGTGCCAAATCATGTGCCCATTTTACCCCTCCTCTTGGACAGTGCCTAATTTGGATTGCTGCACCTGCATGCTCCAATTCTCGCTTTATCTGTGCAACAGCTGGGGCTGCTCTCCATGATGGAATCTCACCTATTTCTTGATCAAGTACTGCCCTTATCAGATTGGTGCAGTCAGTGAAGATGAACACCTCTCTTGTTCTCTCCCTTGCCCAGTGGACCCCCTCTAAAACTGCCAGTGCCTCTGTATGGAAAGGATCTGAGACTTGCCTTGCTTTCCCTCTGCATTCCATCAATTTCCCTTCTGTGCTGAAAGTCAGCATTGCCAATCCTGCACTTTGACTTTGGTCCCATGACCCATCCACTAGGATCATTTCTGCATTTCTTAGAACTGTTATCTTGTGTGGTTCACTTACCAGAGTCAGCTGTGGTGCTCTGTCATACTGCATTTCCATTGCCCTTGCCTGCTTCACCACTGTGATGGGGTGCACCCTTTTTCCTTCAATTACCTCATTATTTCTTGCCTTCCATATGCACCACATTAAATTTGCAATCCTGGCCTGCATTTGCTCATCATGCTGGCTCCCCAGATATCGCAGTGCAGCTTTGAACTCCATAGGCAATTCTTCTACTCTTATTGGCAGGTTGGACACAAACCAGATCACTCTGGAACCAGGACAGAAAAATAATAGGTGCATGAGGAATTCATCTTCTTGATTGCATCTGTTACACTGGGGTTGAAATCTATGTATCCTTCTATGCATTTCCTGGGCTGTGGCTAACCCATTCTGGCATGCTTTCCAGAGAAACATCTGCACCCTTGGCAGTATCCCCTTCATGGCCCAAATTGCTGTATATAGCTGCTGCTCTTCACTTTCTGTATTGCTACTTGGATTCCCCCCTGATAACATGGCATACCCCATCTTGACTGTATATTGACCCGACTTGGCAGGTTTCCATATCAGTCTATCTGGTATTAGCGATGTGTCTTGTGGGGGTTGCACAGACTGGATAATGACTTGAGCATATACATCACCAAACATGTTATTGAGCAACTGCTGATCCCACTCCCCATCCTGTCTCCTTACCAGCGCATCAACTGTTGGCCCGACCCCAGCAGTGCTGTTCTGGACGTGCTCCTCCCACCCAGGGAACCATGGCTGCCCTTGGGCCCCCACCTTGCTTCCATTTCCAATGTCCCAAAAGACATCATCTTGCAGGAAGGTTCTGAGCATCCATATTCTTCTCCACAAAGGGCTTGAGCCTGGTTGCATTCTTGCTTGCCACAAGGTGCCATTCTGACAGTATTTAGCCTTTATCAATTGTACCCATGGCTTGTCCATGCCACAGGCTACTTGCCATCCCAATTTCAAGATTAATGCATCATTCATCATTCTCAAGTCTCTCATTCCAAGCCCCCCCTCCTCCTTTCTCCTGCATATCTTCTCCCAGCTAACCATAGCCAAGTATCTGTCATTGCCAACTTTACCCCACCAGAATTTTCTAATCAGAGAATTGAGATTGGCAGTGGTTTTTGCTGATAATTTGGATACACTCATATAATACACTGGGATTGATGTTAGCACAGACTGCACCAGTACTGATCTTCCTGATGGGGATAGCATATTGATTTTCCATCCAGCTAGCTTACCCCATACCTTCTCCTCTAACAGTTCATGTGTTGGATCACCGGCTCTACTGTTTCGAGGCATGTAAATGCCCAGATATTTTTCCTTACCCTCAGCCACCTTGGCATTCATAGCATGAAGCACCTCCATCCTGCACTCCTCGTTGCATCTCTTACTGAACCAGATGGTAGACTTGTCTGGGTTAACATGTAGCCCTGACCAGTTTCCAAACTGCTCCAACAAGCTTTTGACTGTCTCTACTTCTGTGGAGCTGGCCTCCCCGAATATGACAAGGTCATCCGCATACAAGACATGTGTTAGGATAGGAGCACCAGGAGCCAAACTGATGCCCTTGATTCTGCCTTCTTCCAGTGCCTTCTGCATGCTTTTTGACAAGAATTCCATTGCTATAATGAAGAGATAGGGAGAGAGAGGGCACCCCTGTCTCAATCCCCTTGAAGGAGTAATGAACCCATCTCCCTTTCCATTTACCAGCACACTGACCTTGCTTGACTTAAGGCATGACATGATGAGCTGTGTTAGGGATGGTGGTACCCCAATGGCCTCTAATGCTTGTGCAATGAACTCCCACTCCACTGTATCAAACGCCTTGTTTATGTCTGCCTTCAATGCAAAGCTAGCCTGCGTGTACTCCCTGCTGTTGAAGGAGTGGATCACCTCCCTCATCAGTATTGAGTTGTCAGCAATACTTCTTCCTTTGATAAAGGCTGTCTGCTCCTTTGAAATTACCCTGTTAATAAAAGGTTGCAATCTGTTAGTTATAATTTTTGTGAACAACCTGTATAGTGTGTTGCCAATGCTGAGTGGCCTGTACTCCTTTGGCTTTAGAGGCTCCTCACATTTTGGCAGCAGCACTATATTTGCCTTCATCCATTCCTGCGGGGCCATGCTAGTTTGGAATGCCTGCCTGATAATTTTGCATATATCTGGGCCTAAGACCTCCCAGAATTGTTGCAGGAATCTGGCAGTGAGCCCATCAGGCCCAGGCGACTTATCGGGCCCCATCTGCTTCAATGCCGTGTGCACTTCTGTCACGGTTGGGCATGCTGTCAGCCTGTCTGTAGCTCCTACTGGTATTTTGCATTCACTTTGGATCACAAAGCCCGCCATGTACCCCCTGATTCCCTCCACTGCACCCTGACTGTTCATCTGCGAGGTGTATAAGGTTTTGAAATACTGCACAAATATAGCAGTGATTCCCTTTTCTGTTGTTTCTCTTGTCCCATCCTCACTCATGGCTACAACAATTCTATTTCTTCTCCTTCTTTGGGAAGCCACTGTGTGAAAGAATTTTGTATTTCTATCCCCCATCACTACCCATTGCACTCTTGATCTTTGTCTCCAATACTCATTAAGCTCCTCCTCAGCCTGGTCACAACTTCTCACCAACTGTTCTTCCAGTACAGGGTTTTGTTGGCTAGGGTGTAAAGTTTGGAACTGGAGAAGTTTTTGTTGAGCTTCTTGAACACTTTTCTGGGGGGTGTTCAGTTTTGCACTCCACTTTACAATGCTTTCTTTGAGGCCTTTGTATTTCTCTGCCCACCCCTTGCCTTCTTCACCCTTCCACTGATTTGCCCATGTTGCTTGGAATTCTTCCCTTTGGAGCCACCAATGCTCCATTCTGAACAGCCTACTTTTCCTATTTTCGCCTCTGGTCCTCAACATTATTGGACAGTGGTCACTATGCCTCCTTGGTAGGTGGTTTACATAAGCATCAGCATACATGTTACACCAACTGCTATTTGCTACCACTCTATCTAACCTGACATGCATGGCTTCTGAGGCATTTGGTTTGTTTGTCCATGTAAAAGCAGGCCCCTTGAACCCCAGGTCAATCAATTCAGCATCAAAGAGGAACTCCCTGAACCTCACACTGTTTCTATTCAGTGTTTCATTTCCTCCATACTTCTCCCCTACCTCCATTATTGCATTCCAATCCCCTATACAGCACAAAGGGGCATTGGTTGATGCCAAAATTTTGATATCTGCCCATATTTGTGGATTATGTCTATACGAGGCATCTCCATAGACACAGGCAAGTATCCATGGTGGTTTATCTACTTCTACTACCCATGTAAAAAAATAATATCTGGTTTTTTGGAAGACCTGTAGCCTAACATGGTCCCCCCATACCAACCATAAGCCTCCTGAGAGACCTACAGAAGGCACGTAGTCAAAATGCCTTAAAGGCAGAGTTTCAAGAAACCGTACCGACTTGCGACCCGAGGTTTTGGATTCTGAAATGAAAACAATGTCTGCCCGGGTCGAATGTAGGAGTGATGTGATGAACCGTTTTTTCCGTGGCCCCCCCCCACCACGGCAGTTCCAAGAGAGTATGTTCATTGGGGACCGGGCGACGGG
Source organism: Cyperus esculentus (assembly GCA_030179965.1). Classification (NCBI taxonomy): domain Eukaryota; kingdom Viridiplantae; phylum Streptophyta; class Magnoliopsida; order Poales; family Cyperaceae; genus Cyperus; species Cyperus esculentus. The sequence continues at coordinate 2,626,802 of JASGLE010000030.1, forward strand.
ACCACCTCTGGGCCCCCTATCGTCGCCTTTGATTTTTTTGGTACTGACTTCTTCTCCTGCTGATAGATTACCAGCCCCCCCTTCCCATTGTGGATTCTTCTGTCTGCACTACCTATTTCCTCCTCATTGTCATTGCAATCATCATAGGTTCTCTTATTCCCAGTGTACTGGTTAGACTGTGTTGTTTCCTCAGCCTCTGAGTTTAGATCAATAATATGATTGTTCTGACCCCCCTTGTTTTTGTATTGCTGCTTACTTGTGTTACCAGCAGCCTCCCCCTCATGCACCTGTGTTTTCCTTTTCTCTGAATAAAATGACTGGCCCCCCGCCTCCTTTATCCTAGGGATTTTGTTTGGGTTGGTTACCCATGACCCCAACTTTGGATCCAGAATATTAGCTAGTCCTGGTTGGTCCTTGTATTTACCCTCCATTCTTAGTCGTGCCACCCTGGACCTAACCATACAGCTTCCTATTTCATGCCCCACTACCCCACAAAATAAGCAAGCTCTTTGAACTTTCTCATATACCAGCATAATGGTGACCCTCCCTAAATCAGGATGTCTGGTAATGATCTTGTCTTTCAGGGGTGCATTAATTGGTAATAGTACCTTAATCTTGCAGGATCTGTGACCATTCACCATGATCTCCTGGATTTCTGTCATTGGCTGCCCCACAGTGGCTGCTATCATCACCAAACCCTGCTCAGAGAAGGCTTCCATTGGAAAATTATGCATCTGGAGCCACACCTCCATCTCTTGAACAAACTCAGCACTCATGTCTTCAGGTCCAGATGTCCTTTTCAATGCCACTACATCACCTCTGTATGACCAGATCCCCCTCTCCAGGACCTGACAGAGTGCTTGCACTGATTCAAATTCAACCAGGAAGTTATTCTTGGAAATGTTGGTGATCTGGCTGTTATGCCCCAAACTCCAAGCCCTCCCCATAGTTGCAGCAAAGTTGGCCTCTAACACTACTCTATCTGTCACAACCCTTGCAACTACACATCTGTCCCAGTTTCTCTTTGAGAAGGCTTGCTGTGGCAGTGCCAGTTCCCCAGTATGCCCTTCCTCCTCTGCTTGCAGTGTTGCAAACTTTGAGATGAGTTCATCATTGGAGAGCTCCATAGCTTTTTCACCTGGTTTTTCAGGGTTTCTGGCTTGTTCTTTGATTAATTGAGTTGTATCTGAAAGAGGAGGGGAAAGAGCTTTTGATATCATTTTCAATTTACTCCTCACCCACCCCTCTCTACATCCCTTAATGAGTGTATTAAATATCAGAGCTCTCCTCACTCCAAAACATCTTTTCACCAGTCTACTACCCTTAGCTGCAATTAATGTTGTTCCTTTTTTCTCCAGCCTACGCTTTGTAACTGTGATCAATATCCTCTCTTTTTGACTTGAGTTTGGTGGTAACTCCACTTTTCTTGTTTGCTCCTCTTTCTTTCTTAATTCCTCCTCCTCTACATGTTGGCATCCCTGAAATAAATTCCGTGCTATACATTCATTGTCCAGCCAGATGGATCCCACTTTTAGTATTTTCATAGCAGGAGGTTCATCTTCAATTTTATCTTCCCAAGGCTCGTGTACTCTTCCCCCAGTATCAATTGCCGTCCCGAGGGTTTCATTTCCTGGCCCCCCTTCAATTAGTTGAGGACTGAGGCTTAGTCCCCCCATCCTTGCTTCTGTTAGTATTAGCCTCCTCATTTCCTTGCTGTGATTACTATTTTCACTCTCAGCCCCCCCCTTTGTACTTTCACTGCCAGTGGTGTTTTTCCCAGCTTTCACCTCCAATTTGCCAACTTTCTTCATGCCTTGCAGTTCTTTTGGTGTATGATGTATAGGAGATAATCGATTGTAGTGCTGACTTGATTCAGGGGTGTGTCTGGCCTCTTCCTCCAACTCTTCTGTTGCAATTGGTATTTGGGGGTGTTCCATTTCACCACTATGATCATCCGTGCACCCCTTTCCTCGACCTCCCTGTTCCCCTCCCTCAAAATGAGGATGGTGTCTCCATCGGTCCACCGCCCTAGTCAGCGAGGCTCTGCATCGTTGCTCATCAGAGAAGTTACCGTCCTCATTTCGATCGTACATTATGTCAGTAATCAGTTCTGGTGGGGGGTTTTCAGCATGATTCCAATTCAGCACTTCTATCTTTACCAGTACCCACAACCCAGGGGCATGGAGGATGACATTCCGTGGTATCCTTCGCGGGTCGTGGCAAGTTACATTTACTCTAACCGATTGCCTCTCAATTTCCCCCAGATTTTCTATGTATGTCGGAACCCCAAACAGATATGTTATCTTCTCTACAACTCGTCTGGACCAGAGCCTCATAGGCAGATTCCATACCTTGATTGCCACTGTGAAGGAAATGTCAGGCCTTGGTCTGTCGGCATCCCCGTCATACGAGTACACCGTCAATTGCTCCTCGTCATCCCACTCCCTTATTGCTTGGATTGCATCCACCCGATCCGCCCATGCTGGCAATTTTATCATGAACATGCGATCCGTCCGAATTTCCACGCGGTAGTCCCCCGGAGTGCCGCCACAGTTTGCCAGTAGGCAGTCCGTAACCCCTGCAACCTTTTCCTGCATCACTTCTGGTGAGGTGTTTACTCGTATAGCTCCTGTGAAATTTGCCCCCCCCCCCCCCCCCCCCCCGCTTCTAGATATGCTCCTGAGAGGTACAATGTCGCTTGATCCACTTGTCGGGAGGTAAAAAGGTATCCTTGTGCCGCCATGTCGTGATTGTATCAGGTGAGATGAAGATTTGGTATTTTTGGACGGAAAAAGGAAGGAATTTAGGAATAAATTTTTAAAGTGGTTTAGACAGTTTTGGTGGAAAGGATTTTGATGGATTTAATGTAGCTGCATTAATGGATTTTTGGTGGTTGGCGAGAGTTTTTGGTGTGTTAAAGGGCTCCTTCAATGCGGTGGTTGAGTCGCCGCCAGCTTCGCCTCTGGGGTTCCTTCCATATTGTATTGATATTGGATATGTCTCCCCTTTGTTTAATTAATTTATATATAGGTTCTAATTTTGGACGGTCGATTCCCAATTCGGAACCATCCTCTGCATCTTTGAATTCGTGTGCTGATATGATGGAAGCTCAGTGCCATTTTTTTTGGTTACATTTATAATCAGTGGTACTGGTAAATGTCCTTTGTTTAATTAATTTATATATTCTAACGGTTAAAGGCGCAACATTGGCTGCACTGTAGCTTGCTACAGTAGAAAAGAACAGTGCAAATTTTTTTTTTTTTTTTTTTTTTTTTTTTAAGGTTACGTGTCGTGTGCTGTATAGCGTTAGGTTGTCGATCGTATTGTACAGGTATTTTTCTTTACCATAATATCTTGGTCGCGCGGAGCGCGCAACCTTCCTAGTTCTAAAGATTAAAGGCGGAACATTCCGCAGTACTGTAGTTTGCTACAGGGAAAAAGAACAGTGTTTTTTTTTTTTTTTTTTTTTTTTTTGCGGTTACGGTTACGTGTCATGCACTGTATAGCGTTGAGTTGTCGATCGATGACAGTTGTAAATTTGCACTGTATATTATATGGAGGACCCTTTAAATTACAGTAAATATATTTTAATCGTGTTGTACAAGTATTTTTCTTTACCATAATATCTCAGTTGCGCGGAGCGCAACACCTTTCTAGTATTATATTGAGTGCGTAACTAAAATCAGATACCACCTTTACACTTATATTATTTAGGGGTAATGACCCCAGACCCCCCCGAACTTTCGGGTTTTGACAACTTGGCCCCCGAACTTTCAATTTGGACAAATGCCCCCCCGAACTACCAATTTGTGACAAATCGCCCCCTGACTGTTAATTAGCCATCTAATACTCCATTAAAAAGTATGAAAAGACCAAAATACCCTTATGTATATATTCATGATATTTTAAATATAAATAGATTAAATTCAGTTTTAAAAATTTTTATGCCTCATGAATATTAAATCTGAATTAGTTATTAATAGTACTGGTATATAACTAAATATTTGTATATTATTTTTTATTTTATTGTATATAACTAAATTTTTATGCCTTACTATTTTTATTTTATTTAATTTTGTCTTGAATTTGTATATTGTTTTTTCAAAGATAGATATTTATGATACATAATAATTCTTTTAATATGAGAAATTACGAACTAATACATTAATGATGATAAAAAAATTGTTAACTTCAAATTTGATTGAAAATTTTAAATCATTTAAAATGATAAATGATTTTTTCATTAAAATTAGTTACATATATGTAAATATTACGTTGATGAAATAAAAGAATAAAAAGTAAACGATAAATATTTTGTATAGATTTTTGTATTTACAAAATATGTAATAATTTCTTATATATTTTTAATATCTAGTGATTTTTAATTAAATGTTTTTTTGAACTTATTTATATTTAAAATATCATGAAGATATACATAAGGGTATTTTGGTCTTTTCATACTTTAAATGGAGTATTAGATGGCTAAATTAACATCCGGGGGGCGATTTGTCACAAATCGGTAGTTCGGGGGGGCATTTGTCCAAATTAAAAGTTCGGGGGCCAAGTTGTCAAAACCTGAAAGTTCAGGGGGGTCTGGGGTCATTACCCCTATTATTTATTACATGTAAGCTGCATTCAGCGTGGGCAGGTGTACCTGCATGGGTCCGCATCTGCTGCCATAAAAAACTATGGCACGATCTTGCCATAGTTTAAAAGGCTCGTCCGATCATTTTGAACTGTTCAGATGTTTAGAAATAGAGGCGTCTTTTAACTGTGGGTCCCACTTGTATAGACACAAAAAAAAAAAACTATGGCACCGTTGTGCCATAGAAAAGTATGGCAGCTGATGTCATTCCGTACCTGCATCATTTGAATTAATTAATTAATTAAACGGTTTAATTTGCAGAAAAGGACCATTCAATAATAAATTCCGGTGACAGTAAGTATATATATATATATATACATGGAGTACATCTAGCGTGCTCCTAAGAGCACGGAGGCCTCCCGTGCTCCTAACTCAAAAATCATACTAAACCATCTCGAAATTTCGATTTATGGGTCTCATTAAATTCTTTATATCAAAATATCATAGGATACAAAAATTTTCCATTTTTTGAGATTTTTAAGTATTTGTTTTGTATTTTTTAAAGATGACATAGTTTTATACATTATTTTATTATTATTTTGATGTCATTCTAAAAAATTCCAAAACATATACTTAAGAAAGTAAAAAAAATAGAAAATTTTTGTATCCTAAGAGATTTTGATATAAATAATTTAATGAGAATGATAAATCAATTTTTCATGATGATTTAGTATGATTTTTGAGTTAGGAGCACGGGAGGCCTCCGTGCTCTTAGGAGCACGCTAGATTTACTCTATATACATGTAATACATTGCACTTCTGAATCTGGCTGATGAGTGGCTAGCTATATAGGGACCAGAAAGAAAAAAGAAGAAAAACCCTCAGAAGCTAGCTATATATAAAAAGAGTTTTTTTATATATAAAAAAAAATATATATATATAAAAAGAGTAATATATACCTAGTGAAAACTAGGTTGCATTCGGTAATTAATGTATTTGTTACATAACATATATGTTACATTCTGTACACGTCTAGGGACGTATAGACGGTTTTTCAACGGACGCGAGATATATGTTTCTCATATAAAAACTAGTGAGTAACAGCTTGATATGAAATTTGGATGCCTGAGCTGAGATGCTAGTACTCTACCAGACCATCCAAAGCTAAAGAAGAATAATGCTGCTGCATGCTGGCAATAATTGCCCCATATCCTTGATGGGTGGTTATATATATATGGGTAATTGTCCTCTACTGCGCAGCACGTCATACGACGCACGGATGACCTTTAGATTTTTAGTGGGAGATTTTGAGATTGCAGCTGCACGACTCTCAATATAATCCGACGGTTCACCTGCTGCGCCGTAAGATACTGCGCAGTAGGTGATATAAATCCATATATATATGGCTAGTCTGGATGCATATCATATTATCATGTAGAGAAAGAAAGAAAGCATACTTTTTTTTTCTCCAGCCCTGAAATGATAATATATGCAGTGCACTGAGTGCAGTGGTGCCAATTAAGGTGCACTACTGCATCTTGAGAAATCAGTCAATCATGCACTGTGCTGCTGTCTCAGTCACTCACCACTACATGAATACCTTGCCTAATTGGGCAGTTTCATATGAATTCAGAATTTCAGATCACACTTAACTCTAATTAATGTGCTCAAATTAAGATTGCTCAGCTAGCCTCAGATCAATTAATCATCTGATTCATCTCAGATCAGATGTATGTTGTTGGATCCATGACACCATGACAGGGACTCAGTGAGTAGTACTGGTACAGTGGTACTAGTAGATATTATGCTGCTGCTTTTCAAGCATGGAAGTAAAAGCTAGCGAGACTGGTGCAATGTAGTGCTGTTAGGTATCATTCAAAAGCCTGACTGATGCATGATCACTCTCTCTCATCTTTTGCATATATGTATATAACATGAGATTCAAATTAATCACCTGTTAACCCAATTCTTGGGATCGTTAGATCAAAACGGACGAATCAGATTTGTTCAGAAAAACTCTCTTCACTTTAAAAACTGAACTTCAGAATCGATCAGAACCGTTGGTTTTGATCCAACGATCCCAATGGAAAGAACAAAAGTTGTTACTTATAACAGCAGATCATGATTCGGATCATTACACCATTTTTTTTCCTTTTTGAACTTTGACATAATGTTGGAGGCCCAGTATTTTTCGACTCCAGATTAAATTCAGCTCGTTGGTATAATTATTATTTTTTTTCCAACGTGAGTTTGGATACATGAATATCGAATCTTTTCATTGTATTTGTACCTGAAGTCTGGAAGTGAACCATGACTTATTTATGACGTCATAAAAAGGATAAAAGGAGAAAAGATCAATGGAAGGAAATATATATCGTATCAAGAATATTGTTTTATCTACGTACAGTGCTTTCACTATTGGGTTTGTCGAAAATAATATTCTAAAAATTAAACATAACAATACAATAATAATAATTGAATTGTTATGCTATGAATCCGCCGAGCAACACATCATTTTTAATCATTTTTAATCGAGCGGTTCTCCTTTTTCGGATTAATTAAGCACCTTTTTTAAATGTGTCTAAAGAATATACCATGACCATCTGATTTTAAAAATGAACGGCCCATACTTCTCTCGGGTCGGTATCTGCTGAGATCCAAAAAGGATCTCAAGACCCTGAGATCCCGATCCGACGGTTCTCAGGGCCCGTATTTGCTGAGTTCGAATCTCGGGGTCCCCAAAAACCATCGGATCGGAATCTCAGGACCCTGAGATCCTTTTTGGATCTCAGCTGATACGGATGCTATTTCTCTCGATGCTCAGCAAAATTAGCCATAATAATTTACTATTATGTGAGCATCTTTTTACAGATGACTCCAAAACAAAATTGTCCTAGACAATTATTGAAGGCAGTCCCTATAAATTAACTGCTAAACGAAAGGCATTTATTACGCTGCCAAATTGGTAATTGTAATTTGGGAATTTTACGAGATGGGCCCTCAGAAGAAAACATGGGCCTGTTGGCTAACACATTGTTTGGTAATTCCAATTCCTCAACTATTACAAAATTGAATTTTTTTTTTAATCTGACGATTATAAATTAATATTACCCATTATGAGATTCATCTGTAACTGATAAAATTATCTGGGTGTGAGCATGAAAGTAACGTCCTACAAAATTTATTTGAAGGCCTTTCCTGAAGGCATTACAGGCCTGTGTTAAACAAGCTCATTTCATAGTTCATACTTCATACCCATTTTATTTCTGGTGCATATATAATATGAATTGGGCCCGGTAGAACTGTAGTATAATTAATTAATTTGTTAATTTGTCTTCTGCCGTTTGGCGGGAGGCTCTCGTTTTCCAATTTCCATACCTCGTTTTTTTTTCTTTTCTTTTTTCATTTTTTGTTTATATAGCGAATCAATTACGAATGATTTGCATTTTTGCAATATTTTTCATAATAATAATAGTTTCCAAGAATGCCTGATGATCCTAGCTTCTTTAAGCCTTCCACTATTCCTGCTGCATGTAAACCCTAAACCCTAACTTCATCAACATCGATCGTCGTCACTGATTGATCATGTCGATGCATCCCGCAGAAAGCGAGCAGCACACACAGTGACGACGGTATGGCCACGGAGGGGGAATCGAAGCTGAAGCAACGTATCCCCCGGCCCCGCTACAAGTGGTTCAACACCCCTGAATTCAAGGAACTCAAACGTTCGGCTCGCGAACTTCATTTCGGCATCTACGTACATACATTCCGAACAAGGAGCTCTATGAATGCTGCGGCGGGGCAGTGGATGAAGAGACCTTCGGCGGCCTGTTGACCAAGTTAGAAGCCAAGAAGAAGGAAGAGGAAGAGATGCGCGCACCTTAATTGTTGCATTGGAAACGAATAGAAGAAATGAGTTTTAGCAGTGATCCAAATTGGATTGCAGGACCTGAGATTCTGATCTAATGGTGCAGATTATTTTAAAAAAAAACCCTAAAAAATTTGGATCACAGGACCTGAGATTCTGATCTAATGGTGCAGATTATTTAAAAAAAAAACCCTAAAAACTACATTCGTCGGATTTTTGATCCAGATTAATTATACGTCAGGTGCATGGTATAATGTTTTTGTTGAAATTGGTATTGACTTTTGATGGATGTATACGCTTAAAAGGTAAAACATTTAATTGAGTGATAATAACTTGTTGAACTTTAGGATAATCCCTATGTACAGGGGTGTGGTATCAAAGTATCAAACTATTTTTAATTTAATCGTTGTTTTAAAAAGAAATAAAAAGGAATTGTTGGGAGTTCTAATATCATAGTTATATAATTAATCTATATATAAATTATGCAGAAATATCGTAAATTGTTATGGTGCCAAACTATTCTGAGTTTGTATACGAAACTAGTTAAATTTAAAGAAAAAAAAAAAAAAGTTCCCCGGGAGTAGTTATAGCAAGATTGATTTGGGGTTACAAGACAAATAGCACTACATATTTTGCAATGGACAAAGAAGGAGGTAATAATTATATCCCTTAAAAATCATGCTTATCCAACAATACATTTTTAATTTGTTGAAAAATTCTTTTTAACATGCAACAAATATATCATTAAATGTGCAAAATGCACTTATATATATACAACGGAAGGAGAATGCATGAGTGAAAAAAATTCACTCAAATTTTGATTAGGTGGAAAGCTAATGGGACAAAGATGGCAACATGTTATAATTAAATAATTGCAATTATTATGGAATAAAAGCCCTTGAAAGATTCTGTCATTAGTAACCTACCATAATTTTCTAAACAAATAGATTTACTCCTGCATTTCCCCTCTTTAAATTTAAAAATTGGCACGTCTCTTCTATATCAGGCAAAACCTCAACCGTCAGATACAAAACAACCGGTGCAGATTCACCCAATCCTCCAACCAAATTCCTCTTAAAATGGAGAATTTAAACGCCACAGCTGGAACTAGATTGGAAATGAGAAACATCTTGTGTCCACTGAAAAACCGTCCATACATTCATAAATGTGTACGGAATGTAACAAATACACTCCAAAATATAACAGATACATTCTGAAATGCAACATATGGACGCTATGGACAGTTTTTCTATGAACACTAGATATATATTACACATTGGAAATTAACGTGTTGGAGTTTCAAACGGCTATTTAATTTGACTCCATTAAATCCCAATCGTCACTGACCACCACGTGGCGCAATCCCGTTCATTTCATCCGACCGCCAAAATTCACTCAAAAATATTCTTTGTAAAAAAAAAAAAACCCACAAAATGGCGCCGAAATTTTGATCATTTTTCTCTCTTTATTTTCTCTTCTCTTTGATTTCTGATCTTTGATGGAAACCGACGAGATTTTCTTCTGTCGGAGCGGGACGCCCTCGCGCGTCTCTCTGCCGCTGACCGTTCGCATGACAAGCTGCCTCTCGAGCTGCTACAGCGAACCAAGCAGGCGTGCTTGCGTGGCGAGGAGAAAGCTCAGCTGGATCACGCTGCAGGGTCGTCTGGTCAGCGTGGATGCAGCGACGTCGGTTAGAGTGGTTGGGCCGGGGTTGAGCGGGGAGGAAATCGTGGCGTGGGAGATGTTTAGCCCTATTCATAGAGTTCTGCTGGTGGCGATCGTGGCCGCCGCGACAGCGAAATCTAGAGCTGCTCAGAAAATCAGAGAGCTGAAAAGATTGGTTGATTTGAGGGTATTTGTGCTTATTTTTGAATGAAAATCTCAAATTACTTTTTTGTTATATACTTATATATGAGCTAGACTATCATACTAACGTTAGCATTTCGGACTGAAATGTTAACGTCTCAAATTTTATGTTATTGGGTCCGAAATCATGATTTATGGTGCTCAATAAATTCTTTATATGAAAATATTGGGGAATACAAAATTTTTTCATTTTTAGAGTTTTCTAAGTATTTGTTTTGAATTTTAGAAAATAGCTCATAAATATTAATAAAATATTGAAGTTTTTACATGCTATTTTCAAAAATGCAAAACAAATACTTAGAAAACTCTAAAAATGAAAAAATTTTGTATTCCCCAATATTTTCATATAAAGAATTTATTAAGCATCATAAATCATGATTTCGGACACGATAACATAAAATTTGAGGCGCTAGACCGAAATGCTAACGTTAATATAATAGTCTAACTCCTTATATATATATAGCACCAATGTGATAAACTGATAATGCTTGTTTATACATAATTTTAAAAAATCTGAAATAAATAGTTAAAAAACTTCAAAAATGGAAAATTTTTGTATCCCAAGTATTTTCATACGATGAATTTAATGGGAACCATAAATCAAAATTTTGAGTATAACAAGATATAATCTGAACCGTTAGCATTTCACTCTGAAATGCTTACGTTTAGGGTTTAGGGTTGAAGATTTCAGACTCTGTATACGTAGCTATTTGAATAATTTTAGTTATTATGTTGTATGAACACACCACTGTTATAGAAATTTCCTAATTGAAATTGAATTGTTTGAGATGATTGAAGATGCAAAAATTACTTTGCTTATATATAGCTAATCTAAAAGCATCTGTGCATATCAGATGTTTGTGATATTGACCTTAAGGTATTGGCATCTAAATTTAAAATGAATGTTTCTGAAATTTCCTTTGAATAATAAGTTTGATTCATCTCCCTTCTCACTTGCTTCCCCAGGATAGGGCTTTGGAAGCCATGCAACTGAAGCTTGATGGTTTGTGCCAGGAAATGATCTCCATTCAGGTACTTAGCGTTAATTTACGTTCGGTTTTCCTAGTATAATTTTCATATATTTCCAAATTATATATACATCATGCTTTCCTTTTTACTTATAAATGTAGGACACAGTCGGAACCGGGCTGGAAAATTCTGAGAAACCGCTTGATAACAGTGATCTGACAAACTTGGTCGAGCAGGAGGAGAGGCGCATGTCCGATCTGTCTGATTTTTGCTGGAGCGTTGCTTCCTCTTTCGACAACAATCAGGTTAGAGCTCAATATGTTGTTAACCTAACTCATTTTATTACGCAATCGTATTATTTCTTATAAGGTTTTTGTTACCTAAGACGCAGCTGAGCTCCTTGGCATCGGAACAAGAATTGCACAACCTTCAAAAGGAGTGTGAAGAGAAGGATGCGACTATCAAGGACTTGGTCTCGGCCGTTGAAGCATCCAAAATCGCCGATGCAAAGGTGCATTTAAATTTGATTTTCTAAATACTAGTTATTTTTCAATTAGTAAAATGTTGATTTGTTCCATAGAGGATAACTGAGCTTGAGGAATTGGTTAAAAGGAAGAACCTGGTGATCGCCAAATTGAAAAAGGATATGGCAGTCTTGGAAAGAATGGTATGTTAAGTTTTTGTTGTTCTTAAATTTCATTGGTTAACATTCAGTGGAAGAACTTTTCAACTAATCAAAACAATCACAGGTCATTGATTTCACAAGATCAACAAGGGTTTCTCCTGTTCTTTCTTCGAACTCAACCAAGGAAGAAATCCCCGTCATGGTAAACAATATTTTGTTCGATATGAGTAGCTCGAGCTCCTCTGCGGACTCCGAGTCTCCTTCTGCATCCAAAGAAAACCCATTTGATGATACTGTTGGCGTAGCACCTCGTCAAGAACCGGTGACTACACAAAAGAAAATACTGAGGCAGATGTCATCTAAGAGAACTGAACCAGCAACTGAGAAGCAGACAAAAGGGAAAACTGAAACCACAGGTGCTGTTAGGCCAAGGAAAATACCTGCTGCTTCTTCTGAGAGCTTCAAGAGGACCAGAAGAGGCACCCAGCATGAGCCCAGAAGTGTCTCTCAGACTCAGAGAAGATGGCTTTAATTAAGTAGCAGTAAAAGTATAACTTTATAGTCAGAAATATGTATGATTGTTTGCTTAGTATGTTCTGATACTGGTGAAGGAATAGACTAACAGTCAATAGGAACTATATTTACCCCAATTTTGGTGATGCCAATTAGGGATCTAAATAGCTCAAAGAACCAGAGGAGATAAAATACAGTTTATTGTTACTTGGCCTTTGTTGTTTGAATGATGAGCTTCTGTATGAACTAACTCGAATCCAGCAGGAATTTTATATACTCAATCTATAATGCAAGTCCAATCCGGTTGGTAAATTCCACAGAAATAGAACCATCATCTCAAAGTCGAAATCCAGGGTACATTTGTAAAGTGAGTTAATATACGTCCTACACTTCTTGCTCTCTAAGAATATCTAGGGCTGCATAACGTGGAGAACGACCACGAAAATGTATAGTTTCATTTCGTTTAACGAAATAAAAAATTGTTTCGTTTTCGTTTCATTTGGGACGAAACGAAACGAAAGAACGAAAATAATTATTTGACAGTAGTATTTTTCTGTTAAATTGGAAAACGAAATGGAATGGATCGTTTCATTTCATTTAATGAAACAAAAAATCATTTTGTCGTGAAACAAAATAACGGAAAACGGTATTTCGTTTACAGCCCTATATCCAATTGATTTTGTATCCTCTACTGCACAGTACTGTACTATGCAGTTCAGGATTCATCTAATTGTTTTGAGATCAGTGCAATCATGCATCTCAAAGAGTTAGGTGATGATCCAAAGGTTCAAAATCCACACCAGACAGTGCTGCACAATAGAGAATGAGCACTCTATGCAAATACATCTTTCTATAATTTTATCAAACTTGTAAAAAATATAAGAAATAATAATGGTCGAAGTCAACCATCCCGCTTTCCACATCATCACATCCATCGAATACGAATTTATGTACAAAATAACTCGGGGCACACATTAAGCAGGTCCCAAAATCTGCAAGATCCAAACAAACACACACAGTTTGTAAAGAAGTTTGCCTGTCAGATCGTAAAATGAGCTCAAGAAGAAAATAAAGAGAGGATTACATAAAAAGTATCTACAGAACTTGAGAGACAAAACTGTAAATATACATGCCTTATTAGCTATGCAAACAATAGAATCGCATATGAACAGAGCTATAATATACAATGACCATCCCTTCAATTCCTATAGCCAGAACCCAATTGACAAAAAAAAAAAAAAGGATATAACAATAATAATAACCAAAAAGGATATCACATCATGAACTAAAAAAAAAATAAAAGAAATTAAAACGGAAAAATTCAAAACAAAAACCTATACCAATTAACAGGTCAAAACTACGGGTGATCCAGGAATGTAAGCCCTCAGGAAACTGTTTGGATAGTGATGGATGGAATTTTTTTATGTAATCTACCCTTCAAGTGCCTAATTTTTGCCTCAACCCTGGCTGTAAATCCTATCTTCGTTTTTTGTCGTGCCTTTGACCTCTCTCTCTTCCACATATCATGATCCTCTAGATCCTTCTTATAATACTTGATTTCCTGGATCACATGGTGATCCAATGGGTTGCATGCACGCTGATATGATATGTGTGCCAAATATGGTAAATTACAAACTACTGCAATCAAAAGAGTAGAAACCCAATATATGGCTGCTGGACCTAACGCCTCTGAGAGGATTTTGAATGCATTGCCGGATATCAATGGAGAAGCTGCACCATAGGCAAGGAGGAACAGGTACCAGGTTGCAATACTGCCCCAGACAAAGAGATGTTGTATCCAAGTGAAATGGGACATGGTTAAGGCGATTTGGATATTTACAGCCCAGATAATGCATGTGAACATGGCAGTACCGACAGCAGCCATATCAGCAGTTTGCCCGTCAGATCGGAAGGCAGACTCACTAGAGAAGATTGAAATGGAGAGGAAGTATAGCACTAGGGAGGAGTAGAGGCCATTACCCATCCACCCAAGGATGCGGTACCAGTCAAAAAACAGATTCTTCGGGCCCTGCTGGTACAGAGCAGGAAACTACATACCAAAGGTAAACAATACAAGTTTGTTAATATCTAGGGCATTTAGGGTCTAAAAAGGATATAGAACTAAAAATTTTAATTCTAGGTACATTTAAATAATATTTGTAGCTCAAATAATTATAACATAACTATAGGGCACATTCTACATCCCCCAGATATAACTACAAAAGCTTGTGGTCAAAATAATAATAATACTTTTTGGACAATTGAGCTAAACTGCTAACACAGGTGGTGGAAGCAATAATATGACAAATCTGCAATGATGGCTTATTTATATAGTTGGTCCAGATTCCCATTAAAAATTTAGTTTAATGCTGCTCTAAACTTTTTTCTAAGTTATCACTGGAATCCACTAGCAAGAGATGGTAATTAAAAAAAGTGGGTCATGCCATTACCTGTAAACAAACATCTGATGACACATCTTGCTCAAAAGCACCGAGAGATATAACTGGCAAAGATGTCAGAACCACATTGAAGAGAAGCATGTACCAGTCATCATAGACTGATTGGCCAGAAAATCCGGTATAAGCCTCAAAATAGAATATTGTCAGGCCAAAGGCTATGTTCTTGTAGAAGAAGTAACATATCTGCCCATCATAAGAAACAGCATGTTAGGGCATTAGAGGAACTCAACTCTTGAGTGGTACAAACCACACATGTTATGACAATAATTTTACAAATTCCATACCATTTGAGCAATTCTTTTGTAGCACCAGTGGCCATGTACAACAAGAAGCCGCTCAAGAAACCGAAATTGGGATATAGAGAAGTCACTGGCCATAACAGCCTGTGCAAATTGTAGATAAATATATAGATAGACAGACAACAAAACAAATGAACATAAAAATATTCTTAAGAAAGGTGATAGTCTCACATTACACTACTAGTTTGCTTTGAACATGCACACTTGAGATATGTTGAAATCTCAACTGGGGCAACCATTAGATGAACTTCAAAATTGAGGAATAATTTGAATACTAACTTGCACCATATTTGAACTTATTGATGCTAAAAGAACTGATTATTGTGACTTCTCTCAAGTCTCAAATAATAGTTCTAGTTGTATAAGTTTAGATACTTAGGCTCTGCTCCAGAGGATGGGAAGGGATGGAATGGGAACAACGCTCTTTCAACTTGCTCCTGAGTTATATTTAGGAGGTGAATGGATGCGAATGGAGGTTAAACCCGTTACTTATTTTCTCAAATATTGTAACCTCTTAAATTGGGGTGTAAATGAGTTAACCTCCCTCTTAGTTCCATTCCATTCCCTTCAAACTTGGGAGCACAGCCTTAGTCTCCCAACCAGCATTTTTCTCAGCACAGATCTGCAATTTTAGATGAGATAAGACATAGATCTAAAATTCTTTACCTGCATTCCTTCCACGCCACTTATACCAACACCAATATCAGCTTCCTGAATCATGCCAACATCATTTGCACCATCTCCGATTGCTAGTGTTGTCTTACCAGTACCTTCCTTCACAAGCCTCGTCACCTAATAAAAATAAATAGGGAAACTGAATATTAGCTCAAAATTTAACATGAAACTACTAAAAATATATTGAAAGTAGCAATTTATTCTTTCTTAATCACAGTTCTGAATCCCACCGTCCTATAAACCCATCAACAACAAGCAAATACTACATTTTAGTAAATATCAAAACTAACAAGGCAATAGATAAAGAATTTTATTAGATGAACCATACCAGCGCTTTCTGTTTGGGGGACACGCGGCAGCATATTACGGAGGCACAATTAATGGCAAGTTCAAGAAATCGAGCCTTCATGTCATCATTGAGGGCATGCGTCAATGCCTTACCATCTATAATTAAAGCAAAGGCCGCGTGTGGATCCCGCTCAAGTTTAACCATCTGAATGGCATTGGAGATCTGGAGGGAGAGGTTCTCCTCTGCTGCCTGCTCAGATAAAAGCAAAATCTACCACATCTAAAGTTCCTTATTTGTGTCTTTGTAAGTCTTCACTAGCCTACCTACCTACTCTCACCCACTCAGTCAGAACCCAATTTTCCTGCTTTTGGGGCTTACAAGTAAAAGTCATCAACCTTGTTGTTGTTGTTTTTTGTTGTTTTCATTTTCTTTTTTTTGGCAATGGGAGGAATGAAAAGGGTATAACGCCACATCAAGAGACATGATCTTTGTCTACCTTCCTGCTTATTTACCCTTGCATTTTCCTTTTATCTTTAACATATAATTGTTTGTTGTCCAATTGAAGACATGATCTTTGGTAGAGTATAATATAATTTATTTATTCATATTCCGTGTCCTCTCATCCTTTTCTGTTACTAAAGAGTGAGCAGGATTCATTTGTTTGTTTAAAAAAATTTTAACACGAGCAGTTGACCTAAACTGGTGAACCATAAACCTGGTAAGGTTTGATAAACCGATAATCCATGATGCACTGACAAATAGTCAAGATGGGTACTTTTGTCTTTGCTCATAAGGACATTGATGCAAAGAAAATTGCAAAGTCCTTTGTTGGCTAAGCAATAAAAAATTTCTCCAAAGATAGACCAGATAAAGTTCCCTTCCTCAATTGACTTAGAGAAGTAGAGATGTACACAAACTGGTACCTTTTTAGCATCCTTTTGCGCTGGATCACTTGGTGCAGTAGATAAACAGATTTGTTTCATGCCTTGTCTAAGTAAGCTGCAAGCATATCTGAAAAAAAAAAATGCCAGTAATGAGATAATCAAAAGACACTATGACGGATTAAAATACACTTGCACATTGAGATCGATAGGATTATCTCCTTCACCGAAAAAGATCCTATAGTCAAATTCACTTTAGCAAACTTGAAAAGTGGAAGTATAGTTCAGAGTACAATTGAAATTATAACTGCTGACTGCAGGCTACAAGGTTGTACAATTTTGCTAATGAATTTAGATATTTATAGTACCCGATGTTAATCGCCGTTTCCATCTTATCACCTGTCAGAACCCAGATTTTTAGACCAGCTTGAGCCAATTTATCTATGCATTGCGGCACCTGGAAGACAAGAAAAGGTTATCTTACAAGGCAGTATCTGATGTAAATGATTTAGTACTGCATATTGAATAAAGAGAACCAGGACTGCAAAATTAATCCCTTCTGCTGAATCCTAAATCTAACAGCTCTTAAGTCCATACAGCTTTTCATTTTGAAGGATTTTTTTTCTCAAATAAAAAAAAAAGATACAGATAGATAAATAAAGGAGAAAATTCTCTATTCAGAAACATAAAAAAAGATGAGGATAATATTAAACCTCAAACCACCTGCAAATAGAAAAACACTGCATTACAGCTCTATGCAGCCATTGAATATTGGATTTCGGCTAGCATTGAAAATATGACTACAAGTATGTTCTAGGGACAACTGAATCACTACTTACTCCTCGTTGCAATTTATCCTCTACAGCTGTAGCTCCCACAAGAATTAAATCCTTCTCCATTAATTCAGCGACACGCTCCAGCTGCATCTCTCTGTCGGCTCCTATTGAAGTTTTAGCTTTAACAAACTCGGCATTCCAGGCTGAATATTCAGATTCTTCCAATACTCTGTAGGAAAGTGCCAGGGTACGCAGACCTGCTTCCCCGTACTCGCTCAGTTGCCTTGTAGTGTCTACCTCAAATGTTCTCCCATTCTTGGAGAGCCTCTCAAATATGATACTGTTAAGTGTAATGCAGAAAGCTGTTTTAATGTATGTGTCTTGCAAACATATTAGGCATCAGCAATCAAAATATTAGTACCTGTCAGCTCCTTTGCACAGAAGCAGAATTTGGCCAGATTCATCACGCACGATCACTGACATTCTCTTTCTTTTGCTATTGAATTCTAACAAATTCAAAACTTTGAATTCCCTAATATGCAATACAAAACAATAAATAAATATATCTCATTATGTCTTTGATTTATGATCTTCCTTGCTAAGGTAAATAATATTTGTACCATAGTTGGTATCAGTCCATATCTTCATACAAGAAGAACTGGACACCAAGTAACAGAAATTGCGAAATTTAAAAAAGCCCTACAAAAATAATTAGCCAGTAGGTGTGGTAAACTAAAGAGAGCAACCCAATCATTTTTCTTTGCTTCAGGAGCTCAAATGCATATACAATAAACTATAACAAAGTATTAGACAAATGATGTTACCTTTCAACAGGGTCATCGGCAGGAGAATACCTCTCTCTGACAAACACACTCGATTGCGTCCTCTTGCAAAACTCAAACCCAAATTCTCTAGCAGCCACTAAGAATGAACCTTCATCAGGTGACTCGGCTTCATAGGTGAACCCCCCTGTCTCCTCATTGAACTCAGGTATTGCCGTATGGCACAGAGCAAGAATTCTAAAGAACATCAAGATGGTACCCGAGTTTGGTTCCTGTGTCCAGTTCCCATTCATTAATCGATCATCCTCAAAGTTAAACCCCTTTATTGTAGACTTTCTAACCCTTTCAAAGGCTGGGGTCATGGGAGTGCCTGGTTCAATTTCAATTTCAGATGTACCTGCCAGAATACATTTTAGTCCATGTGTTCATTGGGTTGTCTTTCAACTACATTTTGTGTAGGTGAGCAGGTTTATTTATTGACTTGATTCTAGTGTATATTTATATATAACTAGCTTTCTACAATTTTTGCAATATATAGCCATATTAACAATAATCCGTATTTTTAGTTTTCTACATAGCCTGTTACAGGTCAGGAAGGAGGAGGATTCTGATAGACTGGTGTTATTGGGCATGGAAACAAAGAAAATGACTGGTGACCAAACAGAAAAATTGTGTCAAGGTAAATTTGCAATTGTGCCACTGTATTATCTCTAAGAAGATAAACAATAAAGACATTTCTGTTGAATCATTAACAGCAAGTCCTGGAAAAACTTTTTATTCTTTAAATGTAAATGCCATCAACAAGAGTAATTTGCAAGGAACACAAAATTGTTGTAGGTGTTATGCACGAAGGTATATAATTTATAGATAAATGAGAATCTGAGCTGGAAATTTTCCTTGTCAAGTGAAAAAATCAATAAAAACATGTTTTACTAACATCTTACCAAAGTCATTTTGTGACGCCATATGCTTTGCAGCTGCTATCTCAACCTCGCTTGAACCCACTCCATAAGAAATACCGGCGATGGAGCATTTCAAGAAGTCCATCTGGTTACAAGTTAATGTACCGGTTTTGTCTGACAGGATGGTGTGTACCTGCCCAAGCTCCTCATTCAAATTTGAGGTACGGGCCTGTGCTGGGATGCCAGTTTCCTCATCATACATGAGCAAATCTTGATTTATGAACATGGCTTGTAGAACTTTCACAACCTCAATGGAGACATACAGTGATATCGGGATGAGATATCCATACAGAATCAAGGCCGTAATCAAATGGAACAGTCCTGAGAGCGCTGGCTTTCTTGGGTTATACAAATCAGTAGTGTTATCGGGCTCAAGAAACCACCAATTGGGCA
The DNA here is from genome assembly GCA_030179965.1 of Cyperus esculentus. Taxonomy (NCBI): domain Eukaryota; kingdom Viridiplantae; phylum Streptophyta; class Magnoliopsida; order Poales; family Cyperaceae; genus Cyperus; species Cyperus esculentus. The sequence continues at coordinate 2,646,744 of JASGLE010000030.1, forward strand.
TATAATATTTTGTGTTCACAGCAAAACCAACCGAGCTAATTAGGGATATCAACACAAGTACACTGAACAAGACATAGATAATTTTATCCATCTTCTTTTCTATGCCACTCCTCTTCGACGGCGAGTCAGTCGAATTCTGCATCACCTTAGTATCATGCCCCGTAAAAATCACCACACCGTAAATGTACTGGGTATTTCTCAATTTCGAGTCCCGCAGAAGAATCTGATTTGGGTCAAGCGCATAAACTTGCCGTTCATACTCAAAATTACCCACAAAAGTATACAAGCTCGGGTTCGGGTCCTCGCAACGAATTATCCCTCTAAAATCCTTAAATGCCTCGTCTTCATCTAACGGCAATGTCACCTCCAGCGACCTCTTAACCTTGAGATTTGTCTCGCCGTCTAAATTCATGGTCTCTACATAGCAAATACCGTCCTCGTAACTGGACGACAAGAGGAGCAAATCGGCAGGGAAGAACTGGTCCTTCTCGACCTTAACCACATCCCCAACCCTCAATTTCTGCCAGTGCTTGTACCCGAAAACCCCGCCCTCGGACTTGTGAATCGCGACCTTGCGGCCGTTCACCTTCATGTCCTGGATGAACCTCCTCCAGTCCTCCAGCGCCTCCTTCGCCATCGACAGCCCAACCACAAACGCCAGCGGCGCGATCATGCTGACGGCCGAGAACGGCGCGACCGGCGTGAGCGAGAGGATCGCCGCCAGGAGGAAGTACACATTCGCCACCCGCCGGAACTGCTCGAAGATCGCCTTCGGCAGAAAGGTAACAATGTTATACTTCGTCGTGGATATGTAATTGGTAGGGTACCGTAAGGGTTTCTTGCGGTGGAGCCGCGGCTGGTTGCAATGCACCACGCGGGAGAACCCCGGGCCTCCCAACGACGCAGCACCGCCACCGGCGTCGCCGCCCGCGTCGAGCTGCACGCTCGGCCGGAGACAGGAGAACGTGTACAGCTTGCTCCATCGCAGCCGGTCCCTCTTCCTCCTCCCCGTCCTCGCCATCTCTTCTACGATCGATCCCCCCGAAACCCTCAGTTCCCGATCCCTCCGCGGAATGCGGCCATCGCAATCGATTAAAACGCGATTAGAACGGCAATAAAACGCGAGTCGGAAGGGAGTCTTTGGGATTTGAATTGTTTTTGTTTTAATGCGTTGGTTGGTTATTTGGGTTATTATCGAGAGAGAGCTGCTATAGAGAGGGAGGTGGGAATGTGGGAAGGATGATCGGAGGAGGGAGGAATTGGGGGTCAGCGTGAGGTCGGTGTCTCCGTTTAAGTGTTTAATCAATGAATGATCGATTAAAAGGAAAGGATGATAGAGAGAGGGAAGAAAAGAACGAAAGAAAGAGGAGCAATTTCTTCATTTCCTTGAGTGTGCTCATCCCCTGACTTACTGCATTGTGCAGTTCACACCGTCAGCATTGGATCGTCTCGAGAGCCGCGATGGAACGAATCTCGAGACGATCTAACGGCTGAAATTGTGAACTGCACAGTGCAATACAGCAGGGGATATGATGAATTTGTGTGTTGTGTGTTTATGAGTTTTGCTACTTTCTTTGCTGGGCCATTATTATTATAAAATAAGAAGTTTATTTAATTAGTTGTAGACTTGTAGATAATATTGATTTTTGTATATAGATTTTTTTTATTTTTTCAGTCATTTCACGTTTGGAAAGAACACAAGAATGGTTTTGTAATAATCATTATATATATTTAGTTTACGCGTAGCTTGAAGGAGTGATTTTAGGTGAGCTCTGACCGAATGCTTCTTCTCCGAGTATGTCGATTGTTTATTTCCTTGTTTATTTGTTTATAGTTGGAATATTTCATAATTGCATCCTCTTATTTTTCTTTGTCTTCGGTTAGTTTATAAATTGTGTGTAACAAATTTGCAGAAGTTAAAATATTGCAAGATGCAATAAATTAAATTCAATTTACAACTCGCATTTAGTATTTTTATAGACGTTAGTTTAATAAATCTATATGAACAACAAAAAAAAACAATATGTCAACAAAATTACTTTTTTATACTTATTTATTATATCAATGTTTGTGAGATGAACTGCAATTTGTCAAACTCGTTGGACTCATCCAGCTTAACATTTTTTTTCTGTTCAACTGGTACCCATTTAACTTCAGCTTAACCATTATCATATATTTACCCGTCAAGTTAATGGCCAGCGAACAAATATCAGCATCCCAAAATTCATGATTTAATAATTCAATAAAAAATATATGATAAATAAATTAATATATGTTAATTAAAAAAAAAGTACACATAAAATGTAGAAAATAAATTATCATTGATTACTAGATAAACTATATTACATATTAAGTATTATAAATTATAACTTATAAGCCATAATAATAATGATTAATAGTAAAGTGATGATGATAGCGATAACCATATAACATATAGTAAAAACAATAGAAATAATAAGAGTTATGTTATGGTGCACCGCCGTGTAAATAGGGTTTTTGCACCACCGTTTTCAAAATCTCGCAAACCGAACTTTAAATATCAATTCTAATTGAACTAACACATTATACATATTGAAATATGGTGGAATACCAAATTTTACAATTTTTAGAACTTTTGAACTATTTTTTGGATTTTTGAAAGACGGACCAAAAATAAAAATAAAATAATGTCATTTGGATATCAAAAGTATCCGTCTTTGAAAAATCTGAAAAAATAATTAAAAGGTTCTAAAAATTATTAAATTTGGTACTTTGCATAATCTCAATATGTAGATTGTGTTGGCCAAATCGGTTTGGTTATCCGACTTTTGGAAATTGAGATTCGATGGCAGTGCAAAAACACGTTTTGCACCACGGTGCATCATAACATAACTCAAAATAATAATATACTTTAAAAACCATGCACGTAATTTCCTCGGTAGTTAAGATACTGATCAGCAAAGCAAATAAAGTTAGGAACGAACTTTACATTCAGTAGATAAGTAAAATATGTTTTCATTACTCATCACTCCGTTCCAAAAACTGAATTGGGATAATTAATAAGCTATCGACGTCAAGTCATGAGCAAATAGTCTGAGTCTCATGTCCTTTGGGACAAAAGGTCTTTATCAGCAGACCCATTTGATGTTACCCTCAAAAAAAAAAGACCCATTTGATGTCTCCATTTTCCATTAGAAGGTGAGATTGTTATCTGTATTGTATCCCAACGCGCTTTTTTGCACGAGAAGTGAGATATTACCTTACCGGAAAAAGTGCAAAGAGATCTTCCTTTCGTATGAAGCTTCCAAGCAAAGGAAACGACGAAACTCGCTCGCAATTGAGTCTGCGACTGACTCAGTGACTTTGTGCATTTTTCACATTATATTTATTGGATAAAATGTTACGCCCCTAACATTTGGGTCGGCATCTGTTGAGATCCAAAACCAATCTCAGGCCTCTGATATCCCGATCCGACGGTTTTCAAAGTCTGTATCTGCTGAGTCCGGATCTCGCGGTCCCTGAGAACCGTCGGATCGGAATCTTAGGACCCTGAGATCGATTTTGGATCTCAGCGGATACCAATGCCCTGACATTTGCCCCCAACTATACGATGTGCTGGCATATTACTGCCCATTTAGAACGTTTTTGTAAACTGGTATCTCAAGTTGATAGTTTTGCAAATTTGTAAACTGTCTTTTAAAATGTTTACAATATTTTGTAAACTGTCTTTTTGTCCTTTAGAACATTTTGTAAACTGCCCATCTCTTCCCAGAATTTATTTAGAACGTTTTGTAAACTGCTCATCTCTTCATAAAATTAATTTAGAACGTTTTGTAAACTGCTCATCTCTTCCCAAAATTCATTTAGAATGTTTTGTAATCTGTCTTTTAGAAATGCCAGCACATTAGTACCTGCGGGGGCAATATATGAGGCGTGGTATCACTACCCTATATTTATTATGCTCCTAGAACTGCAATGCATGCAGCTGGCGTGGTGCCTGTTTTTCCTCAATTGATTTGACTGAATTGCTGTTTAAGAGGAAGGATTCATTATTTCATTGAAAATCTTTATTATTACTAGAAGCATATTCACACGTTGCTGCGTGCAATTTTAATTTTCATTCAAACTAAATATGGTGAAAGAATCGAAGAGAAGAGAAGAAATAAGTTTGTAACTTTAGCGGTCAATGTTTTAAAACGTTGGTAAAAAAATTTGCCACTTCGATTTTGTGCTGAGGCAGAAATGGAGAGGAACACAATATGAAATGGATGCAATGTGAGACTTCCATTATTTGATGGATGGAAATTAAGATGAGAGTTAGACTATGACTATTAATAGAAGGTCTAATCTTTAGCTTCTTTTTAAGGAGTACAGATAACAATCTTGACAATGGTTGATTTTAAAGCTTTGTAAAAATTTATAAAAAATCTTAAAAATGAAAAAAAATTTTGTTGATGCATTACTTAACTTATTGATTAATAGTGTTTCAAATTTCAACCAATTTGAACATTGTTTTATGCCTTATCAAAACTTTGCACATTTTTTAACGGTTGTAATTTAACGAATATTTAAAGAGCTATCAAATATCAGTTAAATTGAATATAATCGGAAATATAATCAATCTACAAGTTAAACAATACTTCCGTAAATTTTTTTTTTCTATTTTTAAGATTTTTTATGAATTCTTACAAATTTTTATAAACAACCATTGTCAAAATTGTCATTATAAGGATTGTCAATGGATCCCTCCTCTTAATTAAGACACAAACATTTAAGGCCCTGTTCGCCACTGTGGTTTTGGGCTGGTTCCCCCCGGTCACAGTTATTTTTAATTATGAAGTGTTCTGTGTGCTTCTAGCAAGCCACGACTTGAAGTTTTTGGCATAGATATCAATGTAATTTTGAAGAGATATTGGCCTCAAAACCTGGTTTTGTAAACATTCGGTCAGAGTGGATTTTTGAGACGCTGGCTTGCTGCATTTCAATCTCTGCAAGCCACAACCATAATTTTGTCAAAACCAGGAAAAGCTACACAAGAGAACGCGGCCTTAATAAATCGGCAATTGTTTATTTTGATAGTTAAAAGATAAAAAAAAATCTGATAATAGTGTGGAAGCTATATATATTAGCATGTATTTCATTAATTGAACGTACATCAGATGACTTCAAACTTTCATATTTATGGGAAAATGATAATAAATATTCCCTGTTGTTTTACTCCAATCCAATGACACATCTATAAATTTGTACTTGACAATAATCATTCCCTGTTGTTTTACTATCATTGATAAGAAGGTATTTAACTATTTATTATGAACTAGGGTCTTGGCAACGTCTTAATTTCAAATTTCAACAACGCTTAATTAATTCCTCTGTCTTAATTAAAAAATAAAAAGGAAAAAAACTATTAAAATGTGATTTACGTTATAGGTTGATTATGTACGTTTGGCAAGTCTAATATAATTTGATGTTCCATTAAAAAAAAAATGAAACAATTATTGCCGTAAATTTAATTATGTCTCTTATTGAATGGTTTAATTAAGGTGTTTGAAAGTTCATAATTAATGTTTCTCATATATGTGATGTACTGATGTGCAATATATTATATGTAAGTTATTTTAAGTTCCGAAATTTAAATTATAGTTTATATTTAATTGTTTGTCAAACTAATCCATTGTCGAATAATTATGGATCATCAAAATTCCGATTTTGAAATTTATAATTTATATCTAATTGAAGTATTTTATGTTTATATGGTCAGTAGTAGGCTTGCATCAATCATTTTATTACGCGCTACAACTCAATTGTACTTGTATATATTTTTTTTGAGTCAAACTAAATCATATTTTATTTCCTTTTGTCAACGAATCAACCTCTCAAATTTATTTATATTGCGTACCAATATTTGATTGGTTATCTTAGCATGAAATTTAATTAATCATGTGGGAGTTTATTAACTAATTAAAAAGGTAACGGAAGCGCTGACAATTTTATTTTTCTTTATTGTGCATGATGTAGAATATTAATATATGAGTGATATAATGGGCTAATGAAACGATCTTCGCAACACTTATTGTGAACCATCCACTCTAAATCCAACGGTCAGCAACTCCGCACAGAACAAACTTCCTTTCAGCGAATGGACTTACAACTTCACTTCCGATTCCACTGAACCGTCAGATGAGGTCACTACGGCCCCTATCATCAAAATACACTAAAGCGAAAGTAGCGGATCCGGGGTGGTAAGCTTGGATCCTTGTTAGTAGTTAGGAGTTACATAGGAGTCAAGACGTGAACACCGCAACTGTCCACTGCCGGACGGATGAATAATTGGTCCTTCAAATTTTAGTGCTGCCCATGTATTTTCTCACTGCCCTTTTTTCTTTTCCTGTGGCACAGTTGCCGTATCTTTTCATGTGGTAGTAAGTAACTACTTCATGTTATGTGTTGAGGCGTTGTAGGTTGATTTGAGTTTTGAAATGACGTTGCCGGGCCCTTGAATGGAAAAGAATGAAATGCTGTCGGCCACAAACTTCTTTCTTATGGTTAAGAAAATAAGAAACTTTTAATTGTAGTAACATCCTATTTTAAAGTATCAAATTAACTTTCATGGTTTTTTTGTTTACTCAATATTGATTTTCATTTTTATTTGAATTTAAAAAAAAAATCCGAAATGAATACATTCAAGAATTATGCATAATCAATACGATAATGTTTGCGTGGTGAGATATGAATATGATCATATGAACATGAGCAGTCATATTTTGTAGTTAATAAATTCGTGCATTCCTTAGAGAGGTATTTTTACTATCAAATATTTATAACAAAAAAAATATAGTTGTTGTGTATTTAAAAAATGTGAATGTGTGGTGAATAAAACAAGTTCGAGTTCCCATGTTTTACTCATCATATATATATATAATTTCTATATCATGCATTGTTATTTTTTTAATTTGATTTTTTTTTTTCAAAAATCTTAACGTCAATGTTTTAAAACATCGAAATTTCATATCTATTCTTTGACAGATGTATGTCCAGCCATGACTTTGTAAAACGCTTGCATTTTAATGTGGCATGCTCAAAATACTTTTATTAATTGTCTAAAATATCCGAATAGACAAAAGTACAAAAGAAATCCCATTGATTGCATGTAGTATTCTTTTTCCCTTTTGAATCGGTCAGCAGGGGCGGAGCTGGCATGTTACAGGTGGGCAATATTTACAAAGCTATGTTTCATCGAAAAAGTTGGACTCCTCTGTGTCGGACTCTGGCTCCGCCCCTGTCGGTCAGCAATAATTTTTATTTGTTGTCGAGTTTGTTTCACTTTTCTTTTTATTTTTCCTGTCCGGTTAATATATATATATATAGTATGTATATATATACATATATAGTGAGGCTATTGCGTTTTACAAAGGGCAGTGAGGTAGTGCGCTTCAGGCCCATATCGCAAAACCGTAGCTTAAATGATCAATCCAAGTTACTCAACACAATCTACATATTGAAATCTTGTAGATTACAAAAATTTTTCATTTTTAGAGTTTTCTAACTATTTTTTTAGATTTTTGAAAATTGTATAGGAAATGCACAAAATTTTGTACATAAAATGGGCCATTTTTCAAAAATTCATAAAAATAGTTAGAAAACTCTAAAAATAGAAAATTTTGGTATGCAATTAAGTTTCATAAAAATAGTTAGAAAATTTGAGCTACGATTTTTCGATACGAGGCCGAAGCGCACTACCTCACTGCACTTTGTGAAGCGCGATAGCCTCACTCTATATATATATATATATAGTTTCACTTTGGGTTTTAAAAAAAGGAATAGAGGAAAGCAATCCTCGCTATACTATTACACATGTGGATATACATTGGAGGATTATTTTGTAGGGTCAGGGGATGAATTCAAATCCCTGGGTATTCCACGGTGGAATGGTCAAAAAACCCTTCTAAAAAGCTACTGTGCGTGGTTTTCGAGACTGCCTGCTACAGTACTGAACATATTTTTCAATACAATTTATGACTACTCTTTGATTTGGGGTGACTGACCATTTCAGTGGATGTGCACCCTCAGGGGATGAGACAACATGTAACTGAAAGTTTGAAACAGTATGGATTGTACTAAGCAACTTGAGAAAAAAATTTCATCCAAAAAAAAAAAAGAAGAAGAAGAAGAATGAGCTCATAGCATGTAATGAATTTGTTTGAAAGATCTGAATTCTAAGTAATGATAGTCTCATTCAAAATGCAAGCAAGTATACAACATACCCATTTTTTTTTTCTGTTTAATTTTGCATTTGATCACATAAATGCGGTTTTCCGATTAATATTAGTAAATTATTTATTGGGCTAATGGATATTATCTTATTCTTATCTATCTACCTCTTTAAATCCAGGACAAACATTCTGCCATGCACTACACAATCCAAAACAGGCCCAAGTAAACTAAACAACTCCCAAAATCCAGGCCCAAAAAGAGTCCATCAATTGCTTAGGCTTGAGCCCACTTCTCCATCAAATGGGCTCCTGTTGATATTGTAGCCCACTGCTTCATCAAATGGGCTCAAATGGGCTCCTGCTGATATTGTAGCCCACTACTTCATCAAATGGGCTCAAATGGGCTCCTGTTGATATTGTAGCCCACTGCTTCATCAAATGGGCTCAAATGGGCTCCTGTTGATATTGTAGCCCACTGCTTCATCAAATGGGCTCAAATGGGCTCCTGTTAATATTGTAGCCCACTGCTCCATCAAATGGGCTCCTATTGGTATTATAGCCCACTGAGCTTGGAATGCATTGAAATCCAAAAACTTTTTTTTTTTTTTATTTTTTTATTGAGTGAATCAGAAGTCAAAACTCAAAACTCAAAAACTCAAAACCAAGTTTTCTTTTCTTTCTGCCTACTGGCAATGGCAAAGAAACCAAAAAGAATAGAATATCCTGGGTATCAGAGTATGTATGCGTCTCCATTTCGCCGAGTAACATATCATATTATCATAATATCAAGCTATGCAAATCCAAGATCAATTCTTCCTTCTCATTGGACATCCAGTTGTACCTTCTAATTCACCAATTAAACAAACGTATACACAATTTGAGTCCGAATCAGCTGTTATTCTTTGAGAATAACAGGACCCTATTTGTCAAACGTGGACCGTTAGATCAAAATGGACAGACCCGATTGGCCCAATTAAGATTACAGGGTTTTTTTTATAGGTAATTAATCGTATCACTGATTTTGATCCAACGGCCCATATTTGAATAACAGGCTAGAATTGAATTCTACACAATTTCAATTGATTAATTAGTATACCACGTTGTGTGCTCTCTCCTTAATTTGAAAACAAATAATTAGTACTATGTTAATGTTAATCTTTAATCTGTATGATTATAAAACTGTATAGTTGACCCCCCCCCCCCCCCCCCCCCCCCCAAAAATTTGTTATCATAAGAAATTAATCACAGCTTGGATCTCACAATCTGGCACCTCTTTTGATCACACAATTGTATATATAAATGGCAATTTGCATCTTGGGAATTTTATCTTATAAGCAGCTGTATGTATCCTAGTTTTGAACTGAATCCATGCAAGATCCAACTCAGCCTCGATCGTCGACCACCGCCTCGGTCTGATCAAGCCACCAATCAGCCCTGAAACCTTCTAAGAGCATCCACCTCCCTCTGCCCATTTTTATATTCCCTACCGGAAGCAATTTGCATTGTTTTATAGTTTCATAGTTTTGTGCAATCATGCAGCTTTGATCATCCCGCCGGAGTTCGTTCATGTCCTCGAAACCGAGCGATAAAAGAAGAACCCTAGCTCCTTGTATAATCCATTGCACCTCTACTTAATTAGATATCACAGAGATTTGACATGGATAGATCGCAGACATCGGATGGTCCTGTGGTGGCGATCGAGAGCATCGGGAGCAGTACAAAGGCGGAAGATTTCGGTTTAGAGTCGGTGCAATCGGGTGATGTGGTTGATGAAATACGTATCAGCGGTTCGCCTGCGGTCAAGGCGCCCTTCAAGGGAGGAAAAGCGGCGGTGCAGAAGATACTGCACGCCGCATTTAAGAGAGGCGACACGTCGGTTGTGGTTAGGGTGAGGCGTGGGCTGCCGGGACACGAGAGGGAGCGCAAGGAGCTGCAGGCATGCCTCGTCCCGCAAGGGAAAAGGACGTACATGCTGCGGTCCGTCTATGACCCGAACCACACCGTCGGCTTCGCCGATCGGACCGAGAGCGAGTGCTTAGCATTGCAAGGTATATATGTTCTTAAATTCATTTCATATTTTTTTTAAATGTGTTTATGTTCGTGCTTAATTACCTTGCTTTAAATTTGCTTTTTTAAACTTCTTTTTAACCATAAATCAAAGAGGTTTTGATTTAATTTGATTTATATCCAAGTAATGCTGTCCCGTTGTTTTAGTTGTTTTCTTACTCTATATATATTTCTTTTACCAAACTATATTCTACAAAATTGAAACTTGAAAGTGCATGAATTGTTTGCGTTCTTGATCCCCAGATTAAAAATCTTAAGAAAATTCAATACACAGAAAATTATGAATTGATTAAAGATATAATACCATGAATGATTCCCCAGCTTTGAAAAAAAAATAATAATAATAATAAAGATTTTTTTTTTTTGAAGTGTAGGGCGATTGCCCTCCGTTTTTTTCCATTAATAAACAAAAAGATTTTTACATAGATATTTACAAAGAGCAGAAGTAGAAAAGAAAAAGAAAAGAAACTACTGAAAATCTAAAAAACAATTTACGAAATGAAAATCAGAAATCCTATATGTACAGAAGTGAAAGTGAAAGAAAAAGCAAATTAATGAATGCTCTCTATTATCCATTTTCTAAATGCTGTTGTTGTAGTTCTATCTTCTTGTTGTCCAGATGAAATCCTATATGTCAATAATAATAAAGATTGCCTCAGACTAGATTAATTATTATTAATAAAATAAAAGTTCATAACTGGCGGCAGCTAAAGATTTTATGCGTTGCCAGGTGGCAGCATACAGGTATTAATTTAAGTATATATGTAAGTTCAATATTAATTATATGATATTGTACAGCTATAGATTTTGTGTCTAAGTAAATTATTGGTTTTGTCGGTAATGACACAACGTCAAACCGATGGAGAGCAATTAATATTTGATTAGCACGACAGGCTTATCGCAAGAACATGAACATCCACCTTTCCAATTTTCCAAAGGTCCTGTCCTGTCCTTTTTTTTTTTTTCTTTTAAAAGGTAAAAAAGTATATATGTAGGCAGTATTTAACCAATGATGATGATAACAGCACATTTTGTGCTCAGAATTAATGTACAAAGATCCAACCTCTATAATACACCAAAATTTTCTTTTAATAAGAAAGAAAAAAAATTAAATCAATCAATTGAAAAAAAATAAAAAATTAAATCAACCAATATATCTTATTTATTGTGCATAATCATCAAAATACTTTTGGATATTAATTTTTTTTTTTCGATGTAATGTTGCAATTCTCTTAAAATAAATAGTTCAAATTAATAATCCAATACCATTTAATTATCTGTATGCATTACATGCAGTTATCTAGTTTTTTTATGATATTAATTTGGAGTCAAATTCTCGAGATGTATGCAAACCCATGATGATACCATCCTGTAAATAGTAAACTATTTCCTTCTTAATTTTATATCATTGACCCCGGATTCTCTTAATTAAACAATTCCATGTTAGATCTCTAATTACAACTTACAATGGAAGTTGTTGACCGCATGCACATAATAATAATGTTGTTCTAACTTCTATACATAAAGTATGAAGTAAACGTGAAGAACATAATTAACAAAAGTACTTGGCAGTATATAATGCACATTAATTATAGTTCAGAAAATATAATAAGATCTCTTCATCACTGCATTCTAATCCATAAAATATAAACATCACTGCTTTAATTCTGGTTTGCCCCTGTTCGCAACCATCAGGTATATCTACTGTCATGGCATGGCATTATCCATATTGGGTGCATTACCATTTACCAGTCCTACTGTTAATTAAAGGTTCAACAAAATGCAAAGTACTTGGACTAATCTAATTAGTGAGCCCTCAGAAAATTGGTGCCATATTAAGCCAGGCATCCTTAATTAAAGATTCTTAATTAATTAAGTCTTCTTCCCTGAAAATGGAGACCTGAATTGCTATTTGCTTGACATATTAGTACCACTGTACCAGTATAGAGGCCAAGTAAAAACAAGAGTTGAATTGATTCATTTACAAAACAAAAATAGAACAAAACTTGCATTCACTGAATAGCTCTATTTCTTGACAATGAAAGGTTCGAGGAGCACACGGCTCGTGTCGGAGCTAACCAAGGCTCTTCAGGACGGGTTCGCGACGTATCCATGGGAGAAGAAGATGAACAGCAAAACCTTGCCTACATACAATCACCCTGTGGGGGGTAGCTTCTTATCCATCCTTGTTTTGCCGAAAGCGCTTGACTCAAACGCTTCCCGCTACGACACCATAGAGGAGACCATGGGAAGGGCACACTCTTGGCTCTTGTCGTCCCGCAAATCCGGCGTGCCTGTCACATTTGTCAATATCCAGACCGAGGCTCTCCTTACTAAGGTACGTACGTAGTTCGATTTGTTATATTTATTGAATTTTACTCCGATACTCCCACCAATAAAATTTTCTTTTTCCATCTGACGATTATAAATGAATATTATCCATCATGAGATTAATCTGTGATCGATAAAATTATCTGGGTGTGAGCATGGAAGTAATGTCCATATTTATTTTAGTTTCAATGGAGTTTGTTTTAAAGGGAATTGTTAAGTGAATTCTTAAATCTTTTTTCTGAATGTGAACAAACAGATATCGGGAGAAACGGCATCTGCAACGGTGAATTCCATAAACGATCTGTCGAACATAACGAACCTCAGTCTTTATGGGTTCGAAGATTACCACGGTGTGGATCTCGGAGTTGTGAAGGCTGTCCGGCTCTGGTACCGCGCAATTGGAGGGGAAGTTCCCCTTGAGATCAAACTCAACCATCAGGACACCAGGCTCGGATTCGCCGTCAGTCGCACTGACGAGGTTATTACTTCAGAAAAATCCCTACTCTATGAACACTAACTAACTCATTTACTTATTTGAATATTTTGTTACGATCGTCGCGGTTTATACAATTTTTCATAGATTACAATATATCATGTTTTTATATGTACATATATAAGTTTGTGATGCTTTTTTTTTGCTGATATGTTCATAGGGTTTCATCTACATTTCATCGGTGGAAGAGGATAGCAAAGAAGATGATCAGGCCCCCTCAACGAGATGCGGTCTCAGAGACCTCTACAAGCGAGCCAAATCCGCGTCGCAATACCTAGTCATCTCGCGCATCGCGCACGAGAAGATGCTCCCGTGGATGATATGCTCCAGCGGGGCAATCCGTTGCTACGACACCATTTCCTTGAGCCAGAAGCTGACTCTGTACCGCAAGGCCTTGCTCCCGTTCACCATCCATGTGCTCTTGTGGGACATGAATGTTGATACAGGATCAGTCGATGGGACGAGAACTGATAATGTACCTGACACACCAACTGATGATCAGGAACCAGTAGAGCCAGCGCCAGAACCGCCCAGTAACGAATTACCCGAGGAGGATGTCGGGAGTATAGAAAGGGAATCGATCGGCGATGTCTCGTTCAGGTTCGAAGATGTCATCCTGCCTAGCAGCTGGGTTTAAAGGACCTTCTTCTATGTGATTTTGTTGTGCTTAACTTTGGATCAAGTTTGCTTAATTATATCGTGACTATATATCTTACAGTAATAAAAGTGAACTCTTCCATTGACATATATAGCAATAATATATGGAGCAGTAGATATATAGCGTCCAATGTTTTTACTTATCCAACCGTCCAACGTATTTCATTTAACAAATATCGTTTTTCAGTGAACATTAATTTATATCTTTCTGATTAATAGATATCATTTTCCGTTGATACATTACGGTTTCAGTAAACATTTATACAGCTGTGTGAAGCACATGGATGTACGTGAGTGTGTCAGACTGTGCGAGAGGGTTGGATGGTTGACCTATTTAATTATAGGGTTGGAATATACATGTTTTCCTAATATATATCAGCAAGCCTGTGCAACACTTTTGTTTCTAACCCTAGTCCCAATTCCAACCGAAGGAAATTAAACCTCAACTTCATGATTTTATTTTTATTTATACCTTTTTTTATAAAATTGAGTGAGTACCTGTCACATGTTCCATTTTTTTTTTTTTTTTTTTTGAGGGTATTATAGAACAAGAGTTGTTCAAAAGAGAAAAATTACAAAATTAAGTCCAGAGCAAAGTATTAACTCTTCCTAAACACCAACCATGTGTCATTATGCCATCAAGTACACAAGCAAGTTCTACAATCTAAAAACCAGTAATTCACTGTTACTGACGTTCTTACTGATATATTTATTATTCATAACAAAGATATTTAAAAGTCTTTTCCAAGTGAAATTCCATCCAATTTAGTGATCTAACAAGTATCTGTTAGCTCTGAATTATACCAACAAGTTGAACTGCAATAATTTATTACATAGATATGAAGATCATAACGCTCAAGAGTTGTGTTCACAACTTTTTGTACATGAGAATGAAAGTGTTTAAGCATCACTTATGATTTCCGACATAGCTCAGGCATCATCATCATCATCCAACATTCTTTTTATTTTTTTGATATGAATTATCTTTCTGAATAAATATGCTCTATATTGTCACATACAATTTCACACACACTTGCACACACACACAGATAATAACAGAAAAAATTTAGACTCCATTGTTAGACCAAGCATTTTGAACTCACATCACATCCCCATTTAATAAAATTACAACTTGCAAATTAGACTTTTCCATGTTTCTCACACCTATAATTTTCATACAACTATAACAAACACTAAAGAAATTAATGACAACTAATGGAAGAAAAAAAAAAACCCAATTTAGAATGCTACTTGTTAGGTTGATTGCTTGCTTAAATCAACAGTCGTTTACCGGAGGTACGTGCAAAGTACCCGACATTTGAGGACTCTATCTTGTACATAGAACCCGGGCATCACCATGACCTTAACTCGGCCTGGTACATGCCCCCTCTGCCTCTCCAAAACAATCTCCTCCATATATACCGAATCGAACGCTCGATCTTCTTCCACCCGCAATACAGCAAGTGGCGGGCTAAAAGAAAATGCCAACAAATGCAACAGCCAAATGCACTTGGCAGCAACAAAAAAGCACTGCAAAAGCTGTTCGGGCCATGGCTTGGACCACCCAAGAGACGACACGATGCAACTCATTTTCTGGTCACAAAACCTACTGAAATCTTCAGAGTAATATTTCGTACCTTTCCGCAGAACCTCGTTCCAGCTGAGGTTTCGCAGCGCCACAAATGAAGAAAATTTATCGTTACATTCTTTCTTCGGGTCGAGATACTTGGGGCACCCGTTCGTGCAAAAACTACAGTTCTCGAAATCCTGGTAAAGGGACTTGTTCAACACCGCCTCTAGGTGGTACAGCACACTCTTTGATGCTCGATTATTGTCACCAATTACGACCTGATAAGGCTCGAGAAGGGCATTCAGACTCTCCAACAAACCGAAGCCATCACATTCTTCAGTCTGGTTGACCAGAGCCTTGCACAACTGTTTCACCGACAAGCGAGCCTCTGACACTACTTGCAAGAAACCCTCTACCATTACCTCATGACTAACTGGTAAATAATTGTTATCTCTCGCAATGCTGATAGATTTGGTTCTTTTGGACAGGTTCGATCGGTCGACTGCCTGGACATTTTTGGCATTTACGGCTTGTTTTAGTGCTTTTTTCAGTTCTTCACAATATGATTCTAAACTAACAAGTTTGCTTGTCAATTCCCCGAGCGAACCTCTCATCTCCGCGGCCTCAGCAAGTGCTGCATCCCTGTTCTCATTTGCTTCCATCAGTTCCTTCTTCAGCGATTCAAGCGAAAACACACCCCATTCTTTCAACAATTGGGACATATTCTCTGACCCCGCAACGGTGTTTGGCGATGAGGCGGACCTGGCTTTCGTCTTCTTCTTGTTTGTTTTATGAAACAGCCATGAAAGAATCTGCGTCTTCTGTGGCTTCTTAATTTGTGCTTGAACTGACATTGGTACGGCAATTTCAGCCTTGTTAATGGTGGCAGGTTTACAAGTGTTGCAAGTGGTTACCGGTTTGAAATCACCAGAGTTGGTCCTGCAGGAGTTGGCTACAAATTCGGAAGCGCTTAGTGAAAGCGGCGTAAGAAGGTGATTCGCACATTGGCTCCGGTTCAGGTTCAGGTTCAGCAGGTGGTGTTCAATGGAGGCTGAGAAAACATTTGGCGGTTCACTGTTCGATGAAGAGAGATTGTTCGGGTTTTCATACTCTATGGACGTCGATTCTTCGTCCCGGGTGAGGGTTTCATGTTCTATTTCCCTTTCCAGCCCAATGCCGCTCCAGTTGTCCGATAAGCTCCTGTTCTCGGGGCAAATCGAGTTGTTTCTCTGCAATGGCTCCCCATAGCTCTACAAATTATGAACATATAAAATAATAAATACAAAGAAAATTCTTGCACTATTTAATAGATGCATAGAGGTAAACATTTTTAATGCTGTAAATTAATAAACTTTTTTTCTTCTTGGTGTTTAATTCATTTGCATTTACAGTTACTAGATCTCTATCTCTACATTAAGTAAAGTAAAAGAGATAGTATTTACTCCTTTTCAGAAGAAACAAATGAAAAAGAACAAAGAGTGTTATTACTAATTTTTAAAAAAAATAAAAAGGAAATAAATATCATTCATGTTGTACTTTTTTTTTTTTTCATAAGAACCAATTTCACAATGTAACTTTACATCTCAATTGAATTGAAGTATCCAACCAAAACGAGTGTGTGGGCACATAACATTGATTGAAGCCATATCCACATATCCAACAGATAATAAATTCAGTACGGAGTAGAGATTCCATCTACACATGTTGTGAATAAAACACCCAACTACCAATATCTATAAAAACAACAAAAAAAAAAAACTCCCCAACTACCATATCAGACAGGAAATAATACCAAACAAAAATTCCAAATTTGAAAAAAAAATAGTAATAATAAGTAATAAATAACGCATCTAGCTAGCACCAATTAATTCCCCAATAAGTCAAAGTTCTTGCCTTTAATCCACAACAAATCTTTCTACACTCAAAATTTCAAAAAACCCACAAAAAAAAGGTGAAATTAAATGTGGTTAAAACCAAAGATTAAACCCAACAATGTGGGCACTTACAGGGGTGAAAACGGGGTAATCTTCAGCTGGGAACTGAGCATGGCCTCTGGAGAGGAGGGCAGGGGAGGCGCCGGGGTGGGGGAGTCTGATGAGGGGGCTGCTGGCACTGCTGCCCTGCAAGAGAGCGGCATGGAGGGCTCTTAACTCCACTGCCTTGGCAATGGCTACCTGAAGCTCCTGCCTTTGCACCCCGGCGGTAGCAAGGTGGGCAGAGGAAGCAGCCATGGAGAAGGAGAAGGAGAAGGGCAAGGGACTTGGTTGATTGATTGATCAAGATCAATTCTTCTTCAAGACCCAACCAAGACTGCATATCAGAGAGGGAGAGAGGGAGTGTTGGGATGCTGAAAATCTAGTGTTGGGTTGCGGTGTAAAGAAGGAAAAGGAATGTGGGGCAGAGTGTGAGAGAGGTAAAAGAGTAAGAAGAATGGATTTGTTTTTTTATTTTTTAGCTTTTTTTTGCTCTGTTTTTTTTTGTGAAAAGAAGAACTAAAGTGTGCCACAGAGAGAGAGAGAGAGAGAGAGAGAGAGAGGGTATGAAGAAAAAAGAGAAGCTAATTATTTTGTCTACTAATACTTGCTTCTAATAATTTGAGAGAGAGGGTATGAGCTAATCTTTTTATACGAAAGTTTTATCTCTTCGAAGAAGAAACATTAGTCTTGATTGTTTAGTTAGATTGATCATGATTGTTAACGTACTTTAATGTCTCAACCCATTAAAACTTAAAGCTCATATCAATTTTCTCAATTTAAGATCCATTACATATTATCTTAAAAAAATATTATAAGAAATAATAATTTCAGTCCAGAGCAAAGCGTGAACTCTTTACTAACTAATAAAAGAGTAAGAGCTAGCGTCCACCTTTTTTACTTATCCATCAGTCTACTGTATTTTTAATGAACGAATATCATTTTTCAGTAAACAATTATATCTTTTGAATCAATAGATATCATTTTCCAGTGAGTAGATACACTATGGTTTTCAATAAACATTTATGCGACTTTAGTAAACACATGGATGCATATCAAAATTGTGAGAGGGGTAGATAGGTGACCTACTATATAAGGGTAGACTCTACATGTTTTTCTTAATAAACTAGAGAAGATTACAAATAATAACATTATTAGTGCATGAAAGAGTATTAAATATTAATGGTGCTTAATCGTGCTCCTGGTTAATGGGTACGGGGCTCTATTATCGGGTACTGGTACCCGTTATCCGGATTCTCTGTGGACTGTAGTTTAGACTTTAGAGTTTTTCAAAAGGTGTGTGGCAAGTTTGTGTCTTTGAGAAGGAAAGAATGTCAGTGACTCGCCGTATGAAGTAATGTACAATTGTTAATCTAGTGGATCAGGACTATTAGCAGAATGTGGGTTAGATCTGTGACGCCATTACAAGTGCATGTAGTAATTATAAAAAATTAAAAACAAACAAACAAATAAACAAAACAAGGATCTCATTTATGGAGGCTTAATGTCTTTTTTTTTTTTAAATAATTTTTTTGCATGCATAAAAGAACATGACATGTTAAAAGTATTTATTTATTTATTTTTAATGGAGATCAGGAGTTTTGATGCTTTTAATGACGCTCGTGATGTCATCATTTAATTAGTGCTTTTAATCAAAATAAAGTAAAACATTTTTATTTTCTTGTAGACTTGTGATTAAATTAATCAAAATAGGTCAAAACTTATGCGTATTAATTTAATTATTACAAATTTACAAAGTAGAGACATATATAATAGGCACATAAAAAATAAAAAATAAAAAATAAAACAATTTAATCCAAATATTCTCCTTTTTTGTTATAAGTATCTATTCATTGTGAATACATATTATTTGATAAGAAAATTTGTTCGACGCCTGTTGAATATATGGAACAATTTACATTTATCAATTTATATATGAGAAGGGATCCAATAACCACAAAATTTGGTACCCTTAATAACCACATTATTATTTATACATAAATTAATAAATCTAAACCGTTAGATGTATTCTAGATCATCTCAATAACATATATATATAAAAAATGATGAAATTTTAACATTGTTTCGATTGCCATCAAGAGAGAAGAAAAAATCATAAAATTTGAACCGTTCATTTTTGTTAATGCTTATTTCACATGTAAATAAAATCAAAATGATATAATTTTTTTATTATACATAAAATTTGATATAAATAAAACATTCCATCAATTAAAATTTTGTTATTTAACCATTAAATATGTATTTATTTGAGATTTAATTTCGTGGTTATGATGGGGTACCAAAAGTTGTGGTTATTTGATCCCTCCTCTTAATATATATACTAGTAAATAGCTTACTCCTTGCTTTCGGCTGAAACTATTATTTTTTATAATAATTTTTTTAAGATAACCGATATGAGCCTTAAATCTTAATGAGATGAGAAATTAACGTACGTCAAAGATGATGATCAATCTAAGTAAATAATCAATGGCTGAGGTTTATTCCTTGGGGAAGATAGAACTTTAATGTCAAAAAATCCAATCTCATTTTATTTTATTAGTAGTAAGGATATAAATATTAAAATGGTGACCTATGGCCATGGAGATCCTGGTTACAGTATTGGATCTCTCCTCATAATTCAATCGTTTTCTTAATCACATACAATACAACACTACAACGGCCCGTGCTTTGGATTTTATCATAAGGTGGCATAATGCATATCCTGGGCATTAATTAATAAACACTTGAGACTCCTTTATTAAGTTTGGTTAACAGTTTAATTCTGTCAAGTAGTGTATACATTTTTTGTTTTGCTAATAAATGGGGCCGAAAGGTTAATAAATTATCATATGAAATTTAACAATTATTAATAATAAATAAGTTACTGATTTGAGTACCGTAAATAAGAAGGAGAAAATTAAAAAAATTAAAATAAAAAGTACACCAACAAATTAATAATTTTGTAATCAATGGACACACCTTAATTAATTATATCCATAAACTATACCCAGCCTATTTTTTTGTAATAAAGGCAATATAGAAATCTATTATTTAATGGATAGCCAAAAAAAAAAAAAAAAACTGTGAAATGCATTTTGGTCACCTACTTTTATTTCATTTTTTCCTTTTTTTTTTAGAAAGAGTAGCAAGCCAGTGATCTCCAATAAACATAAGAAAATAAAAACCAACTGTCTGAGAAACGAAAAGCAAAAATTGATAAACTAAAGTCCTAAACAACCTTACCCTAAAGCACTAATTAATTAAGTAATTATGATCAACCAAAAAATCATAATTCCTAAACAATCCTTACTCCATATTGAATTTTTTTTTGACATCAAAGCTCTATCTTCCCTAAGAAATAAACCTCAGCCATTGATTATTTACTTAGATTGATCACCACCATTAACATACGTTAATGCCCGTTGACGTTCTCAGTCCATTAAAACTTAAGGCCCATATAAATTATCTCAATTTAAGACCCATTACATATTATCTTTAAAATTTATTATAAGAAATAACAATTTTCAGCCCAAAGCAATGCGTAAGATTTTCGGTAGTACCTGCAAAAAAGATCAAAACATAGCTCAAGAATTGCCAAAGCATTAGGTGTCCGTATATCTATTTGTTGGGTATTAGAGAAAAATTAATCAGCATTCACATGCTGCTAAGTATATGGACAAAATGGCACAGGAACAGCATTAGTTGGTCTCGTTTGGTCTCTTCTGACTCCTTTTCTTTATTCTTTTCCTTCTTAATTTGGCGATGCATGAAGAGATTGTTCATTCATTGGTGCTTCTGTGTAGAAATAGACAGAATCACTTCACCACCAACAGAGGAAAATACAACAGATTGTTCTTGGACATTTTCGATTTTTTAATTAAGGTATGTTTCCATCTGCAGGTTTAATGCTCTTATTTATTAACAGTTTGACACTGTGGTACTAATTACTGTATATTATATAGATATAGAGGGACATGTTACGATGTTTTGTAAAGTTGGAGTTTTTTTTGTTTTGTGTTTTGAAAATCTCATAAACGAAAGCTTAAACAATAAATCTAATTGAACCAATACATTCTACATATTGAAACATGATGGGATACCAAAATTTACTATTTTTATAATTTTTTAACTATTTTTCGGATTTTTAGAAAGATGACCCAGAAACAATAATAAAATAATGATGTCAAAAAGTGCTAATCTTTTAAAAATTAAAAAAAAAGCTAAAAAATTCTAAATATTATAAAATTTGGTATTTTGCATGTTTTCAATATGTAGATTGTATTTAGCAAATTAGATTGGTCATTTGACCTTTAAGATATGAGATTTGAACGCAAAGCAAAAAACGTCTCAACTTCGCAAAGCACCGTAATTATATTCTAGATACAGATATATGGGCGTTCTCTTAATATGATGTATTGTTGATGTTTGTTTGTTCCTTCGAGTGTGCCTAATAATTAATTAGGCAGCAAAGCAAAGGGCAGGATTCCTTGCTGATTATAGCAGCAACCTCTGGCAGCAAAGGGGGGAATGTGGGATGTGTTATGTGTGTAGCAACTTTTATCAAAGTTCAGATTTTTTTTTTTTTTTTTTTTTTTTTTTTTTGAAAAACTGGCAGTGGCTGCCAATTTATCAAAGTTTAGATTCGCCGCTGCATTTTATCGTGTTGCATATCGAAGAGTCAAATCATATAGTTTCTTCTTTTTTTAAAAAAAAAATAACACAAATCATATACCCCGTTTGACAAATGTAGTAAGTTAAAGCGGAGTAAAACGTTAAATCACCTGAAATCAGTAGTAATTGGTGGCAGTGAAGCTAGTAAATAGATGAAGTAAAGTTGCTGTAATGTGTAAAATATGTGAAATGTTGGTGATTTAGTTTGCTACACCTTAAATCACTTTCATTTGGTAACTTGAAACACCTTTAATCACCTTAAATTAATTTTACTATACTTTTATTCTATTACCAAACGGAGAGATAGTTCCATAATTAGATGTTCGAATTTGCACCCCAAAGTGATCTCTTTCCTCTCCAAATTCTTAATTGAACTCGCAATATGCAGAGTAGATATACGTAGTGATTTAAAAATGGTCCGGGTAGGTCCTGGTCGGTCCAAATCTGCCCCGGTCCACGGATTCTCCGGTCCATAGGTTCCCCGGTCTACGGGTTTCCCGGGTCACGGGTTCCCAGGTCTACGGGTTTCCCCAGTCCACGGGTTTTCCCAGTTCGGGAAACCTCAGAAAAATTTTGGGGGATCGAGATTGGATCTAGCTTAGGACCGTCCCTCCTGAGTTGCTCGGGTTTCCCAATCCGGGTTGCTCGGGTTGCCTGATCCCGGAGTTATATGTCAAAAAAAAAGAAAACAAAACAAAAAATATATAAAAAATATAATACACCTATTTTATACTACAAAAATCGAAAAATATACTTAAAAAATAAAAAATAATTAAAAATTAAATTATTTGTTTTAAAAAAGTTAGGAAAATAGTATTATTTATATTAAAAATGAAAAAAATTTAAAATTATATTATTTATACTGAAAAATAACATAGAAAATCAGAAAAAAATTTAATAATTATATTTGTTGTAAAACAAAAATTCTTTTTGAAAATAAAATTTAAATAATATTATATTAGTTTTAACATAGGCGGGAAAAGTTGGAACCAAGTCAGTTTACCTCGGGTTATTACCCCGGTACCCCGGGTCGGGTAGTGTCGGACACCGGGTTGCCCTGGGTCCGGTAGGGTCGGGTCCCGGGTTGCCCCGGTACCCCGGGACGGGTAGGGTCGGGTCTCGGGTTGCCCCGATACCCCGGGTCGGGTCCCGGGTTTGCTCGGGTCGGGTTTCCACGGGAATTTTTCTGGGAACATGGGTACCTACCCTTGCGAGGACCGTCCCTCCCGGTCCTCTCGGGTTGCCCCGGTCAGACGCTCAGGTTGGGTCGGTCGGTCCATTTTCTTCGGGTTTCTGGGGTCGGGTTCGGACCTCTCGGGTTTTTTTAAAACAACAGATATACGGTAACGGTACTCCTAAAAATGATGAAAGTTGGTATCTTATAAAATTTTGATACAAAGAGTCTAATGAGTAACATAAATTAAATTATAAGGCAGCTAAAATACAGTTTTTAAGTTAGAAGTATGGAAGGTCTTTGTACTCTTAGAAAACCGTAGATTTACTTTAATATCCAGTATAATATAAACAAAGTTCACTATTTTTGTAATTACAAACCGACTGATAAGAATTGTAATGATCTTAATTAATATACATTCACAATTTTTTTTTCGAAATCTTTGCAGGGCGAATATCGAACTCTCAACCTTTAAATAAACAACAGCCTTAGAACTTCTCTCCTAACTAACTAAGCTATCACCCGTTTTCATATACATTCACAATTTCAATTTCACACAGTACAAAATAACAAAATGTCAAAATGTCAAAATGCAAGCTACCCACGGGCTTCTAAGTTCTAAGAGCTCGATATACGAACCTACTCATCTCTATTTTCTCTCCTGTCGCATTGGAAATCAACAAAATTTCTCAACAAAA
Source organism: Cyperus esculentus (assembly GCA_030179965.1). Lineage (NCBI taxonomy): Eukaryota > Viridiplantae > Streptophyta > Magnoliopsida > Poales > Cyperaceae > Cyperus > Cyperus esculentus. The sequence goes on from JASGLE010000030.1 coordinate 2,670,570, forward strand.
ATTATGGGTCCACTCGCTGGTCTCGAGCAGAACAATGGTTGATTGATTTGTGGTATATTCTGGAATGGATTATGAATATTATATGACTATGGTTTATTGGTTTTATTATCTCTAACAATCCATACGCCTTTTGAGAAACTGGTTCCAGTTAAATTAGTAAACAGAAGAGGAATATTTTTTTATTTTTTTTATTTTTTTATTTTTTGAAATCTTTGCGGCAGCTGCAAAGTTGCAACTAAAGAGGAATGTCAGACCCGAACATTTTACAAATACAAAACAGTTAATTACTAAAAGTGTTTACATTGGTACTTACATGAGGTTCAAATAAATAAAAAAAAAATTACTTACATGAAGTCGCGAAATTTTAAATTGAAAGATATTATTTTGTAAAAAAATAGTTATTATCGATATCTAAATCAGGTAAAAACTTTGGCCATTAAATATAATTATGTTATTTTTTTTTTGTTCAAGTGAAATTGTCACATTTTCACAGGGTCCTTATAATCCAAACATGAATTATTCACGCAAGTTTAGAGTTTCTTTGCATCACTAATAAAATGACTCCACAATTTCAACAAGACTACAAAAGAGGTAGTTTCATTCCAGCTAAAAAGGTTCTTGACCTAATCTCAATCTATTAATCTTCTTTTCTCATTTGTTGACACTTGACCCTATCCAGTTAATTATTAATTTAGTTAATCATTCTTTTTTAGTGCAAGATGAAAAGAAGATCATGGGCTCATCTCATGGTCCTTGGACAGACCTGTAGAGATATGTAGACTGTTTTTTTCAGCTTGGATTGTCCCTTTGTTGCCCCTTTTTTGCTGAGATTCTGGGGCACAATAGCACTAGCACTTTGCAACTAAACAGTTCCACTGTAACAATTGTTAAAGCACCTTCATGTAACAACCAATCATAGCAGCTGCCATTGTTTGCTTTGCTCAGTGCTCACCTGATGATCTGACCCGGTACAGGGATTTTATAAGTAGGTGATTGTTCTGATAAGCTGCTGGTGTTGCTTTCTTGCTGTAAATTGACCTTGAGCAGAAGCTTTTGGCACGTTATTTGTTTGGAAATTTCCCTCCATGGTTTGATACTTCCTTTTTCTGTAGGACTTTGTTTGTACCGGTCCCAATCCAGCTATTGGTACAGTTTTCATGGATGGGTGTGGTTGTAATTTACAAAGTAGTCCCCTATTTGAGAATGAAGTAACATAACAAAGATAAAACACATGCTAGTATTAGTATCAACAAGGAACATTAAATGCTACTACCTCTGTCCCATTTTAGATGGATTTTTTGTAGTTCAAATGAACTACAAAAAATCCATCTATTTTGGGACAGAGGTAGTATAAAATTAACCATTTTACAGAGGCCAAGCAATCTACTTTCTACACACAATGAAACTTTGAAGCAATGCAGATTAGGCCATTTGGGGCCAAGCAATAGACAAATTTTTTTAAAGCACTAATGGAGTAATAGTGTGCAACTGTACATGTTGCACGCCCAAAAGCAATCATGTGTAGGTACCCATCTGAATGATTACTGCAGTTAGTACTTGGTCCTCCATCCACCCTTCCACCATGCTTGAGAATAAAAGTTGCACTGCAGGCCTGGTTGCTCCAATTGTTACGCAATTGGGGATTATGAAACAAGCCAGAAAATTTGGGCTAAGTTTTGCAATAGGTCAAGGACAATATTATGGGCTAAGGGCTGATTAGACTGTTTTATTTATTTTTAAGGAGTTTGACAACTTAACAGACATGTGTAAAGATAAGCAATCAACATGTAAATTCGACATTTAGCAATATATAACAACATAATTACTTCAATCAGAACCTAAGAATGATGTACAAACATCAACGTGATCAGATTGATAAGATGAGACTGTCTGAGAGTTGGGCAAAATCAAGTTTTCACATTCGGATTCCTGTCAATCAGACAATACCAAATCAATGAACAAACTATTTCAGCAAAACTAAAGAGAATGTCTTTCTATTTTGCCTCGGCCGTAGCAGCAGCACTCCACCAAAAGCTAACGGAGAAACTAGTAGAAAGCGATCTGACATAGTGCCACCATTTTTGAGGTATGTAAAGCATCTCTCCTTCATCTAATATGCAATCCAGGAACTCCAGGTCCTCTATCTTTGGAAATGCCTCTGTGTCTATATGATCAAGGTCGACCTACTCAATCACAGATAAAAGAAGCAACAAACTGAGGCAGCAAGTATAGTTTGGCTCATAAAATGTTTGAAGAAATTGAGCTGAGTTAATTTTTGCCGGTTTGAGTTTTACTGATTTTAGGTCATATAACTTTTCAAATTGCAAGTACAGGCCATCAGGTCATTCTTCTTCTTTCAGGCTAAAACATTTTTTTTTTAAAGATTAAATCAAAGCATGTTTTTTGGAAAATAAGAAACAACTTTCTCAAATCAGGTTGACTTGGGTTGAATCAGATCCTTGGCAAGACTGAACATCTTTTAGTAATTAGATATTTTTTAAATAAATATATCAATTACCTGGCTGGTGTTGAAAAGCATGGACTCTTCATGAGGGTACAATTCATTAGAATAAGAAGCAGGGTACAGTCTTATGTACTTTCTCCCAACAACCTGTTCAAGCATTGAAAAAGTTATCAGCACATCAACAATCTAGCAAAATTGAAGATCAGCAAGTACATTACCTGTGCAAAGATATTGTTGTGGGGGTCATGATGCAATGGAGTAACAGTGCCAATTGGTCCAAACCAAGCATTGACGGACTTGAGCTCTCCACCTCCGGCGTAGCAATAATCTGGTACCAAAATGTCTTCCTTCAGCTCCCTTATCTGTTGTTGTAAGCAAATGAATTGTAGTGTGCAAAAGGAATTAGGTAATTACATAATATTTTCGCCTTTGTTTTCATTTTGTAAATCTTTTTTTCTTTCTTTATTTAGTTATTTATTTATTTTTTTTTTGGTTTTTGGTAAACAGAACTACTGCAAATAAACCCTGATCTATATACTTTTTTGCATTTTTATGACCATGACATGGAAATAGGACTGACAATTAACAAGTTGACAGTTTTAATGGAATAATAGTTCTAACAACAAACCATACCTACAGCTATTATTTAGTAATGCATAATACATCACTAAATGCAAAATTATTTGATTGAATGAAAAAGCATGCATCAAAGCTTATTATTTAATTTTATAAATTACACTCTTATTATTGGATTTCTAATTATATTTTACCAATGAATTACTATGTTCTTATTAGCAAATACAGATTGAACAAACTTAAATATTAGACTCATCAACCTCTAAGGCTGTAATTACATAATAACACAGAAATCACATTACTAGATATTATGAATTGATGTGTTCAAAATTAATAATGTTGCTGACCTGATCGAACAATGGATGCTGTGCAAGATACGTTGTATTCTCGGGGCAATTGTGGGACCCAATTCTATCAAGGAACTTTGAGAAGCTGATTAATTCCTGTTTCCACTCAGTGCACACATAGTTCTTCCCCACCTGAGCTACATTAATAACCAAAATAAACATTTCCATTCAATTTTCCACTGAGAACCAACTGTAATGATTATACGAACTGGGGAACAAAAGAAATGAAAGTATAAATTGAGAAATAAAAGAACAAGAAAGCGGGTCACCTCGACAGGTATAGTCCGGTCTCCAGCTATCTGTTTCAGGTAATTAATATCCTTCCATTTTGTGCATGCCGGCCACTGTTCCATGCACCCAGTTATAATCACTGGTATTTGACGTAAGAAATAGTCACTTATAAATGTTTCAAATGAGATCAATGGCCTTCTTTCAACTCTTTTGCAAGAAAGAGACTTGCACGGCAAAATTCGCAATGCCTGATAAAATAATATGTGTAAGTAACACAACTTAGGAGATAGTAATAACAATAACAGCTGCAATGCACAAAATAGAAGTTTTAGAAACCTCTTCTGGATCTTTGTTTCTGCACAAGCCCTCCACCCACTTGGTGGCATCAAGACCGGCATTGGATCCAGATTCAGATCCAGTGCTAGCTGGCTCCTGGCCATGCGATGGAGTAGCAGAGATCCTACTGATGGCAGCATCCAATTCAGCTCGGAGGAGAGGACCGCCCATGATAAGCCCCATATCGAGAGTTCGCAGAGCCTCATCCTTGTGGCCTCCTGATGATTTGATATCTGCCACATGGAGGCATGCCATTGCATATGCATCTCTCCACGCCGGCACCACCTTTTTAACAATTAAATAGTATTTAAGTTAAGCCTGTTAAACTTTTGATACTCTATTAACCTAAGCTTTGAATTAGCAACAAAGGAATACCTACAGATATGCCATGAACATGACATATACACAAAAACAGGTTTTACCTCTAAGATAATAAAATCCTCCAAGTCTGTTAAGAAGCAATCTTTAAATTGACTGTTCCATTTAACATATGCAATACACCCAAATCAACCCCCTTTAGATTAAATTAAACCTATAAACCAGTATTTTCTCAGATCCTTTTGAAAAATGTACTTCCCAATATATGGTCAATTACACCTCAATTTATGCAAAAACTTAAATCAGGAACCAGTTGCAACTTTGCAATGCAAACACATAAAAATGTCTATTACCACGATTTGGCGTATGAATTGGGATCTCATTGATTGATTGATTGATTCATTCATTCATTGATTCAACTCAAAGAGAATAGCAAATATGTAGATAGCAAGAGAGAGTATAACAACACTTCATGAGGAAGCTTTCCAGCTACAAGTAAGTAAAGAGAAAGGGAACTGAGTATTATCATATGTATTCTTCATTTCTTCTCATCTATCTCTCAGTCAGGGTTAGTTAGTTAGTTAGTTAATCAGTTCACTGTTCACAGGAGAAGAATGAGCTACAGACCTCACTCCAGGGGCCGGAGTGGAGCTGCTCCCAGGCCATCTCGTGTGCCGCCTCGGCCGCGCGGATGTCCCCGGCGGCCGCCTTCTCGACTGAGCTGACGAACGCGAACCCGCCCTCCTCCGTGATCTGCCTGAGCAGCGCCGCCCGCTTCGACGTCCCCTCCGCCCCCGCCTCCGCCCCCGCCCGATCCAAATCCCCCGCGCACCCCGTCTCGTCTCCCATCGATCGCTTTCTTGAACGCAAGGCAAGGAGAGCGCTCGGGAGGCGAAAAAGGTACAGCGGGGTAGGAAGATAGTTTTCGCTGGCTTAAAAAGCGAAAAAGAGAAGATATTTCGGAGATATTATTGGTTTTGTTTGAGAGTAGTAGTGCCGAAAAAGATTTCATATCCTCTGTAGCGATGCATTGTGTAGCGCAGGATGTGAACCGTTAGATCATCTCGGAATCTGTGCTTGATCGAATCTTGAGATGATCTAACGGTTCACATCCCGCGCTACACAATGCGGCGCTACAGAGGATGAGCACTCTGTGGAAAAGCATTATTCAGGGCTGGGCGTGTGGTTACCTTCTCTTCTCTTCTCTTTTCTTTTCTTTTCTTTTCTATTTGTTGGAAAATCTCTCCTTAAAAATCTTTAGTACATTTTTACTTAAAAAATTCTTCTAATCCTTACTCCTAATAAAAATATATTGGATTCTTTGACATCAAAGGTCTATCTTCCCTAAAGAATAAATCTCAGCCGTTGATTGTTTACTTAGATTGATCACCACCGTTGACGTTCTTTAATGCCCGTTGACGTTCTCGGCCCATTAAAATTTAAGGCTCATATAAATTAGCTCAATCTAAGACCCATTACATATTATTTTAAAAGTTTATTATAAGAAATAACAATTTCAGCTCAAAGCAAGGCGTCAACTTTCTACTAGTATGTAACAAATACTTTTGATAGTCAAAATACATATCTTTAATGCAAAAAACTCATACATACATAATCGAAAAAGAAATAGTGAAAAATATTCACTCAAAAAATTGAGAGAGTATAAAAAAAATGAGAGAATATTAAGTAATTTAACTAGAGGATAGATAAGGAGGAAAATTAAGGAGGGCAAGGATAATTTCTTTTGATTTATATGATGGTGATATCTTTTCTTTGTCTGGGAGATATTTTCAGTAAGGAGTGATTAGGATATTAATTGAGAAGGAAGACATAATTAATTCTCATGGCTGGTGCACCATCTTGTCTAAGAAAAAGTAAAAACATTTTTTTCTTTATTGTTATTATTATTTTTTTAAAAGGTATATTGTTGTAAATATTTTTAAAGTGGAAAGTGCCATCTTTTTGTAGAAAAAAAAGAGAGAGTAGAAAGTGCTTTTGAACAACTTCAATTAGTATGCTTTTTATATGCATCCTTTAATGCACAAGGGAGGCATCCTTTAATGCCGTCAATTGCAGTGTTTAAACTTAAAAAAAGATTTACCATTATTTCATAGGCTTTTTTTTTTTTCATAATTGTGAGCTTGTTTTTTCTTATTTAAACTGATCCAAAAAAATGGCAAGTTTTTTTATAGAAGTGTTTGCTTCCAATTGAAGATTGATAAATAATACAGGTATTAGTCACTAGCTTAGCTTGAGTGTAAGTAATTAAGGTGGGGAAATTCAATGTGATCTTAACTAATTATATCAGCTGATTAAAAACGTCAGTTTGATGTTCAAAACCCGGATAAGGGTTTTTTTTTACAGACATTTAAATTTGAGTGGACTGACCCTCATCTTTATTTAAAAAAAAAACCGCCAGTTTTATATCTGAAACAAGATTTAACAATATATATTTCAGAGTTAGACTATTATTATACTAACGTTAGCATTTCGGACTGAAATGCTAACGCCCAAAATTTATGTCATCGTGTTCGAAATCACGATTTATGGTGCTCAATAAATTCTTTATATGAAAATACTGGGGAATGCAAAATTTTTACATTTTTTAAAATAGCACGTACAAACATCAATATTTATGAACTCTTTTCTAAAATTCAAAATAAATAATTAGAAAACTCCAAAAACGAAAAAATTTTGTATTCCCCAATATTTTCGTACAAATAATTTTGGAGTACCTAATCATGATTTCAGACATGATAACATAAAATTTGGACCGAAATGCTAACGTTAGTATAATAGTCTAGCTCTATATTTCAACTAATTTTTGCACTGGGAGGTAAGGTCACCGGGAGTGAAGGGACCAAATAGGAAGAAACGGTGGACGTGGATCTGTTGGCTTCCAAGCCGAGCCGACACCCTTATCAGCTATCAATAGCAACCACAATTCTACTGGGCCGGAATTCGGAATTGAGCTTCTTCTGTTCTGTCTGTTCCATCTCGGCCCAGCCTTGAAATCACAGATCTCAGTTGGGCTTAATTTGCATCGGATTTGTGTGTGTGTGTGTTTTTTTTTTCGTTGAGGTTTAGAATCGGGTGATGATATGGATCTTAATTCTGTCACTTTCGGACCAAATTGTTTCAGTTTATTATCATCGTTGGAAGTTCGAACCTTCTTATTCAGGTGCCTCCAATTTCGTATTATGATTGAATTGTTAAATTTATCATTCGCAACAATGTTAGGTCATACTTGTTTGGTTCCTTAAAGATAAAGGAGAGGGATCACTTTGAGATGAAAAATGACTATTCTTATTATTTTATTAACAAATTAAATATTTTCACAAAAAGATTTTGAGACTTTTTGTAAATATAATTAAGATCAAGACCACTTATATGTATAACAGTTTATGTATAATTCATCAGAGTAAAGTTTCAGATGAAAAGAAAAGTTTGGTACTCAAGAATATGTTCATATAAAGATTTAATTGAGCTACCAATAATTAATGATGCTTCCAGAATGAAATAAACATCTCCTAACTAATATATTTGCATGTCACTGTAACCCAACTTCCCTTACAATAATCATAATGCAATATTGTATATCTAAACGAATTCGTAGAAATTATAACGCATAATTGTAAAATTTTATTCGACTAACCCCTTGATCGGGATGGCAACGCGACTTGCAATCGAGTTCATGATCGGGGCAGAAGAAGAGGAATACAATGGTTTTAGTTGGCGCCATTTTCCTTGCCTCAAACTCAAATCGTGTTTGCAAATCGCACTTCAAACGTTGTCATTCGTACGTATGGACGATCGATAATGGATGCACGGGGCAGTCGACCCTGCCACTCGTCTTCACTCTCCTCGGCAAATTTGTCGAACACGGTGAGTTTTCTTGCGAGAAATGTTCCGATGAAGACAGGAATTGGGTTCGTCTCTTCGTTGAAAACTCGTGTATGTCCATTTTCTTGGTAATTAATTTAGTGATTATATGAAATTTAATTTATGACTATTCTCCAAAAGCTTAGTGTGAATTCTTGTTAAACTAGGTTTCATTTTAATCATAAAAATTCAATCGAAATCATTTCTTTTCACCTCTTTTCTGTGCAATTCTATTGAATGAACTCATTAATTTCTTTTGTCACATCATTCCGATCAAATCAGAGTACAACTGTAACAACTAACAAGTACTAATGGATAATTAAGTAAGACAAACTTGAAAATAAGATACTAACTTATATGACATAATAAGTTATAACATCCCAATGATGCATGATATATTGATATGAGAAAATCTCTCTGAACCCCGAGTCCTGTACCCCTCTCCTATACCTTGGCATATTACGCTGGGTCGTTGGCCCATATCACTTGAGCCCAGTACAAAATTTGAGGCCTCAAACTTAGAACAAAATTGGAGGGCTGAAACTCATATCTTTTAATGAAATTTCTGCTACTCAAATATAAACATGTGATTGACACTATTTGATGAAAATTTTTGACACTAGATTGAAATATAAACACTTGACTGATAACATAAACACTTAATTGACAACATTTGATCACAAAATATTAGCACTTATTTGAGAAAACTTGAACATAAAGTTACTTGAGTGAGAAGTATAAACACTTAATCAAAGAATATTAATACTTAATTAAGAAATATAAACACTTAAATAGAAAATATTTGATTGAGAATATAAACACTTGCTAAAAAAAATACTCAATCAAAAGATATTAATACTTGATTGAGAAACATGAACACTTGATCACAAAAAATATAAACACTTGATCGCAAAATATAAACACTAAATTGCGAAATATAAACACTTGATGGTGAAATATAAACACTTAATCACGAAATATAAACACTCGCTTGGGAATTATAAATACTCGCATCGTGGGTACTTGGGCGAGAAATATAAACATTCGGACGAGAATTATAAACATTGTGGGCACTCGGGCGAGAAATATAAACACTCGGAGGGGATGTATAAACACCCATGATGTGAGTAGTCGGGTGAGAAATATAAACACCCGCATCGCTGGCACTCGGGTGAGAAATATAAACACTCGGACGACAAATATAAACAGTTTCATAGTTAGTGGGCTTTATATCTGTTTGGCCCGCGTGAGTTTTGGGTTGGGTTGGCGCGTGCGTGGTCTTTGGGTTGGGCTGCTGAGCGTCCGATATGGGTTGGGTTGGAAATGGAAATGGAAGGCGTGCGATATGGGCTGCTGAGCATTAATTACGTGGCTGGAAATGGATGTTTGTCTGTATTGTGTAAAACTCTTTGCGCGTGGCTGGAAATGGAATGTGCTGCGCGCATTAATTACGGGGTACTATCCGGGGTATGGATGCTGTGTACTATTAGCGCATCTCTATTGATATATATATACCAGGAAATTTAATTAAAGTTGCTTAATTAAAGCATTAATGTGGCACACAATTTTCCAAGGATATATAACGTACGTGCTTCCATTTAATATAGCATCTAACTACACCGAGAAACATGACGCATTGTTCATTAATGGAAACCCTAAATACATCACTCCCTGCCACCTTGCTACAATTATAAAAAAATCCATGCAAGGTTTTTGACCTTTTGCCACGTGGAATCTAATACAAGTTAATAGTAAGAAAAAAAAAAACTACAAAAAAAAAAAAAGAAAAGAAGAAGAAAGAAAATGGAAAATGTCCATCTTAGCCTTGATGCTCCAAACACTAGTGACCACCATATGATCATACACTCCCCTTCTTAATTCCCTCCATTACTTTCTTTCTATCATAAACAAGCTAATTGATAAAATATTAGAACAATATTAATTTTTTTTCCATACACAACCATTATGAATTCCTGAAGATGAACCATCTTTCTTTTTTTTTTTTTTTGAACTTTATGTACACATAAACTTGATCCAATTCTGCTTAGAAATGCATGCATGCTCCAATTAGCTTGAAGGGGCGGTATAAGATTAGTTTTTAAATTAAACCTCTTCAAAATCTCTTCAAATTAATTCTCCTTCTGTTCTTCTGCATGGTATACATAAATAGTGGTCTATGATTGTGTATGATTGTTGATCACTCTGGTCTTGGTCTGGAAAGCCAGAGCGAGCTCAAAGCGCGCAGCCGGTGGTAGTACTCGGCGATGGCTAGGAGGCTGCGTGCCATCTGCCGGGTCGTCAGAAGCTGGTGTAGCCGGTGCAGAGTTTGTTGCCTCAGGTTATCTGCCTGTAAATTAAATATAAACCTTCATTAGAAAATATGATTGAAATATTTCTTTAATTAATTTTCATGTAAGTGGAAATATATAATATGATTTTTGTCCAATTTTCATTTTTTTTCTTTTTTTTTTTTATAGTGTGCCTAAATGTTAGATGAACATATATTTTGCTAGAATTTTAATTTGTAGAGTAAAAAGAGGCAGACCAACAAATTTTTGTAGAGTAAAAAGGTATACAGAAGTTAATTAATATAGGATTTAATGGATAAATGTGCTCCTCCTATTTTGGGCTTTTACTTGGAGAAATCTAACTAATACTGTAATACAGCCCACTTTAGAGCTTTCGCTGAATAACTTTTTCAGCCTGTAAATTACACGGAAACTTGTTTCACACCTCAAAACAAATTAAAGAAATCTTCACAAAGTTCTCAACTTTTTAATTATTCCACATGACGAACTAATGATGTGATTATTTTGTAATTGTATGCCCATCGCTCAAGCTAACAAACCATAATAAACTAAACCTGCCAAGGACAGGATAGATATATAACTAATTAGTTGACAAAAATTATAAACTAGTTCATATTGGTATATCTGCCCCATATATATAGTAAGAGCTAGCCTACTCTTCCATATAACATATTATCACAAATTTTATATGAGAAATCTTGCTTTCAGCTGAGCATATTAATTAATTTTGTATTCCAAAAATGTTCACCAGAACGCTATGTTGTCTGTGTGATTAATTAATTCTTAATCAATTTCCCCTGATTGGGACAGTACGTTTTTTTTAAATTAATTGCAGAAAGTAAAACCCCCAATTGGTTGATTCTTTTGTCAACTAATCCATATCATACTTGTCCCCTTGCATTTGTTAAGTTATATAAAATTGTGGGGTCTTGTTGTTTTCATATTAGGTGCACAGAGATATACTAGTTCCTCAACTACCAGAAGAATAATTCTTAATTATGAGATAATTAACTAACCCATCGATAGAGTTTTTTAAGGTTGAATACTATACACACACATAAATATATATATATAAAATACGTCAATGTCAATGCACAAGTCCAACAATGCATATATAAACAAGGGTACATGCAAATGCATGTATTGAGCATGTACATATTTACATATATATATACTTGCGTATTTACTTTTTATTCTCTATATATAATTTTAATAAACAATTCTTTCTGTTAATGTTAACCAGACCAAGTCAAATATAGACCATTAGAACACACATGTTTAAATGATTTGAAGCCTTCAAATTAAAAGATCTATATATCATTACATATTACGAATTTGCTTATTAATTTAATTACCAAGTCTTCAGTCAAGGTCTATTGCATGCACCATATATATATATATATATATATATATATATATATACAAGTAAAGGATTTGTTGAACAAAGACGTTGTAGCAATTAATTAATAATGATCAAAATTTTAGGTACAAATTTATAACGTGAACAACTCTTGTTGGCATGATTACTTCATAATAAAAAAATCCATATATATTCTTTAATTATCATATGGTACAACATACAATCTACTCTCTTAATTAGTTTTATAAAGAGAACGTATAATTAGTTATTATAAACTCAGTAAAATTCAGGAAAAATAGAAGAAAACAAATTAGTTCTTACTTGTCTAACGAAGCTTTCAAGGTTAGCAAGCTTGTTGATGGCCATTGCCATCTGCCCCATGTAGTTCGCCATGTTCGTAGGATAGCTCAACGCATCGGAGGCGATGGTGTCCGAGAGCGACTGGTTGAGGGCGTCGAGCCCTTGGCTCAAAGCTTCTTCTGTTTCCTGCGTCGACTGCTGCAATGCGCATACTCCTAGCAGCTGTTGCTCTGTCAAGGGCTCCATGTGGTGCAATAACATCTGACATGTTAAAAATCGTAATTATCTTAATCGGAGTATTAATTACCAGTTTTAACTTTTAACATAATTTAATTAAATTTGTGATTGGCACAGAAAGATTAAAATAAAAATAAAAATAAAAAATTACTAAGTTTCAAGGCCAGTAGCAAGATTGAGAATAGAGATCATATTCATATATGTATGGAATATATCAAGCATACAAGTCACAGAAAGGTTTCGTATTTTGAGATAAAGATGAGGGTCAAGCTACTCAAATTTAAATGTTTATAAAAGACCCCGTCCAGATTTCGAACCCGCCACCAGAAAGGTCAGGTATTAATTAATGAGCTTCATGCATGCTTACATGGCCCAAGAGGAAACCAAATTCAAATATTTTTTTTTTTTTTGAAGTGAAAGTTTCACATGGATAGACTTACATCTACATCTCTTTTAAGCAAGAACCAACGCTACTTTAAGGAATATTTGATGGCATGATAATTCCCCCCCATTATAAGGAAAGATAATAATAGCTCTCCTATGTCATGCATCTTTAATTCTTATGCCCAATTGCCCATACTACCGGTACTCCTCACAAGTACTTAATTAATACCTCTTTCTAAATGATTACATATAGTGTGTGCATGTACTTATTAACCTCAGGCCTCATTACTAAGTTGTACTAGGAATTGAAGCAAGGTAATTAATCAATGATATATATATATATATATATATACATATTCAGTGGAACGTTTTACTATTGTCAGTATATATTGAGCTACGTACCAATATATAGTTTTGTGTTCATGATTTACTATTGTATTTTATGCACCTGTGGTACTGTTAGCATGTCACTATTTGCAAGTTGTTGTTCTGTTGTTAGAATGTAAATGGGATCAATTAGCTAGCTCTAGTCCCATTATTTAACAAAAGTGATCTTAATTTGGAACGGAATTGTATTTCAAATCATTTCAATAAAATGTATTTAATAATTACATTTTGACCATAATATATAGTTTTTATATTTTTGAACTAAATGTTTTATTGTATAGAAAAATTAATCACAATAAATTAATTTTGTGTAATTATGTTGACCACTAACCCCTAGCTCCAACAACCATTATTCCTGGCTGAGCTTCCCCTATTGTTTTATGTGTTTCTTTTTTTTTTTTTTTTAAATGTGTCATTTTTTTCATTAAGTACACGCCTTTTATCCTGATTTTGTAGTAAAAAACTAAGCCAAAGCAATAACTCTTAAGACAAATGCTAATCAAGATTAGTGCAACACTGTGTTTCATGAGATAGTGCAAAATGTAGTGTTTCAATAGAAGCTATGGTTAAACCTTTATAATCTCGGAAGGCCGAAAGCCGCCTAGCCATATGAAGCATCGCTCAGCGGGGGTCATCCAAAGGCCAGATATCAAGTAAAGAGCATCAGTTTTTGCCGCTACGCTTCTGATGCTTGTCATCTCGTCGTAATGTGCCACAATGTTGGCCACAAACATCTGCAGTTCGTTGTCCGGCATGTGGTGCTGCACCTGAGTAACATAATCAATTTTTTCAAACATATTTGTTATTAGAGCTAGCTAAGCTGATTAATTAAAGTAATTAAACAGCATCATTTTTGTTTTGTTCGTTTAGACTTACTGCATTGCGTAACTCACACATGAGCTGGTGATGCGCCTCTAGCCATCGTGCGTGCTCCATGTTGAACATGGCTGCTTCTGTATATAAATCAACATAAATTTGCTCTTATATAATAGAAACAAATAAAACGACATGTCGGAAATGCTTTAATGTAAATAACTATAGCTAGCTAGATTTTGTCGGGATCGATCGATTACCTGAGCTAATGCTATCAATGCCCATAGGAATACCTTGTTCATTGACTAGGGAGCCGCCACCGGCAAAGAGCATGCCCTAGGATGTATAAGTACAGAAGTAATTGAGTTTTATATATTGATTTGCTAACTTAAGACATACCTATCAGGATATCATGCAATGCAGCTAATATATATATATGTTGGTGCAACTCACCTGAGTTCTACTTCTCTGCAGCTCTTGTTCTAGCTGAGCCAGTTTTATCCTGCTTGACTCTAGTTGTTGGATATAAGCCTAGTATTGAATACAAAAACAAAGCATTGAACATATATAATTGTGCACAGGCATATATGATATATCTTATATATATATTAAATGAAAGTATGGAACCTTGGTTCATGAACTGAAAAGAACAAAATATTTATATACCTTCTTCCTCAGCCTGCTCTTCCTAGCTGCCTCTCTATTTTGCGCTAGCCTTCTCAATGTCTGAAAAAAGGAAAACGATCAATCGATATGCTATATTACACACAAAACCATATTGATTCAAGGAATTTAGTACAGACTGCTCCTGAATAAAACTCACCTTTGGGTCTGTTGTTCTTGGGCCATCCGAGGTCGACGAACCCTTTTTAGAGTTAACTTCTTTCTACAATCACAACAGAAGGCTTTAGTTAGTTCAAGTGCGTAACTCCTTCAGAGAGAACGAGTGAGTCGGTGATCGAGAGAGATTTACCTTAACAGCTGCTTTTGCATCCTTGCCAATCTCTGTTACGGCATCAGTTCTAGGGTTAGTAAGCTCCATGGCCGTTCCCTCTTGCGATCGTTTGTTGGATCCGCTAGTCACTGAATTTAGCATCCCGATTTCTAACTACAATATATAACCGGTATACATATATCACAACTCCGAGGAAGAAAGTTACAACTTACAACTAAATATAATATATATGTATGCAAGTATATATATATGCAACTATGCATAATGCATTATTGAGATATGTTATAATGTTACATATGTAGCTTCTTCATATATATATGTTTACACTTCATAGTTATATATCTACCTTGTTATTAGGAGCTGGACGAAGATGCATAGGTTGAGAAGGGAAGATGTTCAAAGTCTCTGCAAAATCCACAAGATATATATGTTTAAAGCTGCCTAACAAGTAACAAGTAGCAACTTCTTCTTTATATATATTGTACAAAAATTAAATGAAAAACATAACCATTTACTGTTTTCCTGATCTTCAGTCAGACAGAGATAAGACTAGCTAAAAGGAAGCCAAATATTTTGTGTATCTTTTTGTGTTTATATCTGGAGTTTGTTATCATACAACAGTACTGGGACTGAGATATGGGACCAATTAAGCAGAACAAAAAAAAAGAAGAAGAGAAAAGAGAAAAGGGGAAAAGAAAGAGGTGTCAGAGATCCACAAGGACACCATATATGCAGTCTCTCAGTATTTTGCAAGGGAATCATCATGAGCAGTCTGTTAGGTGTCACAATCTCCCTCAGAGAAATAAATCAGAAAAAAGAAAAAACAGAAAAACAAAAACCCAAAGAGAAACGAAAGGAAATTATCAAATTAACAAAACAATTCAAACGGATCTGCGAGAAATCTGGTCAAAATATATATGGTACAGTACTAACAGGGCGATGATCTGCTGGCAGGCAGCACAAAGAAACAGGCTTTATGTATGTATATATATATATATATTCTCTGAGCAAGAATCTCATATATGGACACAGTAACCTTTTTGCTCAGTCAGTTCGGTTTCTATTCAGAAATGGCAAAAAAAGACCCAAAACAAAACAAATAAACAATTGTTCTTCTTTTTGTTTTTTTAGGGCAATTAATTTGTAACAAATTAAATCAAGTCAGTTTGGAAATAAATTGAAATTGATTGAACTCACGCCTTTGCTCTTGAGTGCCGGTGGTACTGGTACTGTTGTGGCCGTAGTACATGCACAGGGCTTGGTCGAGCTCCGACCCCAGATCGTAGTTGCCTCCACTCTCTTTGGGACTCCTGTTATAACATCAAAATTGCAAGTCTTTAATCAGTGATTATATTAAGATAATATGATATATAGGTCTTCATGCATGGTAGGTATGAAGCCTACTATGACTATTGAGTTATTGATTAACAAAAGAATTTGGTATCCCTAGTCAAGAATAGGATTGAGTTATTTATATATAATAAACATTGCTGCATGATTGAGGGAACTCAGGGAAGCTCTAGCATAATTGTGCATATGAAAATTCTCTTGATAATCACATATATATTCACATGCATATTTAAACTATAATTTTGGCTCAACTAATTTCATCATCGATTATGTATGTATTATTAGCAAGTGAGAATTAATTTGCACCGAATAAAGAGAACCGAAAATAAAGATCACAAACACAAAAATCCTCCTTTTGAATAGGTCATACAAAAAAAATGGAAAAAAATCAAGCATATAATTATCATGAAAACAAAATTCAAGCATGAAATGACAAAATCAAAGCTCAAAATCGCAGAAAGCCGTTCGCTTTGATAAAAAAAAAAATTGCATGAACAGATAAACAGAATCGCCGATTAATTACATGAAGCTAGCATGCAAGGAAGACGACGACGAGGACGACGGGTTCATGTGGTGCATCATCTTCCCGAACGAGATTTGCTGCTCTTGCAGAGGCTGCTGCTTCGCTCCATGGCTCGAACTTGCCGCCATGTCGATCGATCGATCCCTAGCTTCCTCTTCCTCTTCCTCTTCTTCCTAGCTATCTATCACTGCCTGTCACTGTCTCTCTACCTCAAGCGCGCATGAAAGTGATCAGACCTTATGTTTACTTGTTCTCCATGCCCTCTCTTTTTTCTTTTTTCTTTTTTTTTTTTTTGTTCTCTCTCTCTCTAAAGAGGGGACATTAAATGGACGAAACCAACTTCAGTTTCTTCACCGAGCCAACACGATCGATATAAAAACAGCCGACTTTTTTTTTTTTCTTTGTTATATCTCCATTTATTTATTAATCAATTGTTTGTTATGTATGTATTTATTGTTTTTCCCCTCCCTTTTTCCTCTCCTGTCGTCTTTTCCTTGTATATATCAAATTATCAATGTGTCACTGTGAACAAGGAAGACTTTACAATGGTAATAACTAACCGAGTAAGAGCTAGCGTCCACCATTTTTATTTATCTACTGGTCCACCTTATTTTCAATAAGCATATATCATTTTTTAGTAAACATTTATATCTTTCCTATTAATAGATATCGTTTTCCAGTAAACAAATATACTACGATTTCCAATAAACATCTATGCAACTGTGATAAGTACATAAGTGCATGTGGTGTGTCAGAACTGTGAAAGGGGTGGTTGATAGGGGTGGACTCTACGTGTTATTCTAACTAACAAGGACAGGTGTGTGATACATCATGCACCAACACAAGTTCAGGGAGCAGGTCAAGAAAGAAATCGCCTTTCTTCATCTCCATTTGGGCATTTTGGGTACCAGTAGAAATATTCTACACCCCCAATAAATTGAATGCATAAGTAACAATCAAATGGAGAGGAGAAGTGAGGATTTAATAAGAGAATGTTTGACCGGCATGATATAGGCGGTTCTCCGACAAAGTTGTCGGTTCTCTCCAGTTAGTAAAACCGCACATGTCCATTCTGGTGAAAGGAGGTGCAGTTATATACTTATATGTTAGTGGGTTACTAACTTACTGGACGCATGATATACGGAACGAGACTAGCTTTGACTAACATTTCTGTTTCGTATTTTCTTGTGTCTTTTTCCTGGGGTTCTTATTTATTTATTGTTTCTCCCTCTGTATTTTTGTGGGTTTGCAATTTAATCAGTGGTTTTTTACTGGTTTTAATTCCACTATATAGTGCGCAGGTTACATATTTTAGTGGGACATTGTAAGGGATTATAAACTTTAATTTAAGTTTGCATTTCCGATTACAGTTGATCATGCATCTATATGACTATATCTCTTCTAATATAGTTTAGAATTGGCAAAAATTAAAACTATGCACAAAATCATTTTAATTTATACGATGATATTCCCCCAATTCACTAATTTAGATACTAATTATGCATTATATTTTCACGAAGGTTCTAAGAAGATGTAAATTAATTATGGATTTATATGTTTTATATGAATATAATATTAAGTTTTTGAGGGGTATCTAATCATTTTTACTTGTTTGTTTTTGCGGGTTCAAGTAATTGCTGAATTAATTATATTCATTATATTCGATCAAATTAAATTTACAAATGGTTTCTTAATTAATTAATTAAATCAGAAAAAAATTGTGTGTTATATTCTTATTCCTTGATAAATGAAATTATTATTAGTGGACATTTATTTATAATTTTGAGGGAGCAGACTATACTATATGCTTCCATTTAAAATACGTAAGATCGCTACTTGTCTCTTCCATTTAAAATATTCCAAAGGGCTAGTAGCTAAAGTATTCGACATTTTGCATATAAATTATTCCAAAAACCTTTTTTTTTTTTTACTTTTCCTTAATATTTTCGGTTTTTTGAAGTTGGCCATATTTGAGTTGAAACAATATTATTTTATTACCATTAATTATGGTCTTTTTTTGTCAAAAATGTAAAAACTTAAAAGAAATTAAGTTTCCAAAAAATTATAAAAAAAGTCTCCATGACATTTACAGGAGTGACAATTGCATCCAATTTTTTTTAATTTTGTCTTTCAAAATGTGCTCTAGATCAAATAATGTAACTACATATCTTTTATATTATACAAAATAATTATCTAATCCACGGAAGAAGAATATTAATTGTAATAATTGTGTCGGGTATATATATATATGTAACCTAACCTCCAAAGTCTAAAACGTCAATTGAATAAAAAACAAGAAAAATTCAAGAAGTAGAGAACTTTCCTCGATATGTATTAATTCGTCAAATTTTTTTTCCAAATTATAGACAATCTTTTAGACCAAATTCGTGAATAAGAATTATTAATATCGCATAAATTAAAAAGAAATATAAATACTACATTCTCATCCATTTCTACGCGCGCACTTCTATATATATGTGTATGTACTGTGTAGTAATAAGTGAGCAAAAATAATGAGCAGGATTGCTTTTGGGGCTTCGTCTTGAAAATATTATTCATTGAGAAAATTTTATTTTGTTAACTTATAAAATCAGAAAATATATATCTGAAAATACTGTTAGTTATATAAAATTATTTACAAGAAAATCAAAATGTCATAATAACCAGTCATATTTAGAAATTCAATATTAAACTCACTGTATTCTTAAGTTTCTATAATCAAAATCCGGAAAATTAAACCTTTTTTTTTTAGGAATTAAGGGAAAATCATTTTTTTTAATTGATACAAAGTAATGATGTTTAAAATAAGAAATAATGAATACTGCACAGATGAGAAGCTTAAATACTCAACTCTGCCTCTTATTATTTTAAAGCATGCCAATGTTTCTTTTTGGGCATATATATACACATCTGTGTTTTGGATATTGTCAGGTGGAAATGTTTGCGACTGCTTGTCATTATTCTGAAGACTAATTAACATACATATATATATACCAAAGATTAATTAGCTGTTTAATTAAGCTAGCTAGATACGGTCTTACGGCATCCCTAATTACAAAACTAATCATCCGACTCGATAATCCATTAATTCGGTTCATTTTTAGTTAGGTAACCAATATCAAAACACAAAACTGGAAAGATAATAATTAATATCCTAATACCATACCAGGGTACACTTTTAAGTTCTATTTATAATTTTTAGCTTTTTCATTACTAACTAAAATTAAATAAACAAATCTTTAGGTGGCATAGATATATATAATTAATTTAGAGAAACGGGGGTGTATATATCTATTTTGTTCCCTATTAATTTGGAGTCTAGTGGTAGTGACACGGGCTTCCACCGTGGAGACTCGGATCAAGTCCCAGCAGGAACTGAGAATGGATAACTGGCGGTTTGCTCACGGGCTTTGTTAAAAAAAAAAAAAAGAAAATTTGGAGCCTTAACTGCCTAACACCTAGAAATGACGATTGCACCATATATGCAATACAATATATATATATAACCATTTACTGTGTACCACGTGTCACTTTATCTTGGTCCACGCCACTTTTTGAAGAGTCACGATAATTAGTTACTTTGTGGGACCATACGGCTTATACAAAAAGAAAACATGTTGAGTCAATCCTATAAAATAGGCCACCCGTCACACCTCCCTCACAATATAATCTGACATGCCCACATGTATTTATGTGCTTGCCACAGTTGTATAAATGTTTACTAAAAGTTGATATCTGTTCATTAAAAATACGGTGGACCAGTTGATAGATAAAAGGGGTACTGGTCACTAGCTATTACTCTATATATATATAGAATGCCTTGAGAAAATTAACGGCTGAGATCGTATGAAATTATCAGAATCAGAAGTTCATTATATATGAGTAATACTAGTGTCTATAGAATATATGCCCATAGCGTCTATAAGTTACAAAATCAGATCTATCTATTACGAAATCAGATGTATTTGTTACATTTTAAGTATATCTCTCAAGCCCCACAGGACACAGGAGCTATCCGGGCCCCAACGTAGCCCAGAGCAATGCTCGACTTCTTCCATGTTCATCTTTCCGGGAATTCGGGTACCGGGTACCGGGGTACAAGAAGCTATAATTTAACAGCCGGATGCAATTCTTGGAATCTTATAATTCTCGAAATTCTTGTTTGTAAATACTGTACATACTCTCTTATTTATAAAATTTAAAGTGGCAGCTTCTGCCATCTTTTCAAAAAAAAAAAAACAATATATATTCTTGGTGCTTTAAACTAAAACTGTTACAAATTATATTTTTACCAGTGTTGAAAAAATTCACTATATATTATCTAGACAGATGCAATTGATGCTTTTTTTTTTTTTTTTTCTCTCCTGTCACCCAAAGTGCATTGCAATTTGGAGGAATTCTCTTGGCACATTTTTTGTAAGTTTTCCATAATCCTAGTGAGGATATATACCTTTTGGTCCATCATTTTGACAAGTAATCTTTTGGCACATTTCAAGATTAATTGTCAAAATAACCATTGTGAAGAGATCCCTCCTCTTTGTCAAAATAACGCCGAGCGCAGTACTGTGCTCTGCAAAGCACACAATAGCCTCACTAAATATACAAATACTCCAAATTTTATCATGAGCGCATCTCCAAAGACAAATCTAACCACCTCTAAGTTTTGATTTAGATGACTCATTAGATTCTTTATATCATGAGATACAAAAACTTTTTATTTTTGAAATTATTAAGTATTTGTTTCAAATTTATTAAAAGCGACTATATTGTATAAATAAAATGGGTTAATATCATATATACCCCTCAAACAAAAACTAAAAAATTTTCAAAAAATGAAAATTTTTTGTATCCCATGGGTTTTGATATAAAAAATCAATTGAGTCATATAAATTGATTTTTAGAGATGATTTGACATGGCTTGAGAAGTACGCTCACAGAGCGCTTCGTGAGCTTAAACTCACAAATATATACAATGTGGACATTGACAAATGGGTGAGGAAAATGAGAAGAAAAACCAAGACGACAACATCACAATTTCAAATATTGTTTATTATAAGCTAATTGTCCCCATCATAGAAGTTGTACTATTTTCCTTAATTATGGATTAAGTATATATCAAAGGCTAGGGATGGTTGTGACCTGTACCCTTGGAGTTCGTCTCTTTTCCTTAATTTCTCATCTTGATTTCAAATCATGAAAGGAAATAAGGATTAGGTTCATCAAATTCCACCTAAGAAAATATTAAAAAAAAAAAGTCTAACAAGTAAGAGATGGAATTAGTAGAATTAGAGTTTTTCAAGACAGTTAATTTCTTGAAGTGACAACTGATTATATAATTTAGTGACCTACACTACGGCTCTATTATTTTCTTTTTTGGATACCCAACAGATTCATGGCGGAAGGATTTAATTTGTTGAAGTTATTGAGGTACCATATATATATAGAGAGAGAGAGAGAGTCTGGCTACGGTTAGTTATGACTCATGGGCTGCTTCATGAATCACGATCCAAAAACATATCAAATCACCTCCAAATTTCGATTTATATGGCTCAATAAATTCTTCATATCAAAATCTTATAGCACGCACAAACTTTTCATTTTTAGAGATTTTTTAATATTTGTTTGAGATTTTTTAAAATGATACATAAAAAGCATTGATTATTTTATTAATATTGTATAGTAACTTTTAAAAAATCTCAAACAAATACTTAAAAATCTCCAAAAATAATTTTTTTTTGCGTGCTATAAGATTTTTGATATGAATAATTTATTGAGCCATATAAATCGAAATTTGGAGGTGATTTGATATGTTTTTGGATCGTGACTCACGAAGCAGCCCGTGAGTCATGACTCATTGAGCCATATAAATCGAAATCTAGCGTGCTCCTAGGAGCACGGAGGCCTCCCGTGCTCCTAACTCAAAAATCATGCTAAACAATCATGAAATTTTGATTTATCATTCTCATTAAATTCTTTATATGAAAATCTCTTAGGATACAAAAATTTTCCATTTTTTGAGTTTCTTAAGTATATCTTTTGAAATTTTTTAGAATGACCTCAAAATAATAATAAAATAATGTATAAAACTATGTCATCTTTAAAAAATACAAAACAAATACTTAAAAATCTCAAAAAATGAAAAATTTTTGTATCCTATGATATTTTGATATAAAGAATTTGATGAGACCCATAAATCGAAATTTCGAGATGGTTTAGTATGATTTTTGAGTTAGGAACACGGGAGGCCTCCGTGCTCCTAGGAGCACCATAGTTTTACTCTATATATATATATATATATCGAGTTATGCTACCGTTAGTCATGACTCGCGGGCCGCTTCGTTAGTCACGGTCCAAAAGCATATCAAATAACCTCCAAATTTCGATTTATGTGGCTCAATAAATTCTTCATATCAAAATCTTATAGCACGCAAAAATTTTTCATTTTTGGAGATTTTTAAGTATTTGTTCTAGATTTTTTAAAATGATACATAAAACATTGATTATTTTATTAATATTGCATAGTCACTTTTAAAAAATCTCAAACAAATACTTAAAAATCTCCAAAAATGGAAATTTTTTGCATGTTATAAGATTTTTTTTTTTTTTGAGATAACATGTTATAAGATTTTGATATGAAGAATTTATTGAGCCATTTAAATTGAAATTTGGAGGTGATTTGATATGTTTTTGGATCGTGACTCTCGGAGCAGCCCGTGAATCATGACTAACGGTAGCAAAATTCTATATATATCTACTAGTAGACCCACGTTTTGCTTTGGGCTGAAATTATTATTTCTTATAATAAATTTTTAAGATAATAGGTAATAGACCTTAAATTGAGAAAATTAATATGGGTCTTAATTTTTAATGGGTTGAGATATTAAAGTACGTCAACGGTGGTGATCAATCTAAGTAAACAATTAACGGGTGAGATTTATTTCTCGGAAAAGATAGAATTTTCATGTCAAAAAAATTCAATCTCATTTATTAGGAGTAAGCATGTATAATGAGTAAATTCTCAAAGCAAAAAAAAAAAAAAAGTTCGCTTGAGAGCCATGAATAGGTCAAATTAATACATACAATGGCCCCAAATATAGACGTTAAAAAAATGTGACATAATTAATGACTGATTAAATTACTGCTGAGAAAAGCAGGAAAGGAGGAAAAAAAAGGATAGGCTCAAAGGAAATATATTAATATTGTTTGCTATGTTTCTTCAAAAATCAGCATAACGGTAGAAATAATAATATGTGTGATCTATTATGAAAGCTCGCTTGTATTAACTGCTGGCCTGCTGCTCTATTATTTTCATTAGAGTAAAAATTCATTATTGTTATCTTTTCTTTAACAAATATTTTGTCTTATTATGACTATTGAAATTATTATTATTATTATTATTATGGTTTTGTTTTTTAGTGCCTTTGCAGGAGGCAGGAAAAAAACAAAAAGGACTAGTAATAGTTACCTACGATTCTACGTGACTGTATTATATGACGAATTATCGAACCTAATAAATTGGGCCTAACTTATGGGTTCCTGCAAACGGGCTCGTGCGTACATAGTTGCCTCATTTGAGAAACCAACTATTAAAATGTTCTCTTCATTGATTTAGGCCCACAGACGTTATAAGTTAAAGTTGTCTCATGGATTAAATAATTGGGTGTTGAAGCATCTCACTCACGGGCCAGATCATGTATAGAGGTGGCAAATCGGGCAGGCGGGTCGGGTTCGGGTTCAGGTCGGGTTCGGGTTCAGGTCGGGCGGGTCGGGTCAGTTTGACCTTCTAGAATATCTCGGGTCAGGTCGGGTCGGGTGATGGGCGGGTCGGGTCGAGTCAATTTTAATATCTATTTTTTTTTTGTATCGTATATTGATTTGATTTGGATTGGACGCTATTTGATCTCGGGTCGGGTCGGGTCGGGTCCGATTCGGATTAGGTCAGGTCAGTTTGACTATCTAAAAATTCCGGGTTGGATCGGGTTCGAGTCGGGTAGGTTGGGCAGGTTTCTCGTGTTGGGTCGGGTCGGGTTCTGCCACCTCTAATCATGTGGCAATAAATAGTTGAAAGAAGTTTTGTAAAACTTGATATTTGATGGCAAGATTTTGATAAGCAATTGTTTATTTTTTCAGCCATTCGTATTTTAACTTGAGTCAGAAAATTTATCATTTGTCAAAACAACTTTGTAAAGATTTTTTAATGATGGAAACCATTCTTCCATTCTTCTTTCCTTTGTTTGGGCCTGGAAATATCGTTTCACGCTCTCACACAAATTTTTAATTTGGGAATATGATCCATGACTCTCAAACTGTTGCGTTGTGACAAGTTAATTTGGACTTTTAATTGTGCAAACACACTTCTGAACAATGTATATATTTGTGATAAATAACCTCCTTTAGTACACTAGTCACATGTTTCTCAATTATGTTTTCATAATTGATGCTTAAAAATTATATTACTTAAAATTATCACGCTATTTTAGAATAACAATTAATTGGTGTTGCTCACTATTATATTTGGGAATTGATTTTTTTCCAAACCATTTAGACAGTCTCCATCCAAATGATTCGCAGAGCCGTACGATATAATTGTTGGCAATTGATCAACGGTAATTTGGTCATGCAGGTGTTAAAAATAAGAACAACCTACAGATACATTGTATGTTGGTTATATTTAGAGTGATGGGGCAACTCACCATCATCGTTGATCAATGGCCAACAGTTAATTATATCGTACAGCTCTCCGAATCCTTTGAACGGAGACCATCCAAATGACTTTAGATAAAATCTAATTCCTTATATTTGATCTATACTAGTAAAGACCACGCCTTGCTTTGGGCTGAAATTATTATATCTTATAATAAAGAGCCGAAAGCTCATCCATTGTGAAGAAACTAATATGGGCCTTAAATTTTAATGGGCCGAGACATTAATATACGTCAATGGCGGTGATCAATCTAAGTAAACAACCAATGACTACGGTTTCTTCTTTGGGAAAGATAGAACTTTCATGTCAAAATATTCAATCTCCTTTTATTAGGAGTAAGGATAAGGACATGATAATTAGTGTATCCCCAAAACCCAAAACCCAAAAACAAAAACAAGAAAGCTAAAACAAAAATGAAAAAAAGAAATCAAAACGTGCTTAATCTCCCATAGCTCGAGAGATCCGGAAGCTAAAAATAGCTAGCACAGCAAATGAAAAAGATGTCATTAAATTCGGCTTTCCATCGATGGAAAACGAATTGTGGCCGGAGAGAGGCCAGCTAGCTTTCCGCACATGAGAATTGTTTCACAAGCAATGCTTTATTTACCAAATTTGTCATTAATTTGTCAAAGGGAAAATAGCTTTTTAAGTTAGAATTTAGAGCATTTCAATTTTTTTCACCAAAAGATAGTTTTCCTTGTGTTTATATAAAGGAAAAATGACCGGTAAATAACGTCACGTAAGATGTGCAAGAAAATATTATATATGATGACAAGAGTTTGTAAATTAATAAACTCCAAAAAAGATTTTAGACAAGTACATAAAGTATTATAAAATTATAAAATCCATTCAATTTAATTACTCTCTCTCTCTCGGCCCATATAATAATCAAATATATTTTTCGCACTTGCAGATGGTACTTCAATATCACAGGAAAATTTTTCACCCAAAATGAAAAAAAAAATGCTTAAATTAATTACAAATTTAATTTCTGCACGCGAAAGGAGAGTTTCAAATTGAGAAATTTCTCACGATGTGGATGCATACGGTATTATCAATATTCAATAAGAAATTTATCGTTGCACTGTACAAGGTTTCTTTTTTTTAGTCATATAAATGTAGCTTTACTATTGAATTTTCTTCATATAAGTCAATTAGGAAAATTGACATGCACCTCGAGAGTTCCTATTGCATATGTATAGTCTCAATTCTCAACTACTAATTAATTAAACGTGTTCCTGTTTGCAATTAATGTTGCATTATACGAGTCAAAATTATGGCAGGATTAGTGAATTTGCTAGCTTGATGCAAAATAATTATATATAGCTTTAGATAATACTAGATGGATCGGGCGAAAATATTATATAAATTAATAAATATTAAAAATAAATATGTATTTTTTATAATTATATTTTATTAGATAAATATTGGACTTAATATGTTTTCTATATAATATATTTTTAGCTACATCTCAATTTATATAAAAGAATATAAAGAGTTGCAAATATTTTGAGTCTTAAATTGTTCTTTAGGTACATCATGATATTATCTCTTTAATAAAAAAAATTAATTGAGTCATTTGATTAAGATAAATAAAGAGAGAGAAACAAAATCAATGGTTGAGATGAATGATGATGTGACATAACTAAAAAGCTTGAAAGCTTACCCTTCTTTATAGAGTATGAATATATTCATAAAAATATTATTATTTTTGACGTTTTTGATCCCTTTGTAAATTCATAAAAAAAATCTGATCGATTTCTGCAACATATGAAGCTAGATTTGCTTGGAATTAGATGAAGATATGTGTATATATATATGCCTTATTTACTTCTAATAATTTGGAAGAGAAAACATAATACAACTACATTACTGTTCATATATATACCCACCAGCAATACTATTTTTTGGCAACTGTTTGCTTTATAATTAATACTGATAACTAACATAATTGCTGGCGTGACTGTATATATATAACGTGGTCACTTCACATGTACTAAAACGGCATCTGTCTTAGTACTTATTATTTATAGTATTAATTTCGAAAAGTTTGATGTACTGCATCTCTACAGTACAACTACAGCATAATATGCAAAAGGTACAAATTGTTTGAGGGAGACTGTTATCAACTCTGTAACACTTATTGGACGTCGCAGGCTTCATTGCCATCCATAAATTAAGCAGTAGTTGATTATTCAACGTTGTTAGAGAAATAATTGGTCATATTTTATGCTCACCTTGCGAGTCTGTATCTGCTGTCATTAAAAACAATGGCAGGGTCCTACCATAAGACACTGACAGGTGGGACCCACAAATAAAGGACCCACCTGTCAGTATCCAATGGCAGGATCATGCCATTGGAAAACTATGGCAGCAGATACAAATCCTCAGCTTGCCGCCACCCAAAAAAAGAAAAAAAAAAGTTTCAACTTAATTATGATGTACAATTAAGTAGAAATTACTTTTGTGGACGCGTGGTGGGAAAATGTCACTGATATTGCAAGAAGAAATTTGGTGGGAAAAAAAAAAAGTCATAACAGTAAAACTAATTTCAAGCATTCGGTTCAATTGGATTCCATTCATTATTAACAATTTCATATATTGACAACACAAAATGAAATGGTCTAAATAAGAATGTAAAGTTATTAATAAATGGGTTAAGCTAGTGTGGATCTGTTTATTTAATTACTTAATATGGCATAAAATTTTGGGGGTTCATAATTGATCATAAAACATGAAAATTTGCCAAATAAATTACTATAAAAAATAAAGGAAAGCCCCAAAAAAAAATTATATAGAGGGACAGATTTGGAGATAGGTGGTGAGGAATTCAATAATTTTCTCCAAATTTTTAATATAGTTAATACATAAATTGAGCATATTCGATGATCCTATATATACAAGCGAGACTCGATCGATCAATCTACAATTTGGCAAATTGCAATCTAGGAGCGTGACTCTTAGCAATTTTTGAGATATGTCCAAATTAAATGGGTATGCTTATCTATCTTTTAGGATGCTTAATTTTCAGCTCACCTAGCTAATTAAGGCTATAGCTAACCCTAACCCCATGCGCTCATTGATTAGCATTCTATTTTACAAATTTTACTTTATGCATGCACAGCTTAATTATAAAAAGGTCCTGAAAGCATTCTTTAATTAAAGTCTCCACATTTTTTTTTTGTTGTTGTTTTGAACGCCCGTAGGTAACTAATTGCATTCACTTAAAAGATTACATCCATGAGAAAATAAAATAAATTGTTTCTCAATCTAAATCCAAAAGACATAAAATATCAACCAAAACCTTCTACAATATAATTTTGTCCCGATGAACTAACATAGATAGACAAATTTTGAAGAAGCATACAATTCATTTTTGAAGTTACCGTCTTGGTTATGATGAATTTATCGTCTTTGTAAGGATTTAAAAACTTGTTAAGCACTCTGCATATCTTCATTTCTTGAAACACCTATTTTCGTTTGTTGAAGCGGGAGCAAAATCCATTCTCGTGCGATTTATGATATAATCCTCTTAAATGAATAACAATGAAAGACTCTTCTTAGAATAAAAAGGGCGACGAAAAGACGGACGAAGAAACGGACGAACAAAAAGTGTCCACATTTTGGGTCTATCTTTTGTTTTATTTTATTAATTATATGGATGTAGTTATGTAACTGTTAAATCAGGAATTTATGTTGTTAAGTGTACTTGTTAATTAATTATCTTATGTACGTATTTTCTTTTTAATCGCCTAATTAATTAATAAATATTTAATTAGTTACTGTTGTATTAAGATAATTACTTCAAGTTATAACATTTTATGACAATTACTTTCCTGCTGTATATATATATTATATATATATGCATTGACGTGGATCATCATCCACCTCACTCACTAACCCAAGAAAAGTTCAAAGGCATGAAAACCCAGTCGCATTACTTCAATTCCCTCACACCTCGCTATATATATAGAGAGAACCTTGCATGTCTACCATGCATGCAAATAGATACCAAGCACATAACATACATTACCTCCATTTCTTATAATACACAAAAGGACGTATAACAAAGCCTTGATATAGTAGTGCCCAACCTAGCTCTTAATTTGTACCAAACATATTGTCTGCGATATATTGTGTGTTGATATATAGAGATATAAAAAAAGGAAGGGCAGTGTGTGTGTGCAAGGCATTTGAAGTTGGAGAAGTACCATTGATTGATGCAATGAAGCTCCGGGCGAATTTAACGGTCAAGTCGACAGTAGGAGGACTGCTGAGCAACCTCGAGCCGACACATGCGCTCGATGCGGTGACTGATCTGATAGGCAGCTCTCGGATTCTCCTCGAGATCGTGAGCTCCGAGCTTGATCCTGGTACTTAAGTTATTAATCCCTTCATTAAATCTTAGTTAGTTAAGCTTAATTACTCTTCCTAGCTCTCTGCATATATATGTCAAATTATTGTACATATGATTAATAGATTGTTACTCAGTAAAATATTGGAGTTATTATAGGATGAAGCCACCGTGAATTTTTTTTAAAAAAAAGCTTTCACAATAATTGTGTATCAAATTTGACCATTAATTTGGTAAAATAGGTCTCCATTAATTTGGTAAAATAGGTCTCCATCCAAAAGTTTTTAAAACTTTAATGGTGGAATTAGTATCTTTAATTACATGTGATGGATGGATGACTAATTAAAAACATATGTCATGCCACAAAAATCATCAAGTATATATATACACATGATAATGTGGAAAGGGATCACTTGATAATGCCATCTTGGCAATTTTTACAATGAAAAATAAATGGAAAGGATAGATAGGGATCCTTTGAAAACCTTAACAACAAATCACAAATAAACAAAAAAATAGAAAATAGAAAATATTTTACAAAAATGTTCTTATAATTATAGCTTCATTATTGTATTTCAACTTTTTATATAATTTGAGTGTCATTCAATATTTCAATCAAGAACTATTAAGTTCTAACCATTGTAATTATCATAAAATTTTTGATGGCTTTGCTAGACTATCAAATAGCACTCAAATAAATACTGAAACATGATCAATTTTATGAACTTATTTGAAATTGGTTATTGGTGTTGTCAAATAAATGGTTGTCAAGAGATATCCCTTTGCCAAAAAATAATAATAAAAGAATCAGAAAACATTGTAAAAAAATCATAGAAATAATGAAAAGAAAATTTATAAACATGTGTTGAAATTATAGATTGATTATGTCTAAAATTTGATGTAATTTTAGTTGTTATGTAATCCGTTCAAAAACCGTAAAAATTAGAACTGTAATGTATATACACAATTTACAATTTAAATGACTTATGATGAACTATCAAAATAAAACTCAAAATGTATGACCTTAAAAAAACAGTGTTACGGGTTACCCAAGTTAATTATAACATAATTCTTCATTTCTTCATCACTGCTGTGGAAAGTAAGAGGTACTTTCACAATAATGGATTTAATACACCAAATTAATAGATAAATTATACTCATAGAAAATGATCAAATTAAGCAAAAATGACACAATAAGTTACCAGTCAGCCACGTTATAGGTAACTTGACAAAATTGACAATATTTTTTTCCAAACAAAAGCAATTGTTATTGGAAAAATTGGTACCTTTAATTATATTTAATTTTTTACTGCCAATTGGAAAATGGACTTTTGGACATCACCGTGTCATGTATGGTGACTTTGCTTCAAATTCACACGCAGATTTGAATTTATGCAAATAACAAGAAGAGGACGTGGTTTTGTATTCCAAGTCAAACCAAGTATATTATTTTCTCTTATATTATATTATTTTTAATATATTTCAAACAAATTTTAAATTGAAACAATTTTGGTATATATCATGTGGAAAAGAATTAACGAAGGATCCCTAGTTCTAGTTTTTTTTTTTTTTTTTTGAGATAAAGATGAGGGTTAAGCCACTCAAATTTAAATTTAAATATCTATAAAAGACCCCCATCCGTGTTTCAAATCCGCGACCTCCCACACAGAGAGCGTTGCCTCAGCTACTAGACCAAAGTTCTAGATTTTATTTTTAATATAATTAATTACT
Organism: Cyperus esculentus; assembly: GCA_030179965.1. Lineage (NCBI taxonomy): Eukaryota > Viridiplantae > Streptophyta > Magnoliopsida > Poales > Cyperaceae > Cyperus > Cyperus esculentus. Next base: position 2,702,131 of record JASGLE010000030.1, read on the forward strand.
ACCACTATATTATTGCTATTATTAATTGACTAATCAATTAATTTGAAATTATCTTGGTAAAGTAATTAGCATATTTTCAATTTTATTGAACAAACTATATTATGCATTTTCAAAAATAAAAATTGCATATGTAAGCTCAATTATTTAGATAAGACATGTATAAAATTTGAATAAATTTATAACTTTGTTGTTCACAAATCACAAAACATTCATCATAAAATCAATTCAAATTGGATCTACACATCCCAAATAACGAAATGAGGATTTCATATTTTTCTTTAATAATATTTTTTAAAGAAATGGGAATATGTTTACTAGGGGTGTAAGTCCAATCCGTTCAACCCGTGGAACCTGACTCACCCGACCCGAAAAATTACGGATTTTGATTATAGTTGGTTGGGTACGGATTGAATTTTGAGCAACCCGATAATTAAAGTTTGGTTACGGATTTCGTAAAATATGTTGGGTAAAACCCGACCCGACCAACTTGTATAGATTTATTAAAATAATTTATATTATTCTAAATAAAGTCACAATATCGTTATAGAAATGTAATAAATTTTGGTTATACTTACAATTTTTAATTAAAATAATTTTATTTTGCTTTTAATTAGTGTATATTGAATTTTTTTGTCTTATTTTTTTCATCGTAACTTAGTTTTACTTATATTTTTTGACAATTAATATCTTGAATTGAAACCCGTGAAACCCGCGAAACCCGCGGAACCCGCGGAACCTGACCGTCAAAGTTGAAACCCGAATTAAACAGTTTTTATTATTTGTCGGTTAGTTATGGATTGAAATTTGTGCAACCCGACTAGAATAATTGGATTGCTAATCTATGCGAAACCCGACCAACCCGACCTGTTTACACCCCTAATGTTTACAATTACTGAAAAATAAAATACATGCATTATAAAATTAAGATGGGATATGATCACAAGACTTTTCATGAGGAAAAGCAACATATATACAATTCAATCACATTCATTAGAGAGGAGGGATCCCTTGACAATGGTAACTTTGACAATCTTAACAATGCAATATTTTAAAAATTCATAAAAATTCATAAAAAATCTTAAAATTGAAAAAAGACTTATGGATGTATTAGTTAACTTGTAGATCGATAATATTCCAAATTTCAATAAATTTGAACATCGTTTGATGGCTTATCATATTTTTGTATATTTTTTAACGGTTGTAATTTAACGGATCTTTGAAAGGCTATCAAATATAACTTAAATTGAATATAATCGGAAACATAATCAATTTACAAGTGAAGAAATAATTCCGTAAACTTTTTTCTATTTTTGAGAATTTATATGATTTTTTTTTACAAATTTTTGAAATATCAAATTATCAAGTTAAAGATTGTCAATGGATCCCTCCTCTACATTAAATACTTATTATAAATGGCCGAAAATTAATAGAAAATGCCTGCCATAGAAAAGTTTTATAAACATAAGAAAGGTCATAAATAAGATGCTGCCAAATACATTTGACAAAAATGAAAGGAAAAAGGTACGAAGATTTAATTATCAGGATTACCATATTTCAAGACATATTATATAGCTACCGTAACGGTACCTGACAAACATGAAATTTGACAGATTTGGAAAAATAGTGGAATAAATTAACGAGCAATTTTTGTATTATAGATTAATTCACAGGAAGTTGAATCCCTACAATAATACAAAAAATATGATTATACGAATGATTGAAGCTCTTTGAATTATCAAACAAAATAATCAGAAACTCTTCTCTCAAATTGCCAAAATTCTTAAGAATATACATGTTAATTATCTAATTTAAATGCTTTTGGGTGTTGATTTAACTGCAAACTTAATATGACAAGTACCAATATTATTTTTGCAACACAAAATTTACTAAATTTTGATTTTTGCAGAGTCAGGATCAGAGAAGAAGACCGTATCATTTTACCCAAAAAAGGTGAACCAAAACGGGGAAGACACATCTTATGAGAGCAACTTTGAATTACCAGAAGATTTTGGAGAGATTGGGGGTGTTCTAGTGAAGAACGAGTACCACAGGGAGATCTTTCTCCAGAATATGGTTGTGAAAGATGGTAACACTGGTGCTGTTGTGACTACAGTGAGTTGCAATTCCTGGGTTCAGCCGGCGTCGGTTAGCCCTGAGAAGAGAATTTTCTTCACCACCCAGGTTGATCTTCTGGCATTATCAGTCTTTGATGATTAACCATATTTTGATCTATATTTTTAAGTTTACCAGTAAAAAGTTGTACTTAGATAGATAGTTAGTTACTGACATGCCGTAAAATGTACATTGGGTCCGTGCTAACGATCCCCTGATTAGCATACAAAAGTTAGTAATTATCATTATTGTGTAGCTTAAAGTATGTATTCAGTTTTCCCATTGAGCTTCTTGCTAAGTCGAGGAGTAAATTGCAACATTGTTATCCACCATATTAATGCGACACCAGCAATTCGAGTACCGGTAACAAAGGAACCAGCAGTAAGTTCATGCAAAACATCCTGTTGATATGATAATTTGTTCCTTTCTTTGTACCAGTCATATTTACCAGACCAGACGCCAAGCGGATTGAAAAGACTCAGGAACCATGAACTTGAGCTCAAGAGGGGAAACGGACAAGGAGAACGAAAGAGCACGGATCGGATATATGATTATGACACATATAATGATCTTGGTGATCCTGACAGTAACCAGGACAAAGCTAGGCCAGTTCTCGGCGGTACCAAGGAGTTCCCGTATCCGAGACGGTGTCGTACAGGCCGACCCCATTCAAAGAAAGGTATCCTTATTTTACAACAGACAATTTTTTTCTTTTTTCTTTTTCTTTTTTTGTTTTTTTTTGGAAGTAGACCTTAAGCAATCTCAATTTAGTACAGCAAATTACTCATTAATCTCGTGCAAACAGATCCTAACAGTGAAACTCGAAGTCTGACCTTTTACGTGCCGAGAGATGAAGACTTCTCCGAGGTTAAAACACTTCAATTCGACACAACAACGGTGACAAACCTGCTCCATGCTGCCGTGCCTTCAGTTCAAAGTGTTCTTCTCTTGGATGTCAACCGTGGTTTCCCGAGTTTTAGTGCGATTAATGCTTTGTACAATGAGGGGTTCAAGATGCCAAAAGATTTAAAGAGTGGCCTTCTCCAAACCCTACTTCCTTGCTTATTTGATGGGACCCAAGATCTGTCAGACCAAGTCATACGCTTTGACGTTCCTGACATGTTTCAAAGTAAGATATCTCAATTGGAACAGGTAGATGTTTATTTCGGTTACTCGTGGTTTCAAAATTCTAATGCATACCCATTTTATAGGAGATCAGTTTTCATGGTTGCAAGATGAAGAGTTTGCTAGGGAGACTCTTGCTGGTGTCAATCCGTATGCTATTCAATTGGTTAAGGTAGATTGTTTACTCGCGCTATCTTGCATTTCATTCTCCTCTGAATCAATATCTCGATATGTTTACTATTGAATTTATTTGAAAATTTTTGTTATTTCCAGGAGTTACCAATAAAAAGCAAGCTTGATCCATTGATCTACGGATCAGTTCACTCTGCAATCACCCCTGAGATAATCGAGAAAGAAATTAATGGCATCATGGATGCAAAGGAGGTAAAGGACGTAAAACAATAAGAAACTATTATCATTTATTAAAGAGAAAATTACATAAGAACCAACACCCTTATTCTTGTGTTATTTTTTTTTAAATTCTTGAGAAAAAATCTTGTTTTGCAGTTGTTATACAAATCTAATTTTTTTCTTTGGCTTTCTATGATGATAAACAATGCAAGTTAGCCTACAACTTGCAGTTGGCAATTTATATAATAAATGCATAAGTTGCTCTGCAAATTTCTTTATACAGGCGGTCAGACGGAAGAAGTTGTTCGTGTTAGACTATCATGACTTGCTATTGCCATATGTGCACAAAGTCCGATCCTTAGAAGGAACTACGCTGTATGGTTCCCGGACACTATTTTTTCTAACAGAGGAAGGCACACTAAAGCCAATCGCCATTGAGCTCACTCGACCACCATCGCCAAGTGAACCTGAATGGAGGCATGTTTTTGTTCCATCAACTGATTCGACGGGATTGTGGCTTTGGAGAATGGCCAAAGCCCATGTTTGTGCTCATGATTCAGGACATCATGAGCTCATAAGTCACTTGTAAGACCTACATATTTCAATTCTTTGCTTAGACCTAATTAAGCAGGAATCAACAAAGAAAAACATACAAATTTCTTTTCCATGCTACCCAAAATAAGAAAGGGGCCATCCTTAACTACTATTTCTTTTCTATATAGCTTGAGGACACATGGTTGTGTTGAACCATATGTAATAGCAGCGCACCGGCAACTGAGTGAGATGCACCCAATTTACCGGTTGTTGCATCCACACTTCCGTTACACGATGAAGATTAATGCATTGGCAAGGCAAGTTCTTATTAGTGCTGAAGGCATCATTGAGTTGTCATTTTCACTTCAAAAATATTCGATGGAGCTCAGTTCAGTTGCATATGACCAATCATGGCGTTTCGACTTGGAGGCTTTACCAGCCGATTTGGTTAGGAGGTAATATTATATTTATAAAGTTTATCATGTAGAAATTAAAGTTCATAATCAGTTATAAAAAAAAATTATGAAGATTAAGAACATTTAATGACAATTTCTTTGTTTCTCAAGTTGGAAAATAAAGAAACCAGGGCTGAAAAATTACAAAATGAAAAAGTGAAAACATGCATATATGTCCTACTTTGACAACTCAATATTGGGAACATACGAATAAAAACTGCTTACCGAGTCTATCTGTTTGTTTATACTAATTCGGAACTCTTGGATATTTATCATATCATGACAGAGGAGTGGCAGAAGAGGATCCAACCGCCGAGCATGGACTGAAGCTCTCAATTGAGGATTATCCCTTTGCAAATGATGGACTCTTAATCTGGTCAGCAATCAAAAAATGGGTTCAGGAATACATCTCACACTACTACTCTGACTCGGCTCAAATAAAAAATGACACAGAACTGCAAGCATGGTGGTACGAGGTACGCACACAAGGTCACGCAGACAAAAAGGATGAACCATGGTGGCCCACCTTGGACACACATGAGAGCTTAATCCAAACTCTAACAACAATAATTTGGGTCGCTTCAGCGCACCACGCAGCGGTCAATTTTGGCCAGTATGATTTTGCTGGTTATTTCCCCAATCGTCCGACAATCGCACGAATTAACATGCCAACAGAGGATATGTCCAATGAACAGTTTCACAAGTTTCTACAAAATCCAGAGGATACACTTCTTAAAAATTTCCCTACACAAATTCAAGCAACTATAGTAATGGCAGTTTTGAACCTTTTATCAACGCATTCGACGGATGAGGAGTATTTGGGAGGTCCAGCGGCAGGGCAGACATGGCTTGATGACCCAGTGATGAAGGAGTCATATGGACGGTTTTACGCAAGACTAAAGGAGATTGAGAGTATTATCGATGTGAGAAATTCAAACCCAGAATTGAGGAATAGGTCTGGTGCAGGCATAGTGCCTTACAAGCTCATGAAGCCCTTTTCGGATGCTGGTGCCACAGGAATGGGTATTCCTAATAGCATCTCCATTTAAATATGTTTGCTAATTAAATTCAATAAACAGTTTCAGTTATGAGGGTCAGGACCAAATTGAAATCATGTTTCATTTCTAAAAATTTCTTTTGGTTGTTCCAGTTTCCCTCAATATTTTCAGGATGTTAATATAATCACATGTGTTCTCCACTTCTCCTTGATGATATACTATATTTAAAATCCGAATGTTGATCCTTGATACCATCTTTATCTAAAATAAAAATCATATTGTACTGGTTTAAGAGATGTCATGCTATATATGTTGGTGATGAGAACACTAAAATGCGCTGTCGGGTACTTGTATTAGGCTTAGTTTCTATTCAGGTTGATGTAAGATCATACTGTTTTTGGTACCCAATGCAAGCAAGTCAATACGTAGAATTCTGAGAGAGTGAGAAAAATGAAAAAAGAGAGCGATTTGGTTCACAAATAATGAGCTAAAGATAGTGAAATCAGGTATAGTAATTGGGATTCTTCTTTTTACTGGTAGAGAAAAGGAAAACAGGAACAATGATTTTGCTTCTGCTAAAATCAATTCATTACTTGAGACATATATAGTACATTAAGATTCGCGTCCGAATAAATATGCTTATGATCAAAAGAATTAAACACAATCAGAATGTATATGCATGATCAATGACCACTTGTCCAGCATTAACAAAGAATACTTCTAGTTGGACCTCCATATGAACACACAAATGCACACATCAAGGTCTTAAAATTTGTATCTGATATAACTCTCAACAATATTACATATATAGCAACCTAATTATTAACAAGTTACCATACAATATGAAGTATCCAACCATCCAGTGATCAAATTGGCAGAGAATAATCAAAAATTGTAAATTGACCATCTCATATAATGTGCAACACTAATTTGAAGCAATTAAATATCCCAGGTTTACAGTCATGACACCACAAAAACAAAACAGGTACAACATCTATTTTTAACAAGCAAAAATACATTAAACACTATTCAAAATTGTGCTAAGAACCAACCAAAAAATGAAGAAGAAGCGAAAAAAAGAATTTTACCAAGAGATCGACCAGTTCTAATCTAAGCAGTTCTAAGTGGAGGAAATTAAGAAGCTCAGGGTCAGGGGTTCTGGTCTGCTACCTTTTTCATGGTGTTGGAAAAGGGCCGAGTTTTAGGCAAGAAAGCCGATCGGGTCTTCGGTACTCCATGGTGGTGGATCGGATCCGGTCCTGTCGGGACCTCCCTTTCGGATTCTTCCCCTGTTGTTGCATATCTTACCACTTCCACTCCCTGGCTTCCTTCATCCTGTACCAGATTGTTCATTCTCTGTCAGATTTGATGCATGTTGTAGAGTGTAGACAAACAATTTTGTTAAAGAACAGTGTTACAAAAGTTTAGTGATGAAAAAAATCAGATACAGGTATTGACAGAACAGTTTTAGATGAAAATTTCTTTTATAAGAAGATTTTATACCAAGGAGATAGCAAAATAAAAGAAGAAATTGGCAGCTTTTTCATTCAGCAATATTTATATCTACTCTTTTAATACACTCTTGTTGTTTTGAAACTAACAGAAACCAAAATTTCGGATTTTAAAACATGAATTTACCAAGGAAGAACGGGAGCAATTAATATCACCAAAATAACATGAATTTACCAGAAATTCATGTTTTTTCACACATTGAGACAAAAAAAAAGCAGGGGATCCATTATGAAACCATTCAAACACAGAGAAACATCTAAACAAATCAATCAACAGAAATACCCACATAGAGAACAAACAAGATCTACCAGAAACAGTCATAAATCCAGCCCAAATAACCATCTCTAAGCTCCCACAAACAGTGTTTAATAGCTAAAGCAGTATAAAAAACCCAAAAAAAAGGCAGATAATCAAACAAACAAGGGTTTATGGAAGAATGCTTAGTTACCTTAGAGATATCCAGCGGCGTTAGCTTATCAGATTGTAGAACTGCAAAAAGTTTCAGGCAAATTATTCAGTCAGTTACATCTCAACACTACTCCTAAACACCATTTCAAGGCGTTTTCAAGAGAAACAGAGATAGGGCAAGAGCGAGAGCGAGAGCAAGGGAACGTACTATGACGAGAAGCGGATGCGAGCGATAGAAGAGCCGCCATGGTCAGAACCAGCAAGACAATGCCGGTTCGACACGAGACGCACCGCGCCATCATCTGTCCTCCTCCTCCTTCCACCTCCTTCCACCTCCCACCTCCACTTAGAAAAGATGACAAATAGAAAATGCAACAAATATGTATAAATAAATTCGGCAATCAATCCCTATGACAAAGATTCAAAACCGGAAACAGAGGATCATTTGAGAAAGGGTTTTATCTCCTAATTCGGAAAAGAGAAGAGAAACAAAAAGGAGAAGGAGAAGGCAACAACAGAGTCTGAAGTTACTGAACTCTCTATTCTCTTCTCTTCTGGATTTCATATCCTCTGTAGCAGAGGATGTGAACCGTTAGATCATCTCGTGATCTGTGACGCTCGAATCTCGAGATGATCTAACGGTTCACATCCTGCGCTACACAGTGCAGCGCTACAGAGGATGAGCACTCTCTCTTCTGAGCGACGCTTCTCTGGCCACAGCCTACAGATCCTCTCAAACTCATCAAACTATCGTAAAAAAATCACAGCCGTCCGTTCTGATCGGACGGTCGAGAACATATCTGGAGATGAGTATGTTTGAGCGGGCAGATCGGGCAGAAGTTCTGTCCGTAAAATACGGACCGTCGGATGGGGGATCAATGTTAGGATGTGTTTGGGAGTGTTCTGTGAGCTGGATGCAGAGTAGAGGAACTGAACTGGGACGTTTGATGCTGCTGCTGCTCCTTCGAATTCGGCATGCTCTGAGAGGCAAGCTGGCGGCAGGTGTAGTAACAGACTCAAACTCCTCTTCCAGCCTCTACACTGTAGACCACTTCACTGATACGTGGGGTCCGAGATGCCGCTGCACCATGGGCTCGTATTGAATGTGATGGGAGGGGTGTAGGGAGACGGTTCGTCCTCGAAGGGCTGCGGTGCGGGGACAGGTGGCGTTGTCTGGTTGCGTTGAGATTCGTACGGAAATGATGATGTCACCCGGAGGTGACAGAGGGAGGCCAAGGAAATGGGCCTCTGGTTGGCGGATATTACGGGGGTGCCATTCTTGTATTTTTGGAATCTTATGCTGTTATATGCAGTTGGTTCTGCAGCTTTTTCTTTCCGGAACTATCATTGTTGCCCAAGTATTCGGAAGCATATAAAATGCATAATTCGTGGCGGATTATATTAAGAGGAGGTATCCGTTTACGATTCATATTTTGACAATCTTTACGATACACAGCCTCCGTACACAATTAAATGAATTTATACTATTTATAACTTATCCCTAATTAAATGAACTTTACCGATACGATATTATTTTTCTATTCGTCTCTTGTTTCTCCAATATGATGATTATCATTTTATCTATATTATTTAATTGGAACATTTATTATGTAATGATTACAAATTGAGGGCATAAAATAATTTCACTTTTCCATTAATTCCTTTGACTTTTTCTAAAAATTCATTTATTCATGGACAGAGGTTGTAACATTTTAAAAATCTGTAAAAATTTATAAATTCTCAAAAATAGAAAGAAGATTCATGAATGCATTACTTAACTTGTAGATTGATAGTGTTTCAAATTTCAATCAATTTGGATATCGTTTAATGACTTATCAAAATTTTGTGTACATTTTAACGGTTGTAATTAAACGGATCTTTGAAAAACTATCAAATATCACTTAAATTGAATATAATCGCAAACATAATCAATCTCTAAGTTAAGAAATACTTCCGTAAACTTTTTTCTATTTTTGAGAATTTATATGAATTTTTATAAATTTTTGAAATGTTATATTGTCAAGATTGTCAAAATATGAATCGTCAATGGATCCCTCCTCTTGTATTTATGTGTTATTGATTTGGAATTATTGTACAATATTATAATAGACTAAATTACAAAATGTATATAATTCAAATTTGGGTAAAAAAAAAAGTATATAAAAGTGAAAGTTTGGGTTAATCTTTATATTAAGAACATAATATATACGATCCATTTTATAACTTGATTGCCACACAAGTACGTAACAGCCTTCGGCTGAGATGATCACAACTTAGGAAATAAACATTTCTTTGTGCTAAATAATTATTAGAAGAGGTGTTGCAAAAGGCTTTAAGGAGTTGCAAGCCCGCAACATATAGTAATGGGCTTTTTGATCCTCGACAAGAATTGAACTTTTTAAGTATTTGGACTTCTAACATCACGTATTTTTAACTCAGAAAATGCCATTATTCTCAAGGTAATTAACTCGTGCTGAGCAATTTTTTTTTTTTTTTTTTTTTGGAACTATATGTTAACTTCCATACAAAAGCTTTAGCCAAGACACAAATAATCATTGAAAAATATCTAAGGACCAAAAACAATGAAATTCTTCCTATTTTGAATGCATTCTAAAAGAATCTTATGCGAAATATGTGTTCTGTGTTGACCCTGGAGATCAGTTGCCAACTTGGTGCCTCACATTGTGGAGTCTATGATAAACAACTCGGGATTTGCTGCCGCACTGCCAGATCTGCAGCGCAGAATCCGACAGTGCGGTAGACCTCGGGATCCGTGAAAAGCACTGAGTCCGGATCCCGAGGTCTACCGCACCGTCGGATCTGCGCTGCAGATCTGGCAATGCGGCAGCAGATCCAGACTCATGATAAACACAGCACTCTTTTAGTACTAAAAAAAATAATGCACCATATGATTAATTCAAACAATAACTTGGCCTAGTTCTTTGCTGGTTAACTTTAGAGTTGATAAGCTGGCAATTCCTCAAGGACACAAACAGCAAGCAGGCCAATTTGTAGGTAGAAAATTCCCCTTGTATATGATTTATTGAATGTATCATCAGTTATATAAAAGCAATCTCCAGTGTGATCCTAGCACTCAATTCAGTTATACAAGAAACAGAAAAGCTATCACCCTAACAAACCATTAGCTATATAATTAGTAATTACAGATGACAACTATTACCTAAAAAAAGAAAAAGGAAAATCCAGAAGAATACCCAGTCACACCTTTCAGATAATGTACAATTCATGTATCTATTGTAAAGGTTGCAAAAAACCTATCACATATCGATTCGTTAAATTTCGTTTGTTAAACCTGCATACAAGTCTCTTGAAAGCTGTCAGTTAAAAGGTCACGTAAGCCTCTGGTCTACAATCGCGTCAAAAGATATTACCGAAAGTTTATCCAAGAGCCGATGGAAGTAGTTTGCCGGCCAACTCATAGCAGCATCTAAATTATGCTGTACCATTTTGACGGCATCAACAACGAGTGAAACAAATGAATGCAAATCTTCTGACCCTGCAGGGAAATTGCAGCACATGTTTCAACTTAACTACAGTATAATTATAATACTTAACAGTTAAATATTTATTAACAGTAAAACAGATGAAAAGGCAGATAGGTTCCATGATGCAATAATAAGAAGAAAGACAAAAAAAAGCAGCAAAGTACCTTTGTTATGTACCCAAATATTCCATCATCAGATCTTCATCATGAAGCAGATCTTCTATGTCAATGTCAGGGAGGGGGCTTCCGATACCAATAAAATCTAATGGCAAATTATCGAATGAACTCCGAGCAAACTTCTCTTGTTCTGTTGTGTACAATGGTTCAACCGCAAATTGATGCAAATTTCCATGTCCATATACAATGTTATTGCTGTTTCTGGTATTATTATTCGCTTCAACTCCGATAAGTGAAAACTCCTCCTGATGCGTGGGGAAAATTGATAAAGGCTGGGGTTCTTTTTGGCCTTGAAAATGCGGAGCATAGAATTCAGACCCTGTGGTGTTTCCTAATTGGAACCGGATACTTTCAGGCTGTTCTTGGAACAACATCTGTGTACCAGTATACATGCTTTGGGGTGTACTAACATTGATGCCAATAAAATTCTTATTGTTATTATTGTTATTGTGGTAGTCAATATTACTGGTATTGCTGCCGTTGTTGAACCCAGGAGCATGCAGAACGAACGGGTTATTAGCCACTTCAGAGAAGTTGCTTCGATTCATGTCAGGAATTGCACTGCTTCGCAAGTCCTCATGCGGGCTCTCCTCCTGATTGACGACAGCTTGTTTTATCACAAGTGAAGATAAACCACCCAATCGAGGCTTCTTCCTCCTCGGCTCTGATTGCTCCTGTAACATCACAATCTGTTTCTCTCTCTCGCCAGCATTAGCAACTGTAGCAGCAGATTCTGGTAGACTGCTTTCTTTACCCTTTGCTAATGTGGCACCAGAGACAGCCACACTGTCAGAACCATCAACATCGTACTCGTTACTACTACTACAGGCATACGCATCTTCTCTTCTCTGCTCCTGGCCGCTATGTTGAGTCAAATCTAAAAATCCGTTATCTTTGTCCTTTGCCGTATCTCTTCCTCCATCTTTATCTACTGCAAAATTGTGCGACATGGATCTCTCCTCCTTGCTCAAGACTGCCAACCAAATCAAGCTCTCTTTCGCGGTCATCTTGTCTTGTAAGCATTTCGACTTCCTGACATGTGTCCTTATCTTTTCAAAATTCGGCGACATGTGCTTTATGACACTTGTTAAAACCCCCACTTTCCAAATCTTCTTCAAATCGTGCGGCTTTTTGTATGGCGGTATATGCCCATTTTGCAAACCCAACCCAACCCACCAATCCTCGGTGCCATTTGGCCACCATGGAGGCGGGATCCCCTTCTCTAACGGAAATTTTCTCTGAGGAGGGCTGCAATGTTGCATCAGAGATGACAAGAGAGAACCCAGAGTTGCATCTTGCAAATCCATTAAGCTTTGTTGGCCTTTTCCTCCATTCGAGACCACCTGACCATTCTCCAGCGCAAAATTATCCGCCTCATACTTCGCGATTGCTGCAGGCCCGTTTTTGTCGAAATTTACCTTCTCCTTCCACCACGCACGAATGTTATCTGAAGCGCCACTAACAGGTTTCCCCTTCTCTGGTATGATGCCATACACAAACCCACGTACATTGCAAACCTCCATTAGTTTCAGCATGTATTTGAGAATGCCATCTTGAGCCCTCGACATCTTTTTGCGCATAGCCTGGTCAGAGATGGGCTTCTTGGAACTGGACTTATCCATCGAAGCTTGCTGGGTCTTTTTTCGTTCCTTGATTCGGCGAAGCCTGACTCGGTCTTTCCACATGCGGCGTGCTAGATCCTCAGCCTCAATTTCCTCGTCACTGACATCATTTTCTATCAGATTCTCACAACGGATTCCGTCCACTTCACAATCGGATGCTTCTCCTAGACCAGTGGCGATAATTGCAAGAGGATCCATAGAGAAAAATTAATTCTTTGTAGTCAAGTTATTTCTTTGCTGTCATGCGTCCTAAAAGATCATGCCCCCAACCTTCAATAGAATAATCAATGTAAAGGAATTAGACAAACTTACAAATAATTAAGTATATCTATGACAGTTAGTCAGTTTGTATCAACAAATAAGACGATGTCAAAAGTAGTTCAAAAAAGTCAAAACCAACGATCAATCAATTCAGTCCAGAATAAATATGATTTTGAATGTTGAATTTGTGCCATTCAACTATTCAAGTACACTATATGGACATAATTAACTTCTATTTTTCAAACCTGTATAAAATTGTCCAATTCCTTTTTGTTTTTACAGTACAAACAAAGCACCAGGAATGATTGGTAATATAATTGCTCAAGGCACTTGTTGAATTTGTCCAATACTATTTGATCAAAACAACTGCATAATAGCAAGCTGCTATCTTCACCCAAATATGACCTAAAACTGAAACTTGTAGCTGGTTAAAAAAAAAAAAAAAAAAAAAAAAAAAAAGAAGATTGTTTTCTCACCCAAAACCTCAAAAATTATCAGAATTGGAGCTCTAACAGACTGAATTTCATTTATATCCACAATCAATTACTAGAAGCCATATTGATCTCCATTTCATTACATGGAATTCAATAACAACTAAAATTAAAAAGCACAACATAACACAAAACAGGAGCAGGGCCAAAATCAATACCAAATTCAATACCATCACCCCGCAGATAGTATTCCTTGTCATATCATAAACATCACTAGGAACCAATCAATTCAAAAGCTGGGAACTTCGTATCAGACTATGCAGCTTGTTATTCTTCTGGTGCCTTGGCAGTTCTTGTGATAACAAACTGAGAACGAGAGCTTCTGTTCAGACAATACAGTACCTGGTGGAAGGAAGGAAGCGCAGCAATACAGAAAACCTTGGACGTCTGAAATTCGCGCCAAGAGAGCAGAAGCCTGGCACCGCTAAAAGGAGGATGTATACAGAGATTCTGAGCAGCCACGACTTTTGTAACTTCTGTTCATGGAGTGCTCTCAAACCAAAAAAAAACTTTGAGTAAATTACGCGAATAGTCCCTAAAGTATCATCGTTTTACCAAATTGGTCCCTAAAGTATCAAAATTATCAATTTGGGACTTAAAGTTTCTATTTCATACCAAATTGGTCCTATTCAAAACTTCCGTTACAATAATAGACGGAATTACACGTTAGTAGCCAAAAAACGTGATATCATCATGCTAACTTGCCATCTGGCATCATTAGCCTTGGAGGGAAAACTACCGCCATTTTAATTGGAAATATTTCGTTACATTCACCAGTTACATTTGTAATTTATTTGGTCAAACTTTTTCACACCTTCTCCTAACTATGTCATGACTCATGAGTACGTGCCAATACATAAACAAATTAAAAAATACTTGATGCAATTGAATTCTAACAACATTCATTCCAAAAGAAATTTCGAACAATATATTCTAGTAAATCTTGACAAGCACATTCCTCACATACAAAACAAAATTGGAATGTACGATCTAATTAATCCATCATTTTTTGAAGCCAAAAAGAGAACAAAAGGCTACCCAAATTCATTAATATATGAGGAAAATAATAATAAAAGTCCATCTCGGAATCTGATTACGGACTTGAAATTAGTGGAAAATGTCATGCTTCTGACCATGAGATTCTCTTGCCAGAATCCTACAAATGTCAAGAACTAAGATAATTTGCACGTACAGTCAATTTGTAATAAAAATGTAAATAGCATTCAATACTTACATCTTCAGCCTACTCCAAAAAAGTTAATAATTATCCAAGCAATGCTATCCTTCACTGAGTAATGCTTCCTGAGATGCTGCACCTCCATTTTTTGTTTTCTGCAACAAACGTATCAGCAGCCCTTTTTATAAGTTTCTTCTAAGAACAAATTTCTCTTCAATGAATTGATCAAAATTGAGTATTGTACCTTTCTTATAGGAAGCTTTTGAATTTTGGACTGCCAGTTAACATCACTCAGAGTCATTTTGCAAGTACGCGCATTATGTCCCCCTTGCTTGCAAATGCTACATGTCGATTTACCACCAGTTTTTCTCATTTTCTGAGAATTTGGTTCATCCTCGTTAGTAGACTTCTTTCTTTTCTTCTTAGGTCGTCCCGGTTGATTCTTCACCACAGGTGGTAAGCATGTAATGCTTGATTTTGGCCACATCTTATGCCCATTTACTGGATTAATGCTAAAGTCATAGATTTTTGAGTAGGTTTCCAAACTATAGCAATCATCCACATAAATTTCAGGGTTTTCCTTGTTAAAAAACATTGCTGACACTGCATGTATGCATGGCACTCCTGACAATTGCCATCTCCTACAAGAACAAGTTTGTGCCTCCATGTCTACACAAAATTGGTCTGTCATGTGCTTCACTTGAAATTTCTTATAAGAAGATGGTTCAGGCCAGCATCTAGATGACAATTCTTTGATCTTCTCTAACTTCTTTTGAATTTTAGGACATATGTCCCCTCTGTATTTTTGCATTGCAATCCGCTTAGCATAAATCCTATTCATTAGCTTGCACCTAATGGACTCCAACATGCTTAGGATTGGCTTCTCCCTTGAATCTAGGACCATTTTATTGAAGCATTCACAACAATTGTTCAGCAACATATCACACTTGACCCTTGAACTAAAGTGAGATCTGGACCACTGATGTGCAGGTTTTGCTTTGAGCCACTTATATGCCTCATGATCTTTGTTATTCATCTCCTGCATCCAGAATTCATATTCTTGCACATAGCTTGCTCTTGCTGCACCCCACAATATATCCTTCAACCCTTTCCCTCTATGAGAACCTTTAAAATTCTCATAAAGGTGTCTAACACAAAATCTTTGTTCAGCCTCGGGAAAAATATCATCTAGTGCTGGAACCAAACCCTACAAAAATGACAAATATTACTTAAGGAAAAAAGTTTATGCACTTTGTCTTGCAGCAACAATAAAAGAAAAATAAACAAAAATTTTACCTTTTGTTTATCTGACATGAGTGTCAAACAATGTGAATTTTGTATATCTAAATCTTCTGATATTAGCTGAAAGAACCAACCCCATGACTCTCTTGTCTCAGCCTCTACCACAGCATAAGCAATCGGATATATGCAATCATTTGCATCGATCCCAATAGCAGTTAGAATTTGTCCTCCAAACTTATCTTTCACATGGCAACCGTCAAAACTAATAATCCTTCTACATCCAGTGAGGAAACCCTTTTTGCAAGCATCTAAACAAACATACAACCGAAGAAACAACCCTTCATTTCTTTTGCAAATTAGTGTGCTGCCTGGGTTTGTTAGCCTCACCTCTTGGCAATAACTATCAACCCTACCGTATTGCTCCTCATGGGTACCTTCAATCATTTTTAAGGCAAGGGCACGTGCTCTCCATAGTTTCATTGTGGGACAGTGTATGGTAAAATCCTTATAAACCTCAGCTCGAAATGATAACAAACTCCATTTTGCATCAGCCTCAAATTTCCACAAGTAGTGTTTTGCTAACCACTTGTAAGTAAGATGTTTGTTTTCATATGTTCTAGCACAAGAATGTTTTGAATTGTGAGTTTTCACTTGAAAAGTAGGATCAGATGGGTCATTCGTGAACTTACTGGCATAGATACTCCATTCACAACCTTCTCTGCACCTTGCACTCATTCTTCTTTTATCATTCTTGTAAAACTTAATATCTACCCGGTTCTTAATTCCATACTCCTTCACAGCATCTCTAAATTCACTCTTACTACCAAACAACATACCCAATGTGAATTTAGGATTATCCATATCGGTTTCAGTTCTAAATTCAGGGAGTCTCTTATGATTTGATTCACAATCCTCATCAGAATAACCATCAATACTTATTAATTCATCTGACTCTCCATAATCTGAATAAACCTCATTATCTTCACCTATCACCAAATGTAAATTTCTACTCTGCTCTTTACCTTTCCCCATGCCACTCTCAATTCCTTCATCAATATTTATCTCAAATAACTCATCATCATCAAATATTTCATATTCACTGTCATGAAAATCGGAATCATTTTCATTAACATCATCTAGTTCACCTTCTTTGTCCCTTGATTCCTCTTGCCGATTCTCAGTATTTTCTGAGATAGTTTCAGAGGACACATGGCTTATGCTTCCTATAGAAAAATTAGATGCTATCACTATTAAAATTGTAATGTAACATAATTAATTAGAGGTGACAAAATTTGACCCGACCCAAAAAATCCGTCCGACCCGAAACCCAACCCGACCTGAGTTTTAGGGAAAGTCAAACTAACCCGAACCCGACCCGACCCGACCCGTGTTCTAGAGAAAGTGAGACTGATCCGAACCCAACCCGACCCGTGTTTCAAGGAAAGTGAGACTAATCCAAACCCGACTCGGGAATAAAGGTACAAAATCTGACAAAACCTAAAAACCCCGCCCGACCCGACCCGAACCCAACCCGAAAAATGCCGGCAGACATCAACCTGATACCGGACCCGAAAAAATTCTAGAAGTCGTCAACCCGATACCCAAACCGATATTTCCATTTGGTCAAACTGACCTGACCTGATCCCGACCCGACAATCTGCCACCTCTAAACATAATTCGTATGCAAAATTTGGGTCAAATTGACCATTACTGTAGTGGATAAATTAGAATAAAGACAAAATACACAAAAGGTAAAAGCAAAAGACAAATTTTGCACTAACATAACAATTAATTTAAGTTCACCACATTGATTCAAGTGAAAAGCAACTAATATAAAATTCAGGTCAATGATCTCAAATTAGGCAAAGTTCCAAAAGTTAGTAATAAACTATTTGCGATCCCAATAAACATGAGGGTAGTACTCACTGCACAAGTCCATAGCCTCGTTCTTGATTGCAAATAATTTTTCCTTCCTAAGATCGGCGGAAGAGAAATGGATTTTGTATGTTTAGGGTTTCGCGTTTCTTGTTTCTCGTTTCGCCTTCTTGTTTTCTTCTCTCTCAGTGTGCACTTTCTAGAACTCTTGGCTGGGTTTTAGATGGGTTTTGGAGGACTTAACCAACTCAGCCTCCATATTAATCTGACGTGTATTTTTCTTTCGTAGCTTGGACATATCATCGATTCCGTCTGTGTTATTGACGGAAGTTAACGGCAGGACCAACTTGGTATAAAATAGAAACTTTAAGTCCCAAATTGATAATTTTGATACTTTAGGGACCAATTTGGTAAAACGATGATACTTTAGGGACCATTCGCGTAATTTACTCAAAAACTTTTGTTTATGGAGAGTCCAATTGAAAAGAGAAAACGGTGGAAGCGCCACAAACAAACAAATAAATCAATCAATCAATCGGGAAGGCAGAAGAAGGTCAATGTTGAGCTGAGCACTGCATTTGGAACAAAACAAAACCAAAAAAAAAATGGGAAAAGTTTATTGCTTTTTTTTTTTTTCCTGAGGAAAAGAAGGAAACGGCAGCAAATGATTTTGGTTGGATAGTGAAATTTTAATTTAACAATAAAACACGTCGTAATGGCCTACGAGTGCACATCCTCAGCTCCGGATCAGATGCGAACCTTTCAGTCCGTGTTTCTGTGTGTCAACCCATATAACCAGTGGATGCGGCTGATAACATGACCCGCTATTCGGAGAGGCACCAAACTTTGAGGAGTGATGAGCAGCCGGCAGTCCGGCACGGTTTCATATCCTCTGTAGCGCTGCATTGTGTAGCGCAGGCCGTTAGCCATTGGATCATCTTAAGATCTGTGCTGGCACAAATATCAAGGTGATCCAACGGCTTACATACTGCGTTACACAATGTAGCGCTACAGAGGATGAGCACTCGTTCGGCACGCGCAATTCCAAAGTGTACTCCACTGTGTACCCTGCGGTGTCGCCCCGAGTGCTCATCCCCAAACTTACCGCATTGTGCAGTTCACAGCTTCAGCCGTTGGATCGTCTCGAGATCCGCTCTATTACGAATCTCGAGACAATCCAACGACTGTAGTTGTGAACTGCACAATGCAGTACAGCAGGGGATATGAATTGTGCGGTGTCGCCCCCAGCTTCGGCGCTGTATTGTCAACTCCACTGGGTGCAAACTGTTTTTTTTTTTTTTTTTATTTGAGGTGCAAACTGTAACTATCCCAATTTGTCAATGGTTTTTGCGGACGAGAGTGACTTCTGAGTTCTTTTGGTCTGGAATGTGCAGTTGGATGGTTCTTTGCTTTCTTTTTTTTTTTTGAGTAGAAACCCATAGGTGTATTTCATTGAACAGAAAATCAACAATCTACAGTTACATCAATCCTAAAAATCACAAACAAGGAAACTAAACTGAAATCCTAAATTACCAGAGTCTAAACTAACAACCATTAAAACATAAAGGTAGCAAATATTAAATTTTCTAAGACACCAATTCTATGGTTATGGAATTCCGAGCCTATGCCATTCAAATGATTCTGTGCATAGCTCCATGTGTATCGCCACATCATCTCTATTCCAATCTTCTGGCCTTCCTCTAAATTCATGCCCAATTCTTCGAGCAACATTAGCCAGTTGATGAGCCCCTTTGACTGCTTCCCTTGAAACATTGCACACCCTGACCCTGCCATCGTACCTGTCTGCTAGCTGCTTAAACTGCATCACCACTTCCACTGCGCGCCATGATGGGAAGTATTCCATTGCCCCAGTTGTTATTGCCTCAACGAGGATCTTGCAATCAGTGCAAATCACAACTGGACCCTCCACTGCCCCATTCCTGACCCAGGCCTCCACCGCGGTTCTAGCAGCCTTAGCCTCGGCTTCTGTCGGGTCGCTAGCCGTGACGTCGGTACAATGCAGTACCTTGAGTAGCCCTTGTGCATCAAACCAAAGATATCCAATACCTGCCTTTCCAGATTGATCCCAAGAGCCATCTACCAATATAATCTGTGCTCCTTCAGGTATCATTATTCGCTCTCTGCTTTTTGGTACCTGGTGTTCCTGTACCGGTTCTGGTGTAGCAATAGCTTGACGCCAAACTGAGATCGGGTTGAAGGTCCTGCCCTCTATGACACTTTTGTTGCGAGCCTTCCAGATACACCACATGATATTGCATGCCAACATGAAATTGTCACTACCTATTTTGGTTGCCACGTGCAAAAGAGCCTCCCGGAACCGGAGTGGTATTGCTTCCATTTGCAAATCCAAATTTGAAGCACACCACACCGCCCTCGATCCCGGGCAGAAAAACAACATGTGTGTAATGAACTCATTCTCGTTTCCACAACGCTGACATACCGGGCTAATTGCTGGAAATCGACGATGCATAATCTGGCCAACCGCCAACCCTTCATGACACGCACGCCATAGGAAGGTTTTGATCTTGGGCAATATCTGGCCCGCATGCCAAATTAAATCCCACACAGATTGTGAATCACTCCTAGGCGTACCCGGATCTGTCAGTGCTTTATAGCCTTCCTTCGCCGTATACCGCCCACTTTTGTGTTTACTCCATATGAGTCTGTCAGGGAGCAGTGCATTCGGAACCGGCGGTTTCACCTCCCGCATTATTTGTTGCGCATGGTGGGCCCCCAACATTGCATGTAATTTAGCCGTGTCCCACCGTTGCTCACCAGCCACTAGTAGTTCTGCCACCTTGACGTCACTGTTCACACCCTCCTCTATCAGAGCTGAATCCCACCCCGGGAACCATGGTTGGCCGAGGGCTGATACTCTGGCCCCGTCGCCCAGGACCCATGACGACGTATCTCGAAAGAAAGTTCGCAGATCCAACACCTTACGCCATAGCTGGGATTCGCCCGTGATATGCGTGACTGTCCAAAAGCTTTGTTCACCACAGTATTTTGCGTGCAAGACCGAGACCCATAATTTCTCACGGCCTTCCGCCATCTGCCAAGTCAGCTTGAGAATTAATGCTTCATTCACCTTTTCGATGTCCCGAATATTTAACCCTCCTTGGTCGACCGGCTGACAAACCTTATCCCAAGCAATTAGAGATAGGTACCTTGTCTGCTTCACCTTGCCCCAGAGAAACTTCCGCATCAGCTTGTTAAGCTCATTTATGGTCTTCTTCTTTAGCACCCCTACTGACATGTAGTAGACCGGTAGCGATGTTAGGGTAGACCGAATGAGAGTAACCCGTCCTGCATGTGAAAGCAAGCCGAGCTTCCATCCATCCAGTTGCCCCCAATATTTCGCGGTTACCAGTTGGTGTGTTTGGTCTCCATGCCGATTGCTCGTAGGGATACATATCCCCAAGTATTTTTCATCTCTTTGAGCCTTCTTAGCCTGGAATGCAAAGAGGATCTCATCGATGCGCCGGTTAGAGCACTTCTTAGCCGAGTACTCGGAGTTTTTTTTTTTCTTTAATTATTTGGTGATCAACTTCATCATTTATAGGTTTATTATTCTTGTCTTCTTATTTTTAAAAATAAATTCTCTCTCTAATTTAATATATGTGTTCTGTATATTTTTTTTTTTTGGGCGCAAATAAATTTTAAGTGGTGTTTGATAGCTCTTCAAAGACTTATAAGTTTATAACTGTTAATAAATATAATAAAATATTATACCCATAAAACGATGTTCAAATCCATAAAACGATGTACATGATAAATCCAACGGTTCCACCAAGAGCACAAAAAAGAGAAATTGCGGGTAGATGAATATAGATGCCACAAGCATCCCACACGAAGAGAATTGTAGCTGCACCAGCGAGAAATAAAAAGCATAAGAACTACAGAAAAACAGGAGAGGAAAAATATTATAACAGCTTGTGGAGAATCAAAGAAGGAAGATATACATACCAGGCCATCAACTGGATTATCAGAGCCTTCCATCATTGGATTTTTTATGGCAGCGTGCTGCCATAGTTACAATGACAGATGGAGTCCACAATAAAACACCCCCTATTATCTAAAGATCTCAAGCGTCTAAATTAATTTCAACCGTCCAAATTTACTATGGCAGTAGATTCTGACCTTCTATCATTTCCCGTCTCTTGCTTAAAAGAGGGACCACATCACCGCTCTCTAAATCACTTGATGAATCTGATTTATAGATAGATAAAATTATTAGCGAAAGCAAATAAAAGAATCCGAATGAATATTTCATTACGAGGCCGTTCAACATGAAAGAAATACAAAATTGTTGAAAATATTCCAGATATACAAAATTATGTTAGCTCAAATCAATCTACTAGCTTCTCTTCAACACTACCAAACATTTCGAAATTCATTATTTACCGCTTATAATACAAGCAATTGTTCCAATAAAAAAAAGAGTTTATCATATACTTTAAAATTTTTATTTTGCAATTAAAAACGTAAATGCTTGTTTTATCTATATATTTATTAAAAACGTAAATGCTTGTTTTATCATATACTTTAAAATCATGATGGCCGGACCTATCTCCTACTTTGTGCCGGCAACAATGGATGCCAAATCGATCACCACCAGGCTGATTTCCTTCCATGGCGTGTTGCTCATGGCAACCATCTCGCTACTCGTTCTCACACTCTTCAACCAGCGCAATGACGTCGCAAGGATGCTGGCTTTCATCGCCCTGATGCTGGTGTTCAATCTTGTGATGACCGGCCTGACATCGTTGTTCAGCGAGACGCCAAAAATCGAACTCGCCCATAACGTCGGAGTGCTCGCTCTTCTTGGAATCGCTCTCGTCATTATGATGCAGTACATCTTCAAGTTCCCCCGTCAGTCTCTGATCTCATTTGTGTTCATCGCGATAGTCTGCTGCAACGCGATGAGTGCAGATCTCACTAATTTAACAACAAATTACACGTAATTAGGCATTTTTTTTCTTTTATACTGTATATTTTATAATTTCGTAATTCTAATTATAAACGGTTTAAAATTCCCAAAACAATTAAAAAAAACAAGCATACATAACATACCTACAAACCTGACCCAAGATGGAGCTTTTGGTAACACGAATTCTGCTGCACAACAAAACAAATTAGAATTTGAGTCAAAAAAAGGGAGTTAAAATGAGTGAAGAGCAATAGGGTGGAGAGGATCCAAAGAGTATTTTGTTTAATTTTTCAGAGGGGAAGGTAGTGTGTTTCACAAAACTTTAAATATAATAAAATATAAAACTGCCCAGTAATAATATAAATCATCAAAGAGAAATTTATACCTCTGCTACCATCATACATATCAAGAAACCACAGAACTTTGAAGAATACACCTTCCAAATAATAATATGAAAGGACTACTGTCACGCCCCGAGATATACCCGAGACGTGGCAGCGCCACGTATGTACAATTTGATGAAATCATACATATGCAAGGTTTTAAATTATGTATACATCAAGGGGGCTGTTGTAATCAATCAGATATCCACTTGCCTAATTATTCTTATTTAACTTTGGACTACAGTTTTGCTTTAGCAAAGTCTGACCAAGATATCAAGTTGGAAAGTATATGCAAGTTCCATAACCCATCAGTTCATCTTTAATTTATCAATCAGTTGGCTACTTCGATATATATCAAGTATATCAATTTGTAACTGCCTTAATAACTTTGGAGCAATTATTATTATCAATTAACCATTTATATGGCATACTAATAAGTGTGAGAGGCCTACTCAAAAGCTAATCAACTATACAAATAGTTATGCTCACTCTGCAATCAATAACCCTTACTAATTATCAAGCTTAAGAGGCTACTTACCATAAAGCTGGACCTAGTACTATTACTCCGGCTCACACCATTACAACAGTTGATCAATCTATGCTCCATTTCATCTTATGTATTAACCAACTTGACTACCACTAAAATAATCATATGTCTCAAAGCTATACAGAAGCATAACCATCACGCACCAATACTTCAAGTTTGCAACTAAATTCTCTTAATTCACCTCTATTATATATCTTGCTTGACATTGATCAAATTTAGTATATTGTTTCTCTCTTTTATATTCAAGACAAGCAATTACTGGAAATAAGCATCAAGAGAGAGAGAGCATCCGTTCCTTTGTGTGCAGCTCCTTATATATATATATATATGAATGATATATGCTTCTTTCCCAAGCCCATACCAGCATGAGCTGGAGAAGTTCTTATCCTCAACAATTAAGCAGCCTCCACATGTCAAGCATATAGAAGATGTACTCAAAGAATATAATTCATAAATTGTTAAGCATGAGGTGTAACATATTGACACTTATCAATTACAAATTGTAGTCGGTAACAATTTAAAGATGAGCTGATCTTATTTTATAATTTAATACTCTTTATTCACCTAAACATTTTCAAATCAACCCTCATATTATTTTATATTACAAAATATACCAAAAATTAAATTTTTGGTATATTACAACTACAATAAATTGCAGGTACGTTTGTCAGAAAGATGGCTGAAAGAAAATAAAAGCAGCAAATTTCAAAAAATATCAACCTAATATTATGAAGGAAAAGAAAAAAATGTGAGCTGAAGATATAGCTAATGAGCAAAGGAACTTACTGACCAAAGCAGGTCAGAGCAACCGTATGTGGACCAAAAAATATAGCTATACATTTTGAACAGGAAAATGATAATATAACTTAAAATAAAATAACAGACAAAAAAAAGATTGCAAAATTATAGTATGTCAAGAGAAGCACAAAAAAAATATTTTATAAAACATATGAGGAGATAAATATAATTCCAACTAGAAAAATAAAAGAAAACAATGAAATTTGAAACTTTAAAAATAATATTATTGGCATTGTTTTTTTTATACTTTTATACTGTATATTTTATAATTTCTTAATTCTAATTATAAACGGTTTAATTTTTCCAAAACAATTAAAAAGACAAGCATACATAACATACCTAACAAACCTAACCCAAGATAGAGCTTCTGGTAACACGAATTCCTCTGCACAACAAAACAATTAGAATTTGAGCCAAAAATGGAAGTTAAAATGAGTCAAGAGTAACATGGTGGAGAAAGAATCCAAAGAGAATTTTGTTTAATTTTTCAGAGGGGAGGTTAGTTTGTTTCACAAAACTTTAAATTTAATAAACTCTAAAACTGCCTAGTAATAATATAAATCATAAAAGATGAATTTGGACCTCTGCTATCATCATACATATCAAGAAACCACAGAACATTGAAGAAGACACCTTCTAAATAATAATATGAAAGGACCACAATAAATTGCAGGTACGTTTGTCTAAAAGATAGTTAAAAACATATGGCTAAAAGAAAATAAAAGCAACAAATTCCAAAAAATATCAACCTAATATTATGAAGGAAAAAAAAATTCAAAAATCCGTCAAAGTGCTGCTAGTTACTCAGTTTTACTCTTACAATTTCAAATATTCAAGTGCAATATAAATTTAACCTTCATAATACATATTTTTAAAATTTTATCTGAATAGAGTATGATTTCTTGAGTAAATTTCATGTAGAAAGTTTTGTCAAATTATGTGTATAAAAAGTCATATAAAAATTACAAAACAGTAACTGCACTGATGCAATTTTTTGCCCTTCTCTGGAAATTCTGATTATATAAAGGTTGCATTTTTCTTTCTTCATGCTTCATATTTTTCATAATTTCTATGTATTCCTGACATAATTTTGAGCATATTTCATATTTTGCATCCCTTCTAATTCAGCATAGAAAAATACAAATGAGAAATAATAAATTTCTGATAAGTTTGTTGGTAAATTTACAGAATCAGTCCCTAATTCAAAAACTGGTTAAAAAATTGAGAAAAACTCAAAATTAAAATATTTGATGAATACCAAAGTTGTTCATGATTGCACAACTCACATTTCAGTTAAAAAAAATTAAGCACTCACATTCAAAATATTGCAATGAGGCCTTTCAATAGTGCTGATGTTGATCCTCTTTTAAAATTCTGATAATCATATTAACAAGAACCCTCTCATTTTATCATTTAATTCTGTAAGTTGGTGGATGAATTAATGTGCATTGTTTAAACTTCACACCTAAATTCAAAGAAAACGTTATTCTTAGTGATCTGGTACAAGTTCTGTACACAAGCAAATACTCCATGGTTCTTCACTTACAGCTCTCAATTAAAAATGTGAATTATTGATATTTATTACTTCGTGAAGCAAGTGACATAAATCCATTGTACATCCTTAAAATAAGATATAAAGGTGTTTAAAATGAATTCTGACAAACCCAATTACAGGAAACAGTTGTTCAGTACTTAAGGCTGCTTCATTAGTACAAAGTTTCTTTATGTTATTCAATTAAAATTGATTTAAATTGAGGCAGTTGATAACTGTACTCCTTAAAAAACCTCCTTAACCGCATCCCAATACATTTTTAGTTAAAAATTCTTTTTCAAATACAACAAATCACTTTTACCGATTGTATTTCGCATCCTCAATCAAACAAAACACTTATATATATATATAATAGGAAGATCAAAAATTAAAAAAAAAATTTACTCAAAATTTATGACAGTGAGAAAGAAAGAAAAAATATTACCAATTTAGTTTGGGGGATAGATAAGGGGTGTCATTAAGGGGGCAAAGATAATTTCTCTTAAATTATATGCATATTCGTATTATTCACACTAAAACGATCAAGGTGAACTAAACTTTACACAAATCAATGGAAAGTTGAAGAAGAATTCGATAGTTAAAATCTGGTTCAGAGTATCTCATGATCCCTTTGCCATCTTCGGACGATCCAAAACTATGGGTAAACTCCCTTTATCGTCACGATCTCAAAGGAGTGAGTGTCCTGATCTTCGATTAGATGTCCCGATGACGATATCTATTTCCTCCTTCCTTCGACGGTGAGATGAATTGTGGGTGTAACTTACCGTCCATAGATCTATAGAGTTTGACAATATTCACTTACAAGTAGATCACATAGGTCCTATTTGTAACAACATGTAAGTGTGGATGTGTCCACTCTGTGGACGCAACATGTTTCCCATGAATTATCGGCCGGCGCCATGAGCAAACTCGAAACCAGTTGGCTGGGCCGAGTGAAAAAGAAGAAGGAAGGTAAAGCCTGTCCTGATCAGTCAGCCCAAAGACGATGCAAGCCCGGTATGATTTAACCCAACCCAGGACTTATTCTGATCAAGACCAAAGGCAGATAAGTAACTCTACGAACAGCCCATGAAATCTTGAATCTGGCCCAGTCCTGCAAACCCAAAGAGCAAATAACCCAACCCAATCCTGCAAGCCCTAGAACTCTTAGACTCGGGCCAATAAAGTCTGAATAGAAGTAGGCCCAGTAAATTAAGTTAGTAACTTTCGGATTTTCCAAATAAAAATTCTTAAAATATTTCCCAAATTGTAAAATCACAAAATCAATTTTAAAATTCATTTTACAAATTTTATGATTTTTCTTTAAAAAACATTTCAAATTTTAAAAATTCAAAAAGGACAAAAACACGAATTTTCAAAATAAAAGTCTCTATTTTCTTGTAAATATTTCATTACATCATTTTGTACAAATTTTAGGGAATTTTATGCTCATTTGAGCACATGTTGAAATTTCAAATTGAAAAACACAAAAATGCTCTTTCTTGAAAATAAATTCGAAAGTGTATAAATAAATGTTCAAGTAGCGAAGACACTTGGATTATAACATTTTCTTTTGTAAATAGTTTCTCAATAAAAGAACACATTTGAGAATTTTGTGCTCATTAGTGCATTCTGAATTCAAATGATATACTTGTACACATGTTTTAGCATTTTCCTATTCTTATCAGAGGTGCCTAAAGTTAACAGCTTCAGGGTAATTAACAATGTGGGCTTGCGCTCGTTGGAATCCAAGACCCCACAATCACTTGAAAATAATAAAACCTTTGTGCGTAAGTGTTTGAGAGTTAACGTTTCACAACGTCACTAACATGCGCACGCGTACCAGCGCGACTGTGTCCTTTCTCCCCATGAGAACGTCTTAAACCGCGTTCTTTCGTCGGCGGTTTGGAAAGGGTGGCACCAACACTTCAACATTGCCCTATGTGAAGTATGTAAATTTAATGAGGAGGGATCCATTGACAATGTCCATGTTGACAATCTTGACAATGTCAAATTTCAAAAATTGGTAAAAAATAGATAGAAATTCTTAAAAATAGAAAAAAGTTTACTGAACTATTGTTTAAGTTATGGATTGATTATATTTCCGATTATATATAATTTAAGTGATGTTTGATAGCTCTTTAAAGATCCGTTAAATTACAACCGTTAAAAAATGTATGAAATTTTGATAAGCCATCAAACAATGTCTAAATTAATTGAAATTTGAAAGACTATCAATCTATTAGTTAAATAATACATCCATGAACTTTTTTTCATTTTTAAAAATTTATATAATTTTATTCAAATTTTTTAAAGTTGGGATTGTCAAGATTGTCAAGATAGGGATTGTCAATGGATCCCTCCTCAAATTTAATATATAATGCATTACTTGTCTATGGACTTTTAAATTCATTTTAAATTGTAAATCAAATAACATATCTATATCATAATTCCAATGTATGAAAGGCCTTAAATTCATACATTATTCAATTTTAGTATTGGCATAAAATTGTTATGCTAACTAAAAAGCATTGCTTACTTATAACAAAGTAATAAATTAAAAAAAATTAATATATGTCTTACAAAATAAATTATATATTTTCTTTAGTTATTTAAGTATTTTTTTTCTTATCCAATATATCTTTATTCATAAACAACAAAGCAAGAGTCGCACAGCATTATTTTGTTCAAATTATAAATATTATCTCACTTTCAAACTAACCAACACGGGAGAAAGCAAATTACATAAAATAAATTCAGCTAGCTAGTATTGGACATGCTAAAATGTGCAGACTTTTTGAAAAATATATTATTACAATATACAT
Organism: Cyperus esculentus; assembly: GCA_030179965.1. Classification (NCBI taxonomy): domain Eukaryota; kingdom Viridiplantae; phylum Streptophyta; class Magnoliopsida; order Poales; family Cyperaceae; genus Cyperus; species Cyperus esculentus. The sequence continues at coordinate 2,731,011 of JASGLE010000030.1, forward strand.
GCAAATATGCTTTAATCCTGAACACGTAGTTTCGATCAAAACATCAACATTTAACAAGAAGAATCTAGTTTGATGGTAATTTATCAAACATTTTATTAGTGGGTTGCCAACTTTTGGACCTTGAGTGGGAAAAAACTAGGAAGTTAAATATAGTCAATAACAAACTACAATCTTCTCGGCATATATGGTGACTCTAGAAACTATTGTATGTTTTATCACCATTTTAAATGCCGCCTCAAATGTATTAAAATTTTGCAGGACATGTTCATGTAATGAAAGACAAATAAAATAATGAGAAACATGTAGAGTCCATCCCTATTTTGTAGGCCACCCATCCACCCCTCTCATAGTTCTGACGCCACGAGCACCTATGTGTTTACTACAGTTGCATAACTGTTCACTAGAAACCGTAGTGTATCTGTTCACTGGAAAGCGATATCTATTGATCGGAAAGATAAAAATGTTTACTGAAAAATAATATTGGTTCATATCAAGAATGACAATACAAATAAGTGCAATTACAACATCAAGACAAAATTTGGCACAAACATGGTACTAGAAGAGAATGCCTCATTTTTATTTGGTACACCATGAATCATACTTAATTTAGATGGCTATATATAGCTCATTTCTTCAAAACTCGCGAGAACCAGTGAGCAGACTTCTTCGGATACCTCTTCAAGTTGTCCTTAAAATCGACATAATATATGCCGAAACGGAGCGTGTACCCACTGTTCCATTCGTAATCATCCATGAAGTTCCACGCAAAGTATCCTCGAACATCGGCTCCTTCCCTGTTAATTATGATTAACCAACAAGATAGAATTAATTACTACTCTTTAATGCACAAAGCCACAAGACTATATCATATCATACCATAATCTTGGTACCAATTAAAGTGCAATAATTAGTAAAAGTTGTAGGAGACAAGACATACCTGATGGCATTGCGCACATTGATGATATGACGTCGGTGATAGTCGATTCTTATGTCATCTTGCAAGGCTTCTGCTAATGGCATACTATCGTTCCGATTAGTAGTCACCCCTGAGTAGTACAAATTTCACAATTACATATGTTCCAGATACATATAACACAAAATATCATGGAAATTCTTTATGCCTGAAAGTAATTTAGTCTTTTTTTTTAAGTCGAAATTTACCGTTTTCTGTGATGAATACAGGAGGATTGTTGTATTTAGCCTTAGTGTAGAGCAGAAGGCTCCTGAGCCCAGGGGGATATATGTAAAACCATGGAGACTTTAAGGGCTGTTGCAAAATATGTGAAGCAACAAGATTAGTTTATAAACCAAAAATCCTAAATATATGATTTCAGTAAAGAAAATGGAACATTGAAATGAAATGTTTGTTCAGAATTTTTCTTGGATTTATCTACAAGGGAGTTTATGAATTTTTGTACCTGTGGACCTAGCAGAAGTCCTTTGCTATTTGTACCTGTTTTAGCAATACAAATAAAATTATCAGGATCAATATGAATTCTTAATGTGTATATGAACAAAGTAAATTAATAAATTGGACAACTGTAATATTTTTTTCTGTACCTGTTTGATTAACCTGAGGATCAGTTTGATAACTCTGGCGAAGCGGATCCGTAACTGGATTGTTTTTGGCATACACAGAAGCATAGTAGTTTACTCCAATAAAATCATAAGCACCTTTCAGTGTCTGAGATTGTTCCTTGGTAAATTTGGGCAAACGATTTCCTAGTATCGATCTCATGACAGTCGGATACTCACCCCGAGTTAACGGATCCATAAACCTATAGGATCAAAAGGAAAGTCTTCCAAGTTAGAAACAAAAACTAGTATTGATCGTATTGACTGGCATATATATAACAATTTTAATACTCGCGTTGCGTATCAGATGACGTACCATCCATACATAAAATCCAAGCTGCGCCAAACAGCATCAACATCTTCTTTCGAGTTGGAGTAGGGAAGGAACCAGTGAGACACAATTGTGATTCCAATTTGACCCTTTTGACTTGACTGCATGGGCAAATAACGGAAACTTATTTCAACCAAATTTCAGCTTTTTGATGTTAGCTTGACTTCTAAATACTATATTGAAGGTGTGAACATTATATTGAAATAGTACCTGGTACTTGTCTTTGTATAGCTTGACGGCATTACCATGAGCTATCAGGAGGTTATGGCAAGCAGTATAAGGCTCCCTACCAGAGTCACCAGCTTCACACTGGCTATTTTCCCACTTAGAGCAACGACCCGGTGCAAATGCACCAGTAGTATACCCGAAGGAACAGTATGAGAATGGCTCGTTAAAGGTGATCCAGTGCTTCACTCTGTCACCAAACTCCTTGAAAAGTATATTTGCATAGTCAACGTAATCTTGCCTGAAAAACATATATAAAAGAACCCATTGAGATGAGACAACTCGAGTACTTTAGTTCTCGAAGTAATTTTCCGAGACTACTATTTTGTGTTATGTACCAGTACATTTTCTTTTTTTTTTGTGTGTAGCAAATGAATTAAGAGGTCATGAAATGCTTCAACTTCCTCTTTCTGCTATGGTATTTTGTCGCTGGTAATTACATCTATCATGGCAATTTGAGTTCCTATCTGGCTATATCTTCATAATTTTTTTCCGTCTCTTGTTGAGCAAAGTGCCTTTTCTTGTTTTAAGTACTTCTAAATGCTTGAATGGTCTGGTTTTACTAAATTTGAACACAATGTTGTTAATGTAACATTTGTTTTATCAACAATAAATGTAATTATAGAGGAGTTAAGAAATACTGACGCGATACGTTCACTCAAGAAACCCTTGTATTCATCTTCCAGTGCTTGTGGCAGGTCCCAGTGAAAAATTGTCACAAACGGTTTCAATCCTGTCGTTTTTAAGAACAGAAAAGAAAAGGAGAGAAAACAATTAATTGATTGATCGACTGAATTTGATGCAGCATGTTTCTTCTTTAAACTTGCTGCTTACCATTGGCGACAACTTCATTGATAAGGTTGTTGTAGAAGTTGATTCCCTCTCGGCTTACACCACCTTTCAGGGATCCCTCTGCACATCAATACAATTATGTCATTGAACATTTCTGTACAAGTTATCAGAAGAGTGTTATATATTTCATGTTCAGTAAAACAAACAATTCAAGCTTCTTATTCTTTCATCGAGCTCCCTAATTAGGAAGAACAAAGTTTCTTACTTTGTGACTGTGTGTGCAGAATTAAATGATATATATATATATATATATATAGGATAGATGATATAACAATGCTGGGTGCTTAACTGGGTAAAATTCTTGGCCAGGCAATGGAGAACCTGAAGGCATCCACGTTCAATTGCTTCAGCCTTTGTATGTCCTCCTATGAGAGTTAACACAATCATTCATTTACTTATCTGATTGTTCCTTATGCAACTTAAACATGGATCTGATGGTTTCTACAGTGTATGATATACTGGTAAATTCACCTTGTACCGGTAGTAGAATTCGATTGCTACGTCGCCGTTGGATCCGTCTGAGATCCTATCTGAAGATGAATCCAAAATACAGAAAATTAAAGAGATGTGCATCTTAACTTACTGAAAAGTTATTAAATAAAAAAAAAAAGTATGAAAATTGCTATGTTACACTAAAACAAATTTACTGACAAAGTTATTTTGATCATATTCTGATTTCAGTTAAAAATGTAGGAAAGAGGGAATGACTTGAAAACAGAAAAAGCAAAGGTATATACACAACTAGACAAAGTTACCAAGTTAACACATTCTTTTATATTTTGCTAATACATAGTGCCCTCTTTTCATCAAATATATGCAATTACAAGTAAATTAATTTAATTTTTGTTGTCAAAAAAGAAACAAACTTGGTATATTGGAGCTGGACCAAAGATGATAAATTGACAAAATGGAGAGAAAAAGATAGAAAAAAAGACCTGGATACTGGTGACTGAAGGTGTCCCAAATGCTAGGCCCTCTACCACCTACATGTACTGCCCCTTCATACTGCCCACAAAAGAAAGAAATATTCAAGGCCGAGCATAATCGAAAAAGTCACAACAACAAATCATGCCTATAACTGAAAACAACTTTTGGGCTCGGTTTGTTCCAAGCCCACTAGTTAATCAATATGCTAAAGAAAATACTATAAAAGTTTGGAAAAGTATACTTTGCCTCTATCGTTGTCCCCCCAACCCTCAGATGCGTTGACGTATTGCATGGGCATTTAATGAATGCACCATTGAATGGAAATTGATACCCATGATTGCACTGTTTGATCGTGCACACACACCTTGCAAACCGTCCGATTGATGAATGGGCATACCCAGTGAGTCATACCCAGTAAGTCATACCCAGTGGGTGATATCCGTATATTCAATGTGAGACCTCATTTTCAGTTTTAAAAAAAATAAAAAAAGTAGATGCCAACACATTAAAAGTTTCAGGGGCAATGTTCGTGGCATTATATCACTACCCTAAAAGTTTATACTATTGAGCCCAAAACTTTTATACTATAAAACTTTAGCATATTGGGGCTGTTCGGCACCCCTTCCTCAAGGGTCCTCAAGGGTCTTTAAAGGCTTGATCCTCCAAAAATGTGCCGAACAGCAGCAGCTCAGAGCAGATTAAGACCATTTTCTCATCCCTCCTCAGACTGATCCGTTAAGGAAGCCCACCCCCTTCCTCAAGCAATTGCCTCCTCAAGAACCTCTTTGAGTCTCAAAAGAAGCATTTCTATTACAATTCTACCCATCTGCACATGAGCTACTTACGCCACGTTGCATTTACTTACTCATATTTAGTTCCCTTTTCTTCATCTCTACACGGTTCCCAAGATAGAAAAACAACCAAACTTCTCTTATCTCAAAATAAAATAGTTAGCTCCACAAAAACAATCTTAAGAAACAAAAATCACAACAAAATTTGTATTAAATTGCTCTATCCAACGAGATCTCATTTGCCATATCTTTGTTCCCTCTTTACTTTTCAAAATTGATTAAAACATTAATTTTAGTTTGTTTTGTGTGGCCTTGTGAGCAATCCAATCTCATAATGGACAATATAGTATTTTCCTTTTTCTCTTTTATTATAATGTTTTTATATGCTTCTAATCTTCAAGTCTCTGTCTTTTTGATTAACCGAACACGAGCTCCTCTAGTAAGATCAAGATTTTAATCCACACTCCCTTGATCCGCGTCGCCGAACAGCCCCATTGAGTCCATCCCCAAACTTTTATACTATAAAACTTTTGGGCTCGTTTTCATATTAGATGGCCTCAATATGTTAAAGAAATACTATAAAAGTCTGGGGATAATATGACAACTTCGTACTTAAATTTGACCATTAAGTAGCAAATGATTTGTTGCATAGTCTTTATCAATTATCATTGATAACAAGCATTAAAAAAACAAAAATCACATACTAGATATTTAAAAAAGCCTCTCATTAATTGTGTTATGCCTTTCAAACACTCACAAATCAACTAAAAAAGTCATCTACTTTTAGCTCAAAACCTTTCACTAATTTGCTAATTTTAAAAAAAAAAAAAAAGAATTTTACTCCAATACACCCACCAAAAATTTTTCTTTTCTAATCTGACGATAATAAATAAATAATATCCATTATAAGATTCATTGTAACTTATAAAATTATCTGGGTGTGAGCATGGAAATAACGTCCTTAAAAAAAAAGAATGTACAAAGATTTACCTGATAAGCCGCTGAGGCAGTTCCAAAGACGAAGCCGGGTGGGAAGCTGCTCCTATTGAAGTCCTCACAGGAACCATTCTCCACAAATGCTGCAGAAATAACGAGTATGCAAAGGAGAACCCCAACTCCAGTTCCCCTTTCCATGGTTCAGTCAGTTGGGGAACTGGAAGAAGATGTTGGTGCTGCGGCTGTTTGTTTTCTACGTATTGGAGGGGTATTTATATAGATCTGGACCAATGACAACTACTTCCCAATAATGGATTTTTTAAGGGGAAGGGATATTCTTTAGAGTAGGAGATAGCGTCCACCATTTTTACTTATCTACAGGTCCATCGTACTTTCAATGAACAAATATCATTTTTTATTTAACATTGTATCTTTACGATTAATAGATATCATTTTCCAGTGAATATATATATACTATAATTTCCAGTGAACATTTATGCAACTATGGTAAATACATAGGTGTATGTGTGTGTCACAGTGTCAGAACTGTGAGAGAGGATGTATCGGTGGCCTAGTATATAGGGTGGATTTTACCAGTTTCAAGGGCTCCAACAAGGCAACAATTAATCTACAGTGACAATGTTGTATTTTACGTTAAAAATAAAATGTGTGTATATATATATGGTCCCGTAGTAACGATGATTTAACTGTATGTTTAACTTTTCAAATAGCCATCTTGATAATTGCTCACCCAATTTTTTAGCTTTTGTTACATTTGGATGCATAATCTATTGAATTCTAAACGATAGTTGACTACCAATTTGTTTAGTTTGGGGAGCCCATGATCACAGATTCACAAGTCATAGCTCAGACGCAAATCGTGGAGAGTCACATATTATAATAGTTTTGTAATTTATGCCAGATAGCCAGTGGATCAACACATAAATTTATAAGTTTAGGGGAGAGAAATAATGTGGGCACACAACTTGGTCTGAAAAAAGGAAAAAAAAAAAAAGGTAGTTTTATGTATATGATATTTGAAAGAAGGCAAAATTGGTTATATACCCATCCGAACTTGCTCAATTGTATATTTTTTCATCAATTCTTGTAATTTGGGTATATGTCCATCAAAAACTCAATTATCTTTTTATTTGCCCAAATCATGATTCATCTTAAATAAATCAACAAAAATATTTTATAAACAAATTGCATATATGACCAAATTATCCTCCCTTCTAATTATCTTCTCCTTCATGTTTTCCCTCAGCTTATTTTCCTTCTTCAAAAAAAAAAAAAAAAAAACCAAGGACATAGTTATATATTTATCTTTGCTTAGTGTTAATATCCAAAAAAATAAAAATAAAAAAATCAACACCGGTTGCTTAGTTTTCGGGTTGGGTCGTGCAGGTCGGGTTCGGGTCGGGTCGGGTTCGGGTTCGGGTCAGTCTCACTTTTTCTGTAACATGGGTCGGGTTGGGTTCGGGTCAGTTTGATTTTCGCTGAAACTCGGGTCGGGTCGGGCGGGTTTTTTTCTTTTTTTGAAGAAGGGAAAATAAGCAGACGGGAAACAGGAAGGAGAAGAGAATTAGAAGGGAGGGTAATTTGGTCATACAATTTGTTTATAAAATATTTTTGTTGTTTTATTTAAGATGAATCATGTTTTGGGCAAATAACAAAGAAATTGAGTTTTTGATGGGCATATACCCAAATTACAAGAATTGATGGGGAAATACACAATTGGGCAAGTTTGGATGGATATATAACCAATTTTCCTTGAAAGGAAACATTTGAAAAAGAAAGAAAACCAAGTTGTGTGCCCACATTATTTATATAACGTATGTTTTTTAATTTCAAAAAAAAAAAGGAAATAAAGAAGTATTATATAATATTTGAAAAGAAAATATTTATGAAAAAAATTATTGTATACTGCTTTAGCGTTTTACTGGTACTACTAGTAGTTTCACTCTAATATTAATATGAACAAAAATGTTATAAAGCCATCACAGATGATGTTAAAATTGATACGACTGTATTAATATTCACATGAAGTATTGTGCATGGAAATTGAAAAAAAATATATATATAATGCATACTGTTCTGCTTATTTTTATTGGTAAATAATAAATGAGACTGTATACTGTTCACTTAAAAACTAGCATTATAGATTTTGGTTATTTGTTTATCTGATATATAAAAAAGAAAAAGAATAGAGAAGATGTTGGATGGAAGATCCAGGTCCCTCCACGTCTATCCAAACGTCTTACTAAAGAAAAGAAAGCAACTATTGCCTGGCACTAAATGCTCTGTTCTGGCAAATCAGATGTGACTAATTATATTCCCTATTGGCTTGGGGCATTATTTTGGTTCTTCGACAAGCCCCCACGTGAAACACAGTACATGGATCATGATTCATGAGATCATTTTGGTTTCCTCATCAAAAAAAAAAAAATTTGAGATCATTTTGGAATTTGGAACCAGGCTGTAGACGAATCGAATCCAATGGAATTTGATTTAAATTGAACTTGAATCGAAGGGCAGGATCTAAATTGACTTAGCTCGAACTCGAATTGAGCTCCGAGCCGATACGAGCTTAATTATTATAATTTTATATTTATTTTTTATATTACCATAAATAATTATAGCTAAAATAAGTATATTATTTTGTCCTTCCTTGATAATACAAATTAATTATCGCTATTTATACTAATTTTATAATAAAATATGATTAAAAATTATATTGTATTAATTCAACAATAAAATAAAGTATATTTTGTTAATTAAAAAGTAAAATAAGTATATTATCTTACGAATAATTTTCACAAAATAGTTCAAAATATGTGCAAATTACTATACATCGAGCTATTACGAATCGAATCCGAATCAAATAAAAAAAAATCGAGCTGAGCTAAATCGAACTCAAGCTAACAAAAAATCGAATTGTGCGAATTACGGCCTTTTTTGCTAGCACCATTCGGAAATCGGAACTAGCACAAGACCTCAGGTCAGTATGGTGATCCGCATGCTGCATTGCACATTGCAGCGTAGCAGAAAATCTCAAGTCCTCAACTCAGGTTGGCGATATGTTGCCGTGTGTGTTCTTATCATTTGTTGCTTTTTTGTAAGTTACTAGAAGCGTTAAATTTCAATTTATATTCAAGCTAACAATATATTGATCCAAAAATGTTCATATCATACAAAAAATGTTAATAGATCGGAAAATGAGAAAATAAAATGATCTTGTCCTTGAGATCTGATTATTCATCTTATCCGGAACAGTGGCTATTTGATCATGAGAGCGGGTAGTTCAAAGCGATGGCTATTTTAGAGTACTGAGAGGAAAATTTTCTCCATTTGATGAATTGTACCGTGACCAAATAGATAGATCCGGTCCTTACGTACTTTTTATAATAGTATAGATAGCTTACAGTTACAGCGCAGTGTATTATATAGTTGGGTTCTTATACTCCCCACTTTACTTCTATTTATGCTAACTGATATAATTTAGGAACTAATTTTAATATTAATTGGTATAAATGAAAGTACTTGGGAAGGGGTCATATATATAAACCAAACTTATAAATTTAAGGATTACTTTGAACAAAAAAATAGTTTAAACTTTAAAGACCAATTTGAACCAAATACAAGAGTTTGGAAACAATTTGAACCAAAATATAGTTTATGAACCAATTTAAAATAAATACAATAATTCAGATTCCAAAATCAGATTTTACTCTTTATTCCAACGGTCAACGGGATGTCCAATATTCTTGGGCTTTGCTTTTGTCAACGTACCGTTGACGGCATATCTATATTATTTACCATTAATTTTGTTTGAATCTTTTCATCTTCTTTGATCTAATGGCTTACATTTTCTTTTTCTCTTCTTATTAAATAAGATGAGTTTAATAAGTCAAAGATAAAATTTAGCACTTGATCCAACAACTTTTATGGTTATTATTTATAAAATTATTATATTATTGTTTTCACATTAAAAGATTTAAAAAATTATATTCAAATTTTGTTTAATATAAATATAAAAATTGTATTACTTATTTGATATTATTTTTCGGGACGAAGACCGAATTACAGCTCTACTAATCATATATGTTAGCTTTGCTGTCGACTTTTTTTTTTATTTGTTAAAATCATGATTTGCTGCGTTTTATAAGGGATTAAATCTACTATTATAATCAGTCGGTCTTACAATGATCATAATGATAGCTATTTTGGACTCATTTTTTATTTTACACACTATTTCCAACTGTAGCATATCGGTTTAAGAGATTCTTGGTGGTTGAGCACGCACTGCAGATTTAGAAAAACCTTGCAATTAAATTTTATAAATTACATGTCCTCCCTTTTTTTAGGCTTAATTTTCGGTGTACCTATTAAAACTTGCTTAATTGCCAATATCTTCATCATAGCATTCTAATATCCTATATGCCATTAAAATTTTTAACTTTATTTCTATTGTCCCCTTTTATTCATATAACATATTATTTTAACTCATATAAGATTTAGTTGACTATTATGCCCTTCTTCATTTGATCGATCACTGTCAAGTGTCAACAGAGAGTATTCTTCACTATATAACAATACATTCTAAGAAGCTGAAATCAAAGGAAGAAAGGGGATGAATGGTGATTCTTCAAAAGCATCGGCTGTGCTCATATATTAAATTTAATTTAGCATCCATTAATGTTAAAAACGATGACAAACTTGGAATGATATATTCCAGTATACTCTATCTAGAATAATTTACACAAATGGCTGAAGCATTGTTCCAATCTGGTGGGCAATTAGAGCACATGACACATCTAAGCATAGAATTGGAAGAGTTGCTCCATCTTTTGTGCAGCTGCAGCATGCAAGAGCTGCTGCAAGGAAGCTTGTCCATTTATGAGTAATATGTTTTGATGTCTTGGCATTGGTCCTTGAAAAGAGTATAAAATATTTTCTTTGCCAAAAATCATACCAAAGCTTATCCTTTGCCATTTCTCACCCTCTGTTGAAGAATGTCATGGATAACGAATCAGAAGAAGCAAAATATTACGCCCTCAATTGAAAAGGCATTCTCGCAAATTTTACTGTATTTACAAAGTGGCATGTACACACGAGAATGTAAAAGGTGGTTCAGACATGCAAATTAATTTAAATGGACATATCCACTTTAGACGAAGGGTTAAAAAAGTAATTTCATAATCTTAGAACATATTAATGGTGAGTTATACAAATAAAAGGGGATAATAGAAATAAAATTAAAGTTTAATAGGGATATAGAATATTAGAGTGCTATGATGAGGATATTGGCAATTAAGCAAGTTTTAATGAGTACACCAAAAATTAAGCCCTTTTGTTAATTTAATTTGGTTATTTATTTATTTTTATATTTTATTTTTTGGCAATATTGATAAACATCTTACTGTAAATGAAATATGCTGGCATTTTGATTATTTTTTTAGATAAAAATGGCATTTTGATTTTTTCAATGGTGTGAATTTCTAGAATTTTTGGTTCACAAAACCACAGCTATAAGACAAATTCATAACCAACTTCTATAATTCCATTCAATTAAATAGCATCAATGCAATCTTGTAAAATACATCTTGAGTCGGATGTGTGAAGTGGGTTTCATTTGAGCGTGTTAAATTTGTTGAAATCTTATTCTCTAATGATCTTATTATATAAAATGTGTTTTCAATTCTATAGATCGTTATATAAAATTTTTTTCAACTCCATCACTATAAATAAATATTATCCAATACTGAATTTATCTGAATCAGTAAAATTGTTGAAGTGTGATCACATAAGCAACACCTAAACCTAAAGAAATTAGGACGTTACTTCCATGCTTACACCCAGATAATTTTATCGGTTACAGATGAATCTCATAATGAGTAATATTTATTTATAATTGTCGGATCGAAAAGAAAATTTTTTTTAATAGAAGTATTGGAGTAAAATTTAAGAAATTAGTACAAAATTGTCGGAAGCAATAATCATACAGCTCTCAACTACACACCACGTGGAAGCTCATTTATTCTCTGTAAAATACTTTGTTTTCATTTTATTGGCTCGGGGTCGCTTGGTGAATATCTTCCAAATCATTGGACAACAACACTTAAAAACACAATTAATTAGTTGATGTTGTTGGGTGCAAATAATTTGAAGCATCAATGTCAGTTACTCCTACATACTAATACCTGACATTTACACCACTAAATAAATACATCCTAATCATTATTGCATCAATTATAAAATGCCCTATCTTCCCAACTATAGTGCAAATTATTATTGTTTTTTTTTTTGAGATAAAGATGAGGGTCAAGTCACTCAAATTTAAATATGTATAAAAAACCTCCATCTTGGTTTTGAATCCGCGACCTCCCATACAGCGCAAATTGAGTTGATGTGCTATTATTCCGGCGTGAGAGTATATTCTCACTGGCGAGATGGAAAATTAGTTGTGATGTGGAAGTGGCCCAGTAATTAATAGAAAAAAAATTATGGAGAGATGTAATTAGAATTTATAATTTTCTAAATTATTTGCAAATTATGTTTAGTTTCATTATGTTTTTTTTTTTTTACTATTTTCTAGCTTATATTAATGTGTTGTCGTGTGATACTTAATGTTGTATTGGTTTGTTAATTGTTTTGATAATTTTTTTTTTTTTTTGGCGTTCAAGAATTTTATACTATATGTCACCTATCATTTCCTATTTTTATCCGTATGGAACCGAAAATTGAAAAATCTTTAACAATCTCATTCTCACATATCGAATTAAGCTTTTAAAATTATCGCAAATTTGCAAAATCATTTTTCTACAAAACATATCCATTGCTTAATTTATGTCCCATATCATTATTATATAATTAAGAACAATATTGTAAAAGAATTTCAATATATTGTTGCTGCCAGACAATGCAAATATTTGCAATATATATGACACGCGAGTTAATGAAATAGCCCCAGCAATAATAATGCCCACTGCAGCCAATAATAAGCCAAACTTGAACTTTTGCTGCTCATAGCAACATGGAATTTTTTTTTTTTTTTTACAGGAAACTCTTTATGAAATTAAAAAAAAAAAAAGAATTTTAATATAACTTTTGATGGAGAATCCCTATAAAAGTTTGTGAAAATTTTTTCTGAGCTGTTCATAACTGTAACTACCATTGCAATACGTACAAAGAATGAAAGAATAACTTTGACATGAACACCGGGCAGGCAAAAAACATTGTGCTCTTAAGGGCATTAACCCCAGTGGTGCTCCAGTTAAGATCATCTGTGAAGATATATAAGCTAGTCTTTAATTGTGTGATAAATTGATTAGTGTAGCTGTTTAAGAAAATATTGCAGTTTTTGAAATCTGAGAGAGTTTTTTTTTTCTATATAATAAATCTAATGTATCGCGCGATTTTGATCTGATTATCATATAATTCAATTTTTAATTTGGATAACAAGCGTTATATATATGAATCCATATTAGGCCATAACAAAATTATAATATGACGAGCAAGAAGACATTTCTCTGTTTTATTAGAGTAATTGTCCTAAAAAAATAGTATACATACAAATAATTATAGAAGTAGCAAGTTAATATATATATATAGAGTTATGCTACGGTTAGTCATGACTCACAGGCTCCTCCGTGAGTCACGATAAAAAAACATATCAAATCACCTCCAAATTTCGATTTATATGGCTCAATAAGTTCTTCATATCAAAATCTTATAGCACGCAAACAATTTTCATTTTTGGAGATTTTTAAGTATTTGTTTGAGATTTTTTAAAAGTGACTATACAATATTAATAAAATAATCAATATTTTATGTGTCAATTTAAAAAATCTAGAACAAATACTTAAAAATCTCTAAAAATGAAAAATTTTTGCGTGCTATAAGATTTTGATATGAAGAATTTATTGAGCCATATAAATTGAAATTTGGAGGTGATTTGACATGTTTTTGGACCATGACTTACGGAGCAGCCCGTAAGTCATGACTAACCGTAGCAAAATTCTATATATATATATATATATATATATATATATATATATATATATATATATATGTATGTATATGTATATATGGCATGATCATGAAGTGTTCTGATATATATTATCATGTTCTTGTAGTTTCACACAGATACTGAAAAAAACCATATATATATGTGGCAATTTATTTCACAAATATCGTTTCCATAATTCCCAAAATTATTAATTGCAACTACGAGCAGGATTTTAATATCTTCTGCTGTGTTGATTGTTTTCTTGCTAAATTTAATATAAAACATCAGTAAGTAATTAATTAAGATCGACCATTCTTTACATATAGAAATAAGTCAAATAATGAAGATTTGTTATGAAAAATAATTGTAGACTTTTTACTTTCTCCACTCCCTCCACTTTCTCATACATTAATCTCCACCTTCTTATGTATTAATTTCATTATTGATTGTATGACTTTTCATCTACATTCTCAAGCCTATAAATAGAGGCTTTGTAACTTGTTGTATGACACTCTCTTACATGGAGATAATAAGAAATAAGATTTTGTCTCTCCCATATCATTGTTTTACCTTTATTTTATAACACGTTATCAGCACGAGTTTGCTTTAGTCGAGTTGAGACGAGGTCGTAATTTTTCAATTGAAGTAAGAGTTTGTTCTAATCAAATTGCGACGGATTTATCTATAGTAGAAGCATAATCATGTTGCACTCAAATTGCAAGAAGAAGGTATTATTTGAATTACTTTTTGCTAATATTTATTTCTTGGATGGTTTTTTTTTTTGAATTATATTTTCATTCCCTGAAGAGAATGATAAAATAATTATGTAGATCAAAAGGTATTCGTTCCCTGAAGAGAATGGCTTATTTGTTTATTAATTTTGTTAATATTACTATTTGTAGATATTTCTATTGCTTTGATTTCTTTTGCTTTATATTGAATGAGTGTAATATTTTCATTCCTTGAAAAGAATGAAGAAGTACAAGATAATGGCCAGAAGCCTTTGTACATATTATTGCTAAATTTTTTTTAAGAACCCGAAGTTCATAATATACGAGAACCAGAAGTTCTACTAAATTATAAGTATCATGTAAAAGAACCTGAAGCTCTTTATCAAAAGTTATCATGTAACTAAAATAGCCAGAAGTCAGTAGTGTTTTTGATAACCGGAAGTTATCACATAATTTAATAAAATGTCTCTAATATTTAATAATCTCAAGTTATTAAAAATATTTTTCATTAGCTGTTTTTTTTTATTATATATTTCATAACATACAAGAACCTGAAGTTCGTAACATACAAGAACCTGAAGTTCTTATATGAAATAAAATATTCCAAGTTCGTAACATACAAGAACCTGAAGTTCTTCTATGAAACAAAATGTTCCCACATACAAAGAACCTGAAGTTCTTAATCAAAATCTTTATTATCATGAAACATAATAACTAGAGGTTATTTTATATATATGCAAATAGATATTTGTATAATATTTGATACCCGAAGTTATCAAATAAATAAATAAAGCGCCTCTAATACTTGATCATGAATTATAATAACCAGAAGTTATTATATGCAAATAGATGTTAGTACAGTATTTGATAACCCAAGTTATTAAATAAATAAATAAATAAAGTGTTTCTAATACTTAATTTGCTTAATAACTTGAAGTTATTAAGATTGTTTAGATTTATTTTTGAAAGCTTTTATTTATTTATTTTATTGAAAAAAAACGCATACTTAATTGTATTAGCATTTTTTTTAGTTGTTATGGCAAAGTTTACTAAACTTGAGTTCCATGCTCTTGTTATATTGGACAAGTATTATCTCTCATTTCATGCCTTGAATTTGCTCCTGAAGTAGCAATATCGAGAGCGTTATTTTTAAATGCATTTAGAATTATCATCATGTCTTTTTATTGTGGAACAAAATAATGATCTTATGATAAGAAATCATCAATCATGATCTAATAATCTCAGTATATTCCCTAAAGCGAATATGGCATTACGTAAAAAATAACATGGACGAAGACATAGTCACGACCCCAGAAGAGGTTGCGGACATCATCGCAATAATAATGTTGGGAGATATAAAAAAAGAAAAGAAAAGAACTTGTCTTCTAAGAAATATGATAATATTTGCTATAGATGTGACATTAAGCATCCATCAAGAAAAAGTATAAAAAAGTTGAAACAAATTTCATTGAAAAATATCCAAATGATTTGATTTTAGACACACACTTGGATGCTTCTGATTTACTTGAAAACATTAATGAAGAAATAAATAAGATTAAGAAGTAAATGTTTTTTTTTCTCTTTTATGTTTTGTAATAAATTTATTTATTATTTTTTTATTAATTAACTGATTATGAGTTAATATTTGTGATGAAATCAAATTAGTTTTCAATAATTTTTCTTATACATTTTTTTGTGTGTCAAGAAAAGATAAATGTCTTGTAAATAGTGGAACGGAACACAATATCAAAAGCAAGAAATATTTTTCTCAATTGTCTCCTGAAGAGACACATGTTAATACAATTTCTGGTATTAGTAATTTAATTGAGGGCTCCGGATGAGCTTGTATTTTGTTACCTGAAGGAACAAAATTACTTATAAATGATGCATTATTCTGGTAAATCCAGAAGTAATTTACTGAGTTTAAAGATATTCGACTAATGCTTATTATCTTGAAACCATGATTGAAAATAATAAAGAGTATCTTCAAATTGCATTCAATAAATATGGCCGGAAGATCATATTGGAAAAGCTTGAAGCTTTATTGTCTGGATTATATTACATTTATATAAACCTAATAGAGTCAAATATGGTCAGTAACCAGAAGTTACCTGGCACATAGATATTCACTATGTGGCATGATAGATTGGGTAATCCAGATAGAACTATAATGAGGAGAATAATTGAAAGTGCAAATGAGCATCCCCTAAAGGACCTGAAGATCCTATTTACAAAAGATTTATCATGTGCAATATGCTCTCTTGGAGAATTGATAATTATTTAATGATTATTGCATGTCAACATGGATTGAGATAGACCATTCGGTAGCTCATGTCCGTGCACAAAATAGTTTAGTTGAATTATTAATTAAAAGATTGCAAATGATTACTAAACTATTACTTATGAAATGTAACCTACAATCTTTTGCATGGGGATATGCCATTTTACATGTTGCTGCACTTTAAGATTAAAACCAACTGCATATCATAATTTTTCTCTATTACAATTGGTCTCCGGAAGAGAATCAAACTTGTCCCATCTTAAATTTTTGGTTGTGCTGTGTATGTTCCAATTTCTCCTCCACAATGCACAAAAATGAGATCACAAAGAAGATTGAGAATTTATATTGGTTTCAACTCTCCATCAATTATTAAGTATTTAGAACCATTAATTGGAGATGTTTTTATAGCACGTTTTGCTGACTTTTAGTTTGATGAATCAATATTCTCAATCTTGGGGGGAGAAAAGAAAATGCTGGAAAAATAAGAAGTAACATAGAATGCATTACTAATTTCTTATCTCGATCCCCGAAGTGATCAATGTGAACTGGAAGTTCAAAAGATTATACATTTACAAAGAATAGCAAATGAATTGCTAGATGCATTTACAAATACAAAAGGAGTTACTTAAACCTATGTGTCAGCTTTAAATGTACCTGCTCGAATTGATGTAATCCCGGCAGAGGTTACTGTACAATGAAAATGTGGAGGACAAATCGGTTCCAAAGACATTACTCCACTGAAAAATGAGGAGCAGAAGAAAGCAGTTGGTGTAGCCCAAAAGAGGTTGCTGATAAAACCCCTGAAGAGGTTAATCAAATCCCAGAAGAGATTGGTAAAACCCCTGAAGAGGTTAATAAATCCCAGAAGAGATTAGTAGAACCCCAGAAGAGGTAAATAAAACCCCATAAGAGGTTGATGAAGTTCCAGAAGAAACTCAGGTACCTAATGATTATGAGATCTCAATGAATTATGTACATAATAATACAGTTTGGAACCGAAATGAAACACGTGTTAATGAAATTTTTGCATATGCTATAGCAATTGATGTCCTAAATGAGGAAGATTATGTGCCTAAAACTCCTGAAGAGTGTATGCACAGAAATGATTGGCCAAAATGGGAATATGCCTTGAGGCTTAATTAGACTCTCGCTTGACAAGCGCAATGTTTTTGGACCTGTAGTCCGAACTCCCAAAGATGTTAACTCTATAAGTTACAAATGAGTATTTACAATAAAAAGAAATGAGAAAAATGAGATTGTGAGATATAAAGCAAGACTTGTTTCACGCGAATATCGGGAATTGATTATGAAGAAACGTATTCACTTGTAGTGGATGCAATAAATCTTAGATTTTTAATTAGTTTCACAATCATTGAAAATCTTCACATGCATCTCATGGATGTAGTTACATCCTATACGTATGGATCACTTGATAATGATATATATCTAAATGTCCCTGAAGGATTGAAAATGCCTGAAGCATTTAAATTAAAACCTCGACATATGTATTCTATAAAGTTGCAAATATCTTTATATGGACCAAAACAATCTGGTCAAATATAGTATAACCGTCTTAAGGAATATCTTATCTGGTATGATTATGTAATATAATTAGTTGGGATATAATGATACATTGTGAATCATTCGACTTCTTTTTCTTTAATTCAAATATTTAGAGTATTTTGTTGTCATGGTAATAATTAGCTTTTGACGTTTTAACAATACGTAGGAATCTACTCAGAATTTGTTTTCTTGAGTTAGCTATTTTAATATTTAATTACACAAGCTCGACCACTAAAAGAATGATATAAATATGATGTAATTAGTCCATGTGTTTTTGTTAAAAGATCAATATCTGGTTTTGCAAGTAGTGCAGTATATGTTGATGATTTGAATATCATTGGGTCTCCTGAAGAGATTGAAAAGATTGCAAGTTTGTTAAAGAAAGAATTTGAAATGAAAGATAATGGTGTAAGAAAGTTAGATCTCGGCCAGCAGATCGAGCATATGCATGATGGTATTTTTGTTCATCAGTTAAACTACATCCAGAAGATGTTAAAACTTTTTAATATGGACAAAGCTCATCATTTAAGTATACCAATGATTGTCCGATCACTTGATAATAAAAAAAAGGAAAGGATCCATATCGTCCCCGAGAAGAAAATAAAAATAGTTATTGGTCCAGAAGTACCATATTTAAGTGCTATTAGAGCTTTGATGTATCTTGCTAATATTATGAGACCCGATATTTTTCTGTAAATGTGCTAGCAAGATATACATTGTGACGGAATAAAGCAAATATTTCGTTACCTTTGCGAGATATGTGATATGGGTTGATGCATGATATTTACTAGATCCACATAAAGCTCGGTCACAATCCGGATATGTATTTACATATGGTGGTACTGCAATTTCATGACGATCAACAAAACCGACGTTGATAACAAACTCATCAAATCATTGCCGAGACAAGTTTTTGAATAACCTACACAGAAGATTGGTCTCCGTCATTTAAAAGATGTATATTAAAATGAGGGGGAGTATTATACACGCTGTACTCTTTTTCCTTCACTAAATTTTGTCCCACTGGGTTTTCTTAGTAAGGTTTTAATGAGGCAGCACAATTGATCCAGAAGTATCAGTTTATTCAGTTTGGTCCTGAAGTACCTAACTAATTAATGTTGTCCTGTAGTACAATATTATTAGTGTATATATAAGGTAAAATGTCTAAGGAGAAGTGTTATGAAAAATAATTGTATACTTTTTACTTTCTCCACTCCCTCCACTTTCTCATACATTAATCTCCATCTTCTTATGTATTAATTTCATTGTTGATTGTATGACTTTTCATCTACGTTCTCAAGCCTATAAATAGAGGCTTTGTAACTTGTTGTATGACACTCTCTTACATGGAGATAATAAGAAATAAGATTTTGTCTCTCCCATATCATTGTTTTACCTTTATTTTATAACAATTATTTTTGAGAAATATTATCAAATAAGATGCAACATCAAAGTATATATATATATATAAAAATTTGCGTACATGCAGGACACCATACTACCATAGTAATCAAGTACATAGATCCAATTAGACGTTGAACATTAAGCTAAGCTAAGTTTCAGTCAAGGAACTTAATTTGACAATCTATACTCCATAAAGAGGAGTAGATTTCCAAGCATCTCAACAATGCCGCATCATCACTATTATTAACCATTAATTTTGTTTGAAACTTTTCATCTACTTTGATCCAATGACTTGTTTTTTTTTTCCTTTCCTCATTAAATAAGATGAATGTGACATGTCTAAAATAAATTTTAACCCTTAAAATGGTCCACCATTAATTTATATATGTTCTTATTTATAAATTATTGTATTATTATTATTATTACTACTATTATTATTTACTTACATAAAAGATTTACAAATTTTTTTTATAAAGTTTTGTTTTATATAAATATTTAAATTTTATAAATTTCTTAGTTTTTTATTTGATACCACTTTTCGGGGAGAACCCCGAGTTACAGCTCTAGTACTTAATAATTGCTCTAAGCAAATGGCCTAATAGCTCAAGTGGCTAACTAGGATGACTTCTAAGAGGTCATGGGTTCAATCCTCTATGAGCACAAATAAAAAGTTTCAATAAAACTGGTAAAGTATTCCACTTTCTTCAAAAAAAAAAAAAATTGCTCTAATGATTATTTATCGATTATCAACTTGGCTTGTTTACGTTTCATCTTTATTCATTTCTCCATGTTTTCTTTTAAGAATAGCTTAATTACTGTTCTAAAAATATAACAGTACTCTTAATTCGGTGTAAGAAAAAAAAATCTTGCGTGGTATATATATGTTGTGAACGTGAACTTAACAGTGAACAGTGAGCAACAACAATTCCTGTTTGGCTCCTTGTCTTTGTCTCAGTTATGGCCTTACGGGTTTATGTGGCGCATGGAGAAGGGGAGATCAGAATGGGGTCAATTGAGATGTTTTGTAGAGTAATACCTAATGTCTATAAAAAAACGTCCATAGTGTATATAGGTTACATTTCGGAATGTGTTTGTTACATTTCATGACGTATCCGTTACATACGGTTTTTTAATGGACTCAAGATGTTTCTCATGTTTTGTACAGTTCCAAATCCAATCAGACGCATCACTGCTTTTTTTTTTTTTTCTTGAACAAAGCCCGTAGACAAACCTCCCAATTATTCCCTGCGCAATCTTTGCTGGGACTTGATCCCGAGTCTCCACAGTGAGAGCCCATATCACTACTATTAGGCCGTAGCCTCGGTGAAGCTTTACTTACCATGTCACTACCACTGGGCCTCGGGTGGGCTACTCCGTATGAATGAACTCTGTGTCATTATTGGGACTTAATTTGGGAAGGTACGCTCCAGCTATCGGCATTATTGATTATGGAAAGCTCCGTTCATCTAACTAAATAAGCTCCTATTATTGGGATAAGATCATAAAGAAACCTACAGTGTCATATTGGCTATTGCACTTGCAACCCAATTAGCTTAAGCTAAAACAGCACCACGTGATCTTTGTTTGCCTTCTCATGATATATGATTTTGATGGGGAGAATGGGGCACACTGCTGTTGGGACCGTGTCGTACTCTTGGTGACATCTCCATGATTATTTTTATTATTTCTCCATCCATTCCATATATGATATATCCCCCTAATTAATAACGACGGGGATGTATATTATTGGAGAGGTCTGGTAAATATTGATCTGGATTTTATTGTTTTTTTTTATTTTATTTGATGTGAGAATGGAAAATTATACTAAAATGATTACATAAAAGTTGCCCGTTTAATAACAAATGCTCAATAAGCTGAATAGTTTCATGATATAACCAGTACTAATGTACTATCGTTTATAGCGTCACCATATATAACATTTTCTAAATAAATAAAATCGATATGATCACGTGATTAAATGACAAAAATATCTCCAGGAACGAACACAGTCATGTCTCATAAGTTTTAACTTTAAAATGAGAAAAACATCCCAAATTATAGAAGCGATTATATTGACGAATCTGTAATTGTATCACCGACGACGATCTTAGAAAGGATATCAGGACCATGTGTTGCTTCTTGAGACCGTGCGATTTGTAATGAACGAACTGGATCTGTTTGATTTGGTTCATAGGATAAAGATTTTTTTTTTTTTGTATTATTATATGAGGTATGTAAGATTAAATTAGACAATCCGATTTAAGATTAAGGAGGGTACATGACAATACTTATCTTGTGTCTTGACAATCAGACTTTTAAAAAAAACTTTAAAATAAATCATTGAAAATTCTCAAAAAAATAAGAAAAAAAATAAATTTATAAAAGTATTGTTTAATTTATATATTGATTGTGTTTTGGATTATATTCAATTTAAGAGTCGTGTGATAGCTCTTGATTTCTTAAATTACAGCCGTTAAAAAGTGTATAAAATTTTGATATGTCATCTAGCGATGTTCAAATTGATTGAAATTTGAAACACTATCAATTTATAAGTTAAAAATACATCCCTAAACTTTTTTATTCATTTTTAAAATTTGTTTTTATTTTTAAAAATCTCATTGTCAAGATTTTTTAAATAAGCATTGTCAATGATCCAACCCATTATTATTAAATTCCAAATAGATCAGGGAATTTGAGTCTAAATATCTTCTCCTCGATGAATCTTCTTCAACCTCATGCCACTATTATATACAACCCATTATTATTAAATTCAATTAATTAGCTCGTTAACTTATTTCACACATCTGTCATGTTTTTTTTAAAAAAAATAAAAAACTGACAGCAGCTGTCAAGGCCCTTTTTTTTTTTTTTTTGAAGGAAAGGCCCTTAGGCAGCTGTCAAGACCTCGTAATCTCATTTAATTTGAAGGACAGAATTTACAGACATGATGATGGGAAACTATTGTAGGGTGCGCTAAGGTGGAGTCCACTGTCCATATATATCCTCTAAAATTGTCCACTTGTGTAGAGTAAATGAAGAAATTCTGCTTCACCTATCTCATCATAAGGGTGACTATCCATCATCTATTCATACTACTTATCTAACAATCTTGATAATAAGTATTTTGAAAAATATAAATATTCTCAATTTTTTTATAAAAAAAAAAAAGTAGAGGGGGTATGTTTAACTTATATATTGATTATTATTCTGACAAGAGTTGTACCTCGGGCTTCGGCCCGAAAAGTGGTATCAAATAAATAATTATAAAAA
The DNA here is from genome assembly GCA_030179965.1 of Cyperus esculentus. Classification (NCBI taxonomy): domain Eukaryota; kingdom Viridiplantae; phylum Streptophyta; class Magnoliopsida; order Poales; family Cyperaceae; genus Cyperus; species Cyperus esculentus. The sequence goes on from JASGLE010000030.1 coordinate 2,753,908, forward strand.
TTATAAAATTTAAATATTTATATTAAAACAAAACTTATACAAATTTTTAAAAATTTTAAATTAATTAAATAATAATAACAATAAAGCAATAATTTATAAAATGATAATATATATAAATGTTGGATCATTTTAAGGGTTAAAATTTGTTTTAGACATATCACATTCATCTTATTTAATGAGGAGAGAGAAAAAAAAACATTAGTCATTGGATCAAAGTAGATAAAAAATTTTAAACAAAATCAATGGTTAATAAGAATGATGATGTGGCATAATTGAGGTGCTTGGAAATCTACCCCTCTTTATGGAGTATATATTATATTCAACTTAAGTGAAGATTGATAGCTCTTCAAAAACCTTTAAATTACAATTGTTAAAAAATACATAAAATTTTGATGACCTTTTAAATCATATTCAAATTGATTAAAATTTGAAATACCATCTATTTATGAGTTAAATAATACATCCATAAAATTCTTTTCATTTTAAAGATTTTTTAAGAACTTTTCGTTTTTCAGAAGTTTATTATCGTCCATATTTTCAGGATAAGCGTTGTCAATGGATCTCTCATGGACGGCTCCGATTAAATGTCCTGATTCCATAAAATTTTATGTACTGAAGAAGAACCAAATAAATTCACAAAAGAAAAAACAAAACGAAAGAAGAGAAAAACAAATTAGGACTAGCTGCTGAGTGCTGATAGACAGTACAAAACTACAGATCGATCTTGTCTATCAGGCAAGTCCGATAGAGTCAGATCTGTCTGCTTCTGAATCCAAACAGATATCGGATCTGAGTTTATGTGACTTGTGTCTGATCGATTAATTTTAATTTGGATTCAATAGCATTTACAGGTCAGGCCTAGTACATCACTTCAATTGTAAATCTTACCAGTCTTTAGATCAACTGGAGCTATGAATCGGGCTTCGCCCCAAAAAAATAATATTACATAAACTAACAAATATTAAAAATAAATACATATTTTTCATAAATATATTTTATTTTATAATATTGGACTTAATATATTTTTAGCTACATCTCAATTTATATAAAAGAATATAAAGAGTTGCAAATATTGTGAGTCTTAAATTAATTTGTAGGTACATCATGATATTATCTCTTTAATAAAAAAAAATTAAATTGAGTCATTAGATTAAGATAAATGAAGAGAGAGAAACAAAATTAATGGTTGAGATGAATGATGATGTGGCATAGCTAAAAAGCTTGGAAGCTTACCCCTCTTTCTAGAGTATGAATATGATACCGGTTCAGTCAAGCAGTGGCAGGTTTAAATAAATAAATATTCCAACTGGAGTTCAATATATGTCCCCATGTTTGTTTCTTAACTATAGCTAATAAGTTATAGCTGTTGTGTTAATAAATTTTGTGCTAGCATAATTAATATTTTCATTATTCAAGGGTGCATAAAACTTTTGAGTCATATATGTTGCGGTACACCAACTTGTATTTTGTGAAAAAGATAGAACATTGTAAGTCGTATGATTGATTGAAAAAATAAATCTTTTGTAAGAAATCAATACTAAATTATATTTGTTGTACAAATGTTCTATTTCTTTTCATTGATCGTATATATGGCTCACAACGTTTTATTTATTTATTTTTATTCAACACAAGATGGTGTTTCTAGCAAAACTCAATTTTTTTTTTATAAACTCTCTTTTATTCAAATTGAATACTTGATATTATTATCTATCTTCTTTGGTGATGCCAATAAGGTCTTTTACTCTTTTCTCAAGTTTTATTTACTCTCGTTCCACAATAGTTAGAAAGTAAAAAAACCAAAGTAAATAAAACAATGGCCAATCTTATATATATCCAAATTTCAAATTATTTAATTCGCAAATTGTCAAACAAAAAAAACAGTACAACAATACCATTTTCAACTTGCCATGTAACGAATAAAAGAGACCAGTCTCAGTCTTTATTGGAGGGGTCCTTGATCAAATACATTCAAGGTCGTGGATGATGCAGTGCAAATTTCAATTAGGGTTTCAGGAACTGGTTGAACCAGAATGCCGATTTCCTGGGGTATCTTGTGAGGTTGTTGCTGTAGTCGACATGGTAAAGCCCAAAGGGGTGCGTGTAGCCACTGCTCCACTCGAAATCGTCCATAAATGACCATACGAAGTAGCCTCTCACATCGGCACCATCTCTGTTCATTATTTATTGTTAAAAACAGAAATCTATGTTACTTATTTGAAAATTTTGACTCTAAAAATTTAACTTATTTGAAAATTTTGACACTAAGGGCATATTCGGACACGGATTTGTATCTGCTGCCATAGTTTTCCAATGACAGGATCCTGCTATTGACACTGACAGGTGGGTCATTTATTTGTGGGTCCCCCTGTCAGTGTCTTATGGCAGGACGCTGCCATTGTTTTTAATGGCAGGACCCTGCCATTGTTTTTAATGGCAGCAGATACGAACCCGTTCGGATACAGGCTTTACCCAAGGGAAATACACTGTTCAGTAGGGAAAAACAAAATTCACTCTCAGAGAATTTTTTGTTTCCCACGGAAACAGTGAAATTGGGATGGAACCAAACACGCCCTAAACATTTAAATACAATAAACATATACAGCTCTTTAGAAATATTTTTTTAAAAAAAAATAAAAAACAACATTTATAGTGGTATTGCCTAACTTAAAGATAGGTTATGTTTTAAATTTGGTGAATTTGATAACTAAACAAAGAAATTTTTAAATCAAAACTTTAATTATTGTAAATGAAATATATTTTTATTTTTTCAAACGAAATTTGCAAATGTCTTGAAGCATTCATAAGCAACAGGCCTACAACTGAACAGTTCCAAACATTGGAGCCCAATTTAGGCCCAAATTAAGGAACTCAACTTGAACACACAGCCATCTCAGGCCCAAATTTTTTTTTCATTGTTTGCAACATATGACAAAATCTGAAATGTGAGGTTACACTTGAAATTATGTTTGTTACGAAGTTTGATTGAGAGCTATATATATTTCTTCTTTTTTTTTTTTTTTTCAAATTCAAATCTCCCTGCACAAGAATCCATTCAAATTTAATTTTAAGAATTCTAATTTTACTTAAAATTTTAATTTTACTTGAGAATTCCATTGTGGTACCTAATATATTTGCTTTATTATTTACTTCAGTTTTTTCACCTCACAAGCTGATAGCTTGACCTATCTGACCTAAAGAAAAGTGTACCTTACTGCACTACTCAAGGCTACCAGATGATCATGGTGATAGGATATTCTGATATCATCATTCAGGATTTCACTCAGAGTCATGCTCTTGTTAGCCAACTGGCTTACACCTACATATAATCCAGTTGCAGTAATAGACATCAAAAAGATATTAATAGTTAAGAACTTGAAATTAATCTTAAAATTATTGTTAATTGCAGATTGCAGGAAATAATCGAATTAAGCGACCAAGATAAGGAAATGCTGGCGTACCATTTTCCGTGATGTACATGACAGGGTTCTTGTAGTTTACTTTGGTGTAAAGCGTCAGATCTCTTATCCCAGGAGGATATATGTTGATGAACGAACTCTCGAAAGCCTGCACGTGTATGCACAATGATGTTTCAGTATAAATAAGTGATTACCAGCATATTGTTTATGCAAACAATTTATAGTAATTATGATCAATTGTTGTACCTTTGGTAGTTTAACGCCGTTGCGCTCACCTGTAAATAGTACAGAAAAATAATGCCAGTTACTAAGTGGGAACTCGGAACTCGATTCATTATATAGATTTCTCCGTTTCTTTCAAAAAAGTTTAAAAAAAATAAAACTATAGCTAGTTTTAAAGCCAAAATACATCTTTTGAATTTTGATATGAACTTCTGGTAATCAATTATCTAATTATATAATCCTAGAAGCAAAGCATACAAAGATACCTGTGATATTAGCCATGGAATCAGTATTGTAACTCTTGAGAAGTCCGTTGCTGCTCGTCGGATTGTTAATGGCGTAATAGGCGGCGTAGTAGTTTATTCCAATGAAGTCATAAGAACCTGTCATTAGTTTCGACTGTTCCTCGGTAAATTTAGGCAGACGACTTCCTAACGATCTTCTCATGCTTATGGGGTAATCTCCATAAACTACAGGATTCATAAACCTGTGTACGTATATCGATCCAACAAATTAGTTGTAATGTTGTACATAACATGACAGAGAGTTTCAGAATGAAATCGACTCAGAGACGTAGAGACCGTACGCACGTACCATCCGTACATGAAATCCAAGCTGCGTTTCGCAGCGGCGGCATCGGCTTTGGAAGATGAATGGGGCATGAACCAATGGGTGGCATATGTTATTCCGATTATGCCTTTTTGGATCCCCTGATCACATATATTTTAGTTCAGTCTCAGTGTTATAAATTAGTTAAAAGGGTGATTTTACAATATACCTGGTATTACAATAGAATTTCCTATTTTACAATACTAGTAAAGAGCTCACGCCTTGCTTTGGGTTGAAACTATTATATCTTATAATAAACCTTTAAAATAATATGTAATAGGCCTTAGATTGAGAAAATTGATATGGACCTTAAATTTTTAATGAGTTGAGACATTAAAGTACGTCAATGGTGGTCAATGGTGGTGATCAATCTAAGTAACAATCAACGGCTGAGATTTATTTCTTAGGGAAGATAAAACTTTCATATCAAAAAATCCAATCTCCTTTTATCAGGAATATGATAAGTACAACAGTAGATTTTATTTACCTGGTATTTGTCTTTGTACAGCTTGACACCAGCAGTGTGAGCAAGCAGCATATTGTGGCCGCAGATGTAAGGCTCGGTCCCTGAATCGCCGACGCTGCACTTGCCGGCTTCCCATGGCGAGCACCGTCCCGGTGCCAGGGTACCACTGGCATAGCCCATGGAGCAGAATATAACTGGCTCATTGAATGTTATCCAGTGCTTAACCCTGTCCCCAAACTCCCTGAAGCAGACGTCTATGTAATCAACATAGTCTTTTCTGCAAAGGTAACTTATTGTTAGCAAAATTTAAGAGTTGTTTACCAGATCATATATTTACAGTTTACTATATTTGTGTTTATTTTTCAAATAATGATAACATTCAATTTTGTTCATTTGTTCCTAATTTTGTGTTCAACATTGAACAGTATATATACTCCCTATGATCAACTAAACAGAACCTAAAAATTTTAAGTGCAAATGCAAAAAAGAAAACTGTTCCAGTGACAAAATCATTGCCCAGCTGAGACAATTATCTCCCATGTGATGATGAACTGAACAAAATAGTAATTTCAATGTACACAAAAAAAAAAAAGGTGGAAAATGCTTTCTGCCAGACAGACTGCCAAGTATATTATTAACTCACATGATAAGAGGGCTCAGGAAACCCAAATACTTGTCTTCAATGGCTTGTGGCAGGTCCCAGTGAAACAGTGTCACAAATGGTTGCAGCCCTGCATTTGCCAGAATTTGCTTGTCATGGTAACAGTTTAGATGCTTTTTCTCAAAAAAAAAAGAAAAAAAAAAAACAGTTTAGATGCTTGCACGAGGAAAACAGACAAAAAGAGCAATAAAGATGTTTTGTTTGTAGTTTACAGAGTATTAATTTATGCAATTATGCGCTTGGTTGAATACTGCATGCATGTGTTGAAAATCTTTTAAGCCACTTGATTTAAATAAATCAACTCAAAAAATCATGAAATTCTATATGTATACAGCTTTATAAATATAAATAAGATCAATTATTCAATTGCTTTGATATGAAACTTGAATGCAAAATTTTAAAATATAAATGACAAAATGAGTTTATACAAATAAAACTCTTTTCTTCTGGATTATATTCAAATAGATTTGATTAAAAAATATTAAATAATTATTCGACATATTAGACTCCATTGTTGAAGTTAAAATTAGATTGAGGTTATTGCGTTTTGTATATAACACAACAACAAGGATACTTTCAACTCAAATCTCAAAAACCAAAGTCCGAGTAGTCAATCCAAATCATTCAACTTATAAAATACTAAATTTTTTTATTTTTCAAAATTTTCTTACTATTATTTGGAACTTTAAGAGATGACCTATACAACCAATATCTTTTATTATTATTTTATGTCAACTTTCAAAAAAATAAATAAATGTAGTAATTAAGAAACCTCAAAAGAAAAAAGAAATGGTAGTCTATGAAGTATAAAATTTCACTCATTTTTGGATTTGTAATTTTTGTATCTGCTACTGTAGTTTCTAATGGTAGGAACCTGCCATTATGGCTTGACAGGTGGGACACAAAATTAAACAGCACCCTTATCTCTAAAATTTAAACCGTGTAGTTAAATCAATTTATTGGCGTAGAGACTGTATATAGATCGACTTCATGGCAGTCACGGACCCATCATTAATTTTTGGACTTTAGCTTTTGATAATTTTTTTTTTTTTTTGAAAAAGTGAATTTTCATTTCACCGCCTCCCATTTCTTTTCGGGAGGTCAAAAATTAAAGCTTTTGATATTTGAGTTTAAACTTTAAAGAGTTACTGTGTTTTGGAGAGAACAATATATAGACTCACATGCAAAAATAAATCCTTACTCCTAATAAAATATTGGATTTTTGGAATTAAAGTTCTGTCTTCCCCAAGAAATAAATCTCAGCCATTGATTGTTTATTTAGATCGATCATCACCGTTGACGTACTTTAATGTCTCAATCAATTAAAACTTAAGGTCCATATCAATTTTCTCAATTTAAGACCCATTATATATTATCTCAAAAATTTATTATAAGAAATAACAATTTCAGCATGGGCTCTTTACTAGTAAATGAATAAATAATTACCGTTAGATATAACTTCATTAATGAGATTATTGTAGAAATCCACGCCTTCTTTGTTAATCCCACCACGTAGGCTTCCATCTGCAAATTATTATACTTGTCAAGTTGTGTCACAATTACTTCATTCCAAGTTTATAAATTAAATAGAAAATGTTCAATACTAAAAAATTAAGAATAATATAATTAGGAATTAATGCTGATGAATATTAATTACTTGGTAAAATTCTTGGCCAAGAGATGGAAAACCTAAATGCATCCATTCCTATCTTCTTCAAGTTCTTCATATCGTCCTGTTCAATGATCAAAATGTTGCAAATAAATTTTAAACACTGAACAAATTATATATATTTAATTATTTATCCGTCTAATAGTGTTGCTAATAAATAGTGGAAGTCCAGAAAATTAAAGGAGGCAAAAAAAAAAAATCTGATTAATTACTTTGTAACGGTGATAAAAATCTTCAGCTACATCCCCGTTGCTTCCATCTGCTATTTTATCTGTCGAAAGCAGAAACAAACTTATTATGAGAAACATCTTGCATCAATTGAAAAGTCTTTTATACGTCCATAGACATACAAAAAATGTAACGGATAAATCAAGAAATATAACAGACACCTCCCGAAATGTAACCTAAAGACGCTACGGACAGCTTTTCTATGGACACTATGTTTTACTCTGTTCGGACACCATGAGTTGGTACTGTTTGCGTAGGTAAAAAAAAATTCAGTCTCACAGAATTTTTTCTTACCCACACAAACAGTGGCCAACCCATGAGAATTTCCCATATCCGAACAAGCCCTTATTATTTATTTTACATACATAGCTCAATCCTGAAATTAAAGGCAGTTAGATACTTAGATTCTACAATATATAGTGCAGACTGCACCAACAATGTGATTGTAGACGCACTACAACGGAGAGAAGGGGGGCCGGAGGGGGTGTGACCCCCCATGATTTTCAAATTTGTATACAGAAACGCTAATATGCAGTATATTTTGTTGAGAGTTTTCATTTCACCCCCCCTAAATTTTGTCACTCAGCGTCTCGACCCCCCTTATTTTAAATCTTGGCTCCGTCCCTGAGTGTGTATATATGTCTATCATTTGAAAAAGAGAGGTATTATGTATACTTGGATATTTGTGGGTGAAGGTGTCCCAGATGCTTGGCCCCTTGCCGCCTTCTGTTGCTGCTCCTTCATACTATAACACAAACGACACAACACATATAGATCAAAATATTTAGTGCAGAAATGAAAATTATTATATCAGGAATGAATAAATAAGAAACAGAGAGAAAAAGGATTCCCCCAACATTTGTCTTTGTTTTTTAAAAAAAGGTTTGCAAAAGAAAGAATTGCTGTCTCAAATATTTGCACAAACAAGTTCTTCCAGCTTCAAGTTTTTGTTTTATCACAAAAAAAGAATAACTAAGGATTTCAATGCTTCAAATTTAAGTTTATGAAAATATAGATTCACTTACATTACTATAACTACAAATAAAAGTTTAAATTTGCACAAAATTTCTATAACCTGATAGGCAGCAGAGGAGGCTCCAAACATGAATCCTGCAGGAAAGCTGCTCCTGTTGAAGGAAGTACAATTGCCATGGTCTAACAGAGCCACCAATATGACAAGCAGAAAAATGTTCTTATAAGCTACAAACTTAACCATGTCTCCTTAGTTGAGACTTGAGCGGTGGACTGCAGTTTGGTTATGCAGTTTTTGTTCTCTTTGATCTCTCCTCTCAAAGGAGCTTATTTATTTATGGACAGGAGAAGTAAACTGAATGCTGTACTTGTGAACATGAACTTCCCGAAATGCCCCTTTCATATTGACTTGAATGTTATTTACTTCATATTTATTTATCATTACTCCTAATAAAAGGAGATTGAATTTTTTTAATATGAAAGTTCTATCTTCTCCAAAGAAGAAACTTCAGCCGTTGATTGTTTACTTAGAGTGATCACCACCGTTGACGTACATTGATGTCCCGGCCCATTAAAATTTTAAGGCCCATATTAGTTTCTTTACAAAGAATGAGCTTTCGACGCTTTATTATAAGATACAATAATTTCAGCAAGACGGTGAGTTATTTACTAGTTTGTATTAATTAATATAAGAAATCTGACTTATGAGAAGTGAGAAATGTTGATGTTTGCCGCATAAGATCCCTGCATGTGTGCCATGAGTGTAATCTTTAATTTGTATATGATATCTGTGAACGTTGGCATGTAGCTATCGTGTACAGTATGCTCTCTCAATTACATTTAGCATTCAATGATTTCTGTTTCTTTCTTATTTTTTTTTGTGAACATATAAGATGGCAATAGACAACTAATTTCATTCATTAAAAATGATTGAATCCACAAAAAAATAAAATAAAATTATTCTCAATCTATAACCAAATCATACAAAATCAAGATCTAAATCAAACCTTCTATAATGTTTATCTATATAATTTGGTTCTCGATACACATAGAAAGATAAAATTTGAATAAGTGCACAATCTATTTTTGAAGTTACCGGTTTGATTATAAATAATTCATCATCTTCAGTAATGATTGAAAAATCAAAATTTTGTACGACCCCCATAAACAAAAAATCATAGAAGTTAAATTAAAGCACTAAGTGCTTAAAATTCTCTTGATTACATAAGAGGGGTTCGATCAAGGGTATTTTAGTTTAAAAAGTTGCCAAAAATAGTTCCATATATATAGTAAATTGACTGCTTCTCAAAGCAGCTCCTGTGGGTAGATTTTTTCTTTTCTTATTTTACAAGAGATGACTTTAACAAAGAATTTTTTACACCGCAATCCATTACACAAGGAATTTTCTACATTATCATATTTTAAAAAGGAGGGATCCATTGACAATAGTTATCTTGACAATCTTAACAATAATACTTTTTTAAAAATTTTATAAAAATTCATTAAAAATCTTAAAAATAGAAAAAGAAATTACGGAAGTATTGTTTAACTTATAGATTGATTATGTGTCCGATTATATTCAATTTAAGCGATATTGATAGTTCTTTAAATATCCGTTAAATAACAAGCGTTAAAAAATATACAAAATTTGATAAGTCATCAAACGATGTTCAAATTGGTTGAAATTTGAAACACAATCAATCTATAAGTTAAGTAATTCATCCATAATTTTTTTTTCATTTTTAAGATTTTTTATGAATTCTTACAAATTTTTAAAAATAGTCATTGTTAAGATTGTCATAATCAAGATTGTCAATAGATCTCTCCTCTATTTTAAAACAAGAAAAAAGAGGGAGAGTTTTAGATAAGGCATCCATGTCAAAAGAGTAGATTGAACCAATAAATTGTCAATCTACTTGGTGACGAGTAATAACTATTGACTGGTAGCAACTTCTTCTTTGAATTTTTGTTAACCAAATGCTTGCTTTGTTGACCATAAAAAGAAAAAAAAAAAAATCCCTTCCAATTTTTGCTTACCACATGCTTGTTCTATTTTTGTGTTGTATCTTTCTTCAAACGCTTGAAATTTTATACGGCATAATTGCTTAGAGAATACATTCTATGAAATTAAAATATACAAAGAATGGTTTTGTTCCAAATATAATGTTTTAAGAGTAAAACTAATGGTGTTCTTGCTCACGGAGACCTCCCATGAGCTTAACATCAAAAACATATCAAATTATATCCAAATTTTTATTTATATGGCTCAATAAATTCTTTGTATCAAAATCTTATAGCATGCAATTTTTGGAGATTTTTAGATATTTATTTCGGATTTTTTAATAGCAACTATACAATATTAATAAAATAATCAATGTTTCATATACAACTTTTAAAAAATCTGAAATAAATACATAAAAATCTCTAAAAATGAAAAATTTTTGCATGACACATAATTTTTTTGTTATAAAAAAAATTTATTTAGTCATGTAAATCAAAATTTAGATATGATTTGATATGTCTTTGGTGTTAAGTTCATGGGAGACCCCCATAAACTTAAGAGCACCATAGTTTTACTCATGTTTTACTATACTTATTTTTATTTAATTAATCAATATTGTAAAAATCGGTTCAGTTTCTTTCATGATCACTATTTTAATCGACCCATCTAACAGCTTCATATATATAATTCAATGCCACAATCTCTCTCTACCAATTTTATGGGACCGGTTGTATTTTCCACTTCCGACATATTGCTGTATTAAAATTGATTAATATATAGAAGAATAGTACTGTTATATGTTATATATAGATATATCTCCTGTTAGAATTATTGTCATGGTACGGTAGATGACCACATATATATATAGTCTTATCTAGTATCTCTTATAATATGAGGCGCCAGCTAGTTACGAATTGACAATCTGACGCCATTGATTCCAGGACCCAATTATTCTCTTTTTTGAGTAATCATTTTGGGAATGCACCTCAAAAAAATCATATTAAATAACTTTGAAATTTTGTTTTATATATCACAATAAAATCTTTATATGAATATCTATGAGATACAACAATTTTTTATTATTGTTAAATTTTTTTAAGTATCTATTTCAGAATTTTTAAAAGTGACTTTTAAAAAATCCTCAACACGTATTAAAATTTATGTATCACATAAGATTTTGATATAGATAATTCATTGAGTCATATAAATCGAAAATTTGGAGATTATTTCATTTATTTTTGGAGGGTGAATGACTCCGTGAGTTTAACTCATTTTCTTTTCTATCTAATTATATACTATGCAAGTGGTAGCCAGACAATTGAATCCATAATAGTGAAGAAATTGGTATTTATATTGCTCTCTAAAATTTATATATATATATATATATATATATATATATATATATATATATCTAAATATTAGAGGCTAGGATACAAAACATTATATATATAGTCCGGCTACAATAATATGCATATCACGGTTTTACCGTGCTATGCGGTCCATATCTGAGTTTTCAATGTCCAAATAGTCGATCCGAACCGTTCAACTTGATCTCTATATCAAAATATACTAGGAAACCAAATTTTACAATTTTTAGAATTTGTTTGCTATTTTTAGTGATGGGGAGAAAATGACTAGATTCAAGAATTCTGGTTCATACAAAATAACGATTTTCTCACCATCATTAAAAATAGCAAAATAATTCTAAAAATTGTAAAATTTGGTTTCCTAGTATATTTTGATATAGAGATCAAGTTGAATGGTTCGGATCGACTATTTGAACACCGAAAACTCAGATATGAACCGCATAGCACGGTAAAACCGTGATATGCATATGACCGTAGCCTAATTCTATATATAGAGCAAATGTACCGTGAGCTTAACCTCCAAAAACCTATCAAATCACTTCCAAATTTTGATTTATATGGCTCAATAAATTCTTTATATCAAAACCTTACGGGATACAAAAATTTTCCATTTTTAAAATTTTTTAAGTATTTGTTTAAGATTTTTTAAAAGTGATACATAAAACTTGATTATTTTATTAATATTGTATAGTCATTTTTAAAAAATCTCAACAAATACTTAAAATTTTTCAAAAATGGAAAATTTTTATATCTCGTAAGGTTTTGATATAAAGAATTTATTGAGCCATATAAATCAAAATTTGGAAGTGATTTGATAGGTTTTTGGAGGTTAAGCTTACGGAAGGCTCCGTGAGTTTAAGCTCACGATATATTTGCTCCTATATATATATATATATATATATATAATTAAAAAAATCATACTAAACCATTTCGAGATATTAAAATAACATAGGATACAAAAAAATTTTATATTAAAATAACATAGGATCCAAAAATTTTCCTTTTTTTTGAGATTTTTAAGTATTTATTTTGTATTTTTTAAAGATGACATAGTTTTATACATTATTTTATTATTATTTTGAGGTAATTCTAAAAAATTCCAAAACATATACTTAAGATACTCAAAAAATGGAAAATTTTTGTATCCTAAGAGATTTTGATATAAAGAATTTAATGAGAATGATAAATCAAAATTTCATGATGGTTTAGTATGATTTTTGAGTTAGGAGCACGGGAAGCCTCCGTGCTCTTAGGAGCACGCTAGATTTACTATATATATATATAGTTAGTTAGGCTACAATAATATGCATATCACGGTTTTACCGTGCTATGCGGTCCGTATCTCCGTTTTCGGTATCCAAATAGTCGATCCGAACCGCTCAATGTGATCTCTATATCAAAATATACTAGGAAACCAAATTTTACAATTTTTAGAATTTGTTTGTTATTTTTAGTGATGGGGAGAAAATCTTTATTTTGTATGAACCAGAATCCTTGGATCTAGCCATTTTCTCTCCATCATTAAAATAGCAAAAAAAATTTAAAAATTATAAAATTTGGTTTGCTAGTATATTTTAATATAAATATTAAGTTGAACGGTTTGGATCGACTATTTGGACACCGCAAACGGAGATACGGACGCATAGCACGGTAAAACCATGATATGCATATTATTATAGCCGGACTCTATATATATATATATATATATAGGTCATATATATATATGAATCGAAACTTAAAATGTTAATTAAAGTATATTTTTGAGCTAAGTCTAGCAAAGAAATTAGTCAGCTTAAAAGCCATCATATGCACAGAGGAATATATATATCCAGTACAATCTCACGTCGAGTGGATACATAATTAAGTACAAGAAAATCATCTCACACGTATAGATGATTCGGGACTGCGACGGGAGAATAAGATTTATTTTCTGCTGATTTAGTTTGAATTATCTAGTACTGATTCTATTTCAAGTTTTCAACGAAATGCACATTCGAACGAAGCCAGCTGTTGGTTTTGACTGTGCAATAGATATAATGCAATTTGGGGTGGAAGTTAGAAAACCACATGAAAAATATTAGGAACATCAGACCGAAGATAACCCCATGAAAAAATATTGAGAATTATCTTGCGTCCATGGAATAATCATCCATACGTCCATAAATATATAAATTCTGTATCAGTTTTATTTTGTAACTTTTATCTCAAATTTATAATCCGTAAACTCTACAAATATAGGTTCTAGATACAAGGTTGCACTCATATCCTTACTCCTAATAAAAGGAGATTGAATTTTTTAACATGAAAGTTCTATCTTCCCCAAAGAAGGGAAACCTTAGTCATTGATTGTTTACTTAAATTGATCACTACCATTGATGTACATTAATATCCCGACCCATTAAAATTTAAGGTCCATATTAGTTTCTTCACAAGGAATGAGCTTTCGGCCTGTTATTATAAGATATAATAATTTCAGTCCAAAGTAACGCGTGAACTATCTACTAGTTGGAGAAAAAACACGATAAGTAAGTACACATGAATTAATCCTCGAATTATAACTTACCCGGCCTTGACAAAGACCACCAGGCCCATATATCTCTCTTAAAGCCCATCTACGCTTATCCGATCTACAACAGCACTACCATTACGGGCCTTAAAATCCCCAAAAAGATCTTCCGGCCCAAATAGGGTCCATTGAAGTTTTCAACCACTTTCAGGCCAAAACCACAACAAAGCCCAAAAAGGCCCAAAAAGGCCCAAAAAGCCCATACATATCACTGCACAAATCATGGAAGAACAGCGAAGTGAGAACTGAGAACCGACTCGCCGGAGCCGAAAGATGGCCGGAGAGGATGATTACATGGGAGATCTCTCCCAATTCCTTCCTTCCGATCACTCCTCTTCATCTCAGAGACCTCCGCGCGGCAAGAGGCAGACGCAACCGCAACAGCAGCAGCAGCAGACGTCGAAGTGGGGAGGTAGCACGAAGAGGATGTCGTGGCAGGAGAGGAAGCAGCTGGATCGCGCCAGGAAGCAGAAGGAGGAGGATGAGATGACGAAGGCGAGCCTGGATAAGGCCATACCTAACTCCAATGTGGGGTTTAAGCTTCTCCAGCGCATGGGGTACTAAGGATTGCTTTGCCTTTTTAGTTTTCATGTCCCTTGTTTCTTGCCATAGTTTTTTCATGTGTAGTAGAATTGCTAGAAAGAAAAAGAGTAATACCCAATGTCCATACAATATCTGTCCATAGCATCCATCTATAGGTTACAAAATCAGGTCTACTTGTTACAAAATCGGATGTATTTATTATATTCTGAGTGTGTCTATGGACGTATGAATGCAATTTCAATGGACGCAAGATGTATCTCAAAGAAAAATTGATATTATTTTAAGGTTTTAGCGGGTGATGACTGATGAATTACTTATTGTGAATAGAGATGGTACTGTACCGGAGGCCTGAGATGAAAGTTTTGAATTGGAATAGGGAAAACCTAACTGAACCAATTTGTTGACTTTAATTACAATATTAATCCCTGATACATGTACTGCATCGAAAACTGAATATGGTTCTATGTCCCGCCAGACATGACAAACAATCTGCCTCAACCTGTCTCCCGGTTCCTTAATCCTCGCAACTAGGGGTGTATGACGTTGTAAACAATCACGAAAATGAGATGTTTCGTTTAAAGAAACAAAAAATCGTTTCGTCCCAAGTTTTCGTTTCGGTTGGGACAAAACGAAACAAAAAAACGAAAATAATCATTTAACAGTATTATTTTACTGTCAAAATGGAAAAACGAAATGGAAAGAGTCATTTCGTTAAATGTTTGAGACGAAAAGAAACGAAATTACAGAAAACGGTCTTCCATTTACACCCCTACTCGCAACTCCGTTAATGAATGATTGTGGTTTTTATTCTATTCTTCTTGATTTGACCATGTTCTTGAAATTTTGTTTCTTGTTTTCTTATGTTTGGTATATACTTGGGTTACTTATGCTGGAATTAACTGTTTAACTTGCAATGGACATCGTAGAACTGAATATGAATATGTTTTGGAAATGATTTTACTTGATATTTCATGACTATGTATGTGTTGACGATAATGTACACCTGGATATTATGCATTATGATATTCATGATCCTGTGTATGAATGTTTACAATTTTTCTTATTCTAATTTAGGACAGCTATAAGCCTGGTTCGGCAATCGGTAAGGACAATTCAGGTCCCACAGAGCCTATAGGAGTAGGTATAAGGCGGTCGAGAGCAGGACTAGGGGTGGAAGAGGAGAGAGCAAGAAAAGAGGAGGAAGAGTTGGAGAGAAAGAGGAGGAGAGCAGAGGACATGAAGGAGGAGTTTGAGGATTATCAGCGGGCGCGCTGGAAAGGCCGCCGGGTAAGAGTCCAATTTCTTAAGGCCGAGGCAACACTAGCACAGCTTGAGAAACGTGAACTTGTGCCTGAGTTAAAGAAAGAAGATGGTGACGAGGCTGAGAAAGAGGAGGAGGAAGAGCAGGTTATTACTGAAGAGGTATGTTGTATCTGTATATCATGTTCCTATCACTTACGTGGAGTATCAAATGTGATGCCATTTAAACTTTGAAATTATCATTTATTCAATGAATTGAGGATTCACTTTTATCAACTTTCCATACTAAACCAAATGATGTTCGGGTTAAATATTTAAATCAGATTCCATACGCATCTTATTTAATTATAAATTACACCAACAAAGCCTTACATAATAAAACAATATTAGATATTAATTATTAAATAAGTGAATATATAGTAATTATTTATTGTGACATGGCTTAACAAGGCAACGACATGAGAATCTTAACTAGAGAAAATAATTGAGTAAATTATTAGAACCAGAGAAACAAGTTCCAGGAAATTCATTTTGGACCGTTCATTGCAAAGTATTTGCTGGGCCAATTGTTTTTCATGTATGTTCTTTTTGGTATGTTCTGACCGAACTTAAGAAGCAGTTATTAGAATAATATAAATTTTGTTCTCAATTTTTGAAGCACTGAAATGGGCAGCTGATGTAAATTTCCTGAAGTAAGTTTGTCAGCCCCTCTTAATTTTCTGTGAAGCTCTGCCACTGGCCACATTGCACATTTAACTGCAGCAAAATGTGCATGGTTTGATCAAATATTACAAAATTGAAGCGCTCTTGTTTGCTCTTCTTTGTTACGATTACCTGCTGGTCCACTCTCGCTTAGATATCCTGTTTTTATTTTTTATTTTTATTGAACAAAATGCCTCCTACTGTCCTACACAAATTATTATATGTAGTATGCTTTATTTTCACATTAAATGTAAAAGTTTCACTTAAATCCCTAGTTATTTTTTTTATTTGTAGCAATAATGTTAATTGCTCATTTTGTGCCTCTTCCAACCTTAATTGTTTTCGCCTTGCAAGAAATACTTTCTATTTGCTATTTTACTGTGCATAAATGTAACAAAAATAGTTTAATATATTAGTTTGTCTATATAGCCACACACATATCTTAGGTTATTAACTGAATTATTGTATGGCCTCACCCACAAGGACCACAACATTGGCTGGTATGATATCCATACCTGCATCAATGCAGCATAGATAATCTGCAATATTCCTTTTAAAAGTATGAATGTTGTTTGCTCTGTAATGTATACAATATGCAAGATTAGCTGGCAATTGCTTATTGTTTTTGTTGCTTTCCCTCCTCTATGGTATTTATGGGTGTACCAGAATACATACCTGACCAATACATTCAAAACCAGTGAAATAGCAATGCTGGTAAATATGGGTTTCAATACCTGATTGGTGAAGCTTTTGAGATGGATTGGATTCTCACATATTAATACCAATCTTTTTAATGATTTGTAGGATCTTAATAATATTCTGACGAAGTTGAGAGATGAGCATCTGTACTGTCTTTACTGCGGGTGCCAGGTATATATATTCCATGTTTTTATCTCCGTACATATGCATCTTTTCCCTCTAAGACTAAACTAATGAATTTTTGCATGTTTCTTCGTTTCAAGTATGAATCTTTGGAGGAGCTGACAAATAGCTGCCCTGGGCTGTATGAAGAAGACCATTGAATCATATCTAACTTGAGAACTGATACTGGTACATTTAGCTATACTTGAAAGAACTTGTAAACTACATACTGCATATCTATAAAGAATTTTAATTTTCAGTTGTCTTTTCATAGTTTTCAAAGTTCTTAAATTTATCAACACCTATAATCAATTATAATTCTAAGCTGATAACTGATTTTTTTCGTGACCACCGCTTCTGAACTTATTAACACTTATTTTTATATGGCTTGGATCTTTTATCAGCTAGATCATTGGTATATTCATAACGGCCCTACTTACAAGTAAATCTGTTTGTTATCATCTGACAGTTATTGGCAGTGCTGTTAACATTCGGTTCGTGTATTATCACGTGTCCTGTGCTGGTACGGCCAGCTACTTTTGTTCCAACATGATAATTATTAATAATTATAATGTCACAACAAACTACAAATTATGATACTGAGTACATAGAAGCAGCGGGCAATGTTTTAGGTGCTTCGTTGAATTTGTTATTGAGTAATTATTTTAAGTACTATTGCCAAAAATTTAGTTTGGAGGTAGTGATGGTTTGGTTGGTGAGATGCACCCCGGTCCAAGTTTGTTTGGTTCCAACCTTTTGTTAAAATCAGAAGACAATCTGGACTAAATTCTTAGTTATTACAATCACAATAGCTCACAAGATACTAATCCAGCTACACTAATAAATAGGAAATACAACTATTGCAGTTAAATTCTCAAATTTTTCTTCCCGTTTAAAGGAAATAAAACACTGAATAGCCTGTCAGGTAGAAATCAATTTCAAAAGATATCGTTCTAATCAGAAAACTAAAGGTAGAAATGAATTATGAATGACAGGTTAATAACAGAATGTTTCTAGTTTAGGGGAACCGTCTCAAGTTGTCAGAAATTATTAATTGGTTTAAATTACAGCACCAACAAAAGTAATGCAGGTCTGAATGGGTTATACTTGTAATACTTAGTTTTGTTTCGAGCATGGTAAGCTTGGAATTACTTTGGTGATGAACACAGATTTCACTTACACGACACATCAAAATCAAAATATGTGAAAATCTTGTTAACCAAAACAATTCCAAAATGCTCTATTGGACTACAGAGACCAGTTTGAAGCATGACTGGATTGACCAAAACCACTACTACTCGAGCCATGGTTCATGGGGTGTGGCCTATTTCTCTGCAAAGCTAACTCAAGCTCTCCAGAGAATTGACCTGCTCTAGACCCGCTTCCAGAACTTCCAACATCCTCTACTCCGATCTCATTCATACTATTTCTCGTACTGCCCCATATACCAATGGCATAGTTTTCTTCAAGCTGAGTGGGAGTTGAGCTGCGGGAAGTGGAGATAGGATCGTTATTATTCCACGGCTGAGTTGACAGAAGAGAGAGAGCACAGCTCGATTCTGGGACCACTGAGAGGGACCCACTGTGTGACATGTTTTCTGCAGCTGCATAAACTGTAGTGGCATGTGGCAGGTGCGCTGGTTGGGTCCCGTGTGCTGTGACTGAGGTGAGATGGCGATGCGGCTCTACAGTGCCCCCTCCTTGCCAGTGTTGGTTGCTGGCCATTCGTTCAAGGCCAGAATGATGGACAGCTGGTTGCGGCCACATGTCCTGGGCTGTGGGAGGAACCCTCGGATAAGAGAAATCCAAGAGGAAGCTCTTAAACCGTCCTGGTTCTTTTGCCAAACGAAGAAAAATCAGCATTAAACAGGAAGATCAAATTGTTAATTAGCTATGTTTATTGACAGTGCATTATATTTTTACGAAATTCACAGTACATTATTATGCTGTTGCATGGGTACATTTGTTATGCATCCGTAGTAAGCATAAGGTGTATATAATTATCTAGAAGTTTTTGCCACAGGAATCTAAATGAAGAACTTATAACTGTATATACATATGACAATTGTAACATTAACTTTGTAAATTGGTGTGTTTGTGATAATACATATGCAGGTTTGGGATTAATTAGATGAGCAAATATAATCCATTAACATACCATGGAAGGAGCTAAGGCGCCCATAGCGAGATGAAAGAGGACCGGGAGGTGGCTTCCTGCGACGCTCATTGTGTCCAGCAAGGCGGCGCCGGCAGCTGCGCTTCCCTTGATCAAACTCCCCCAACTGATGAAACCTGTACATGTATTGATATCAAGTGACGAGGTTTTTACTATTAAGAAATGTAGCACATAAATAATACTTCAATAATGTATTAAATGGATGCATCACTTAAAATGCAAGCTGCAAGGGATTAGTTTGTATTGATATCAAGGGACAAAAAATATTTAAATAGGCCCTTGTATTGCTTTCGTTATGCTTTCTACTCGTAGGGTGTGTTTAGCAACCAAAAATTGGAATAGAATAGCAAAATAATAGCTATTCCATGTGCCAAACAGAAAATAGCTATTCGAATAGCTCTAAAAAATTGCTAATCCGCTATTCCTCCTATTTGGTCGAATAGCGGAATAGATATTCGAATAGCTCTAAAAATATTTATCACAATACTATTTCAATTGTCATTTGCCAAACAATATTTCCACTATCCGAATAGCTCTAAACATCACTATTCTTTTTACTCTTCCAACAATCACTAATCCATTTTTACTAATCGGATAGCACTATTTTATTGCTATTCCTTGATTTGCCAAACGGACCCTATTGCATAGCAAGATAAATTAAATTTATTTAAAGCCTTTTTTTTCTATATTTGTTTTATAATTTGGTGTGAATCGAGTGTTAGCAAAAGCATAAATAAAAAGTTATATGGCAGGCGTGTTACATTGACCATTACTCATGAGAAGTTCATAATTAATTGTATAATAGAACATTCTGTGAGGTTTATCTAGTGCAGTAGTTGTTTTTGCTTGATAAAGTGCCATCTACCTTATGTCCTTGTGACTAAATTAGGAAATAGAACAGAGAGCTTACAAAGTACAACCTACCCAAATAAATAATTCATAAATGAAGATTTTACCCAAAATTTATAAAGAGAAGGGATCCACTTACACAACAAAGATGTGACATAAAAGATGCTCCAAAGCTTGTAAATTCATAAAAAATTTTAAAAATAGAAATCTTTTACAACCATATTCATATACTTGTAGATTGATTGTGTTTCAAATTTTCATTCAAGTTTGTATAGTAATTAGAACGTCTAAATTTTTATAATTATTGATGAAGTATTGAATGAAACTTGAAATACGATCAATCTACAAGCAAATGAGCGTGTTTGTAAAATAATTTCCATTTTTAAATATTTCTTTTATAAATTTATATGTTTTAGTATAACTTTTATGTCAATTTTTTCTTGTGTAAGTGGATTCCTCATTTATAAAATAAAGAAAAGATGTGGGACCTGAACCACCAACTACATAAGATTAGCAAAGAAATTGCAGTTAACATCTAAACTCAAAAGAAAGCAAAATAAATAAATAAATAAACTTCAAGGGCATCTTTTACTAGACGCATTTATACCTCCAAAAAGTGAGAGCTGCGAATAAACAAAAAAAATACAAGCTTCTCAATGATTAGAGGTTGGTAATGTTCCATCCATTTTGCTTTAGCATAATTAATGCTTGAAAAGGTTTGAAGACATTATAAAATTGCAAGTATCTAACAAGTGGCGAATATAAAAATTTTTTTGCAAAAAAATATGGACTGTTACTTGTACTGCTTGCTACCTCTTTTGTTAATACTAATTCAAAACTGGGTAACGGCTTCTTTTAAAAAATAATAATAATAATAATAATAATAATAATATAAAAAAAATTTTGCATATATCCTCACTTTAGAAAGAGAAATTTTTGTGCAGTAAAAAAATAGAAAATGCATTTGTCAAATCCATAAATTAAAATCTATGAATGGAAAAGGGGTAGTACAATCTGAAATAATACAAAAAACCATCACAAAAAAAAAAAAGAAAAGCAAAGAAAAGAAAAGAAAAGAAAAGGCCTGAAAATAAAGAATCAATCCAACACCACCACAGCCAATGATCCAACAAAAAAGGGAAAGGCAAAGAAAAAAGAAAAAGAAAAAAAATACAAAATTATTACCTCCAACCACCAAAAAGCCAAAATGAGAAAATTGCACAGATACAAAATATATAGATTTTATATTTCTTATGATATTGAAACTGAAAAATAAACTTGATATATATCCTCAGAGAAATAGTAACAGAGCCTGTGTGTGTAGAACTGGAGCCATTACCAAATGCTACAAAGTTCACCCAACAAACTACTACTGTTCAACAGTCAAATTAATGAACTGTGATAACTTTTTTATTTTTTTGACAAAAACCTAACTGTGATAATTAATATTAATGATAAAAAATTTAACAATGCCAACAAATGACCAAAACATATAATTATGTATGGCATTTAGAAAAGGGCAATTCAAATTACAAACAATTCAACAAATTGTAACCAGACATTTTTAGAAATTTTATTGAGTAATATACCAAACCTGCTACACTGTTGACAGAACCTCTGTTCGATCCCGGCGACGACGACCCGGGGCGCCTTGGAATGCAAAGCACACACCTTGTGCCTGCAATAGTAAGCCTTGGTACCACTCAAGTCCTCATTGCATCCTTCAACCTGGCACCTAGGAGTCTGCTGCTGAGAACTGGACCCAACTCCCTTTGATTTCTTGCCCGGTACCGGGACAGGTTCCGGTACCAGTGGCTGAGTATGCACAGGCTGCTTTGAGGAATTGGGTTCCCCAGAGTTGCCATCCTCAAAGTATATCTTCTTGCCAAATTGGAGACCAGACATGGAATCATGGTTTGAGCTGGAACCAGTCTCCATTTGTTGAGGATTTTGGGTCTTGACTTTCCCCTTCTGAGACTAGTGGTGCTACTCATCCATGGGGGAGTCAGGAAAGGGGGCTAAAAAGGGTTTGTGGGTTGTCTCTGAAAAGGGCCTGGGATCAAAAGGCATTTGATTGGGATTATGAAGAAAGGGAGATTTTTGCTCAACCTCTGCAATTGTACTGGTACAATATTCCTACAAAAAAATGTATTGAAGAGAACCGGCCTTTGATCTAGTGGTTGAGAGCAATGTTTTCTGTTTGGGAGGTCGCGGGTTCAAAACCCAAATGGGGGGTCTTTTATAGACATTTAAATTTGAGTGGCTTGCTTGATCCTCATTTTTATCTCAAAAAAAACTGTATTGAAATGGTGTATATCAAATTAATGACTCTCATTACCAATAAATAGCAAATACTTAAACAATTTATTTTTACAAGAAGTATTTAAATTTTATTTTCTTATAAAGCAATATATATTAAAAAAAAAGTAGTTTTAATACTTTTTTAGCATAATGGTGATTTATTATGAATATCTTTAATTTCTTGTGGTTTCATGAACTTACTCTCTTTACTAACAAAATTGCAGGATATAAAACAATCTAAAATTCATACGTTGATATCAACATTATTATTCACTCTAAATGAGTTAGTGTTCAAGTGAATGAGTTTGTTGCTCAACTCATTTTGTAAAATAAATCTCTATTATCCAATATACATTAGTCATTCACATCGATGGTATCTAAATTGAATGTTGAGGTATTAGATATATTGTACAAATTAAATTAAACAATTTACATGGATACTAATTTATTTAGCATAAAATCATAAGATTTGTATTGACAACATATCAGAAATTGTATCTCCAAAACATTTTTATGTAAACATTGATTATTCACAAAATAAATTGAATTATGTTGGATCGGAGTATCTTACTCATATCTCAAAAAAAAAAAAATTCATATTATAAGTTCTGGTGATCTTTTGATGAAAATATGGGATATACGAAAAACTTCAATTGCTAAAATTCTAGAGGATTTCAGATCCCTAAGTGCCAGTACATGGGCCATTGAATCGCCTCGAGATTCGGGCTAGATTCTAGAGGATGACCAATCAGGATATGTATATGTTGTTATTTTAGAGAAGAAGGCTGTAATTTCAATTGAGACATTAGATCAGAACAGGTGATCAAATCATAACACATCAAATTATTTTAAATTTTAATTAGAATTCCATAATATAAAAATATAATATATTAGTTTTAATTGAACGGTACAAATTTTACAAATTGGAATAACAAAACTGTATTATCCCAATTGGGAATAACAGGAGATGTGAATTCACTCATCATTAATTATGATGAGTATCACCTGGACTTGGTCTTATATAGTGGTCTATGGACTATAGGATTAGGGTGTCCTGAACTCCCAATCAGACTGGCAGTGAAAATGAATTCAAGCACGGAAGCTTAATTTCATGTTTTTTTTTTTTTTCCTTTTTTTATTGCTTGGAACGTTTATCATGCTTTTAGTGAGTGTTTGACTGACAGATTGAGGGCGTGTTCGGCGGTCGCGGGATTTTATGGGATGGGAATATTTAGGAATGGGAATTCAAAGTTGTAGAAGTTGAAAATTATGGTATGGAAATGGGAACGGAAATATATGAAAAGAAGTGTTCGGATGTTTGTTGGGAATGGGATTGGGAATGGGAATGGTAATAGATAATAAAACTTCCATTATTTATATATGACAAATTAATAATTCCAATTATTTTATATAGGAAAGGAACCTATGGCAATGTTATCTGAACGATCTTGATAATGAAACTTTTAAAAATTTGAATTTTTTTTCTTTAAAAATTTAAAAATTAGGAAAGAGTTTATAATTGGATAGATATAAGTTTTGCCATACATCAATGATTGAAAAATAATTAAAATACCTTAGCTCTTTCTCAATTAATTTAGATATTTTAAATATTTTTTTATGAGCTATACACCTATTTAATAATTGATATGTAGAAAGAGATTGTGAAGAATGCTTGTTGCACTGATCCATGGGAAAAAAAAAATTGAGTCGAAGACAATTTTTGTTTGTCCATGGGAATGCTTATGTGGCAAGGTTAAAACTTCCCAAATTGTTAAAGTTCCCATTTTAAAACCCATGTCCGAACACCAATTGGAAAGATATCCCAAAAGTATTAACTTCCCAATTTGTTCCCATGGGATTGGTTCCGGCCGAACAGGCCCTGATTGGTTTGGATGAATAGTTGAATATATACACTCTAATACAATAATTATAGGGAAACATGTTGCGTCCAATAGTTGAATATATACACTCTAATACAATAACTATAGGGAAACATGTTGCGTCCACTCTGTGAACACATCCACACTCATAAGTGGTTACAAAATGGGACCTATGTGGTCTACTTTTCAGTGAATGTTGTCGCATTCTGTGGATTTTCCACTATGGACGGTAGGTTGTCCCCATATTTGAGGAGGGATCCGGTGCCAACTCTCCAACGGTGCCAACGGGCAGATTTTCATATCCAAATTTTGATTTATATGGCTCAATAAATTTTTATATCAAAATCTTATAGCATGCAAAAAATTTTCATTTTTGGAGATTTTTGAGTATTTATTTCGGATTTTCTAATAGCAACTATACAATATTAATAAAATAATCAATATTTCATATATAACTTTTGGAAAATCTGAAATAAATACTTAAAAATCTCTAAAATTGGAAAATTTTTGCATGGCACATGATTTTGATATAAAGAATTTATTGAGCCACATAAATCAAAATTTGGATATGAAAATCTGCCCGTTGGCACCGGATCCCTCCTCTAATTATATATACATATTTAATATGAGGGGGGATCCATTGACAATGCTAAATTTGACAATCTTGACAATAGGAACTTTCAAAAATTTGTAAAAATTTACAAAAACTCTTAAAAATGAAAAATAGTTTATGGTTATATTATTTGACTTATAGATTGATTATGTTTCCAATTATATTCAATTTAAGTGACATTTGATAGCTCTTCAGAGATCCGTTGATTTACAATCGTTGAAAAGTGCACAAAATTTTGATAAGCTATTAAACGATGTTCAAATTGATTGAAATTTGAAATACTATCAACCTATAAATTAAATAATACATCCATAAATCATTTTTCATTTTTAAAAGTTTTTGTGAATTTTTACAAATTTTTTAAAATTTTCATTGTCAAGATTGTCAAATTAAGCATTGTCAATGGATCCCTCCTCATTTAATATTTTGCTTCCAAATTCCATCTGTGCTAACCATAGCATCTCCAAGAGACTCCCTAAAAATGGATCCCAATATATCTATATTGGGTGTCATCCTAAATTTTTTGTGAGCAAATTTCACCTCAATCTCCAACAGATTCCAAAAATATGGATCCCAATACATTTAAACTGCGCCAAAATATGGATCCCAATACATTTGAACGGTCTGGATTTGGCTCTGGTTTTGGAAAGTTGGATTGGGAGTGCCCAAAAAGGCCACCAAAATAGGGAGATTTGGCTCTACTTTTGGGAGTACTAAAAATAGGGATAGCTTTTTGTGTATCTCTTGGAGACGATTTTCTCTCCTTAATTCACAATTTTTGGTTTTAGGAGTGTTTTAGGGAGTCTATTGGAGATGCTGTAATTATTGAAATTCATTAATATCATCAAATGTGAAACTTGTTCGTTGACAATTTTTTTTTTTGAGAAAAACCCGTAGGTATTGCATTAATTTAAACTAGAGCATTACATCTTCCAACTAACACTCATCTTCAAACTAAATACTGAAAAGAAACAGCACATCAACTAAAAATCACAACTACATTAATCTAAAAACTAAAAACAACTGTTCCTTTGTTCTGGACTATGAAGTTCTGAGCTAATTCTTTGTGAAAAAATCACTGTCTAGCTCCAATTGTAGTCATGCTCAACTCATCTTATCAGTTGAGTGGCTCGCGAGTGTCCCCGCAACTTGCGAAGTAGAAGGCTAGAGAGTCGACGACCAGACGGCCATGAATGTCGACAGGCCAAAAAGGTGTATGGCCGAAGAGGTAGACGGCCGGTGAGGCAGTGAAGTCAACAACAGTAGACAACCATGACAACGTGCAGCCTACGACATAGGTAGAGGCTAGAGAAGTCGACTGCCCGAGAGAGCAAAGGGCAAGAGAGGTCAACAGCCCAAGGGGCAAGAGAGGTCGGTGGCCTGAGAAGGCAAGAGGCGGGATAGGTCGACGGCCCGAGAAAGCAAGGGGCGAGATAGGTCGACGGCCCGAGAAAGCAAGGGACGAGATAGGTCGACGGCCCGAAAGAGTAGCGGGCGAGAGAGGTCAACGGCCTTATCATAGTTTGCGCACTGTGTGGATTCGAGCTGCACTCGGTCCTCCCAAAAGGTCAATATTCAACTCTACGCTATGCTATGTTACCCGTGCAGCAGCAGAACAGGACGGTCCCGTCTTAATTCTGATCAAAATTTTCTATACAAATTTGATATCGTATATCTACAAGTACAACAATAGTAACGTACGTATGAGGCTACATATATATACACTTGATTATGTCAAGTGATAGCTTAATTAATGTACTGAGGCTATATACACACTTGTTAACAAAAATACAACTCTACCTTTTGCATTTGGTAAGTGCAGTAAGTGATTTAAGGCGATTAAGGTACTAAACGGAAGTGATTTAAGGTGCAGTAAGTTAACGTAGCTATATAAGTGTAGTAAACTAAATCACCAACATTTCACATCTTTTACACATTTTACACAATTTACCTACTTTACTTCATCATTTATTTACTTTACTACTGCCAAACACCATTGATTTTAAAATGATTTAGTATTTTACTCCGCTTTAACTTACTATGCTTGCCAAACGCTTTAAGTAGGTTGGAAGTTCTGATGGAAAGACTCTGAGAAAATTAATTGTTGAGTGCTTCTTCAATTCATGGTTCCTTCAGTGTCTAGCTTGTATATATGAAAATCCGGTATCAGTGTATCATATATTTTGCCGGAATAGCTTCTAATGACTGATACCATATATATACCATTAACAAGGTATGAAACTTTACATATGAATGAATGGATGAGTGAGTGACGATGACAGGACAAGGTGAGTAGAGTAGAGTAGAGTAGAGTAGCTGACTGACACAATGAATTCACCTTACCTACACTACACATGCATTTACTTTTTGTGGGACTGCTGGCTGTACTGTTAAGTAAGGCTGTAACTAAGCTAAGCTGAGCTGAGCTGAGCTGAGCTTGATCCTCTCATAGCAGGAAAGAAAGAAAAGAAAGAAAGAAAGAAAGAAAGATGGCTGTGTAAATTGAGACAGGGACCATGTTGCTGTTAGGGGCACAGTATCCACTGTTCCCTGCCTGCCTGCCTAACTGTCAGAACACTATTATTGACTTATTCTGCCAGTGAAATAGTGCATCCCCATTCCCCCAATTCTCAGATTTCATTCAGAACCAAACCAACAAAAAAAAAAAAAAAAAAAAGTTGAACTCTGTGGTATGTACCATGTACAATTAACTTTTACCTCCTTTCAATTACCCCCCTTTATGAGGCAAGTTTAATTCCTGGATTCCTGGCATAACCCACAAAGCAAAAGTGGGTTTTTTTTTTTTCTTTTTCTTTCTTTCCTCTTTTATTAGGCTGGAGCCTGGAGATAAATGGCAAAGGACTAGGTAGCAGAAGAAGAAGAGGGACCATTAGACCATACATTCATCACAGCTAGTGAGTTCATATATTGCATATAATGTGTGTGTAGTTTTGGACTGGATTCGCTTGTTTAATTTAGAGAAAGCAAAGTACTTTCTTTTACTGTGTTTTGATGAGTAGTGTAGTGAGAACTGAGAAGAATCTTTATATTATATACGTCACTCATTATTTGAAGAATCAATTAGCTCAATCCCTAACTTGGAATCTTTACTATTACTTGTAGTAGGACTGTCAGTGCAATAAAATTTCGCGTTATTTCGTTTTGTTCGGACGAAACGATTAACGAAACAATCTATTATATTTCGTTTTCTATTTTCATATAATAATACTACTACAAAAACAATTATTTTTGTTCTTCCGTTCCATTTTGTCCAGATGGAACGACAAACGAAACAACCCATTTTTGTGATCGTTTCGTTGCGCTGACACCCCTAATTACTTGCATGCTACCTAGATATTAATTTTGGGTACAAAAATCTGAACTCTAATCTAATCTACCTCTCTTCGATCTCCATGTTTTTACTGAGAGAATTGGTTGAGATGCATCATGCATGGCCCCCTTTATGTTGGACTAGCTCAACTCAAGCTCCACCATATCCTCTGTAGCGCTCCATTGTGTAGTGTGAAATGTGAAAAGTTAGATCATCTCAAGATCTGTACTGGCTTGAATCTCAAGATGATCTAACGGTTCATGTTCTGTGCTACACAACGCAGCGCTACAGAGGATGAGCACTCCACTACAGCTAACTCCAAATTAATCTCCAATCCTATTGTAGATCGTAGATGATTAATTTCAATGCAGTAATTATGCTGTTTAATTAACTCAATTATGCTGTTTAATTAATTCCTGTGAAATTGATGCCAAAAAATAATAAGAAGAAGAGTTGGAAAGGAAGGACAGGAGTTAACAGCTCATTGGTTGAATACACGTGATTCATATTTGAAGAGTAGATAGATTAACACGTAGGCATTGAAATTAGCTGAGACCCTACTTGAGATTATTTTAAAAAATCTCACCTAAAAACTACATCTGTCGGATCGGAATTGCAGGGTCCTGAGATCCATTAGCAGATACGGACTCGAACATGTACACTGGTATACCGCATACGTATTGACATATATATATGGCCTACTAGTAAATTAATTGAGTTGCACGTTGAAGTTCTTATACGACTTTTTGAATTAATAACAGTGGTAACAATTAATCGCAGGACTTTTCATTCAAAAACTACGTTCATAACTTCCAATTAACAAACACTGTTTTGTAATTATGAAATGGAAAATGCTATGGGGATACCGTAAAAGATACCGTCGGAGATACCACCATACAAAGTTAATTTAACATTAATCTGCAACATGTTGCAATCAAAATGAAACATCTATAAAGTTAATCTGAAACTTAATGAGATTAAAATGAAACACAAATGATATAATTTTCTCTTTTGTTGCTCTTTCACTTCATCTTGCTCCATACGTTCTCTCAACAACTTTAAGGTAATATTTATGTGATTTAGTAGTGATTCAAGTAGATGATTTAATTTATGATTTGTGTTATTCAACTTAATACTACAATGTTTCAAGTTAATACATTAATTGTTTCAAGATAATTTGTTAATGTTTCAATTTGGATATATTTTACATTATAACTGGTATCTGTTTTGATATCCTTTTTGGTATCTGTATATCTGGACCGTTATGAAATTGATAGTTTAAGTTCATGATATATATGCATAATTATTCTTATTACAAGCTTTATTAAAAAAAAAGAAAAGAAAAGAAAAGAAAAGGATACAATCTGAATCTTCCGGCTTGGGCATAATTAAATGCTATAACGTGCTTAACATATAACATATAGGGTGTGTTTGGATTGCTATGGAATAGTACTTTAATCGGATTAGCAAGTTATTCTTAACTTTTGTGTGATTCAAACATATACATGTTAATCCGGATTAGTCCGAATAGTGGCTAATCCGTTATTCCTTGTAAAACATAGATTAGCTACTATTTTTTTCTACCATTCATCGCTATTCTAAACAAACAATCCAAACAACATTTTTACTATCCCGAATAGCACCATATTTCTACTATTCTTTAGCTAATGCAAAAATCACTATTTCTATAATATTCTCATCTACTATTCTCTATTATACTATTTTTCACTAATCCTTACACAATCCATACGGACCCTACAGAGATGTATATGCATCCTTTTACAGTTGGCATATCGGTGCCTTTTCCATAAATTTTGGGGGGGAGGGGGGGATTAGATTTAGAGTGGCAATGTCACACAGAAGTGGCTTTACATTTAGGCTACCGTTTATCGTTTCCTCTTTTTTTCTTTCTTTCTTTATAGCTTTTTGCTGTGACAAGACTGCTACCATTAGTTTACCTTACTCGAGTACCAGTGCTTTTTTTTTTTTTTTTTTTTTTGAGAGAAACCCGTAGGCAAGTACCAGTGCTTACATTTGTTTCGTAGGTGGAGATCGAATCTTTTGGAATGACACTTGATTTCTACGAATGCCTGACCGTCCATTGATGGCCTAAAACATAATATAATATAATTGTTAGGTTTTTGTTTGAGCAAATATATTATGTTATGTTCTCTAGTATTTCTGTTCCTAAATATTTTTTTATTTTTTTTTTTGAGGAAAAACCCGTAGGTCTAGATATTCTTTTTTTTTTTTTTTT
This sequence comes from Cyperus esculentus, assembly GCA_030179965.1. Classification (NCBI taxonomy): domain Eukaryota; kingdom Viridiplantae; phylum Streptophyta; class Magnoliopsida; order Poales; family Cyperaceae; genus Cyperus; species Cyperus esculentus. The sequence goes on from JASGLE010000030.1 coordinate 2,784,859, forward strand.
TTTGAGGAAAGTCTAAATATTCTATTCAAACTACCATTGGAGAGCGAGTAAATATTTCTGAGTCTGACAAATATTATTTGCGGTCTAAATTAGTGTTGTGTGCATCATTCATATGTAAAACAACGAAATTTGATACAAGAAAATAAGAAGTAATTTCACCATTCCCATTCATAGAATGCCATAAACAAGTTAGTTTCATCAGTTCAGTTCATGAGCCACCATTTTTATTTTCAGTTCGATCCAGAGATAAATTAAGAGAGGCAACTCAATGGAAATCACTACGTTGGCAGCCGTTGTCAACTTTTCAAAAAAAAAAAAAAAACTCAATGGAAATCACATCCCCTAGAATACTCACCAGCAAGAGTCAAAATCGACCCCCTAAAATGCTTTTTGTGCGAATCTCAAAGCTGCCCGTAAAAAAAATTTACATTCAAAAGCTGATCACTCCAAACACTTCACGGCCTGACCATTCCGGTGGATACGCACTCAACTCAATGGACCCCCTGCAAGTTTCAAAGCTGAGGCAGTGCAGTGCGGTGCAGGGCAGTGCTGTGCTTCATCTTCATGGCTCCAAATTAATGAACTTCATGCATGCCCACTGTCCACTGAGACGACCACAGCACACAGCGTATTGTGTAAATCATGTATCCAGATTTCATTTCAGAACCCGGCTTTGAATTTTGATTTTGACAAGTGACTACACTCCTCATTATTATTTGGAAAAACGGGTGGTAGCTCAGTTGGCTAAGAGAGAAGTCCTAGGACTGTTGTTTACTCGGAGGTCGAGAGTTTGATACCCGTCCACATAAGTCAGCAGCTGCCAGGGACGGATCTAAGGGGGTGCCAGGGGGCGCCCCGACCCCCCTGGCCCAGTAAAAATTGTTAAACCCCAGTCTGTTTAACTCAAGTTCATATTTAGTGTTATTTTTATTAATTTGATGAAAAAATCATTTTTTTTGACATCAAAACATGGAAAATAATTAATTAATTAAATATTTTGTTACTTAAGTATGCAATTAGTTCTTAATTTGATATATATTTTGTTGAATATATAAAAAAGTTTTATATTATAATAATTATCTTTTGTGCCATGAAGTGACCCCTCTAAACCCATTTTGGATAAATATTTAGAAATTAAGTTGGAACCATGAACCGTCCTCCGGCGCCCCTTTCATATAAGTTCTGGATCTGGCACTGGCAGTCGCAAAGATTTCAAAAAAAAAAGACAAAACTACTTATTTTATTCATTTTTTTTTTTTTGAGAAATTATTTTATTCATTAACACACCACTTCATTCAGTAGGGACCGAATGGTGTGTGTGCATGTTTGCAATTTTTTTATTACAAAAAGGATAAACAAATGCAGTACAGGAAAGGGAACAGTAGCAAATCCTATGGCGCCTCTTGTTCAGATTTTATTGGACACGGGTTGGAATTAATTATGTTTCCATCTTGATTAGGCCAAACAGGGAGGTGACAGGGGGTGTTAGTTTATGATTAACGAAGTGGTTAATGGTTATTAATTAGTAGATGATGGTACAGTTAATGCATGTGACTTGTCGCCTTCCCCTGAGCTCCTATTAAGACAAGAATAATAATAATAATAACAATAGCAATAGCAATCTGGGTTGTTAATTAATTACCCCGATTGGGATAACAAGGACCACAGCGTCTGTGGCTGCCAGTACAAGAACAAAAGGGAAACATACCAGACATGGAATTATGAAATTATCCATAAGGAAAAGAGTATATACACTGTATACAATATATATAAGAGGAGAGGTCCCTTGACAATGCTAACTTTGACGATCTTAACAATGGAACATTTTAAAAATTTATAAAAGTTCATAAAAAATTTTAAAATTGAAAAAAGACTTATGGATGCATTAGTTAACTTGTAGATCGACGGTATCCCAAATTTCAATCAATTTGAATATCGTTTGATAGTTTATTAAAATTTTATGTATTTTTTAATGGTTGTAATTTAACGGATCTTTGAAGGGCTATCAAATATAACTTAAATTGAATATAATCGGAAACACAATCAATCTATAAGTCAAAAAATAATTCTGTGAACTTTTTTCTATTTTTGAGAATTTACATGATTTTTTACAAATTTTTGAATATCAAATTGTCAAGATTGTCAAGTTAAAAATTGTCAATAGATCCCTCCTCTATATATAATACATCCATCATCAATCCTCGTGAAAAAAAAACTAATTTATGTTACCAAAAGGAAAGCGACTATATATATATTTTTTGTTTTACAATAAACCTGCGAAAGTAAGAACTGGCCTTTGGTCTAATGGCTAAGAGCAACGCTCTCCATATGGGAGGTCGCAGATTCGAAACCTGGATAGGGGAATAGGGGAATGCCAGTTCCATTTTTATCTGTTTTGCTTTTCTGATTAGAACTATTGGAATTAGGAGTAATCAAGTAATGCATATAACTTAATAGTTAATATAAGCTGCTTTAATTCAATTAAATACCTACAGGATTTCACCCAAAAAAATACAAAAAAAAAAATGAGCATGCAGCTGGTGTTTGAGAATGGCAGTGGGCAAACAGTTGCATTGTTGCAACTTGTGTAATATCATGGACCACCTTGTTACTGTTAGAACTAATTACAAATCTAACCACTTATTAGAGTTAAATATATGGGCTCCAAAAATTCAAAATTATTTCTTGAGTAAATTACACCGATAATCCCTAAAATATCACTTTTTTATCAAATTGGTCCTTAAAATTTAAAAAATGTAATACTTAGTCATTTAGGGACCATTGGCGTAATTTATTCTTATTTATTTGTTCCCTATATACAGGTTTTTACCTGCTCCGTAATTAACTTAGCATTCTAGCTTGTGCCTAGAACCTTTCCAAAAAAAAAAAACACCAAACAGATAAACAAACAAATAAAAAATAATAACAAACTAAACTACTAAAGCATTGTATAATTGACAGGAGTCCTTTGCGAGGACGACATATGGCATGGCAGGTTTGAAAACAAGAAATCATAAATCCATTATTATTGATTCCAAATTTGGTTGGTGCCTCACCTCACTGCCTCTGTATAAAATAACATAACACATGTAATCAGCATTACCTAAAAGTTAAAACACTATTTTCACTGGCCAATTGTTTGTTGAGGTGAATATATCAATGAATCATGAATGCGAAAATCTCTCCAAAACTCAGCCAATTATATTGCCAATGCCAGCTATGTCATACTCATATCATATGAATATGATACAGAGAAACAGGTAAAGTCCACCCTATAAAGTAGGTTACCCATCCATCTTCTCTCACAGTTCTGACGCACCACGTGTACGTACCATGTGCTAAGCACAATACATAAATGTTTACTGAAAACTGTTATATATTTGTTCACTTGAAAATGATATCTATTAATTCGAAATGTATAAATATTCACTGAAAAACGATATTTGTTCATTGCAAATACGATGGACGGCCGGTAGATAAGTGAAAAGAATGGACGCTACCTGCTACTCTATCATATATAATATATATCCACCTATCCATACTAGGTTGTTGGTAAGTGGTATATAACCTTAACCTGCGAATGGAAATGGTGGCCTAAAGAAGGGGGGAGGGAGGGGCCATCCATTCCCCATGGTACTACCACTATTACTACTACTACTATCCCCATCAAATGTGAGACTTTAAGGAAACCGACTGCAAAATTGGGCTGACATGCCTCATGTGACAATGTGGCATGTGACACCCTCCCCTTCCTACCTCACCCACTCACTCACCAGCTTTTTTGCACCAATGGGAGGAAGGTTTTTTTCTTTTGGAGAGGGAAACCAATAATTGGTAGGTGTTTGTAACTTTGTATACATGTAAATGTTTTAGAATTTGGTTGGATTTTAGATTTGGACCAGCAAAATTGAAACAGTCAATTGAGATTCAATGTAAAAAAAGTAAAACACATGCACACTCTATCTGGTAACCAGCTATGTTTTCTTTTCCAAAAAAAAAAAAAAATTATAATATACTTAGAAAGTAAAAAAAATAAAATTATAATGATACTTACAAAGTTAAAAAAAATAAATTATAATGATACTTAGAAAGTAAAAAAAATTATAATGATACTTAGAAAGTAAAAAAAATTATAATGATACTTAGAAAGTAAAAAAAAAATTATAATGATACTTAGAAAGTAAAAAAAAAAATTATAATGATACTTAGAAAGTAAAAAAAAAAAATTATAATGATACTTAGAAAGTAAAAAAAAAAATTATAATGATACTTAGAAAGGAAAAAAAATATTATAATGATACTTAGAAAGTAAATAAATAGCAAGTATATGGTACGTTTTTAGTCCTCCGGTAATATTTTGTGAATAAGTTTGGAGGAAGAAGAAGAAGAGTATTTTACTTGGTGATATATGAAAACACATGGAGTTCATAAGAAAGCCATATATGCTCATACTTAAGGCATCCTCAAACATACTTTGGGGATTGGGATCACCTGCTTTTCCAAAAAGAAAAACAGGCTCTGCTTTTTTTTATCTGAAGGTTGAGAAACAGCGAAGTACATTGAGATCCGTACAGAATATATCGAAATACTTTGAGATAGGTGCGGCAACCGATCCCGACCGTCCGATCGGGAAAGCAGGTTCTGCTTTTCTCTTCAGAAAAGCAGCCGATTCTTATCCATACTTTGGGGCACATTTTTGTCCATTTTAGATCAGGTTACCCGTATAAAATCATAAGTATATTCAATGGTAAAAATTGTTACTTGAAGCTGTTCCAAAACCCAAACAACTTGTTGAGGTGCAGTGCAGAAGCAAGCAGCTTTACGTAAAAATTGTCCCTTGAAAAGGGATACTGATGGCAAGATTGAAGCTTGCTCCCTAATACCTAGACCTGTTTGCTTAATTTGCTGCACATAAAAAAGCCGGGGAAATTGTCAAATTGCCATGTCCACTTGTGACATGTGAATGTATGTATGTGATCTATAAGATTGGCTAGTAAAACTGTGAGGGATCAGGATTTTGGGTCTCTGCATTCCAAGTACGGTAACAACATTTGTTAGCCCCAAACAAACAGCAACTGTACGCATGCAGGCAGCACAATTGGATCCCCCACTTTATATACTGGCATGCATATATTTGTCAGCCCCAGGAATGGGCCTCAATTCGTCTTGTCAGTGTGACATTGTTTGTGATTGTAGTAACATTTTAACATTTTCCTCAAAAAAAAGGAAAAAAAAAAGAAAGTGGTAGTAAGATATATGCCTCTTTTTTAAGGATTTTTCAAGGATGAACGATGGAGCAATGGATTAAAGAAAACTGGAAAAAACAGACAAATTGTATAACGAATTGGAAAAAAAAAAAAAAAAAAATCGGGAGGTAGGTTCCATCTGGACCGTTGAATGGAGTACAATTTGAACAATGGATATCATATCACATCATATCATATATACTGACAGTTTTCACTCGTATAAAATTAACGCATGACCAAACATGTTTCCTTACATTGGCACAAGGCAGAGTGGTTTCACTTTTACCAGCAGCGTTTCCAGAGGTAGAATCTTCAAATTAAGAGAAAAACTGAATGATTTTAAAGATCAAAAATTGAGAAAAATAATTTAGCAAGAAGTAATTCAGGGAATTCAGTCCATTCACCCTGTTAATTATCCAGTTCCAGAAAAGAAACAAGACCCAGATGGACAATCTCAGCATCTGATTTGATGAAGCCTTTAGGCCCAAATGCTTGAAGAAAACTGAAACAGTGTAAAATATTTGAAATTATATGCATTTTTCAAAAGGAACTGAAGTCTGAAATAACAAGCCTGATCATCTGTGGCTTCTTCATATATAAAGGCTTAAATTGGTCTGGGCCTTTTTTTTTGACTTCTCTGTTATAAAACGTTTTCCAGAGCTGACAGTTTCTTATTTTGCATTCCTGATCTGTAAACATGTGAATTGTTTCAACAGCATGCTGATTCTACTTTTGTCAGATTTCTTGATTGCTATTTACAGCACATTGCAAGTGCCTATGCTTTGGAAACATTGTTTCAAGTTTCAAAGGATTCATCTCCAATCCTTTTTGTGATATATCAGATAAAGTTCACGACTTTAGGATAATAAATGCCAGCAAAACATAGTAAGAACATTCATAAATTATAAAAACTTGAATAAAATTGTGTGAAAAGATTAGTTTTTCTTTATCCATTACTTATCAGTAAACTAGATCATACAGGATGCAACTGGTTTCTGCTGAAACCTTGAGTTGCCGCTTTTGAAGTTTGAACATACAAACTTTTGGCAGCATGCAGGTTATAAAATAACAACTAATAACCATCCATTCAGGATTTCAACAAAAAAAAAAAAAAAAAAAACATCAATTCAAGTCATATAATACTTTTAGAAACATCAAGGAGCAAAAGAAAGGCATATTCTGACATCTAAGAAAATAAAACGATGACAACTGAACAGACTGTCTGTCTAACCAGCACTTATACTGTTATAGACTTGTAGTTCCAATGCCAAAATAGACAAGAATCAAAACCAATCTTTCTTTTTAAGAAGATGGCTCTCACATAAACAGTACTGATTCATCATATCAGTATGCCAATATGGCTTGTCATGTTATGTCTCTCCACTCCACCCCCCATTTCCAACAACATGAATAAAAAAAGCCCCCTTTTAGTTTAAATGAGCATAAACCAATTGAAATCTGCTCCCTTGACATCTTGAGCATAAGAGCTTATCAAAAATGCAAGCAAAAATTATAAAAGAATGTTTGGTAAACACACCCACTGGCATGCTGCTGCTTTGAATATCCTGGTAAATCTGTTCTCACTAAAATCAGGGTAGAGTTAAGTCTGTAATGTGAAGCCCATTTCAATTTCATGATCAAAAGTTGCAAAACCTCTACTAAGTTCATATACAAGTACCACTATAGCTGCAAAATTCCCAATAATTTGGATTAAGCTTGTACCGAACTACAAATGGTACTAAATCATTATCCTACTCACACACTCACTCACTAGCCTCCTAATTAAGATAGTGTTCTTATTCTATAGAATGTAAAAGGGGGGGAAAAAAAGCTGACAAAAATCCCAATACACCAAACCACCTACTGAGATTTGAACTTAGGTTTCAAAAATCAGTTATAAGGAGCTTTTGAATTTACCAGTCACACCTGATGCCTGCCTCAGCTGCTCGCCTTGGTTTACTCTTTCGGCGGCTTCCACTATGTCTGAACCCATTAGCACGACCCACAGCCTCGGTACCGGTCTGTGCATCTGATTTGGTTTCTTCCTTCACTTGGGCCTGCTTCTTTCGCCTTTTCTTTGCAATTTCCTCAGCCTTCTTAGTTGAGGTTACGGAAACGGGTCTCAAGTCAGGTTCAACCTTACCAGTATCACCATTCTCCTTCTTCTCTGACTCTGCTAGGGTCTTCAGGGTTTCTTCTTCTTCTTCTTCCTCCTCGTCAGTTTCGTGTTTTAGTGGCTTCTGAGGACGACCACGTCGCTTCTGTGTCGGTATCACCTCTTCAGGCCCACTACCTGTTTCGTCAGACCCAGTTGCGGCTTTCTTCCCCTTTCCTCTCCCCCTTCCCATACTCTAATCAGGAGATGCACATACAATCTGAAAAATCTAAAGCACAGAAGAAAACAGGATTAATTAATAAAGGTAGGAACTTTTTTATTATCATTATTTTATTTTTTTGCAATATGCAAGCTTAACTTTCCGATTCTAGTAGAAATAATTAAAACTAGAAATTAAAAGTATTTATTTGAACTAGTTCTGCAATTATGAGTAAGAGTGTTTATTTTAACTACAGATCAAATAAGATAAAGCTACCAAATCAATTAATACACATCAGGAAAAAAAAAAAAACAATGTTAATAACTTTTTCGGTAGAATCTTTAGGTATTTGAATTCACAAAGCCACAGAAACCTCTAATTCGTTTACAGACTTCATCAATTAAGAAATCCGCAAGGATATCAGTGACTTGAGCCTGAGAATATTCTTAAGTTATACCGATCGACAGGGGAGCCAACTCTGGATATATGATTATATGAGGTTGAAATCTGATTGAAAAAAAAAAAAAAAAAAACAACAACTTTTTATCAAAAACCTAACAAAGACAAAACCTTTTGACCAGAAAAACCACAATTTTTTCATAGATTAAGATAAGAAATTGTCACTTCTATAAGTGAAATTTTTTGTCACAAAATATTTAAGAAAACCCAAAAAAAAAGAAAAGACAAATGATTATATAGTGGTTGGAATATTAGAAACAGTAGGTTTGAACAATCGATTTGACAACTGATAGCTGACATGAGCTCGAATCCAATCCGGTACTAGAACTTATGTACCCGAAACATGGGTATGCATGTATGTACAATTTTCATAACATAGGAATCCTAATCTAACTCACAAGTTTGATTCAAGGCAAGACCCACAAAAAAAAAAGAACGAAAGAAAAAAAGAAAGACCCAAAAAAAAAAAAAAAAACAAAATCAATCCCGGTTCCACAAATTCCTAATTATTTACAGGTACAACCATAACCGATTCAAATAAATAAATTTACCTTACATAGAACAAGAACAACTTACCTAGTTTCTCCGAAGCAGATGAATTTGAATCAGCCAAAAAAAAAAAAATAAATAACCGAGCTGTAAGTGGTTCTTCACACTTGTAAAAAGAAAGATGAAGAGGAACAGAGACAGACAGACAGACAGAGAGACAGCTGGTGGCTGTATACTGGATAAACAGAACAACCCACAACCACCAGCAACAGAGAGGGAGAAGAAGGAAGGGGGACGCAGAGGAGCGGAGAGGGCAAAGAGAGGGAGAGATAAGAACTAAGAAGAAGAGAAGAAGCGAAGAAGAGGAGGTAAGATTAATTAGAAGAGCTCTGGACTCGAGTGCTCATCCTCTGCTGCGCAGTGTTTTACTGCGCAGCGATATCAACGATGGGGATTACAGGGAGATTATTCGAGATTGAGTTGCACGCATCTTGAAGCAGATCTAACAGTTGATTGGGTGTAGAGTAAAGTACTGCGCAGTAGAGGATGTGAATTGGATGGGCTCAGAGAAAGAAAGAGAGTCCGTCTGCCTGTCTGTCTGTCGAGCGCTCGCTCATCCCCTGACTTCACTTACTTACTGCGTTGTGCGGTTCGCAGCTTCGACCGTTGGATCGTCTGGAGATCTGCTCTGGCGCGAATCTGAAGGCAATCCAATGGCTGAAGCCGTGAACAGAATAGTGCAGTACAGCAGGGGATTTGAGTTCGAGAGGGGAGATGTCTCTCTTAAGTTTGGTGCCCTAAGATGCCAATCCCCTCCAGTTAGCACAACTGGATGTCTCTGATACTGGCAAATTGGCACATGATTGGCTTCTCTGGTTGTCAGGAATGGAGAGGTGGAGAAGGGGTTTTGTTGCCCGTAACCACGTTGTTAAGGTCCTGTTTTGGACCACTTTTGTTTTGGTGTTATTTCCAACAATTGTTTATTGGTCTAAACTCTAAACCACAAATTAAACGATCCCCTTTCCTTCCTACCACACTACAAGCTTTTATACGTACCGGTTTTATATTGGTTTTTTTTTTTTTTAATGAGAGGAAAGTGTTATTATGTGGTTCTTAACTTCTTACTAAGGTTAAAGATTGTGTTTATTTATTTATTTATTCAGTACCTTTTTTTTTTTTGTGTTCTGAACCGAAGTTGATATATATTAGGCAAATTTAAGAAGGGTATTCAAAATGGCTAGGGTAGATAAAAAAATAATAAGTTTGAAACAAAAACAAAAATGAAAACATATAAATTGTGATGGACTAGCCTCACAATATTATTTATTAGATATATAAAAACTATGGTGGACCTATTAATATTTGGCACTAGAGATATAAGAAAAGCTCGCAGCTCGCTAGTGTTTGATTCGGTCTAAGCTCAAGTTTAATTTAACCCAGCTCGATTTTTTCTTCATTTCATTCGGGAGCTCATCGATATATAATTATTTGCACATATTTTGAACTATTTTTCTCAAAATTATTTATAACAATATTGTTATTTTTGTTATTTAATTAATAGGACGTACTTATTTTATTGTTAGATTAATGAAATTCCAAAATTGATTAACCATAATTTATCATAACATTAATCAATATAGATGAATAACAAAAGAAGAAAAAAAATATACTTATTTAGCTAAAATATTGAATGGTAATATAAAAACTAAATATAACATTATAATTATTGACTTTTTCTAGGAGCTCGAAGCTTGATTTGAGTTCGAGCTAATTCGGTTCAGTTTAGCTCGAGTTCAATTTACCTCGAGTCATATTTCTTAAGTTCGATTCGGTTTAGATCAAATTCGATTTGTTTGCATGCATATTTGGCACCAACATTAAATAATCAATTTACATTAAAAAAATTATACTAAATTCGGCCATGTAACTATTGGTATTGGAGCATAATTAAAAGCTTCCAATTTCTCAAAGTCCATGCAAATAATCAAATAGTGCGAGGCGAGGTCAAGATTTAGGATAGAACGAGAAACTTTCCAATCGAATTTAGATTATTAATTATTTTAAACTTGGGAGTTGATAGCTGCACCCCATAAAAAACCTCCTTAACCGCACCTCAATACATTTTTAAGTTAAAAATTCTTTTTCAAACACTTTTACCGGTTGCAATTCACATCATCAATCGAATAAGACACTTACATATATACAACAGAAAGATCAAGAAATAAAAAAAGTTCACTCAAAATTTATGAGAGTATGAGAAAGAAATAAAAAATATTACCAATTTAGTTTGGGGATAGGTAAAGATAATTTCTCTTTAAACTTGCCTTCATCTATCTATCTATAATCTTTTAGAGCCTATCTTTTTTAAACTAAAATACAACTACTAAAACATATATAATTTTATTAAATTTTCTGTAAAGGTGGGCGAATTCCTCTTTGCCAATAAATGACGCTAGTTAGTGGCGCCACTAACAACGAATGATGATGATAGGCGATAATTAACTTGTCGACTAAAATAATCTGCTCTATGCATGGAGTAGATTATAAATGTTATATTTTAATTTTTATATACGTATTACGGTATTAGTAAAGTTATTCAGAAAGGTTCGACGATATTCACCGCTTACTGTTTTTTTTTTTTTTTTAATATATAAAATAATCTGCTCTATGCATGGAGTAGATTATAAATGTTATATTTTAATTTTTATATACGTATTACGGTATTAGTAAAGTTATTCAGAAAGGTTCGATGATATTCACCGCTTACTGTTTTTTTTTTTTTTTAATATATATTTTATACATATATATATATTTTTATTTTGGTTGACAAAGCATTGGACGATTTATTAGTTTAATTATTATTTGAATAATGGCATATAACGACGACGTACATACATGTCTTTCGAAAATACAGCATCAAACGTGCATATTTAATTTGACAAATTATGACTAGCTATAATATAATTCATGAACGGGGTTGACCTTTATGTGCTGATACATATAATCCACACAAGCTTTCAATCCTCACAATCTATGAACCTTTATACAACCCGGCCGGTAATAAAATATTACTTGCTCGGTAAAACGTACAAAGCAATATCATCTAAAAAATGGGTTGTTTTTCTATGGATGACCGTTCATTTTCCGTCACGGCGTCAAGCGATTCAGATTTCACGATCAAACATCTTTTTACTTATGCCTCAAAAATATATCATAACTATCCGATTCAAACAAATGAACGATCCGTATCTCTTCTAATCCATAAAAAAATTCACCCTAATAAATAAACCATGGAAATAGTAGCTTAAACATCTCAAATGATTTCATATCTCTTGTTGTACTATATTTTGCAGTTCACAACGTAAGTCGTTGGATTGTCACTATATTTCGTATCAGCTCAGGTCTCAAGACGATCCAACGGCTCACATCATGAACTGCAAATATATAGTAAGTTAGAGGATAAGCACTCCAATCCAATACCATAAAAAGGAATAAAAAAATAAAAAAAAATAAAAGAATTCTATCTAGGACTTTCCATATCTTGCGGTGTAGCCTCATACTGTGGGGTCCGGTGACCAGTGACCAAACAATTTGCTACAGTTGCTCTGCCTCTTATTCAAATCTAAAAAGTAAATTTATATTTTTTTTAGTGAAAAAAAAAAAGTATATTTATATACGAGCTATTGAATTTTCCGGGTCGCATGAGAATAAGATTATCGGTTTTATTTACACATAGTGAGGGATCTTCGACAGACCCAAATACTAATTTGAATTTCAGATGCCTCTAATTTATTCGGGATGTCTTGTTTTCGGCTGAAATTATTATTTCTTATAATAAACTTTTTTAGATAATAGAGTAGAGTAGATTATTAGTCAAAAAAGTATATCGGAATTAAAAATGAAAAGATTTAGTTACTGATGCATTCCGCGTGGTAATGGGCCGAGAGCTTGTCCATTATGAGAAATCTGATATGAGCCTTAAATTTTAATGGGCCGAGACATTAACGTACGTCAACGGTGGTGATCAATCTAAGTAAACAGTTAACGGCTGAGATTTATTCCTTAGAAAAGATAGAACTTTCGTGTCAAAAAATCTAATCTCATTTTATTAAGAGTACGGATGAGGATATATATTTTTGAGTGAGGCTACGGTACTATTAATAGTATAAATAAGCTCGTGCTACAGCCCCGTATCGTGATTTTTAAAGTTCAATTGAGCAATCCAAACAGCTCAATGTGATCTCCATGTGTTAATCTAGTTCTAGACCAAATGTTATATTTTTTAAAATTTTTTAACTATATATTTTGATGTATAAAAAAACAACATATTTGAATGGTTACGTTAAATCATTTTCTAATTATCTAAACAAATAGTAAATAAGTACAAAATAATATAAAATTTGGTCTATAACTAATATGTTAATTAACATATGAAGATCATATTGAGCGGTTCGGATCGCTTAATTGAATTTTAAAAATCATAATACGGAGCTATAGTACAAGCTTATTTATACTATTACTAATAGTACCGTAGCGCCACTCTGTATTTTTCTTCGATGATATTAGTAACAAATCTTAGGGATGAACTTCTTTAGTAGGTTGAATAAAAATGTGGAGCTGTTTAGGAATGAATTCTGAACGAGAGCCGATAAATATTCTTGTATTGCCTGCGTCTCTACCTCAGCCTCAGGCTGACAGACTTTAACAGTGAAATGAATCTGAAAAACAGCCCATCGAGACCACTGGAAAAATGGAAAATGGTGCCTGCTTCTAATTCGGTATCAGTGAGTCCGAATCTGCTGTTATTCTAAGAGAATAACAGACCCTGTTATTCCATTCTCGACCGTTAGATCAAAACGGACGGATCAGATCGGCTTAGTTTAGATAATAGGAGGCCTCTCTAAATTAAATCTGATCCATTGATTATAATCCGACAGCTAGAAGAGAATAACAGGGTCCTGTTATCCTATTTAGGATAACAGGAGATATGAATTCCGGTATCAGTAATCAGTAATCAGTGTGCCAAGCAAAAAATGCAGCTTCCTCAAAAAAAAAAAAAAAAAAAAATGCAGCAGAATCCACTGTCCAGCGAGCCTCCGAGGATAAAATTGTCATTTACCGTGATTTCATATCCTCTGTAAGCGCTGCATTGTGTAGAGAAGGATGTAAACCGTTAGATTATCTCGAGATCTGTGTCGGCCCGAATCTCAAGATGATCTAACGGTTCACATTCTGCCCTACACAGTGCAGCGCTACAGAGGATGTGCCACTCATTTATCGTACAACCTTCAGAATCAGACCCCAAGAGACACTTGGATCAAAATAAATAAAAAAGAATCAGGGAACACTGTTTTTAATTAAGATTTTTTATATGACATATTCCGTGTTTATGATCATCTGTAACCATTGATTAAGTGTCGCCCTATATATTATAATCCATTATTTTGAATGTTACCTGGCATCATTAAATTACCATAATCCAAACTAGAGCAAAAAAACTCGGAGCTCGTGGATAACTTGTGGCTCGCTCAGGATCAGATGAATTAGGCTCGCTTGTTAAGCTCGTTAAGCTAATGAGCCAAGCTCGGGCTTAGCATGGCTCGGCTTGTTAAACTCATTTGGCTCGATAAATTATTATTAGTTGCAATCCGTATTGCTCTTATCGTAGATTATTAATAACTTATACCACATATGGTATAATATATATATAATTGTTTATTATTAATTCAATTCGAATATTGTTTTAATCATTTTGTTGATTTTTATATAAATTTTGATATAACATATTGAAATTTTTATTATTAAAAAATAAACGAGCTTAACGAGTCAGTTCAATCAGCTCGTTAAATAAACGAGCCTGATCTTGAGCTTGTGTTTTTAGTTCATTAACTTAATGAGCCGAATTTGAGCTTAGCCAAGCTCAGGGATCATTTACACCCCTAGGTGTGATGATAAATTCATTACCACTTTAGCATCAATTAATTTATCTCTCAAATATGTCGTTTGTCAAATAAGTTAATTAGATACAATAATAACTAATCCAAAGTAAACACTGCCAAATGACAAGAAAAGGTTCTATCAATTTATCAAAACCACAAGCATAGTTCTTTGGGAAACATTAAGTGTCCATTATGGATTGTCTATAGTAAACACATATGAAGGGTGTATTAGTTATATGTGGGCCACTTACACCTCCTTTGTGTTTACTATGGATGTGTCCATAATGGACACTAGGTATCACTCTAGTTCTTTCAGTTGACTTGTTGAATGCACTAATTTAGGAACCTCACTAAGATTTTCAAATGCTTGCCAAAAACTTGTCAGTTTCGGACCTTAAATTCACTATTTAATTATGATTATCGCGCAAATGCAGATCAAATTTATAAACTTCACATCACTTTTGTCTTATTATAAAGTTGAGAGAAGAAATCATTAAAATCAACTATCAAAGCATGAGATGGAGGGGAAAAAAGAAAAAAAAAGACGTAGTGAGTGACATGACTCTACAGTATTTTCATTTGTGCGATTTTTCAATATCTTGTCATGATTTTTGTTAATGAAAAACTCGTCGTTTTTACGATATAATACAGTCAAACAGGACCGATATTTTTAATATTAATTAAATAGAAAATCAAAATTAAATAAAAAAACATCTGTGAGTTAAATTTCGGGATTTAAACCGATCCGTGAACCAAATACCAGTCCCAAACACGGAATACAAAAAGTCACCGAATTTTCAAAAAAAGTAACTTTTTTGGGGCCAGCGTTTCGTTCGCAGACCCGAATAAGTAAACACGGACCCAAACTTCGGGTCCGCGAACGAAACGCTGGCCCAAAAAAAGTTACTTTTTTTGAAAATCTGGTGACTTTTTCGTATTTTGTGCTTGGGGCCGGTATATGAAACGCCGGCCAAATTAAATCCTGAAATTTGATTCACAAGTACTTTTTATTTAATTTTGATTTTCTATTTAATTAATATTAAAAATATCGGCAAACAGGCACTACCTTAAAAAAATAAAAATCGTTAAATCGATTAGTCGTATCTCGTATGTAGCTGAACTACATTTGAAAAACTTAATAAAGTTCACATGACCGCTTCACGATTTAGAATATTCTAATGGTCGTGTCACGTCAACATGTCATGCAAATCTTTTGTAGTCATCAGCTCAGATGCTTCTCATAAACAGGGCAACCACTGTATCACTGACAGTGGGCCCAGAATCACTGCCAGGGAACATGTAGCCTGCTTTTGCGGCTTATTTGCGGCATGAACTATTACAAGTCTATAACTGACCCATTTAATTCCTCGCCTCGCCTCTTATTTTATTGAGGAGGGATCTATTGACAATCTATGAAAATTTATATGTTCAAACTTTTTATCTTAACTGCACTATTGATTGAGCAGTTAAGTTAATTTCATAGATGCTCAAATTAAATGGCGTAAGTTGTAACTTGGTTGTTAGTTATCACATGAAGGAGTAAGGGCGCAAGTTGAACTCACGCCCTTAAATTTGGGCATTCGTGAAAATAACTTGACCGTTTAGGAAGTGGTAGAGATAAGATAAATAGTTTCAGCATCAATGAAAATTCTCTGACAATGCCTATCTTAACAATCTTGCCAATTGCCAATGGTTCTTTTAAAAATTTTATAAAAATTAGTTAAAAATTCTCAAAAATAGAAAACAAAAGTTTATATAAATATTGTTTAACTTATAAATTGGTTATGTTCTCAATTACGTTCAATTTAAGTGACATTTGATAGATTTTCAAGAATCGTTAAATTACAACCGTTAAAAAGGGTATAACATTTTGATAAGCCATCAAATGATATTCAAATCGATAGAAATTTGAAACACATTAATCTACAAGTTAATTAAAAAAATATATCCTTAAAGGTTTTTTCACTTAAAATTTTTTTTATGAATTTTTTAAAATCTCTATTATCAAATTTCTCAAACAGAAGCATTGTCAATGATCTCTCTCTCCTCTATTTTATTTCCCTTGTTCAACACTCACAAAGTCTCACCAAACCAACCACAATGTCACTCAATCAGTTGTGTGACTGTGACTGTCGGCATCTATATGACCCGCTGCACGGATTCTTCCACAGACGAGGCAACAGCAGAAGGCCGCGTAACAGCATGCGATGACATTGCGTGAGGGCGTCGTTACCTTCCTTCGGATGCCGCGTGCGGCCGACTGCTCAGAGATCTTCCGTGTCGCGAGAAAGGTCACCCAACAAACAGCGAGGCTGAAGCTGAAGCTGAAGCTGAACTGCCTGCTGAAGTATTGTTACCGCCGCGGCGCAGGCGTGTAGTCTCCGCATTCATTACAACGCCCACAGAGTACCTCTACTCCTGGGGGTTTTGACTTTTGACTACCGTGTACTGACTTTGTACCATAATTACAACGATATAAATTTTGGGGATTCAAATCGGCTGTTATTCTAAAGAGGAGGGATATGTTGACAATGAGTATTTTGACGATCTTGACAATATAACATTTTAAAAATTTATAAAAATTTATAAAAATTTATAAAAAATCTTAAAAATAAAAAAGATTTATGGATGCATTACTTAACTTGTAGATTGATAGTGTTTCAAATTTTAATCAATTTGAACATCGTTTAATAACTTATCAAAATTTTGTGCACTTTTCAATAGTTATAATTTAACGGATCTTTAAAGAGCAATCAAACGTTGTTTAAATTGAATATAATCGGATACATAATCAATCTATAAGTTAAGCAATACTTCCGTGAACTTTTTTCTATTTTTAAGATTTTTTATAAATTTTTAAAAAGTGAGATTGTCAAGATTGTCAAGTTATCCATTGTCAATGGATCCCTCCTCTATTCTAAAAAGAAAAACAAGACCCTGTTATTCTATTGTGGACCGTTGGATCAAAATCAACGGATCAGATCTAGTTGAAAAAGACCCTCTAAAATCTAAAGTGGGCCGATCGGATCTGTCCATTTTGATCTTACGGCCCACAATGGAATAACAGGGTCCTGTTTTTCTTTGAGAATAACAGCAGATACGGACTCAAATTTTGGAATCGGATACTGTACAGAGCTAGTTGGATGGTCTAAAGGATTCAGAGAGCCGTACAATCTAATTGGTAGTAACTGATCAACCGTGATTTAATTATGTAGGTTCTAAAAAAGCATGATGGTTATATTTAGAATGATAAGGTCACGTGCTATTATCGTTGATAGACATATAAATTGAATCGAACGGTCTAGTCATGGCTTTGGACGGAGACCGTTCAAATGGCTTTGGACAAAATTCTAGTCCAAATTTTATAACACAATTAATCTATAAGTAAATAAATATATTTGTAAAAGATTTTATATTTTTAAGATTTTTTATAAATTTATAAGCTTCGTGATAACAATATATAGTATCACTAAATTTTGTGGTTGTTCGATCTCCACTCGTAAAACCCATAAATCTTCATCTTCATGGCTCTCACTCTGTAAATGTAATTTATGAATTTACGAATGTTATCTGATATTCTTTCCGATATATGCAATGAAATGACTGGGGGAACTGTTCAACCAGAAACAATAATAATCCCCTCCTCGTGGATCCTCCTTTTTATCTTCTTCTCTGTTTTTTTTTTTTTGGACAGCTGATAGATCGATGGGCACACGGATCAGATATGCAATGATGGTTTTGCCGCATGGTTGTTGTAGATGACCTAATTATTACTTTCTCTGTCCACAAGAGAATGAATTTGTAGCAAAAATAAAAAAAAATAGTGAAATTACATTTATTCTCTCAATTAGTAGAAAAGTGAACATTCTTAAAAGTAGATAAGGGGCATTTTGGGAATTTCGTAATTTTTTTTTTTTGAGGAAGAAAGTGGATTCAAACAAAAGGTATAAATTCATTTAATTATGGACAAGTTGTAAAGAGTATAAATTTATTTAATTGTGGACGGAGGAAGTAGTATCTACTTAAAAAGAGAGTAATTACTTTTGACTCCGCACTTTTTTTTATCCCCAATTTAAAAAAATATTTTTGGTATATTAAATCAACATTATTTAATAGAAACTTCTTATATTTAATTCTATCTATATGAACTAATTATGATATAGTTCCATGGCAAAATACGTAAAAAGTTTCATTATCTAGCCTTCAATTGAAGAATAGTAAAGATAATAAATACAACATATCTCTCAATATTCTTATATTTTAATGTTTGCTTTTTCTTTGTTACATCAGATCAAATTAATAGTAAAATTACTAGTACTAATAGTATTATAGAGATCTTGAAAGTAACACACAGATCGAACCACTAATTAATTAAACCGTCTCCATTTCATAAAGCACCGTGACATAATATAATTGTCTATGTATAAATTATTAATATAAAAATATCTATATATTAATATATATTTGTGTGCATACGTACGTATTCTCAGCTTTTGCATAGTAAATTGATGATTATTTCATTTTCATGTATATGTTGGTGCGTTAAGTTGATTTTTATTTTTTACTATTATATATTAATATTATTGTTTTGCCTTGAATACCAACAAATATCGTGAAAGCAACTATATAAACAACACCAGTTAATTAATCATACGTGCATGACCTGACCTAGTCAATAGTTTAATTAGCAGACATGAGGTGACAAAATCTGACCGACCTGAAAAACCCACCTGACCAATCTGTGTTTCAGGCAAAGTTAAACCGACTCGAACGCGAACGCGAACCCGAACTGAACCCAACCCAACTCTAGCTACCCGTGTTTTAGGGAAATTCAAACTGACCCCAACTCGACCCGATACGACCCGTGTTTCAAGAAAAGTCAAACATACCTGACTCGACCCAAACCCAGATGACCTGAGAATAGATGTACAAAATTTGATCAGACTCGAAAAAATGTCGGCAGCTGTCAACATAATACCCGACCTGACCCAAAAAATATCGGCAGCAATCAGCTTAATACCCCACCTGAAAATATGCCACCTCTACATGCAAGTAGGGGCGGAGGGAAGGGGGGGCAAAGGGGGGGTGTGACACCCCAACCCCCCCCAATATTTCGGAATTTGTATACTGATTAGGCTCTTATACTGTGTATTTTGTCCAGATTTTTTATTTCACCCCCCTAAATTTTGTTTTCTCAACGTCTCGACCCCCTAACTGCAAATCCTGGCTCCGCCCTGCATGCAAGTATGCAATGCAACGAGGCAGGTATGTGAAATGTGATGTGTTATGTGTAAATATGAAAGCCCCTGTGATACGCTTCAAATGGACGGCGGGCGGCAGGAAGAGGAACAAGTTGCCGTGACAGCTCAGGGTGAGTGCGCTCTGTTCTTGTTGCTTCGCTACGGGACAACGTTTTCCTGACCCTTTTCTTTTCTGGACTCTCCATCATCAAGTTAGTTTTCAGCAAGTATATTATAGCTAGGCTAGAGTGGGAAGGGAACCAAAAACATGTATGGGATTGGGATGTGATATATATGTGCCATTAAAAATTTAAAATCTGGTGAAGTTTGTGAATTGTCCATATCATAAGATGCATTGTGAGTTTGTGACCGTGTGTGTGTGCTGTGCATGTGTGGGTATATCGTTCTACATGGAATCATGGCCTAAGGAAAAGGTAATTGGATTTGGTGGCCACTGACTAGACTACAAGCCCGTATATGAGTTAGGCTACAATAATATGCATATCACGGTTTTACCGTACTATGCGGTCCGTATCTCCGTTTTTAGTTTCCAAATAGTCGATCCGAACCGCTCAACTTAATCTTTATATCGAAATATACTAGCAAAGCAAATTTTATAAATTTTATAATTTTTATAATTTTTATAATTTTTTTGCTATTTTTAATGATGGGGACAATATCACTATTTTTGTATAAACCAGATCCCTTGGATGTAGTTATTTTCTCTCCATCATTAAAAATAGCAAAAAAATTTTAAAATTTATAAAATTTGCTTTGCTAGTATATTTCGATATAAAGATTAAGTTGAGCGGTTCGGATCGACTATTTGGAAATTGAAAACGGAGATACGGACCGCATAGCACGGTAAAACTGTCATATGCGTATTATTGTAGCCAGACTCTGTATATATATATATATATAGAGTAAAACTAGTGTGCTCTTAGGAGCACAGAGGCCTCCCGTGCTCCTAACTCAAAAATCAAACCATCATGAAATTTTGATTTATCATTTTCATTAAATTCTTTATATCAAAATCTCTTAGGATACAAAAATTTTCTATTTTTTGAGTTTTTTAAGTATATGTTTTGTAATTTTTTAGAATGGCATCAAAATAATAATAAAATAATGTATAAAACTATGTCATCTTTAAAAAATACAAAACAAATACTGAAAAATCTCAAAAAATGGAAAATTTTTGTATCCTATGATATTTTGATATAAAGAATTTAATGAGACCCATAAATCGAAATTTCGAGATGGTTTAGTATGATTTTTGAGTTAGGAGCACCGTAGTTTTACTCTATATATATATATATATATATATTGCTCAAAATTTTTCCATGAAGAGAACTATATATATAAATGAATAGAACAAGGCCATATCTATATTTAGTTAACTAAAATATATATAAATCATTAAGTTAATGATACTAACATTTGAAAAAAAAACTAAAATAATTATATAATTAGAATATCATTTAAAAACTCTTTCAAATGAAGAACTAGTCTTTGATTTAGTGGTTAAGAGCACTATGTAAGAGGTCGCATGTTCAAAACTATACGAGGAGACTCCCCATCTTTCTATATAAAAAAAATATATATATATATATATGAGGGGTCTTTCATACAAATTTAAAGATAATTTAAAGATGAGCTGCTTCACTCCCTCATTTTTATCAAAAAAAAAAAGAAAGAAAGAAAGAAAGATCAAAGAAAAGAAAAAAAAGCTTCAACTCCTTTGAAGGGAGCTTATCAGTTTTTATTTTCTTTGGTACCTACCTTTGTCCCATTCAATAACCGAATAATAAGTACAAACTGAGTGTTTCGTGATTAAGGTAATCATAAAAATAATGGCGATCATTATACTAGCTAATAGGAGGTATTAATTAATTAACATGCCCAATTAAAAAAAAATTAGCAACAAATAAGTAGAAATCAAATGATATTCAATGAAAAGTGAAAACATCATATGCAGTAGAACTGTCCCAAATAGTAACTATATAATTATTACTGCATAATATGCATCAAATAATTATAGTTTTCATTTTTTTTTTTCTTATAAGAAAATGAATTATTGCTGGGGTCAAGTTTGCTCCGCAGAAATAGTCTAACCCATAAAATCCGATTTTTCGACCCCCACAAACACGTGTTAAGGAAAAGGCAAAATATCACTGTGATAATAATTTATGAATTGAAACAGTTTGGACGTCATATATAAGATAGAAAAGATATGCTAGATACCAAAAATGATACAGAAAATTATACTGACTGTGTTAGTATTTATGTTATATAAATTTGTATGCATAGTAACTTATTTAGTATTCAAGTTATTCATATTATATATGTAATCTATTATATAAAATAAGTAGTATATTAAATCTGTTAGTTTGAATAGTTCGAGTTATTCATATTATATATGTAATCTATTATACAAAATAAGTAGTATATTAAATCTGTTAGTTTGAATAGTTCGAGTTATTCATATTATATATGTAATCTGTTATATAACATAAGTAGTATATTAAATCTCTAAGTTTGAATAGTTTCTCAACTAATATGAATATTAATTCAGTCGATATCAATTTTGGTATCAAACGTTGGTATGCTATAACATTTTCTTATAAGATATCCTTATTAGTGCATGCATGGCCACTGATAGCTTTATTATGAGAGGCAAAAGTTTTAGGACCTACCAACTCTAGAAGAAGTCAAGAAGATAGAGAGACTAGAGGAGAGGATTTAAAATTTTAAATGTTCCATCTTTTATATTTTCTGAACAAAACAAACTTAAATCTGTCGATTTTAATTATCCTTGTTCCTAATAAAAGGAGATTGAATTTTTTATATAAAAGTTCTATCTTCTCCAATTAATAAATCTCAGCCGTTGATTATTTATTTAGATTGATCACCACCTTTGACGTACTTTAATGTCTTAGCCAATTAAAACTTAAGGCCCATATCAATTTTCTCAATTTAAGACCCATTATATATTATCTTAAAAATTTACTAGTCTATGAGAAATCACCACAACAATTTAAAAAGGAAGTAGTGAATGTCAATTCCTTTTCTCATAAGAGAATAAAAAAAAAACATATAAATAATTCTCCAACTATACACCAACCTTCCACGAGGAATGCATGATTTCACCCACGATATCAAAAATAATTTTCATTTAGATGTTATATCTTACTTTACAGACTTATTGAACAAAAAAAGTAAGAGATAATCTCTTTGTCCCCCATCATTTGTCCCCCTTAAACGTCCCCCATCTATTTCTGCTGGAACCGGTATGAATACCAGTTGGCAAGTGGTATGAACACCACGATACATTCAGTATGAACACCCTCTGAGAGCTCTATGAACAATGCAAATTGGGAGAAAAATTTTTTTTGACATATTTTCCATGTGCAAAAATAAATTAAGCACGTGCTTAATTCAATTTCAGCACGTGATGAAAATCAGAGCGCGCGCGGGTGTTCATACTGCTTATTGGCGGGTGTACATATCAAATGGTCTTTGGTGTTCATAGTTGACGTGGACGGGAGTTGGCATATTTTCCATGTGCAAAAATAAATTAAGCACGTGCTTAATTCAATTTCAACACGTGATGAAAATCGGAGCGCGCTCGGATAATCATACTGCTTATTGGCGGGTGTTCATATCTAATGGTCTTCGGTGTTCATAGTTGACGTGGACGAGGGTATACTCGCGGGGGTCATTTAAGGGGGATTTTTTGTGAGGGACAGTTAGCATCCCTCAAAAAGTAAATACAAGACATCTTAAAAATTTACACCCATTCATATTTTTTTAGTATGTTATATATACCCTTTGATCATTTTCTAGTCTTCTTCCAAATAATTTCAAAGAGTGCTTAGCTCCAAATTCCTACTGAAGCAGACCTGACTAAAGCTTCATCGAGAAGGCCTATTAAATTCCAGACCTGATTTGTAGCCTCAGCCCTTTTTTGATTTCTAACAAGCAATATAACAAAAGGCCCAGATCTCATTCGTAGTATTTTTTTTTCCCTGAAAAAGCAATATTAACAAAGGCCCATAACTTTAGTGATTTTCTAAGAAGGCCTCCGAGCTATAAAATCATGTCAAGGCCTTCAAAGTTCAAACCCCCATTCATAGCCTTATATCATATTTCATACATGAAATTCACATTTAGAATCCACAATTTTTTTTTTTTCCTACATACAGATAAAGTGATACAAACTACGAAAAATTTGCAAGATTTAGCCGCTACTAATTAAGTATTAATTGCATAAATATAGAGATATAATTAATTAAGGTACAAGTTACAACATGGATCTGCACTTAGTTTTCCGAGACCAAAATCAAGCGTCCTCAAAACAACACAAAATGCAGAAAGCAAACCCCAAAACACAACCATATGATCATACATACTATTACTCACTTTTTTTAGTTTTTTCTTGTTTAGAAAAAAAAAAGGGCACCAAACTAGACTTGTAATCAAGCATTGGCAACCTTCTGAACATGACTCAAAACCATTGATTGATTGTTGATCAATTCTTGCGGCACGGCGTGAGCGGCCCGCCGCACAGGCACTTGTTGTGCCCGAACGCGGCCACGCTCATGTGCGTGTTCAGGCCGCCGCTCGGGATCTCGCCGCACAACTTGTTGTAGCTCAAGTCCAACTTGTGCACCTTCGTCATGTCCTTGATCGAGGGCGGCACGCGTCCGGTGAGCCTGTTGTGGCTCAGATCCAGATCCGTGAGCCCCTTTGGGAATACCACGTTGCTTATATCGAACTCGAGCCGGTTCCACGAGAGGTACATCTCGGTTGTCGGTTTCTGCGCACCGAACAAAAACGACGCGTCGCCGATCAGTCTGTTGTGTGACAGGTTGATCGTGTCAAAGTTGGCGGATCCGTATTCCTGCGGGATCCGACCGGTTAGGAGGTTGTGAGACAGTATCAGGAACGCAAAGTTCCCGTGTACAAGATTAGCCGGTATGGATCCGGTAAGCTGGTTGTGGCTCAGGTCCAAGAACCGCAGTTTCGGCAATTTGCTCAGGGATACCAGTATGGGTCCACTGAGCTTGTTAGATGACAAATCTAACGTGTCGAGTAGGCTCTGTCGACAGACATAATCCGGAATGGGGCCGGAGAAGCCCGAGACCGAGGTCCGGAGTATCGTCACTGCCTGCAATGTCTTCATTGCAAAAATAGAGGCAGGAATCGGACCGGTCAAGCCCGGCAAGTCGATAAAAGACAAACTAATGAGAGCCGTCAAACCGGTCACAGATGGCGGAATGCCGGCATTAAGCTCGGAGTCGCGTATCGAAATACTGTTGACCCGACCGGAGGCGCGGTCGCATTGCAGGTGCCCCCAGGAGCAGCAGCTGGTGGTGGGCATCCATGAGGAGAGGATCTTGGGGTTGCCAAGCTCTTTCTTGATGCTGAGAAGTGCCTTCAGGTCAGCCGGGTTGCATTGTGAGGCTAGTGTGGGGGAAACTAACAGTACCAGGAAGAGAGCAGCAAGCAAGTGATGGTAGTAGTGTGCCATTGTGAAAGAAAGTGTTGGGTACCAGAAAGTGAGCAAAGGTGCCAACTTTATAATGTGGATGGATCATGAGTTGATCAGTGAATGGATGAATTAATAATATATGAAAACATGTAGAGTCTCATCTGTAAAGTAAGTCACTCATCTACTCTTCTCTCATAATTTGACACACACCCACGTGTACCTATATGCTTGTTACAGTTGCATAAATGTTTACTAAAAACCGTGGTGTATCTGTTTTCTAGAAAATGATATATGTTGATCGGAAATATATAAATGTTTATTGAAAAATAATATTCGTTCTCCCTAAAAAAATATGTTGGATCGGTGGATAGATAAAAAGAGGATGATTGTCCTCTGATCCGGGGTACGGTGACCCGATGTATGTGACCCGTTGGATCTCTTCAATATTCGTATAAACCCGAATCCCGAGGAGATCCAACGGGTCACATGTACCAAGACACCGTACTCCGGGGCAGAGGATGTGAATTGATAAAAAGGTGTTTGCTGCCTCCGACTCTTAATATATGAATATATTAATTGATGAGAATACAGAAAAGCTGGTGAATTAGGTACATAGAAATCAGAGAGCCTGACTTGAAAACGTGGGAGAGCACATGGAGTCATGGAGCACACTGTGATCACAGTTTGGCTCTTGTCGGATTGCTCTTGCTCACATTTAACAACGTGAAAGTGTTGTCCGGCTCCAGAGATGCTCAGTCCTCAGTCAGTCACCGAGTGCTTATCCTCTGTAGGCTGTAGCGCTACACAACATTGTGTAACGCAGGCTGTAAACCGTTGGATCATCTCGAGATTCGAGCCGGAACAGATCTCGAGATGATCTAACGGTCAACATCCTGCGCTACACAATGCACGCTACAGAGGATATGAAATCGTCAGGTCAGGCCATTGATTGATTTTTCTTGATGGGTTTGCAGAATTCGTATCCCCTGCTGTACTGCAATGTGCAGTTCACAAAGTGAACCGTTGGATTGTATGGAAATTCGTGTAGGCACAGATCTTAAGATGATCCAACGGTTCACCTCGTGAACTGCACATTGCAGCAAGTTTATTGGGGGACAAGCACTCTGCATTGGCCAAGCGTTGGCAGTATATATACGAGTGGTCGTCCCCAAACTTACTGCATGGTGCGGTTCACAATGCTGGTCGTTGGATCGTCTCGAGATCCGCGATGGCACGAATCTCGAGATAATCAAACGACTGACGTTGTGAACCGCACAATGCAGTACAGCAGGGGATATGAGTTCTATATGCTGGCCTTTTTTTTTTTGAGAATATATGCTGGCCTCAGACAATGATACAGAGAAAAAGGAATCAGGAAAGTAGAAAATTGAATGTAAAAATTTATTGAAGTACACTTAATTTGTTCCCTTGTTTAGTATGTTTCATTTATTAAATAAATCAGTCGTATTAATTGTTTCCCTTATCAATTTCTTAATTTATTGTTTTGTTTGGGTTCTTGATTCCTCCTTTTTGTTTGCTTCTCTGATTTGTTATGGTGTACAAAATTACAAATAACAGTTTATATTTGTTTCATATGGCTTAGCACTTACACGGTTACTCCATTGCTATCATCCAAGAAGGAAGATTGGAGCAAGATGATATTAAAGAGGGTGTCATATCACGATTCGACATCTTGACGTATTTCACAACAATTTCAAACGACCAAATTCCCAAGTTCCCAATTATGTTGACAATATTGACAATATATTTTTAAAAAAATTAAAAAAAATCATAAAAAAATTGCAAAAGAATATAAAAAAAGTTTATATAAATATTGTTTAACTTAATAATGCTTTATGTCAACGACTATATTCGATTTCAATTTAAGTGATATTTGGTAATTTTTAAAAATTGGTTAAATTATAACTGTTAAAAAATATATATAATTTTGATAACCCTCAAATGATGTTCAGATTAGTTGATATTTGAAGCACTATTAATCTATAAGTTAAATAATACATTCATAATTTTTTTTATTTTTAAGATTTTTTATGAATTTTTTGAAATTTTAGAAATGTTTCAATCCCTCCTCTCTCACTTTATACATTTCAGATTTAATTATTACTAACTTCACGTAAATAAATAACCAAATTCTCTCTTTTTTTTATTGAAGATTACACTACAAAATACAAATGTTTGGTAACCATGTCATACACAAAATAAAGGCAAAATACAGTATATGATCGGCAACGTTCATGATCAAATCAACGGCGGCAGTTTTTCCCCTTCATTTTTTTTTTTTTGAACAAAGCCCGTAGGCAAACCCCCAATTATCTTCTGCCTAGTCCCTGTTGGGTTTGATCCCGAGTCTTCACAGTGGAAATCCATGTCACTACCATTAGGCCGTAGCCTCGGTGACTCCCCTTCATTTTTTTACAAATCAACTCGACAATTCGACTCGAGACCATCTCCGACTTGTAATTTAATTGTAAACACTGGCCCCAACATCTCATGTCCTCCTCTCTTCCCATTCCCCAACTCGCACTCTTGCCCATCTCCTCACTTGGTCGCTCCCAGTAGGGATGTTCAGTCAGTCGGTTCAGTTCGAACCGAAATAATTTTATATAACCGAAATAAACTGAAGTTTGTCAAAGTACCGACCGATTCAATTTTTTTGAAATGTTATCCGAATAAACCAATAACCGATTAAACCAAATTTTTGTTCGGTTTATCTGATTAAACCGAACTTACACTTGTTTACTTGTAATAAAAAATATTGTGTTACTAAGTTAAGGATAAAATAGACATATAATTTTGAAAAACAAAACAAGCGAGCAAACAAACTTACAAAAAAAAGAATATTGGAATTTTATATATAACCATATTTATTTAGTATATTTTAGGATATTTGGTTTATCCGATCTACCAAAACACAAACCAAACCAAATAAGAATAACTAAATAAGATAAAGTTTTCATCAGAATCGAAATTTTAAACCGAAACAACCGAACCGAATAGTCTAAAGTTTAACGATTCGGTTGAAATCCGAATAAACCGATCCATTTGAACACTCCAAGTCGCTCCTCTCTTCCGACTTCGGAGTCGGAGTCAGGTTTCTTACAAGTGATTGTACTTATTTGTGAGTATAGTAGTATGTCGATATAAAAATATTCATATAAAATTATAATAGCAGTTATATAAAAAGTATTTTCATTTATATAAGTTTAAAAAGTAATTATAAAAATTTATATATATTAAGATCTATACCATAAAAAATAAATAACATTATTAGAAAATGATTAACAGAGATTTTTGAGGATTAAATAATTTCTCTTTACAAAATTCATGATTATTTATTACTTGATAAGATCATCAAGTTTGATGGACACTGGAAAAGCAGGAAACGCAGGAAACCTGGTATTAGGGTTTTGACTTCATCTCAAGTCTTGGAAACATTTTTTTTCTCTATCCATAAAAAAACAAATTTTAATATTATTCCTCTTTTCAAATAAATCTCGAAACTATCCTTATTTTGCGGTCACTAAGTGTGACCGCAGCTGTCAGAAACATTGGGTGAATGTAGCGGTCAGAAGCATTGGGTGAATGCAGAAGTCAGACAGACATCTAACCAATTTCTACACAAATTATTCCAAGCTCACCGCTGCGGTCACTTTGAATTGTGATCGTGGCCGCCGATAAAATAGGGATAGTTTCGAGATTTGTTTGAAAAGAGGAATAGTATTAAGATTTTTTTTTTTCCAGGGATAGACAAAGAATTTTTCTAAGTCTTGACCTAGAGATCCGCACAGTTCATCAAATCAACGGCTGCAACTATTTCTCTCCCATTAAGCGACTAATAAATCGCTTCAAACAGGATCGTCTGAGTGTTCATCCCCTGACTTACTGCAATGTGCAGTTCACAACTTCAGCCGTTGGATCGTCTCGAGATCTGCGCTGACACGAATCTTAAGACAATCCAACGGCTGGCGCTGTGAACTGCACAATGCAGTACAGCAGGGGATATGAATTCCATATGAAACCTGGTGAAGTCCGAACCCTCTCGCCCCCGTTCTCCTCCGCTCTTCCTATTCTCCACCGTGGTGGCCGCTGCAGTTCGCCGCCGCCGTCGCTGCTCCTGCCGTGGTGACTTATCTATCTCTAATTATTCTGTTTGTTAGAAGCATATTTTGTACTTGTGCTCTCCCGTTCAGCATCATGAGAGAGAGTATGAGCTGGTTCAAACCTAGTAATTAATACAATATCTTTTCTTTTC
Source organism: Cyperus esculentus (assembly GCA_030179965.1). Lineage (NCBI taxonomy): Eukaryota > Viridiplantae > Streptophyta > Magnoliopsida > Poales > Cyperaceae > Cyperus > Cyperus esculentus. The sequence continues at coordinate 2,814,311 of JASGLE010000030.1, forward strand.
TAGTATTATGTTTACTCTGAGAACCAAACGATATAAAGAATAATCTTGATCAGTACTATAATGATGGTTTATGGACTCAATTTATGTTGTTGCTTCAATCATTAGGTAGAATTAGAGAAAAAAAAAGGCTAATGGAACCAGTAAGCAGCATACTAATGTAGTGATTTTTCACAATATATATAAACTATATCTGTTTATACTCTTTGCAAGTACTTACCAGCTTTCATTATTTCAGAATACTAACACTAAGCAGCCTAAAACAAGCCACTCTTAAAAGTTAAAACCCTAGAGCTGAATGATGCAAAACCCTGGATGAAAGCTCCACTCTTCCAAATCTTCTCCTTTCTTCTTCCTCCTCCCTACCACCCCTGGATTGAGTTATGCTATTCCGCAGTTACCGCCGCATCTCAGCGTTCTCCGACATGGCCACCCAAGTATCCCTCTTTTGCATTGCCCCCTCTCCCAATTTCCGCCCAAATCAAAATCAAACCCCCCTCTTCAATTTTTCTGCTGTTCCATCTATTGAGGTGAACCCAAAACCCCATTCTCAGATTACCCACAATTTATGGAATAATCGGTTCTTTTGTACCAGCCGGGCTGCTCATGCTGCAGTCGGAAGGCCGTCGAGGAAGAAGAAAAAGCCGGCGATCCATAAGAGCATTGTCTTTGCTCAGGCTCAGAAGGACCTCTGCGACTACTTCCACAACACCAGGGGCTACGCAATCACCGATGCTGAGCACATCAGTAAGAACTCCCCGAAGTTCTTACAGAGTCTCCTCTTGAAGTTGAAGGACGGCGGCTGCAACGATCAGTCCATCTCCAGGTTGTTCCGGTTCCAACCCATTAACGAGTTCGAGCCCTTCTTCGAGAGCATAGGCTTGCCCCTTATCAAACACAAGGGGCTGCTACCCAAGAACCTGTTGTATCTGTCGGACGATCCCGTGCTGCTAGAAAACTACCGGGTTTTGTGCGATTACGGCGTGCCCAGATTTAAAATTGGTAGGATCTTCGTGGAGGCGGCGGCAGTGTTTACGTACGGTGAGGGAGTTTTGGCGTCGAAACTCAGAAAGTATGAAATCAATGGCCTCAGTAGAGCGGCCATTGTGAAATTGATCACTTGTTGCCCGGGTATTCTGGTCGGGGAGGTCGATGTGAATATAATTCGGGTGTATGAGAAATTGAGTAACCTTGGAGTGGATTTTGATTGGGTGATCCAGTGCTTACCCGAGAAGAACAAATGCAATTGGAGCCGGGTTTCTGAAATGTTGACGTTTCTGTACCGAATGGGTTTCAAGAAAGAGGCCTTGGCAACTCTGATTAAGGAGACACCGGTATTTGTTTTCCACAAATCAGGGAAAAATATATACTTGCTTGTCGCCATATTGATTAAGGTGGGCCTTAAAACTGATGGGATTTTGAATTTGTTTGTGAATAACCCTCACATACTTATCGGAAAATTTGTGCAAAATTTGGGTAATTCTGTGATTTTCCTTACTGAAATTGGGATGGAACATGGTGACATAGCTCATATTATTTCAACCCGCCCAGAAATATTAGGCTCTTCTCCATGCGATAGCTCGGATTCTGTTTTGCACCGCCTGGGTGTGTTGCCAAAAAGCTTAACTGACATGATAAAGGCAGACCCGACAAATTTTACCAGCTTGGCTTGTACAAGAACAAGAAGCGATTCCGAGCCCGTGCATCATACCGAAAACCTTTATCTAATGGAGAAAGCCGAGTTTTTAGTAAAAGTGGGTCTTGCCGAATCTTCAGATGAGATGGCAGAATTGGCTTCCAAGATTAGAGGAAGAGGTGACAAGTTACAAGAGAGATTCGACTGTCTGGTTAATTCTGGCTTAGATTGCCAGTCCGTGGTTAAGATGATAAAAATGGCACCAACAATACTGAATCTGTCTGTGGATGCCTTACAACGAAAGATAGATTACCTTACAACCGTATTGCATTATCCGCTCGAGTCCCTTGTTGACTTTCCCGTGTTTTTGTGCTATAAAATGGATAGAGTGAGACTTAGGTTCGAGATGGTGAGGTGGCTTACTGAGGAGAAAGGATTAGCACCAAAATACGGAGAGAAGTTTGCGTTGAGTAGCTTGCTCGCAAATTCAGAGAAACGGTTTGCCAAACAGTTTGTGGATGTAAACCCGGAGTGGAGCAGACATTATGAAGTGTTGAAGAAGTCAATTTTGGGTTCTGATGGGATTGCAAACTAGGGAGTTCATTTCATTCTTTTCTTTTCTTCATTTTTGAATTAAAAAAAGCTAGTTATAAATGTATTGGTGCAGTGATGAAAATTGGTGTATCATTGTTTTTGGATGTAGTATAAATATGGAATTTAATCTTTCCATATGAAACTAAATCAGCTGGTATTCTTGTTTAAATTGACCTTGTTACTGTTGATATTCATTTCCCATTCCTTCTATTTTTTAATTTTCTGAACATATGATACAAAATTAACTGCTAATTTTAATCAGCTATTGAGTTTTCAGTGCAGTGATTACTTATTTGAGCAATAAGTGTTCACTTGTGTGCTGCATTTTAAGTTTTAATGAATCTACTAGTGTAAGACCAAGAGGTCATGGGATCAATCCTCTATGGGTACAAAATAATAAATATTCTCAAAAGAAATGGGAGATGGTGGAAAATATCCACTTAAATCTAAAAAAACTAGTGTAAGACCAATTTGCCCCAAAATTGGGGTTACACAACCTTAGTTCCAATTGTACCTAGATCCGGGTTACCAGCAATCCAGTATACCAAATGCCAATAGCTTATTAGACTGCTAAGCGAAATTAATATCAACTTAGCACATAATAATACATGATTTGCAACCTTACCATGCAACATAATCTGCCCTGCCGGTGCCAAACTGCCAGAAAAAGAGTGACCAGTTAACAACACAGCATTGATTGATGGAGGTTTGTAATCAACTTCTTTCAGTTCCAATAATCCTGCTCTTTCGGTAAAATTACTGTGTACTGTAGTTAAATAGTTATAGCCTCTTAAGCACCTCAATGTTTGGTGTTTACTTGTTTTCTTAGATAAAGGACTTGTGATCTATTTTATGATCTCCCCAAGATCACAAGCCTTTGCTGAATTGCTGCTGCGAATTAGGATATTTGCTTGGGTTTTGTGGATTTGGCCGGGTTTAAACTTTAAAGGTGATTTTGGGGTTTCCAGTTTGATCAGTTAAACGACCAATTCTGTGCCCGTTTGTGGTGTTTGTATTTGTTATTATTTTGATGTAACTTTGAAACATTACAAATTGTGGTTCTGTTCTTAGGATTCTCAAATCTCAAATCATCTTTATACGTCTGATTTTATTTTTAAACTTTGTACTTCTACGTCTGTTATGCTAAGACGAATTAAGCATCAATGTCATCTCTAATTAGTTTCAATATTCTTATATATCAGATTAAACTGAGATGCAGATTTATTGCAAGTGCATTTTTATATTCTACCTTTTTGTTGTGTATTGTTGAAGGGAGAACTGAATCTAAGTTCAAAACAAATGCCAATCCACGTCCATATTAACTCGATGATTCCATCATTTGCTGATCATGAAAGTCAAAGCACTCTTCCAGTTTCATAGGTTAATTTGTCAGTTCCTGGGAAAAAGATGGAACTTACTCCTTCAGCTATCTGTACATGACAACACTCTTTGCTTTTCTAACAAAGCATGCAAAAAAAAGCATTTCACATATATGTCAGGGAGCTTATATGATCGACTCATAGCTTAGTACATATGAGTCGCAACAATCAATAGAAGCAACATGTGGTTTCCATGAAACATTTTCATCAATACATAGAACTTGCCCCAGCCATGCACAGTTCCTGATCTGAATCAATATTTGACAATACAATATTTGATGTATTGTCGATAATGTTGCTTTCAGATAGCTTGTGAACTTCAGCTGAACTTTACTATACGCACACACTTCCTACTTCCTAGCAGCTCATTACATTTTATCATGGAAACAAATTCTAGTTACACATATTTGCTTCATTAATTCTCTCATCAGAACCTCTCTAGGGGAGTATTATTTATTTATTTCTTCCTATGGACCGGACAAGATTAGAGAGAGGAGTAAATTGGTACACCAGGTAAAATGGCACCGGCATCAACGATAAAAATATTTCCTGTAACATACTCTGACGAGTCATGGATCAGGTACCGCACTAACGAGGTCAGTGCCGGATCCGATGTCCCACGAGATTTTAAAGGCACAATTTTGCTAGTAACAGTCTGGAACCATTTCTTTTCAACCAAGTTGGCTGTTATCTGAGACCTGAACACTCCTGGCGCAATAGCATTAACTCGAATCTTGTACTCCCCCAACTCCAGCGCCATGACCTGAACATATAGAAAGGACAAGTAAGAAGCTTACTTTTGATGAGCCGCTACACAGCACGCACAATGTACTCTTTTTTTTAATAAATCGAAACAGTATTTCTAATCATTTTAATGTGTTTGAGGCTGTTGTAGCAAAATCAACCAGATTTAGGCCCTGGTTCATTACATTCATTGATAACAATTGCAGTCTACTTAAGTCACTTTTTGTTTGATCTAACTGTAGTTTTTTCACAACTAACTTTTCAGCAAATGGACAATAATATGCATTCCGGGAAATATCGTGCAGCCCATAATTCAGAAAGAACAGATACGCCATGCTAACTATATTTTGGAATTCACCAGTACGGTGAAAAATCTTGAATACCATAATTCGACAGAACTCGAATTAATACTCTTGCAAAATTACCTTGACGCAACGATTTAAGCAATTGAGTAATACCTAGCGTCCACAAAAAAACTGTCCATGATGTCCATAGGTTACATTTCGGATGCATCTGTTGCATTTCGGGATGTATCTATTACACTCTGTACACGTTTACGGATGTATGGACGGTTTAAGTTTTTCAATGGACGCAAGATGTTTCTCTAAGGAATTCTATACCTTCCATTTTAACAATTACAAAAACCCTCAAACTCAAACTACCTTGGTAGATATATTCACGGCGCCTTTGGAGGCACTGTACGGGAGGCCGCCGGGCAAGTGACCCCGATCGACGCCGCCGGTGGACGAGATGTTGACAACCGAACCCTTGACATTACCGCGCCGCATAAGTACGCAGATGTGCTTTGTTACCAGCCACAGTCCCGTCAGGTTTGTCCTGACAACGCCGTTCCACTCATCCTCCGACCATTCCAGCACTGAACGCACCCCGCCTCTGATGCCGGCGTTGTTCACCAGGGCATCGATCCGGCCGAACGCACCCCAGGCCGTTTCGACCGCGGTCGCAATCTCGGACTCGCTCCCGCTCACATCCAGCGGCACGAGCACCGCGCGCGGGGTGTCATCGGCGCGGTTGATCTCGTCGCAGAGGGACCGGAGGTGGTCGGTCCGTCTGGCCGTGGCGATTACGGAGCAGCCCGCGCGGGCCAGGTCCAGGCAGACCTCCCGGCCGATGCCGGAGGAGGCCCCCGTCACCATCACCACCTTGCCCTCTAGATCGCTCCATGGAGGACACGGCAGCTGCGGAATGCGGTCCGGGTTTGGGTTTGGGTTTCGCTCTTCCGACATTTGTATCTTTTTTTTTAATAAAAATTATTTTCCGAGTATTTTTTTAATGATTAGATGGAGATGTTCAGATCAAAGGAGATTTCACATCCTCTAACATGGCACATGCCATTCGGCAAGTGGCCGTTGGATCTCTTGAGATCATGCTGGTCCGAATCTCGAGGTGATCCAACGGCCCATGTTCCGAATGGCACCGTGCCATATGTTAGAGGATAAGCACTCGAGTCCTTCGGCTTTGGTCCAGCAGTTTGCTTGCTGACGTTATTTGGTAATGGGTCGGATTAAAAACCCCCAAGGATCCGAAACCTATTTGGGCCAAGAATCACCCCTCATTATTCATTAAAAACCCACTCGTATTCTCGGCTAAACTCGCCGCACGGGCCTTCCAAAATTCCAATCGTCAAGCAACCAACTGCATTTCCATTTCCATTTCCATTTCCATTTCCTACTTCCTACTTCCATCCATTGCATTGAACCGCAATTCATTTCCTCCCCTTCGAAGGCACGGTGCCATGAAGCACATGGGCCACTGGATCGCTTCAAGATTCGTTCATTCCCGAATCTCGATACGATCCAACGGCCCATGCGCTTCACGACATATTACCTTACGGCAGACGATCTGAAACTTATTTCTTCTTTCTTTATATTCTATCCCTCCCTCCCTCGCTATTTCTATTTCTATTTCGCAGCGTCCTCCCTTTTCTTTTCTTTTCCCCAACTCAAAATCGTCCCGCGATTTCTCGACGCCAGGGTTTTGCCCGCGAAGCAGTTTCTGTTGCCTCTCTACCTCCTTGCGCCGGCTCGATTGCTCTGACGCCGGGGTCCAATTGGGTGCGGATCTGCGGCTTGCGAAAGGGAAAGTCGGCGCCTTTGGGGTGCGTTGATTGCTGCTGCTGCCGCTAGGTTTTTAGGAGGGAAGCGCGGGTCTGTGGGTGGAATTGGGGGCTTGATTCGGGTGTTCTGCGGAGAATTCGGGAATGGAGTATGACCCCTATGACAGCAGTGGTGAGTGCATTTGGTTTCAACTTGGTTGGTTGGTTTTGGGATTTTTTTGGGGGGTAGGGTTTCCCCTCTTTTTCCTTGTATTGTCCGTGATGACGGTAGAACCGAATAGATTGTTGGAAATTGGTGGGAATTCAGTTTCCTCTTTGTTTCAGTTTGTGCAATTGTGTAGATCAGTAATCTTGAAAGTTTTTACTCATTTGTGTATTATTTCTGTGGAAAAATTTCATAGATGTCCAAACTTTCTATCTTAACTGCACTACTGCTGCCTAAGCAGTTAAGTTAATTTCATAGATGCCTAAATCAAAGGTTTAGACTCATATCAACTTGTCCATCCTCTATCCATTCTCCGTGTAACTTGGCTGTTAGATAGCACATGAAGAAGTTATAGGGCACAAGTTGGACTCACGCCCTTAAATTTGGGCATTGGTGAAGATAACTTGACTGTTTAGGCAGTGGTAGAGATAAGATTAATAGTTTGGGCATCCATGAAAATTTTCCTATTTCTGTTGTACCAGTTGGTACCTTTTTGAAATTTTATTATGATTGAGGGTTTTTTTTGGCTACAGGGACTGACGATGATCTTCCGCCGGGCAATCAAGGGAGGACGGTAAGAGGGCCCCATCCGGCCGGTAACGGCAGGAACCCAGGCGCATACTCTTACCAGAGACAACAGAGCAACAATATGGAGAAAGAGATTCACCAGCTCGAGCGTGAGGCTTACACTTCAGTTTTGCGAGCGTTTAAAGCCCAAGCTGATGCCATCTCCTGGGTAAATTTTTTTGTTTCATTATTTACCTTCGATATTATTAAGATAGATTCTTGGATGGTGTCTTGTTTATTGTTTGGCATTGTTATATATTTTATTTTTCAGGAGAAGGAAAACCTTATAACCGATCTAAGGAGAGAATTGAGACTGTCCGATGATGAGCATAGAGAGCTTCTAACCATAGTTAATTCTGATGAGGTCACTCGTAGAATCAGGTACTGATAGTTTATATGGCTAAATTTGTGAGAAACAGGGATACCGATATCATAATGATACCATTATATTACTGCAGCCTGCAAAAAGAAAAATACGCATACTGAATACTGAGTAATGAGTTCTATATTATATTTGGGAATATATGTTAATACATTTGCTTCTGAACAGTATTATGGCCTGTTTAGAAGTGGAATTTTTTCTTCTTTCTTCTGTTTTCTCTGCTATTTCAACCTACATATAATCTTTTGTTGACAATTGCTGCCGCTTTATAAATAGATGTAACATGAGGTTAGGCTATAGATTCCTTTGGCTGAGGTATTAGGAATAGATGTCCTCTATGCAATGACGGCAATTTAAAGTAAATAGTAAGGAACTATAATGATGGTATGGGATTATCAATGTTATTGAGATTAGCAAGCCTGTCCTAGGTGAATTATGTTGGAATTGGAGATATTGCCACGTAAAGATTTCCGGAAGGTGAATAGCTTTAAATGGAGACGGGTGGAAACAATTCTAGTAAAGGGATTAGGAGGGAAATCTACTTATTGGTTGTAGAAGTGATATTGAGAGCGTTCATTGTCAACAATATAGGTTATTGTTTGAAATTGTTTTCTGTTTGGTTATGCCGATCCTTGACTGTGGAGCAAAAAATTAACTTGTCACTTCCAAGTATCATGATGAATGAACCAGTCTACAAGAGTATTTTTCATAAGGGGGAGGGTAAATTATGGGGCTGAGTTAATCTCAATAAAAACAAAACTAACATCTTAATTTCATATTGTTGTACAAGTACACAGATCTTCATAAGATGGTAATGATTTATGTCTGTTCAACTAGAATCATCCTTTTTCGTGAACTCAGATCAGATTGCTTCTGTTATCATGTCAACTGATATTTTAGGGTCCGGTGGCCATTTAACTATATTAACTAAATATGATACTGGTTTATCTAATAAAATAGTTGAGCAGCTAAGAATTGTTCTTCTTGGTTGACTAGGGAGTGGAGACAAAATGGTGGGGCCCAGTCTATCATGCATCCACAGAGCAGTCGGGGTACAGATCCAGGTGGTCCTACCTTGTCAGGATCTAGAAAGAGGCATCTCTCCCCCGTTGCTATTCCAGGAGTACCTTCCAATCAGCCTGGCTCAAACTGGGGCCCTTTATCTGCTGGATCCAAGCCCAAGAAATCTAGGATGGTAAATTGCTGCTGTTGACCTATTGTATTACTTGCATACAGGATATTTCATGTTTATTCCTCGTCTTCCTTCTGGACAATTCTCCCATGTCTCTGCAAAATTTTAAGCCATATCCCGACAAAATGAGTATCATGTCTTTGCCTAATTTCAAAAACATAAAGTATATCCCAACAAAATGAGTATCACGTCTTTGCCTAATTTCAAAACATAAAGTATATCTCTAGAAAGGAAATATTACGTTAATAATATCTGCTGTATGCCTCCTTGTCCATTAGACATTACTTTTAGAAGTTGCATAAGTCCATATCTTCTTAACAAATTATGAGAGGGAACATGTTATGGAATGGGGAGGTGTATGGGACATTTTGTATTGCAGAGGTGAATAGATATGTTCTAATTCATGTTTTTTGACAGCTTAGTATAATTAGATTACTATACAGGCAAAAGTGAAATTAGTGTTTGTCATAATGTGGTCTTACTGGTGCATTGATGTAGATTGCTCCTGCGGGTCCCAGTATTAGATGCCCACCTCCTGGCAATCGTGGCCCACTAGCAGGAATTGAGAACCCCGCATCACTAATTGGAAGAAAAATTCTGACAAGGTGGCCTGAAGATAATACTTTCTATGAGGCCATCATAAAGGAATACGACCCCCTCAAGGTTTATTTTCAATAATAATGATATGTATGTTCTTTATGCTCTTGGTTAAGTCTGACAAGCTGTTCTGTTCAGGGTACGCATGCTCTTGTATATGATATCGGCACAACAAGTGAGACCTGGGAATGGATCGATCTTAAAGAGGTTAAGATCCCACTTACATAAAAAGCGAATTATTAGTTATGTGTTTATTGATTGTTCACTCATCTGTGCAACTTTTTTATTTTTCTGAATTGAAGATTGCACCTGATGATATTAGATGGGAAGGTGAGGATCTTGGGGGTGCTCATGCTTCAGGTACAACACGGATAAGAGGTACTCCAGGATTACAGAGCAGATCAAAGAAAGAAGAAAATGTTGGGCCCAGACAAAATGGTTTCCCCAAGAAAAATTCTGACGAGATTCATGTTCCTAGTACTGAGAACATCATTAAGGAGGTATGTATTGTTACTTATTTCCACAATATGCAACTTAGTGTCTACTTTTTGCGTATTAATAGCTGCAGATCATTGGAAGCTGAAGGTTTCTCACAATCTTCTATAAACCCTCAAAATCTTTTTTTTTTTTGGTTGCCGGTGTGTTTCTTACGTATGCATGCGTACAGAGAGAAATTAGGAAAAAAATATCATGATCTGACTTGTGCCATGATAAGAATTTGTGGATATTGTAGATTATGTGGAAATATGTGGATAGATGGAAGAAATTGTAATTAACATGCACTTAAAAATGATATTAGAGAACCGTGCTATTCAAGTTTTTCAGGATAGTGCTATTCTATTTTAACATTATTAAACATGAACTAATATAATACAATTGCAATGTTTCTGGAGCAACTGTTTTATTTCTCATGCTTCCAATACAACATCTTGGATGTACTTATAGAAAAAAAGGTAACATAAGTAATTAAATGCCTAACTGCAGGTGCAGAAGGTTTTAGACAATCCAAATATACATGAGATCGAAAAGGCGAAGAAGCTTCTGCAGGTAATCTCCCTCTTTCCGTCTTTTGATTTAGTTATGTATTCGTCAAGTTAAATAAGTAAATGAGTAATACTGTATCTGTGTTTTCATTGGAAAATTTGTAGGATCACGAACAATCCTTGCTCCATGCTATAGCAAGGCTTACAGAGGCATCTGATTATGAAGGTAATACAGTCTTTTTCCTTTGCACTTCTCCCTGATGAAGCTCTGAATATAATCAATCCTACAATCAATTTCTGAAAATAAAATATCATTGCGAGAAGTGTGGAGACTTGGGATCAACAGAATCGATCATTTTTATTCTCTATAAAATTTAACATCCCAGAGACTCATGTATAAAAGATATAACAAGATATTCATTGCTTCACGTGTGATTGATACCTTGTTTCTCAAACCAAACAGAAGGAAACGAAGTACATGAAATCTCCAACGGAAATCACCATGTGGCTATAAACGGAAGATCCTACAATTGAAGTCCTAAGTTACTGCAATGCGCTTACCATACATGCGAATAGAGGGTTTGATGAAGAAAAGTGGTGGCGTGCACTTTATATTGAAAAACTTGTAGTTTCTGGGAGCATGATCCAAGATAGATTAAGTTGGTCGAAGGTGTTGTGGACCGACTGCCGGTGGTCTGGATGACTGAATAAAACGCTGTTGTAGGGTTAGTTTAGTGATTAATTGTTGGGTTCTGTTTATGTATGATCCTTGGAACTTTCCGATTTAGAAAGCTGGTTATTGGTTCTGATAATTCATACTATCTTCTTCTTTGTTTATAGTTCGTTTTGTTACATGCAAATGTCTTTTTAAATCGGCTGCCTGATAGATACATAGCAACTTTCTGGACTAAAATCTAAAACGTAAACTCTGCCAAGTCTTTAGAGCATGCAAAGTTGCCCCAATAGAATTTTTACTGCATTTTCAATAATAAAAAAAAATCTTACGAGTATTGAACCGTAAAAAGGCTTGGCTGATTAGCCAGAGAAGTTCGATATGCCATAAGACTTCTTGTTACAATCGAAGCAAACGATAAACAATACAATGATGGTAGAGAGTATTTAGTTTCGGTGATTTGGTCGGTGGTACCGGTACTGGTACAATATATGCCGCGGAAGCATCGAGTTCGTGAGTTGCCATATAGACCATAGGAATCTTGCCCAAATATAGTTTCTCTGTGGCACCATAAATTTGGAGTGCATATCCTCCGGAATGGTCAGTTATTATAAACTGTGGAGTGGTCAGATACATTTAGAGTTTGGAGTGCATATCTCCGGAATGGTCAGTTATTATAAACTGTGGAGTGGTCAGATACACTTAGAATTAAAATACGGGGCCTTGATTCCGCGCCGATGACATTTATAGGTTTTTTTTTTTTTTGTCTCTGGGCAGTACTTCACCGTTTGAGGTATTCGAGGGGATGTGGATTCATAAATTTGGGGAAAACGATCCGTCCGGCCATGTTATTGTCCATCCGCTTCATTCTAGGCCCGTGGGCCGTGGCGCCCGTCTGTCTAGAAGGTTATGAATCATGATAGGACCGAACCAAAATAAAAAATCGATATAATAGATCGCTAGAAAAGTCAGAAAGCGGGGATAGCTCAGTTGGGAGAGCGTCAGACTGAAGATCTGAAGGTCGCGTGTTCGATCCACGCTCACCGCAATTTTTTTTTCCTTTTCCAAAATTAGCTTCCTCTGTACGATTGCCGTCTTACACGCGGTTCAAAAGATATACATCACTGACAGGTGGGTCCCATATTTCACCTTTTCCCCAATTAACTTCCTCTGTAAGATTGCCGTCTTCTCAAATCAATCTATTTATTACTCGACCGTCTGCCTTACACGCGGTTCACAATACATGAATCACTTACAGGTGGGGTCCCCTATCGCCTCAAGAGGTCCGCGCCGATCCTAATTCCATCAAACTCGCGGGTAAATCAAGCTATAAAAGGAAATTGATGCCTAAATTTTCGATCAATTTACCCTTTCCAATTTAAGCCAGAAATAAAAACCTTTCGAATTCCCTCTTTCGTCTCCCTGGGGTTAGGGTTTCTCAGTTTCCATAATCGAATTTCAATCCAAGGTTTTGGTTGATTCGTAGTGGCTTCAATCCATGGATGCCTCCCGCGAAAGCCCGACGAGCAGCCAGCACGACCTCTCGGAGAGACGCATCCTCCGAACTCGGTATCTCGCCGTGAAGAATCAAATCTGTGGTACGAGTTCGATACTCCGTGTTCGCCGTTTTGACTTGATCAGACCTGTTTGTTTATTTCTTTGTTGTGTAATATAATATAACAGTACTTACTCTGTGTTTGATTTTGTTATGTTTTGTGTGCTTGTGTGCCAGGTGATGAGCAGGATATCGGAAGTGTCGACTCCAACAAGTTCCGTTCGATTATTGGGCAAGTCGAGAACCTCCATAAGCATGGTATATTAGTATGTATGTGGTTATAGTTGAGTTTGTTTCTTAAGTTGGTTAAGTAGTGTGTATGTTGTTTGTCCTGTTTCATCATTTGGCTGCTTTGGTTGTAGAAGGGGTTTGTTATTGTTTTGTAAATGTAACTATGATCTCTGTTAGGGAAAAAAAAAAATCCTATATTGGTATTTTTATTTATTATCTTACACAGTTGCACTTTAAATGTCTGTAAATGTACTTCTACTTAATTATACTCTGATACAAAATGAAACTAACTAAATAATATGAATTTTGTGAGAAATCACTCGCGATGCACAAAAAAAAAAGGAAAGAAAGAAAGAAAGAAAGAAAAAGAATGGAGGAAAATCAGCAGATCTTTCTTAAAATCAGTATGTTTTTACATTGGGTAGAACATTGTCTGTTATTTTATTTTAATAAACACCACAGTGTCCGTCTGTCCGAGGATCCCATTTCACTTCAATTTAAAAAAGGGATGGTTTGTTTCCTTGTATTATAAAAGTTGGTCTTCTTCTTGATTGTCATTTTTGTTAAGTAAAAGTTTAATAAACAGGCTATCTCTGTCCCATTTTCAATTGTGAAAGTGAGTAAATAAGTGCAATTTATGCAAATTTGAATTGGAATATTTTTGAAATCAGATTTTCCGGAATGTGAGAGTTATCTGATTTCCAACGTTCTATGCAGTTCATAGGCCGAGAGAACAGGTATCAGATGCTGAGACTCTGCTTGACATTGCTACATCTTTAGCCGCTGCTGCCAGGTCTCAAAGAAACGGGCCAACCCCATCAGACTTTGTAGATGCAATTATTAGAAATTTTGGTGTGCCCGGTAGCAATTGCAACGACACCAACTATTTAAGCAAAAGTTCATGGGAAAAAATTGGGATGTCAGCATCTCATATATTCCTGACGGGACATGGATACTGCACCATGTAAATATCTCTTCACCCTTTTATATTTATTCTAATTTCTAAATGTATGCTATGTTTAACCATAATTCGTGTGTTGGTTGTAGGAATGGGCCGATGAATGCTGAGGTTAAGCCACTAAGATCTGTGGTACGCAGGAAACGAACGAGACCAACTCAAAGTTCTCGACCTGAGGATGTAAGTGGAATCCTTGAACTATTAACTTCTGTGCGTTTGTAGTGTGGTTAGTCACTTTGTTTACAGTTTTAAGGATTTTTAAACAAATAGGCACACACATCTGGTCTCAAACCATTAATTGCAGTTATAGGCAGATGCATCAGTTAGAGGTTGCAATTTATTTGATATATGGGAAGGCAAAAATATAACTTATGAAGTTATGATGTTGAGAAATTTTATATAATTGATCTAATAGTTAATATCTTTGTTAGGTTGGGGAGAAAGAAGGTGATCCTGCAAAAAAGACTGATACAGACAGAAACATTTTGACAATGTTCACAATCTTGAGAAAGATAAAACAAGCAAAATTAGAGTATTTAGTGTTGAACCGAAAATCTTTTGCTCAAACTGTGGAGAATATATTTGCGCTTTCTTTTTTGGTGAAGGATGGCCGTGTACAGATTACAGTGGATAAGAATGGGCATCATCTTGTCTGTATGCAGCTTTGTTTGTTTATTATCTGCTTACAACGTTTTGAACTTTTACTTATGAGACTAAAAAATAAACTCTTTCATGTTATATTAATTTATGCAGCCCCAAGAAATGCACCAGCAGCCACCTCTATAACATCTGGAGAAGTGTCTTATAATCATTTTGTATTCCGTTTTGATATGAAGGACTGGAAGGTAATTGACATTTTATACTTTATTTTTGTTCTTTTTTTTAATTCAAACGCTGACTCTTGTTTCCACTGTTTGAAGAAAAAAAATGAAACTTTGATGTTTGTCTGTTTTAGAAATTTTTTTAGTTATGACAGAATTGTTTTTCAATCTATTGTCACTGGATTATCTGGTTGAGTTGAGTTAGAACTTTTAGTTACCAAAGTATAATTCAGCCAGAACTTTTTAGCTGAGATATCCAACCTGGAAGAAGTTAATCGAAATGGTTGTCTGTGTTTAGAAAGTTCCTATTTCTCATGCCAGAAAAACTCTGAGCATATATTAATATTTGATCGATAAATGCATTGAATTATAAGATGGCCAGTCAGGATGATTGGTCAGATGCTGTTTGAGTATTTTAGGTAATCTGATGGAGTGAAATTTGGTTGGTAGGGTCAATTGAACCATTTTTACCCTGTTAAGTAATAATTCTCTTTTCTTTGCAATATGTAGGTGATGAGGGAATTGGTGCCAGCAGGAGAAGAGTTGATGCCTCATAGATCTAATTTGGTGTATGCCTCGTTAGCATCCAATGGTAGCCAAGTCAATTCTGGATCTTTCAATTTGGAAAAAAATGCCACACAAGAATCCAATGTTGACCAAGCCAACTCCGGGTGTTGTAGTTCACTAAAATATGCCACGCTGGTATGCGATAACAATCAGGTCGTTGCCGGGTCTTGTGAACCCATTCCAACATCAACACCAATAAAGACTCTGACACGCAATAGGGGTCTGGTAACGAGTGAAGACTCAGCCACGACTAATTCTGCAAACAAAAGTTCTTTGGATGAGGAAGTATGGTTGCGCAGGAGGAAGAAGCCCATGCCGCCTAAATGATAGCTCTGCTTAGCCGGCGCATATAGCAATTTAGCAGTTGCAAACAATGCAACAACATAGTATGTTTAAAGATCCATAGGTATAGGAGGAATAGTATTAATGTGAAAGTATTAGATCATTAGCATAGTTTAAAATTAAAGTATGGTAATCAGTCATGCTTTATCTCTTTTTGTTGCTGTCGCTTTCTAGGTAAAGAAAGCAATTTTGTTGTTAATCCTTATACTAGTTTCGATGGTAGATAGGATATCTTACTATAAAAAGCATATTGGAAAAAATGACATGAAATGACTATTCACCCACATGAGCCGTTGATCATTTTCTTAGATAGATCAGAACCATTGATTTACTTTAATGTCCGTTGACGTTAATGTCTCAGCTCATTAATATTTAAGGCCCATATCAATTTTCTCAGGCTCATTACATATTCTCTTAAAAAATTATTACAAAAAATAATAATTTCAACTCAAAGCATGGCGTGAGCTCTTTACTGGTTGAAGTAAAATGTATTTTGCAATTTTGTCATCTTGTTCTGTTGACGTTTCTGTGTTATTTTGTATGAGTATCAGTTGAGGGAGGCATGTAGCAATTATATGAAGACAAGCAACTCCTATAAAAACTAACTATACAAGGACCCAGTTTATATTGGGCTTTATGGGCTTTGTGGGATTTATGGGCTTTGTGGATTTATGGATTTTATGGGCTTAATGGGCCTTATTGGTATTATACTGCCTCAAAATTCTCAAACAGAGATAACTAATACGTGGGTTGATGAAAAATCATCCATGTATTCACAGTAGTATTTTTTTTTTTTTTAGAAAAAAGTGGAATGCTCCACCAGTTTTATTGAAACTGAATTGAGAATTACATCTTAATTGTCTCGAATCTAGATCTAGTACTAAACATCTAGTACTGAATCAGAAACAAAACAAAGTACTTATACAAAAAGAACAAAACAACAATAAACTAACCAACAGCATAACTACCAACAAAGCATATCTACCATCAAGCTAGTTTATCTAGACCACAACAGTGTAAATTTCAACAATTACCCTTTACTAAAACTAGATTAAGTAGCAACGCAAACTCAAAATATTATAGGAACTACTCAACAAAAGTTCCATCTGACGAAGACAAATCTGTAGAAACTCTTCTTGCTCAGTTCCTTTTCCAAGTGTATGAAAGATTCCGTCCACACCCAGTTGAAGGTCCTGCCCATTGTCTTGCATATCCCCGACCAGCACTTGGCCTGATGTGTCCTCTGTTGCCTCCTCTACCTCCAACATTTCCTGCAATGGTAAGTCCAATACATCTTGTGGTAGTACAAGAGACAATTTTAAAAGACTTGCTTCTACTTTATTCTTACACCAAAAAGTTGCTAAATTGATGATGTGCATTCCAATTGTCTTAAACTTTCTAATTTTCCCATTGTTGAAACAAATTCTATTTCTTTCTAACCATAGTACCCATAATACTGCACCTCTAACAATTTCTATAATATGTCTATCCCGTAAGGGAACTTTATCATTCAATGACCATAAATCTTCTATAATATGACCTTCAAAATGAAAATTATTATAGTGAGTAATCTATTGCCAAAATATGTTAATAAAATGACAATTAACAAATAAGTGCTCTTTTGATTCTACCTCATTACAAAAAACACACTTTGTACATATATTCAAACCTCTTCTAGCTAAATGTTCCTTAGACTGAACTCTATTCTTTTTTACCAACCAAAGAAATATTTTAACCTTAAGGGGTAATTTGGATTGCCATATAGACTCAAAATCCTTATTTGTTACACCTCCAAATTCTAACCATGAGTATAAAGAATGAACAGAGAATACCTTGTTAGGGGACCACCTCCAAAGGAGGATATCATTTTCTAAAGGACTTAATTGAACATTATCCAAATCTTCTTTTAATTTTGTCCATTCTTGTGAATAAATGCCCACTAATCTTTTCCTAAAGGTTAATAAAACCTTATTACTAGATAAAACTTGAGTAACTGTTAGATCCTCATTATAGACAACAGAAAATAAATGAGGATAAACTAGTTTCAAAGATTTTTTATGCATCCAAATATCCTTCCAGAAAAGGACAGAATTACCATTCTTAACTATCCATGACACACTAATGTCAACAATATTTTTTGTGTCTAAAACCCCCCTCCAAAATGAGACATATTTGTCCTACATTTAACTTTTTTATATTTATGAACTATAATATTTTTCCACATCTCTTTAACATGAGGATCTCTACTCCTAGTGAGCCATTTAGCAAGCAGGGCTTGATTCATTATATCTAAATCAATTAATCCAAATCCTCTTTGATTTTTACTTTTACAAATTGTACTCCGAGCAACTAAAACAATTTTTTTCCTTACAGAATTGCCTCCATACCATAGGAATCTTCTTTTTAATTTATCTATTCGTTGTCTAACTAATGTTAGAATTTTATAAAAAGCTAACCAATATAAGAGAATTGAAGAGATTACAACATTTAATAAAATGACCTTACCACCAAGGGATAGCAATTTATTCTTCTAGCCTTGATATTTATTTTCAATTTTTTCAATAAGAAAATTCCAGTCATTCACTGAAAGATTTTTATAATATAAAGGCACCCCTAAATAAATAATTGGCGAGTTACGTAATCTACAACCTATTTGATGTGCTAAGTTCTGACCTAAATCATCTAAAATATTTAAATGGATTAGTTCACAAGTTAATCTTCATTCCCGATAAATTTTCAAAACCTACAAGGATCCACTGCAGAATTGTTATATCCTCTGCCGATGCTTCTAGAAAAAGCAAAGTATCATCAGAAAATTATAGGTTTAGAATAGTAAAACAAACACTTTTAAAAGATAATAATCCCGAGCGACCTATGGCCGCGTGCCTGACAGTTCGTTCAGCAAGTCACTGTCCACCAGCCACGTACACACCCTCCCCTGTAATATATCCAGTATTACCTCTGACTCTGTATGTATGTATGTGGCTCATTTGTGCATGCTTCCTCAACACCTGTACTCAACACGCGTCCCCTCACGTGGCGCATGTACACGCCCCCGACCTTCTTATTTAAAGGCGTTAGCCTCTGTTTGTCATCTCATCGAATTTGGCATACTTGCTTTATTTGCAATCTGAGATATCATACTATACACAGCTGAATTGTGATATTTTGGGAAAGGAAGTGTAAGTGAAGTGCTAGAGTAAAGATGCAGGCAGCCAAGGAGAAGGCCGCTAATGTCGGTGCCTCTGCCAAAGCTGGCATGGAGAAAACCAAGGCCACCGTTGATGAGAAGGTCTTATATTTTGTGTTCTTATTTATTAATTTGCATGATCCTTGTTTATATATTTTGTTACCACCACAAAGGAAAAGGGGAGTATTGCTTTTTTCTTTTTTTTTTTTTTTTTCGTTTTCCTCAAAATGACTAGCATATTTTAATACTCTTATGAGAGAGTAGATCGATCACGAAAGGGAAAAAAAAATACAAAATGGAAAATGATATTTTGTTCTAAATAAATGGAAACAATTAATTAATGGTGCATATCCGAGCTTAAATGAAAAATAATTTATATTTCAAATTAAATAAATTTCAATCAAGCAAATTCTTAGATTGTGCAAGAGTACATGCATGAAATTGCTTATTTTGATCTCCAAAAATTGTGTGCACGGCTATAAAAATCTCTTAATTCTTGGATGAGAGATATATACATCATTAGTTGACACATGTTGCAATTTGTGTTGTTAGATGGAAAAGATGAAGACGAGGGACCCGATGCAGAAGGCCGCCGCGGAGCAGCGCAAGGAGGAAAGGATAATGGGTGCAGAAGCCCAGAAGCAGGCCGAGAAGCAAGAGAATGCGGCTGAGCGGGGCTATGCAGCCACCACCGGTACCACTGGCACGGGCCTGCCCGGCACGGGTCTGCACACTCCCGGCACTGGCACCGGCCATACCACTGGCACCACGGGTCTGCACACCACCGGCATCGGCACCGGTCGCCGCACCACCGGCACCAGTCGCCGCACCACCGGCACCACCGGTGGATTTGGGAGCAGTGTCTAATTAAGTAGTCTTAGTTTATAGTGTTGTCTTTGTTTTTTTTTGCTTGTAAGTTTCATATATTCTTTGCTGTATGTTGTTGCGCCTTTTGGCCCTTGTAGTTTGTGGGCATAAATATGTGCTTTTTTTTAATATCAGTGCTGTATGTGTATCTTTGGTGTTGTTCTGATCACTGTTTGCTGTAGTTTGGTCGTGTTCTTGTGTGAATAAGGTGTTTTAGTTCAAACTTTGTTCTCTCTCTTTTTTCAATTTTAAGTACATGTTGAAATTATCTTTTTGTCATGCCAAAGTGTAACAATTCTAGTGAAACATGCGTGTACACTAAAACATTGCTAATTAAAGAGTAAAGAAAAGCATTGCCAAAGATGAATTGCAAAATCGTTGTAACATTTTTTACATTTGTGGACCCATTGATCTGAAAGGGACTAGTGGAAACCTTACCAGTGGTTCTGAACTTAAAATTTAGCATCATGCATGGACACAATATCATATGATCAATGTTTATTACCGTAAGTAAGAATCATCTTTAATTTGATGCTTTGTGTTGAAGTGATTATAACAGCCAGGACTTCTAGTTAGCCTTCACTAATCCAAATTGGTCCTCTGAATACCACCAGCTCTTGGAAAAAATCCTCGAACTTTCGATCTTAATTGTAATATCTAAGCAGTTCGATCTTAATTGTAATATCTAAGCAGTTCGATCTTAATTGTAATATCTAAATTTTATAGATGCTCAAATCAAAGTACTTGCACCATTTAGACTTATATGCCCTCCCTTTATTTATTTTCTGTGTAACTTGACTTAGCTGTTAGATAATATATAAAGAAGTTATACCTGCCCGCCCTTTATTTATTGTCTATGTAACTTGACTTAGCTGTTAGATAACATATAAAAAAATTATACCTGCCTGCCTTTTAGTCTGTGTAACTTGATTTAGTTGTTAGATGACATATAAAGAAGTTATAGGACGCAAGTTAAACTTACACCTTTAAATTTGAACATCAGTAAAAATAATTTGACTATTGATATAGATAAGATCAATAGTTTGGACATCCGTAAAAATCTTTCATTATTCTTCAACTTTAGATCCTTAAAATTTCCGTAGAGAGACTTTTCAAACATGAAGGGGAAACAAGGAGTGAATTATTGAATTAACTTTTGGTGGTTCCTGTGTTTCATTTTCATGAAGATTTGGTTTTTGCTTATTTTCAGGGGACTTCAGGCCTGCAACCAAAACACAACAGCCCATGTAACCAATCTGACAACGAGCCCATCTGCTTGTTGCCCTTTCTTGAGAAAGCCTTTTCCAAGTTTTCACTTGGGGCTACATTAAGGCCCAGATTGATCATTGCAAATTGCAAAAAAAAAAAATACTGGCAGGACAGCAGAATGTTTGCCTGGACAATCTTTTTAGAGAAACATCTTGCGTCCACTAAGAATGCATACATATATATGTCCATATACACACTCAGAATGTAGCAAATACATTTGATATTGTAACAAATAGATCTGATTTTGTAACTTATAGTTGCTATGGATAAATATTCTATCCACGCTAGGTATTACTCATCTTTTTATTGTTTCACTTTCACACTAGTGAGAAAAGGAGTTCAGTAAACCGTCCAGAAACAATAAATTCACCAAATCTTTCCAACGTTCTCAATCTTAAGGGCGCTTAAGTGTGGTTGCTTTGAAGCTTTTGTTCAATTAAAATAGAGGAATTTGGAACTGAATGATCTCATTATACGTGAAGATATATATGATATATATGTTGTGGTTATTTATTATCAAATCACTTTGTCAGAATTGAAAAAGAAAAAAAAAAAAAACACACACACACACACACACACAGAGTTCAATTATTTCATATTTGGGTTACTAAATTATTGTGTACTAGAGCTGTGAATCGGGGCTTCGCCCCCGAAACATAATATTACATAAATTAATAGATATTGAAATTAAATATACATTTTTCATGAATATATATTACTAAATGAATATTGAACTAAATATTATGTCTATACAATATATTTTTAGCTACAACTTAATTTATATAAAAGAATACAACGAGTTGCAAATATTTTGAGTCTTAAAATATTGTTCTTTAGGTACATCATTTTCTTTAATGGAAACAAAAATTGAATTGAACCATTTGATTAAGATTAAGAAGAGAGCGAAACAAAATCAAGGGTTGAGAGTAATGATGATGTGGCATAGCTAAAAAGCTTGGAAGCTCAACCTCTTTCTAGAGTATGAATTATTATCATTACTAATCTTAATTACAGCATTTAGGGAATATTATATATAGTTCGACAACGTATACGTACGTCTGCAGTAACTAGAAGAACTAGTTCCAATTTAAAAGAAGATACTAACTCTTTCATTAAAAAATATGACAATACATTAATACTCTTAATTCGATTCTGGGGAAAAAAATATTAAAACCAGGATGGTTAATTTTCTTCAAAATGCACAAAGTCAGATACCCTAGAGTTTGGACACATTCCGGTTTGGTATCATTTTTCAGTAATTAATAATTTATTAAGCACCAATATTTTGGATGTTATATCTTTCAAAAAAATATATATTTATTGTCAATAAGTAAAAAAAAGTTTATTTGTAAGGTCAAATGAAGTATCCAATCTTTTAGGGCACACTACCAAACTATATCAATAAAAATATGGTCACTTTATCTTGCAAAGATATACTCGATTTCAACAAGATATACAAACTTTCAATAACTCACATGAACTAGTTAGTTGAAGCATACACAATAATAATTATTGCAAGGATATAATCTATCCATATCAAACTCATATTATATATATATAAATTGCCCCCAATAATTCCCTCACACAATATAATTATTTTTCTTGTAATTAATCCTCACTAGTAAGCACCATGAGGATCAAGCAAGAGTACTACAAGAGCGAGGCTCAGAAGCCCCCTGAGGACCAGGAATCAAGCAAGGTCTGCCATTGCAACACCCTGGTGCTGATCGTCGACAAGACGCATCACACGGTGTACCGCGACCACTTCAATCACTGCCCGTCGAAGTCGAGCGGAGTCAATCTGGTGGCGCCGGGGGAGCTCAGAGGGAGTACCAATTGGCAAGTGATCACAGATGATCAGGGACCCCCTCAAGAATCAAAGGAATAGGAGCCATGCACGGCTTAATATTGCCGGCCAAGGAATTTTATGTACCGGCTCTAGCTCTAGTGCTGCCTATTATATTATGTCCTTTGATATATATATTTGAATGTTATAAATAATAAATTGTATATGAATTAATATTACTAAAAGATGCCAATAATATACTAGATCTAGTGCACTAGTGCCGCTTATATATATATATATATATATATATATATGCATGTTATCAATTTCGTATAATGCATGCAATTATATAATGAATAATATCTTAATTTGTAACATGCATGCTTTGATTGATAAATGATATGTTTGGCTAATAAGTATATTATTTGTGGAGATTTCAATTATCTTTCTTTTCATACTTCATTTTTTATATTAACTGGTATTTCCACAATAATGTTACTTTTTATTTGTTTATCAATATATATCATCTAGCCGTGCGACACTGTTAGTTCTCAAGAACAAACTAAAAATATTTATCATCCTGCGAATTTAATCTTTTAATTTATGGACAGATTGCACTTTTTAGCACTTGATAAATAACTTCACATGTTGTAAGAGGAGGGATCCAATAACCATAGACATTGGTATCCCTCAATCAACCCAAACAATTCCTTGCTAACCCTACCCTGGAATGTCAAACGATTTTATCATTAATACAATAATACGTAATTTGACAAATGTATATTATTAGATGTATTCTAAATAATCTCAATATATAGCATATACATAAAAAAATGATGAAAATTTAATATTATATCGATGGTCATCGAGAGAGAAGAAAAAATTATAAAATTTGAACTGTTGAATTTTGGTAATGTTTCATGCACATATAAATAAAATTGAAATTATATAATTTTTTTGTATACACATGAAACATGATATATATACAACCTATCACATCAATTAGTTTTGTTATTTAAATATTTAAAATGTAGCTATTTGAGATTTAATTATATGGTCACTGATCGATCAACAAAAATATGATTATTTGATCCTTCCTCATTTTGTAATCCTGAAGCTTATTTATAAGTTCACTCACATTAGGTGTATACATATATTTTAGCTGTTAAGCAAACATTCATTTTTTATCCCATAATCTCTTTTTTATATTAAACATCCTTCTTTAGTTGTACCTAAATGATATATTGCACCATCCATTTTAGAAAAATGAACGGTTCATACTTCTTTAGCAAAATCCCCTAAGCCACCGTTCAATCTATAGCAAACTCCACCTATATGTAATATGTAATATGCGCATCATAAAAGTTGTCCAATAAAAAATAATAGAAAAAATTTCAAATAATACTGAAAAGCTGTTGCGACCAAAAGGATTTTGAAAGCAAATCTATAAACTAGAAAGATGGTGGGTTTCAAACCTTCTAAGTCATGCCACATCATCAATCTTTCTGGCCATTGGATTCATTGTTAACTATCAATCTAATGGCTAAATTTATTTTACTTTCTTCACTAAAATTCCAAAAGGCATAGTGACATTAAGTGCTAAATAATTTGTGATCTCTTGTAGAAAACTTCCATGTAATTATGTGTTACAAGTTTTCTTTTTTACTTTCTAGCACCAAATAAAAAAATTCCACATTAATTATTATAATTAATTTATAAGCATATTTTTTGTACCGTAAGGATTTCAAATAGTTGTCACTTATATATATTTTGATTATTTTCTTATCAACTTGAGTAGTTACACAAATAATAGCTATAAAATTAATTAATCCCATCACATATAATACAAGTTCACAACATCACATTGTTCCATATATCGCTTTTCTATTTTAAAGATTTATTGAGTGTATATGTTTGCCAAAAAAATTGTAGGACCATAATACAAATATTTAATTGTCTATGAAAATAAACAATTTATTTTTTTAAACAATATTCAGAAATTCAAATATTTATTTTCATATATTACTACTTGTCGGGCAAATCCCGGAATTCCAGCCCTAGTTAATTTAACGAATGTAACTTACTGTGTCTTGTTTATTAAATTAATTACCATATTAATTAGTGCGATGCCTGTAACATATCTTTGGAATTCATATTCATGTAAGTAAAATGCTCAGATTAATATTTATTACCCCTACTCAGCTGATCGAATTAAGACCTTGCTTACAAAAATAGGGTTTGTAGCATATATTTTTTGAGAAGGGATGACGACTATTTATATTGACAATTATGACGCAACAACTCTCAAATAAGTTCATAGAAAATCTTAAAAATAGAATATATTTTATAAACATGTTTATAAATTCATAGATGGATTGTGTTTCAAATTTTATTCAATTTGAGTGTCATTTGATGCTTCATCAAGAAATCTCAAAAATTGTATGATAGCTACAGCTGTATGAATTTAATAATTCTTGATGGATTATCAAAAGACACTCAAATTAATAAAATTTAAAATGCAATCGAGTATATAAATATGTTTATAAAGATCCTCCATTTAAATTTTTTTTTTATGAACTTATTTTAGAACGGTTGTCATTATTGTTAAAATAAATATTTAAATACTTATGATGTCATCTCTTCTCATATTTTTTTCCCAAAAAAGTATGTAAAACTAAAACGAATATAAAGATAATAAAAGCATCCACAATTAATTAGGAGTTACTATATATATATACACACAGTTGTGCTGCCCCAAAAACTAATCATTACGGATGATGAACCCAAGATATGCTCGAGATATACTGGAGTGGGCATTCATTGTTGCAACCAAATATTCTCAGGAGGATGACAAGTCAAAACCCATAAATTTATACACTATGCAATATACAGTTCCAGTTAATTATTAGGGACCAGATTTATAGCCTACTATTGTAATATACACCGCCGAAAACAATTAATAAATTAATATATAGTATATTTGCAATTTATATATATAAGCCCATAAATTAAATTGCATTTTTAACCTCTCTTGTGATCAAATGTCAAATCAATCTAATCATCTGAGAACCCCACGTCATGCCTAAATAAATTGATCACCTCTCTTCCATGCAGGAGAGAGCACTCTAATTAATTAAACACTGTAGTATCATATAAATAACCGTACTTCCTGTGCTCTCTAAATCACATCCATCCATCAATCCATACAGAAAATCCAAATATAATCACATCAACATGAATACTTCAACACAATAAACGAAACCAAGATCCATCCATGCATATATCATTAAAAAAAACTACTAGTAGATGACAACATATATATATATATATAGCCTTAATTAATTAATTAATACAGATACCGTATTCTAACCTAGCTAGGTACGTACCCAGAACCCTAGCCATTAAAAAAAGGGGCCCAAAAATACTAGTTTTACACTGATAATCATGCACATATCATTTCATCATAATATACTGATGAGTGAGTGATGACTGATCTAATACATGGGACCTAATATATGACATGTCCTTCATCATGATATATATATATATAATGAGAAACATCTTGCGTCCATCGAAAAACGGTCTATATGTCCATAGACATATACAGAATACATACATTCTGAAATGTAATAGATATATCTTGAAATGTAATCTATGCACGTTATTGACAGTTTTTCTATGGACGCTAGGTATTACTCATATATAATCACATCTAAGAGATCAATCCGGATTCTGATGCTACCATAGAAATTGGACCCACAAAGTTGGAGTCACAAAGAAATGAGCTTTGTAGCAAGTTCTCAAGCCATGTGGGAGGAACAGGAACAATATGATGAGTTGGTGGTATCTCTGCATTAGGGTTTATTGTATCAGATTGGGGTGGAGGAAGAGGAATAGGAGGTAATAAAGGGAAGGGGTTAAAATCAGGTTGTTGGTAATGGAGATTGTTGCTAGGTTGGTGGGCATGGAGAGAGGGCAAAATAGGGTTTTCAAGTGTCTTGATGTCAAGGTAGGGGAAGAGGGAATTAGGGTTTGGAGAGGCACAAATGGGGTTGTGTTGTGGGTAGAACAATGGGGTCTTTTTGTGAATAGCTCCTCCTCCTGTTGCCTTGTGAAATATCCTGCAAATGACCCACTCGTCCTGTGTAATTTGACAGAAACCAGAAAAATCAGAATAAAATTTACAATGTAAATATTTTTTCTCAAAAAAAAAAAAATGTTACATGCAATCAATTAATTATCAGACAGAGTTCTATATGAACAAAAGTCAACGGCCTATATATATATTTTTGTCTGTTATTGTTGTTATAGTAATTTGAGATGTTCACTATTGATGGAAAACAGCTAGGCATGCCCTGGCAGATGCAAATTTTTAAAATAAAAGGAGTAAATGTCCTAAAAATGATTTTTATTGTTGCTAACTTGCTATGTACAATAGTGGATCGATGTACATATAATGTAAGTTTCATTCTATATATGTTGTACTGTTTTTATTTTTTTTTTATTGATCAAGTGTGTACAGCTTATTTATTTATTTTTTTTTGGGGAAAAAACTATATTGGGTATGATCATATAATTAATTAACATTCAACTTAACTCCTGTTATGTCATGACATGTATTTCATTCTAGTTTTCACTAGTTTAGTAATGTACTTAACCTCAAATATCAAGAACCATAGCCAAAATTGGTAAGTTCCACATGTTTTCCCTAAACCCTAAATCACCTTGAAAATTTTCTTCAAGATTAATTAATTAGAGTAAGGTTGACATCTTTTTTTCCCTAATAATTAAGCAACTTATAGAAGATTATAATATGCCGTTCTTTTTTCTGAAATATTTGTTCTAGCATATGATGGTGATTTTGAAGGCAAGTTCATGGCGTTGATGACCATTTTTGAACCCAAATATATAACATGTACTAGCTATATAAATATATGCAGCTAATTTCACCATTTTATATGGGCAAACCAATTAATACATAATTAAGGCATAATTAATTAATTAGCCAGGATAATATATATAACCTAATTATATTGCATACATGATACATACATACCTTGCAAGCATGGCGGCATGACAAGTCGCCTTCAAGGCGGTACTCATGGAGGACCCACTTTGTCTTCTCCCCTCGCGGTGCCCTCCCCTTGTAGAAGACGAGGGTCTTCTTCATCCCGACAAGAGCGCCCGTGATGTTGCTATGCACCTCTCGGTCTTTGCCCGTCGCCTTCCAGTACCCCGCATTGGTTGCCCGGTTCGTTCTTAAGCCAGTAGGGTATTTCCGGTCCCTGAGACTGAAGAAGTACCACTCTCTTTCTCCCATCTTTGCAGCATCTGTTATCATTGTAATTAATTCAAACAAATAAAAAGATAACACTATTAAAACAAAGATTAACTAAAACAAAAAGATAAGAAAAATTAATTAACAAGCAGAGGAAATATGGTATTAATTATATACCAGGAAGTTCCCAAGGTTCGATTCGATTCAGATCTACTTCAACGATCTCGACTCCGGAGAAGCCGCCATGGAAGACCTTAGAGGCCAGATAAAAAGTGACGAGCTCTTCGTCGGTCGGGTGGAACCTGAAGCCCGGCGGCAGCCCTTTCTCGCTCCGTTCTTCGCCATACATCTCCCACAAGAGTTCCTCCACTGCATGCATTTTTGTAACAGAAATTAATTGTGTTTGATCACTCTTAAGACAAAAGAGGGGAATGTAATGGGGCTGGGGTAAGAAGACTGCTGGATATCAATGGGTATATATATATAGGTTGTTTTTGTGATTTTGGTATATATGAGCTCGCTAAGGGCTCTTTATATATAGTGCAAGCACTGGAACCGGAATATATATATATATATAGGCATTTATGCAATTTTGAATATTATAAATTTATAATACACATTACAAAAGATAAAAGTAGTAATTTATGTTGGCTCTCTTAAGTCTAATTAATTAATGTTGTTCTTTGTTACATTAATTATATATGAAATATATATATTTGTCATCTAGCTAGTCTCCTTAGAATATTTCATATTTTTATTAGGTTTTTCAACTACTGGTGTAATTTAAATATTTGTGTGTGTGTGTGTATATATCTCAAGTTACAAATAACGAATAACTCACGGCACATATAATATGAATGATTTATGATAATTTTCGCTAAAAGTTATATATAAGAAATGTCAACTCCATAGGGTAAGTTGTTTTATAGATTGGACACATATGGGTACGGCAAAATCTTAATAAAATTGAACTCTGCATAGTTTAATTTAACATATTAATTAAAAACTTAAAATATATCAGGTTTGGTTAATTAGGAATACAAATGTTTTTCAGGGCATTACACATATTAATTGTAGATATCTATTCAACAAAATATTTGGCTTATGGTTTTTGCTTACAGGAGAGAGATTTGACATTGCAAATGAGATGATTAATGTGATAGTGATTGATGATGAAGATATGGAGGAAATGCCAACTTCAGATCCATCACTCTGAAGACTTTATGCTACAAGCTAACATGGATTAAATTTTGGTTACTTTTAGTAATAGCAAACCTCTGTAGTTGCTAAGTTGTAATTTTATGTGAATATGAAGTCTCTGTTCTGAGTTTGGTGAACTGCATAAGTAGTAAGTAGGTTAAGTTTCATGCTTTCTCTGATAAGCATGAAGTTAATAGTTTGGATATGGTTGTTTAGTTATATGATAGTAGTTAGGAATGGGCTTAACCCATCTTTTGTAGACATTATTTTCCTTCCAAAAAGAAATGGAAGGAGGTGAATGAAAAGTCACTTTTTTCAAAAAAAAAAAAATGGTTTAGGTAGTGTAACATATTGCTGATCAAGTATTATATATATATAATATATACGAGTCATTCAATAGTTGCAAGAGTATATATACATGCATGATGCATTTGCACTTGAAAGGGAAAATATTAACTTAATTATCAATATTCCGCATCATTTTGGAGTATATTTTAAATGTTGAATAGTAAAGGTGATGAACAAGTTAATTTGATCCAATACATAATGCCATTCTCTCTTTTTCCAAGCTATCAAATTATCATGCAAGACATGCATGTACAACTTATTGGAAGGTACATATATAAAAATTTAGTTCATGAGGTACAATAAATGTAGAGATAGAAAAACAAAGCAAAGGCTGATGAAGGCTAAGGAGCACCTGAGTCCTGAAAGGGGCACAAATAGGGAAACTTGGTATGATTCAAATAGAAAACAAAGGGGAGGGCAGTCTGGCAGAGGAAGGGCAATAAATGTAGAGATGGTGGGTTTAGGTTTAGGGATTTATGCGTGCATGTGTAACCAAACAGAACCTAGTAGGGTTGCTAGGGTTAGGAGATTTTAAAGCTAAAACAAAAAGGTACCAAAAAGCAAGGGTAGAAAAGTAGAAAGTAGAAACAAACAGTAGAAGTATGGATGGTTGGTTTTTTTCAGAGGGAGGTCTTAATCCAAGGGGGCCATCTTCAGACCTTCTCAATTGTTGCCACTATTTACTGCATCTCGACTTCTACTTGTCATGTAACTATTTTCTGCTTTGTGTTTATATATATTATATATATATTTTTAAAATATAATGGATTGCTAGAATGTTGTTTTGTTTTGGGGCCAAATTTTCTGTGACGCTTATATATACAGTAACAGGAAATTAATTGATCTCTATGCTACTAGTTAAATGCCTACGGGCTTATATAAGAGGATCAAAAAAAAAAAAGAAAAGGTGTGGCATAATTAAATTACTACGTTTAAATCTGAATGAAATTATTTATAATATTTC
Organism: Cyperus esculentus; assembly: GCA_030179965.1. Lineage (NCBI taxonomy): Eukaryota > Viridiplantae > Streptophyta > Magnoliopsida > Poales > Cyperaceae > Cyperus > Cyperus esculentus. Next base: position 2,844,713 of record JASGLE010000030.1, read on the forward strand.
ATGTTGGGTGATTTGAATCCTTACCTTGTGCACTCAAAAAAAAAAAAAAAAAGAATCCTTACCTTGATTTCAGAAAAAAAAGGGCATAATTTTATTTATAATCAATATAAATTAAAAAAACGAGTAGGTTGCATATGATGTCACAAGGTTGATGGTATTAATAATTAACCTACTCGGTTTTTTTGAAATGAAGGTAAGGATTTAGATCATTTAAGTCATCAAATGGTAATAATATAAAGTGCAGTAAGTTAACAATATGAGTGCTTTAAACTAAATTATCAATATTTCACATCTTTTACTCATTTCACTGACTATTATTTTATTTACTTTACTACCACCAAGCACCAATGTGTTAAGATGATTTAGCATTTTACTCCGTTTTAATTTACTACGCTGGCCAAACGGAGGTGATTATTGTACATAAGTTTGTAGAAGATACCAAGATAGTTTAAGATGCCTCAGAAATTTACTAAAACAAAAATTACCATGACAGAGATAGACCCTTCTGAAAGGAATTCCGACCAATATTCAAATTAGTACAGACACATTAATAATTGTATTACTAATTTACTACGAAGTGCAATATTTAATGCTGATGATTTATGATTTTGATTAAAATTATTGTAGTTCTTACTTCTTATAGCTAACAGAGTAACTCTGCTTTTTAGAATATATATCATTCATGAATCATGGAATCATGAAATCATGATAGACGATGATTATTCAATAGACTATTTTCATCACTAGAAAGTAATATATAATACTAGCCTGATAGTGTAGCATTCAGTGCAGCTGCACATGAGGCTATTTTGATTCTCTACATAAGAACTAGAATCTAAGAAGCAGGACAGGACACCTTGCTCTCTATTTTTGTCTCTTTGTTTTGGTACTACTACCTGATATGACCCTGGTGATGGGCACTTATGCACATAAATTCGTACCCTTTTTATCCCCCAAAATCCTTCCAACAGTGGGGCTGTTTGGGCAATCCAACGAGGATCAAATTTGATCAGTACTAAGGAGTTTACGTTCAGATGCCTTGATCTTTACAATAATGTTGAGGAGGCTTAAGCAATGGGTTCTCCTTCCTTAAAAATCCGGGCAGGGGATCGAGCCGGGCAGTATAAGAGGCTTAAGAAAGGTTCTTAATCTGTACTAAGGAGCACGCGTTTGGACGGATCAAAGAGGATCAAAGCGTTGAAGAAGTTTGAGGCGCGTTGATCCCTCTCTGCCAAACAGGCTCCATATGTGCATATGAAATGGCTAACTCTCCATGCACTCCTGCACAAAAATACAGCCAACTCAAAGCCCAAACACATCTAGTTATTTAGGTTGGTGAAGTTATTTGTGCCCAACTACTGAAATAATACATCAAAATACAGGAAATTAAGTGAACAAAATAAAGTACATCAAATTACAATTGTGGTAACATATTGTGAAAATAAGGAAACTTCAAACAATAATACATTAATGCTAGTATGAAATAATACATTTAGGCTAATTCTGCTATGGATTGGATGAAACTAGCAAAAGTGCGAGCTCCGTCGCGCTTAACTGAATATTTTTTGTCACCGCTGATCTATTAATATTAACTCATATGAAAATATTGATTCGAATATATAACACGAAAAAGTTAGATTTGTAATAAATATCCTTGTGTTGAGAATATCAAGACCACCCAATGTATTGGCACATGACATGAAGACTACAAAATTTAAATGAGCAAGGCACAAAAAGTTAGATACAACCCGATAATATTTTTTTTCTTGAATCAGCAAATTAAGAAAAAAAAGAAAAATACTCAATAAAAAATACTTTATCTAATCCACAGTTGCTCTAATCCTATACCGTCGCCACTACTGTGCTACAATATCCGTCTTGTCCGATATACAGTGTTTTTTTTTTCTACTCTATTTTTTGGATTGTTTTTTATTTTTTTATTTTTTATTTTTCCCCTTTTTTCATTTTTTCCTATTTTTTTAATTTTTTATTTCATTTTACATTTTTTTTCCAATATTTTTTTTCCACGTTTCATTTCTTCCCTTCTTTTTACAATTTTTTCCAAAATTTTCTTTTTCTCAACAAAGTAATTTTTTTTCCAAAAAATTTTTTTAAAAAATTTGTAATCCTTTTTTTATTTTTTTATACATTTTTTTCGTTTTTTACAACGTTTTTTCCCTTTTTTATTTTTTCCCCAATAATTGTTTTTTTCTTTCTTTTTTACAAACTTTCTTTTCCCCAAAATTTTTTTTACCTTTTTGTTTCTTTCTTTTTTACGTTTTTTTTCCAAAAAATTTTTTTCTTTCAACAAAATATTTGTTTAGAACTTCTATTTTCTTACAAAATTTTTTTTTTCAAAAAATTTTTTTTCAAGAAGTTTTTTTAAACCCTTTTTTTGTTTTTTTGGTACACTAACTGTGAAATCAGCTATAGTAAAATTTGTTTCCTTTTTTTAAAAAAATGGTTATTGGCTTTTTTTTAAAATTTTTTTCAGATTTTTTTCTTTTTTTAGTGTCATGCTGTAATAAATTGGGTGGTCTTGATATTCCAAACATAAGGATATATATATTTTCTTACAAATATTTTTTTTACCAAAATCTTTTTTTTTTTTTGCAAATTTTTTTCTTTTTTTTTTTTATACAGGCCAAATCATCTACATTAATTTTTTTTTCAGAAAAATGGTTATTGCCTTTTTCTTTAAAAAATTTCATAATTAAAAAAAATATTCTCGAGTTGTCTAATTTTGTGTCTTACTCATTTAAATTGGGTAGTCTTGATGTCATAACCTAATATATTGGATGGTTTTAATATTCTAAGCATAAGGATATAAACTACAAATCTAAATTTTTAACATATATATCCCAATCAACATTTCCATATGAGTCAATATTAATAGACCAGTAATGACAAAAAATATTCAATTAAGCGCGGCGGAGCGCACATACCGGCTAGTTTGACAATAACTGTAACGAAACAATTCCCAAATTAATTAAAAAAAGTTAAAAAAATAAATAAACAAAAGAAGGAAAAAACATTAAAAAAATAAATGGGAAAAAATGAAAGAAAAAATATGTAAAAAAATAAAAAAATTGTAAAAACAAAAAAAAATATATTAAAAAATGTAAAAATAAAAAACAAAAAATAAATCAACTTTAAATAATTATAAAAAATAAAAGTAAAGAAAAAAAGTAAAAAAATCTTAAAAAATTAAAGAAATAAAAAAAATCTACAAAAATAAAGAAAATTTAATCAAAATTTTTTAAAAGAAAAACGTAAAAAAAAAATTAAAAAAACTTGTAAAAAAAAAAACTGTAGATCCGATGGGACGAATACTGTAGCGAAACAGTATCCGTCTCCGCGCATTAGGAAAAAGGAAAACGTAAAAAAAAAAAATTTAATTTGTAAAAAAAAAAACCCACTGTAGATCCGATGGGACGGATACTGTAGCGCAATAGTGAAACGGCATAGGATTAGAGCAATTATGGATATGGGCCGTTCATATTTTATAATCAAATGGTATGGCATATTTTTTAGATACAATTAAAGAGACAGGTTTAATAAGAACTGCTCAATTCAAAATGAAAGGTTTCTTAGTTGATTCATGGTAGAATCACTTGTACTGGTAAGAAACAATGAGAAGGTAACTAGCTGAAAAACCACTTAACAGGGCCCGATACTATATAATGGGCTAAAGTTGATGGGAGCAACGGACTAAATCCCGATTTTTTTTAGTAATAATTAAATAAATAATCTGAATTAAATATTTAAGTAAATAATATCTGAAATTCGGGATTTAGGAAGATTACTTTTCAAATCCGCGTCCCATTCCAATAATTTGCGCGTGCTGCTTTTTTGATCTTTTTTATGGATTGCGTTTTGAATCAGTGACCCATCTCTTGGGATTCGTTTCTGAAATGCAACCCAATCTTTGGGTCACTGATTAGAAACACAACCGTTCTTTTGAAAGGGTTGCGTATTTGACTAGTATCCCTTTTTATGGATTGCAGATTGAATTAGTGTCCCATATCACTATATAAGAGTTCCCATACCAACCGTTTGTTTGGGATTTGTATCATATCCGCGTCCATATTAAAAAACCAGTTTTTCCGAATCTCTGACATTTTCTGACTCTTTTTGACTTTTTGTGGTATGGGACGCAGATTTGAATAGTAATCTTACTAAATCCCGAATTTCAGATATTATTTACCTAAATATTTAATTCGGATTATTTATTTAATTATTATTAAAAAAAATCGGGACTAAATCTATCAATCAAATTAAATGCAAAACATGGACAAGCAAAAGGAGTATATTTCACTACTTTTTCTGCCTGCACATATATTTTTATATATTCAGCTTGATAAATATATATATATATATATATATTTTATATAGAAAGTGGAATACTCTACCAGTTTCATCGAAACTTTTTATTTGTGCATATATATGGAGAATTGAACCCATGACCTCTTAAAAGTCATCCTAATTAGCTACCACTTGAGCTACTAGGCCATTTGCTCGGCTTGATAAATTAAATGACTACCAAAAAGTAAAATTGAAGAGCATGCATGTCCCAATGATTGAACTTTAACCATGTATGTATCATTGTATATGTATTAGGTATAAATTAAAGAAGTATATATGTGAATCAATTTAATGTTTCTATCAACAATTTATACGAGGGCATTTTTTTTTTTTGGAATCTATTATACGAGGGCATATAGAGCAGAAAAATCCAGTCTTGCCTCGTGCGGGCATGTTTTCCTTATTCACACGTGTGGGACCAAAAAATTTAAATGGTGAAAAGTGGCTGTATGTTACAGCTCCTTGGTATGTCGTGTGTGTTTGTGAATACTTTTAAATTGACATACAATGTTGCAAGCCATTCTATCAAAGACAGAAAAAGGTAAAAGGCGTGCCTACTACAATTTTGGAAAAATACATATACATATACAATTTATTTTTTGTAAGGTTTCTGATGATTAATTATTTATTTTTGTTTTTCGATATAAAGATTTTAGCTCATGTTTCCCTTTTTAGTTTTGAATTTTCATTTCCTTTAATTTATAGTTTTGTGGACTGTTTATGTGAATACAACATATTGAATATTTAAGAACAAGGAATTATTTGACAATGATTAATTATATGGATAATCTTGACAATGAAAGTTCAAATAAGTAAAAAAAAAAAAAATCAAATAGGAAAAGAATATTTTTTAGCACGTAGATTAATTATGTTTATCATGCAAGGAAATAATATGTGATAGTCTATCAAATATTACTAAAGACTAAAAGTACATATATTTCATTGGCATTCTATTGAATAATATTTGATAAGATGTAGTAATGATTAAAAATTTAAAATAATTGCGTCTAAACCATGACATGATTTTAGGATGAATTAAACAATGAAAGTTAAAATCATATCAATTATGAGATGCCATTCACATATAAATAACTTCATATATAATTAAAGACATGGATCATTGAAGGAAAACGGATATGAAATGTCCACAGGCGAGGGAGAAGATGCCGGATGAGGGGGAATTAAATGATATAGGGGTTGGTAGATAGAAGGGGAAGGATTCCTTCGGAAGGGATACTCAAACAAACAGTGGACTGGTGTTTGGGCGGTGGGCATGCATGCAGGTTGGCCGAAAAGAGTTTACACGAGTTGGAAAGATCCATATATCTTCCATTAGCCGTACAATCCCAGCTCCAGCTGAACCGCAGTTCCTTCCTTCCTTCAATAGCATTATCATGATCTGATCATCTCCTTAATTACCAGTTCCATGTTCCATTAGACCATTACTACAGTTTTACTGTACCTGCTAATTATTGTGCTCTGTATATAGAGAGTTCAATATTAATTCTATTTAGTGAATTAAATAGACGAAGTAAGTTGATGTTATGTGTAAAATATGTGAAATATTAGTGAGTTAGTTTAATACATCTATATAGCTGCGTTAACTTACTACACCTTAAATCACTTCTGTTTGGTAACTTAAAATTGATTTAAGAGTTTAAATCAATTTTACTAGGGTTGCCGAATGCAAGATATAAATCCATCATCTTTGCCCTTTCCGGATAGATTATATATTATATATATATACTTGGTCCCAAACTCCCAAAAATCCCAAACCAAAAACAAGTAGGAAAAGGAAATCCAACAAATAAAGAAGAATAAATAGCATATATATAGGGTGGCATAATTAATCCGGGTGTAGAGAATTGAATTTGAAGACTTGAAGAGGGTAAGTAAGGGAGGGAGCAGAGAGGCCACGTGAGAAGATACGGAGAGCAGAGGGGAGTGGAGTGAGGTGACACGACGAAGACGAAGATGAGGAGCGGCCGCTCGCTCGTGCACACGCGACAGGCCTACGTGCCGACGCCCCTGACACTCACACTCAGACAGACCTAGCTACTTAGCTAGCTAGCCAGGCCAGAGCTACCCTTTCTTTTCATCCCATATATTAATTAATGCATCTTCTCTCGTTCAGTCTGTGTCTCGCCATCTCCAGTTTGGTTGGGGTTGGCCCTGGCCCTGGCCCAACCGATAGGAACGCTGGTCAGATCAGCGCCAGGCAGGGGCCTCTTATGCTGTTATGCAGCAACTTAATTTGGTCGGTAATTCCCTTCTTTCGTTTCTTTCTATCGGACTGTCTATCAGATTCCGCCCACAGCCACTGGCCACTGCCTGCTTCCCATCCCTCATTAATTTCCCACAGGACTAGCTAGTAATATTTGACATAATTTTGTATATATTGAGATATTCTTTGTTTTTTTGTAGGCTTCGCTTTTCCTACAACAACTTAAGGCATTATAATATAATTGGCAGTATTAGATTTATCTTGCGGCCTTTCTTGGCTTTTAGTTTTATATATTAATTTTGATTTCTGAGTGTAATACTTTGGTCAGAGTACCTGGTTTATATTAATTGTTCATGAATCATTTAATAAGTGAAAATTTTCTGATTCTCGGTTGTACCAAGTTTCTACAGTACCAATATACCATGCATTTAAATTTTTAAATTTAAAAAAAAGGAACAGATGCTCTCGGCAGGTCCATTCAGGCACTCAAATATTTAAGGGCACCAATCTATCTCATGCAACAGTGGCCGGGGAGAGTAGCACAACAGCTAGGGGCTGCGGGGTCTGATGTGGGTTTGCTACTTACATAGTAACATGGGGTTTTGGGCTCTGTTTTCCCTTGTCAGAAACTGAAAGTCTCTCTGCCACTCCCCTGCTTTTGGATCCAACTCCTCTTCAATTATGTCCTACTAATTGCACCCGTACGCGCTCTTTCTGCGCCAGCTCTCTGCCATGCCTTCCCTTTCACTCAAACTTGAGGCATGTTAATATTATGGAATTATTACTTTGTTTGCATCATGGATTATCCATGGTGATAGTTAAGAGGAAAAATATTAAATGCCACGCTTTTTACTCCGGAGTGTCCCGATGACTTTGGTAGCCGGGGGACCCACATGTCAGTAAGAGCGGGATGTCAGAGGGCAAAATGTGTGGCACCATATCAGCATCCTAGTTAAGAGTTTCTTTCACCCAAAGCCCAAAGGCTTCAAAATATCACAAGTCATCAAATAAGTGAGTGTTTGTGGATTTGTAGTTTTTTCTCATGTATTGCCCAATATCACCAATTATTGCAAATATTGAAATACAATTACATAAAAAAAAGAGAGAGCGAAATCACATTTTGATTTTTTGGAGCACTAGTATCATCATTTTGACATGATCCCATCTACCATGTCACAATTTTTGGTTAATATATTGTTGGTTTTTTAGGTCGATTCTGCTATGAATGAACCAAGCAATCGTCCAAAAGTGGATTTTTTATTTTTTTTTTCAGATCAATGATCCTTCTTTATCAGAAGAAATAAATGAGAAAGGCATGTATCATTTAAGAATATTATCAGCACTTAAGAAAAATGAAAAATTCCTTTAGACGTCATCAACGGGCCACTGGAAGCCCACAATCTTTATGTTTTGTTATAACTGGCAATCTGGGCCACTTCTGATCTCAACTCTGGTTGGAATAATTTCGTGTAGTTGGGCCTTCTTTCAAAGGCATTTTCTGACATATGATCTTTCATTCTTTCTAAACAACTGGACTTAAAAGATTCGAACCAAATAATTTAATAAACTGTTCGAAATAAGTGTGAGATCTGAGAATGTAGAACCAATTTCAATTAACAGAACAGGATGCCAGTAATAATAATGTAGTCTTATATTATATATGGAATGAAATCTCCTGCCCACCGGGGGGGCAGGAATTTCCAACCAACTATTGCATCTAGCCAATCTGAGATTGACACATGGCACATACTCATGTCTAATCATATTAGGTGTAACGGAGTTATATTCCTGAACTGTGAATAGTTACTTTTCCGTTGATCATCATAAGACAAATTAATAAACTATATATATACATGTATATGAAATTACAAGAAGACACTCAGTTACATTATCAAGTTAACTACGATTTTTTTTTTATATATATAATATAATAACAAGCTTGTCAAAAACTATTTATATTTGTGTGTATGTGAGGAGATATTTATTATTTTCATGCTATCAAATTTGGATAAATATAGCTGAACCTATCAAATTATGATCATATTTAATGAGTCCGGCTACAGTACTTCTGTAAGGATTTCAGACCGAAATGCTTACGGTCCAAATTTAAAAATCCGATGTCTGAAATTTTGATCCAAGTAGCTCATAATAATCTTGACATAATTAAGTTGGAGGATGCCAATTTTTACCATTTTAAAAACGTTATTACTATTTTAATGATTTTTTTTTAAATACGGCTCTTAATGTAATTGAAAATAAATCAATTTTGTATGTCAATTTTTAAAAAATCATGATAGCTAAAATTTTCTTAAAATGGAAAATTTTGGGATTCTACAAGATAATTATGAGTTATTTGGATTGAAATTTTGGATGACGGATTTTCAAATTTGGACCGTAAACATTTCAGTCTGAAATGCTTACGGAAGCACCATAGCGGACTCCATATTTAATATCTATAAATGATTTTGCCATTGTAGTGTGATAAATTGTTCAAATCAAATTTTAATCATATTTAATATCTATCTTTGATGAGACATACAAAACAAAATATAAAAAAAAAATATTTAATCATAAAAATTTTTTTTTCAAATTACTACTGACATTAGCAAGAAACTTTTATAAATCATAGAAAAAAATATTTTTGAAGTCATATTCTCATTGCTGGGTTATTTGATTTATTAAGTTTAAACACAAAGTTTAATGAATAACGATAGTCCAACGTTTACTGATAAAAAAAAGTTATTTAATTGTTCATGTAGTTGATTAAATCCATCCCCGTTATACTCATCATAAATTAAACACAAAGTTTGTGCCATGTATCAATCTTTGATTGGTTAGATGTATAGTGGGCTGGAAATTCCTGCCCACTGGGGGGCAGGAGATTTCACCACATTATATATACCCTTAACTCCTTATGATGGCATTCAATGCTGCCACATTTGTTTGTTGACGAGAAATAGTACTTTTTTTTTTTTTCTTTATAATCGATTCTGAGATTGATGCACCGACAGATTGCTCTGATTAAGTTGCATCTTTTATATGTGCACCGACACGTTCATTGTTAGGTCGATCGTGTGCTTCCCACTACTACTTTGTTTAAGTTTAATCATATTGGCATTTTGGATTGATTAATTACTTTACGAGCTGTTGCATCAGGAAATATGGAAAAAGAGACTCTTTTTGAGTCGATATATGTCTACAAAAAATTAGGGTTCAGTTCTTTGATATCTCAATTAAATTATATCATGAACTTTGAACCGGAACAAATTAAGTTCCATATAAATTGGTATCATGATTGCTGCAATAACATTTAAAACCATTTGTTTAAAAATTATAGAGCTGTTCATTCTTCATCTTTTGTAAATTCTGATCATTTCACTCTTGAAATTCCTCAGAATAATCTCTGAGCAGTGCTTATATTAAAAATTTAAGATAGACAAGGACCCTTAAGGCCAGAACAAATGATCTGTTTTTTTTTTTTTTTTTTTTTTTTTTTTGCCTTGTACCAACCTCTCTCCTTTTCTTTCTTTTGCTCTCTTTTAAGCAATTCAACACAAACATATATATAATAATAATAATAATAATAATAATAATAATAATAATAATAATAATAATAATAATAATAATAATAATAATAATAATAATAATAATAATAATAATAATAATAATAATACTAATAATAATAATTGATTGTAAGGACGATAATGATAGATTACCACATAATCACTCACCCATTCACAGAATTAACCAGCTAATTGCATCTGTACACTTTATTTTATTAATTCTGGCTTAAACAAATTTACCAAGCTAATTAATTAAAAGTTGGATTGCCCTAATTAGCTTAATTTCCTTCAAATCTTTATTGCTGCAACTTGAAAGGAATAAATACACAGAGATACAAAGACACATATATAGATCTGCATACAACAATTAGTATGCCAATTATATAACAGAACATATGTACATTCCAATTCAAAAAGATTATTTCTATTAACATTTTTTTGACAGTAATATATAAGTAACGGACTTGAACCATGTCAGGTCAACTCCTTTGCTTGCTCACTTACTTAGCATTAACATATATATATATAAACATATATTTTTTAGTTACTTAATTTCTTAACAAAAAATTATCACCAAATCATAACAAAATGCCATTAAAACACATAAGAATTGCACAAAAACATCTTATCTTGCCATCTACAACTGCGCCTTCCCGCCGTCGTCGAAGTTCTGCGCGTAGCTAAACGAGTCGTACCCGAACTTATGCGTAGTCGGGAGCTTCTCCGACCCGACGAGCTTCCTGAACTCGGATCTGATCTTGTAAAACAGATGCTTAACTGCATTACTGGCTGTGCCCCTTCTCCCGAGCATTGTCGCCGTCTCGCCCTCCCCGCTCATCTCCAGGTCCCGCGAAAGGTCGGCTTTCTTGCAGAGCAACCAAGCGGTGCCCCAGGACCACCACCTGCTCCACGGGGACGCGATCTCCTTGAAGGATGGCATGGATTGGGTCCGCCGGAACGCCCACTCGGTCGTGGCGGTTGAGATCGGCTGGATCTTAACAGAGAACGATGCAATGCGGCGCCGTAGCCCGTTCAACTGCTCTGGCCCGTCTGTTGTCGTCTGTACACACGCCGTCGTCGCCTGAGACACCGGCAGGGCATCTCTCGGCGCCATGATGATGATGAATGAATGATACTTCTTCCTTCCTTCCCCCCTGATCTGTCTGTCTCTGCCCCTCTATGATCTGGTTGTGGTGTGGTGATCTGAGAGGGAAGGGAAACAGAGAGGGGGGGGAAGGTAACAAGTTACAAGTAATGTGTCACAATTAGAGACAGGCTGGTTATATGTTTGCATAGGGTGCATGTGGGATTGTGGGGACTCATGATAAGCTCTCTTGGAAGCATCTAAACTTTTGTTAATTACCTACTAGCCTATATATGTAAGGCATATATCATTTTAATACTAGTGAAAAGCCCACGCCTTGCTTTGGGCCGAAATTGTTATATCTTATAATAAATATTTAATATAATATGTAATAGATCTTAAATTGAGATAATTTATATGGGCCTTTAATTTTATTGGGTTGAGAAGGTCAACGGGCATTAACGTACATCAACGATTCTGATCTATCGAAGAAAATGATCAACGACTCAGATATGAAGATAGTCATTTCATGTCATTTTTTTCAATGTGCTTTTATTAATAGTAAGGATATACCAGTACACCACATTACCACAATTGTAAATTTGTAATGAGTAAATGTAAGGTGATCTTAAGCTTACAAGTAACTCCGTGAGCTTAACATAAAAACCATATCAAACTATGTTCAAATCTTAATTTATATAACTCAATAAATTTCTTATATCAAAATCACGTAGCATACAAAAAATTTTCATTTTTAGAGGTTTTTTAATATTTATTTCGGATTTTGTAAAAGTTACATATGAAACATTGATTATTTTATTAATATTGTATAGTTGTATTGAAAATTCCAAAAAAATACTTATAAATCTCCAAAAATGAAATTTTTTTGCATGCTATAAGATTTTGATATAAAGAATTTATTGAACCATATTAATTAAAATTTGGATATGATTTAATATATTTTTGGTATTAAGCTCACAGAAGGCTCCGTAAGCTTTAGAACACCGTAGATTTACTCATTTGTAATAGCAATTAACTAATTTATAGTGCGGATAAAAATGATAACAACAATAATTTTATATGTGTAGATTATCATCCTCATCATTTTTATAATCATCATTATATATAATAGGTTATTGTTGGTAACATATAGTTGTTTGGAGTGAGTTATACTTTTCAATTTATTACGTTCATTAGCAGTAATTAACTAGTACGTAGTACAGTACTACTTACTACACCAGAACCCCCTTTTAAATTGCTATCAAAAGCAGTAATGCACATGTTCACAAAAAAAAAAAAAACAATTGCGTATTGGTGAAAAAAGATCTTTTCCAAATGCTCTGGTGGATTTTTTGAATCTGTCGTGCATTAATTTTATCGGTTACAGATGAATATCATAATGGGTAATATTCATTTATAACCGTTAGATCGAAAAGAAAATTATTTTGATGAGAATATTGGAGTAAAATTCTAATTGTATCACAAAAATTTCACAACTATATTTTGTAATTTTGTTTATTAAGTCGAGATACTGAATTGAAAAATCCGTTGGTTCATTTTCACTGTGTTATTTCGATCTTGGTGTTGTGAGAAGAATAATAAACAAGTAAATATTTTTTGAAACACAAGACATCATAAACTCTACGTAAAGGAAACCGTCATAATTAAATTAAATTAAAGCAAAACAAATTAAATTAATATTGTACTTCGACACCAATCAAATGTAATTGCAAACTTAAGATCTATAGTGTTATATGAGAAGAAAAAAAAATGGAGGATTGGATGCGATACAGATCCAAGACAGAGTGAGAGCCATTGCCCATACATGCTAAAGGGCAAAGGCACTGAACAAAATTGTTCTTAAGACTTTGACCACCAAACCATTTATTTATTTTGTAATAAGGACATAGTCATCCTGTCATTTCTGGTTTATCTTTTCTGCTTCGTATGATTAATGCTGTAATGCATTATATTTGCTATTTACCAGTTCATGAATGAAAAGGGATGTTGTATCGTATGAGCCCTACCTTGTTTAGAATAAATAATAAATAATAAAGATAAAGATAAATAGTTCATAGAAAAATCGTCCATAGCGTTCACAGAGTGCTTATCCTCTGCTGCTCTGCTGCGTTGTATTGTACTGCGCAGCGAATCAACGATATGGACTATAAGAGAGCTTTTTTGAGATTGAGTAGCACGAATCTCAAAGCAAATCCAATGACTGAAGTACTGCGCAGTAGAGGATATGAATTGAGCATCCATATGTACATTTAGAGTGTATATGTTATATTCCTCGATATATCTATTACATTCCGTATATTTCTATGGATAATATGCTAACTATTTTCTAATGGAAATTATAGATAGGATGCGCATCATGCATGTGTCATGTCATGTGTGCCAAAGTGCTTGGCCCATTGTTGGCCCATTTTAAAGAGAACTAGAGAAGAGAAGCATAGCTGCATAGCTCCCTCCTGTTCCTGTAGTGTCGGTTGAGATGTCCTCCTGCTCTGATGGCTTCTCCTCTCCTGCTACTAACATCCCCACATAATTTAAACATGCATCTCCTAAATCAGTAAATCACCCTCTATTTCCAACTTTTTCATGAAATTACTAATTAGTTTCACCTAAAAAAGGGGATGATTATGTGTCCTTTGGTTCAACTCATCAAATAATTGAAGTTCACTTTTGTGTTTAGTGGTCTTATAATATATTTCTGTTTTTTAAAAAATGAAAGAAGATAAATGCAAAATAATTGGAAAGAAAAGTGATGTGGTAGCACCGTAGCAGCACACTAGCATGTCAATTGCAAGTCCGGAAGTCCCTATTAAAAATTATGATAATACTCATAATCAATGTCTGATAACCGAGAGGTACAGATATCTTAATATCCTATATGCTACAAGTCAGGGTCGGATCGGGTTTCGGGTTGCCTAACTACCGTTCAAGTCAGGTCTCGGGTCGTCTCGGGTCGGGTCGGGTCGGGTTTCGGGTTACCTAACTGCCCTTCAAGTTGGGTATCGGGTCAAGCCGGGTCGGGTTCGGGTAAGTTTGACTATCTGAAAATCGGGTCGGGTTTGGACGAGTTTGTCGGGTCGGGTTGCCACCTCTAAATTATTATGCATGCCTCCCGTTGGTAGTTGGCAATTGGCAAATGTGCCTCTACCTAACATGGTTGTGTTAACAAACTGGGACATTTCAAAATGGAGATGAAAAACAGATTGGGTTTCTAAAGCCCACTATATTCTTGATTGTTGAAAAGAAAACGATATTAATGAGCTCTTCATAGCAGCTTGTTATGTACTAATTTTGGGCCTGAGAAACTTGTGCTCCTAGGTTATATATGGGCTATTTCTTAAAAAAAAAAATGACTGGTTAGATGATTGCATTCGTTGGTAATGAAGAAATTCATTGCAAAAATTCATCAAATAAGAGGGAATACAGTCATTATGAAGCATAACATTCATCAAAATAAAAGAAGATAAAGGATAACGTTTGTGAATTACTGATCTGCCTGGATGTTGTTCATTCCTTAAGTCTAGTTTTGATTCTTAAACTGTTGTTTTTGATGCAATTAATTCAGCCCGTAAACTTCATTATCGCTCAACTATATGCGACGAAATATAAGAACTATAATATTCATGGTACTGATCTGTCGCTAGTTTTTTTTTTTTTATTCAGAACTGAAATTACATAAGAACCTCCATGTGGGAGGTCACAAATTCGAAACATGAAAAGAGGTCTTTATAGATATTTAAAATTCAGTGGCTTAAGCCTCATCTTTGTCTGAAAAAAACTGTAATTATATGATACCAAAACTTCTCCAAATGAGAATAAGAAAATGACACCTGACTCCAAATGACCAGAGTCCAAAACTAACTTTTGCTTTTTGTACTTCCAACTACTAATGGCTCTTTAATATTTACTCAATAATCATATCTACACTTTATTGATCCACCTTTTTTTTTTTTTTTGGGTCCATTTGCTCACAGAGGAATCTCCATCCTGTATATATCCAGCTTCCAGCAAAGCAGATTTGTTAATTATGAGCAGTGCAGCTTACACCAACCTCCATAATCACACAATCATAACCATGACAATTTGTTAATCAATTGATTAACAAACAAATACCTTGTCCTTTGTAGATAATGATTTTTAGAACCAAATTAAACAGGTTGGTTGGTTTTCAATCATTAGAGCGATCCTAACTCGCTGTTCTAATCATATAATTAAGGGCCCATTAGGAAAACACACGAGTAGTTTCGTGTTGCCTTCTTCATTAGAGATTATAGTACCTTTAACTCTGCTGTGGGCCTTTTAGCCCAAAATAGTTTTTGAGGGAGTAAAAAGAAAAAATCAATCCAATTACAGTGCACATTTCTTTTTTTTTAGATAAAGATGCGGGTCAAGTCATTCAAATTGAAATGTTTATAAAAAATCTCTTATTTAGGTTTTGAACCCGCAACCTCCTACACGGAAAGCGATACTTTTAATCACTAGACTAAAAGTCGGTTCTTTAATTACAGTGCACATTGCACTAATTACACAGCTTCTTAATAGACAAGGTAAGGAAAAATTGTAAAAAAAAAAAAAAATCTGTCCAATTACAGTGGACGTTGCAAATTAAACCTAGTTACAAACTTTTTTTTTGAGAAAAAGATGAGGGTCATGCCCTCAAATTTTCATTAATAATAAGGATCACCAAAGGTGATCGTAGGATTACAGAAAAGAAGAAAATGTGCAGTTAGAATAAAGAACAGTAAATAAACAGAAAATAAAGAAGAGCCAACATTGGAGGAGTTTTACAATAAAAGCAAAATTAAGAAAAGCTGGTGGAATTGTGTCCACCCCTGCGTGCCATGTGCAATGCTGGGAACCATGCTCGTGCTTCAATTATTATCTCCCTTGCCACCTCCAACTCATTGAGATCTCTGTCAGTAAAAATGCGCCTGCACCTTTCTCTCCATAAAACAAAATTAGTGGTGATCTGCAGCTGCCTCCAGAACGTGGTTTGTTTGTCATCCATCAATAGTTCTCGGTATCTTGCCTCTTTATAAAGTTGAGATGGTTGAATGCTACCCGGAATTGCCTCAAGTACATATTCTCTAACCTGTGTAGCATACTGGCATGAGCCAAATAGGTGATCCACCGATTCAGAATTTTGCCTACACATGTGACAAATATTTGGGAGGCACCATCCTCGCTTTGCCAGGTTATCAACAGTTAATATTTTGTTCCTAATTGCCAGCCATGTGAATAGCATTACCCTTGGTGGTGCTTTGATGGACCATATGTGTCTTATGGCACAGTCAATATATGGAGTTGTAACTATGAAGTCGTATGCAGATTTTACTGTATAAATGCCTTTTGTCGATTTTGTCCAAATTGCCCTATCCTTGACCTGCAGATCCGGCTGTACCTGCTGCAAGTCAGTTTGCAATGATAGAAGCTCTTGCTGCTGCAAAATATTGAGCTCACCTTCAGTTTGAATCACCCATTGCCCATTTTGATAGCACTGAGCCACTGATGCATGTGGTGTGGCAATTTTCTCAAATAAATTTGGGTATTTAGCTTTGAAGGGGCCTTGCATCCAATCATCATGCCAAAACTTAATAGCACTCCCATCACCTAATTGGTATTTGACTGATGCATTGAACACACTTGTATAACTTGAAATGTCTTTCCAGAACTTGGATGCATTTAATACCTCCCATGGCCTGATGTGTGGTGCTGGCATTTTTGTTATTTCCTTCCACCAAGGCTGTTCATGCTGAATCCACCCCCACATCCATTTCATCAACAATGAGTGATTCATTTCTTCTAGCTTCCTGATTCCCAATCCTCCTAAGTTCCTGGGCCTAGTGACCAGCTTCCAATTTGCTAAATACATAGGTCTTTTGCTGTCTTGACCTTCCTTGTGCCCATGCCATAGAAATCGTTTCCTTATTTTATCAATTTGCAAGATAATCCCTTTTGGCAGTTGGAACATAGACATGAGATATACTGGCAATGCTGTCAATACTGATTTGACCAACACTTCCCTTCCCCCTGGTGAAAGCAATGGAGCCTTCCACCCTGCCAGTCTGTGCTGAATTCTGTCCACCATTGGCTGATATGCTGATTTGCTAAGCTTTCTATCAGATAATGGTAACCCTAGGTATGTGAGTGGGAATTTTGATGCCTTGCAGTTTAGGGCAGTTGCCAGCTGATTCACTGCCCCTCCTGTGTCAGATGTTACCAGAATTTCTGATTTGCTTAGATTGACTCTTAAGCCTGACAAGTCTCCAAATATATCTAACACCAGCTTGATCAATTGTAACTGTTGTATGTGGGGCTTTGAAAATAGAAGGGTGTCATCAGCATAGAGGAGGCAAATTCTACAACCTGGAAAGGATGCTTTCAACAATTGCAGTTCATTCAGTTTTGTGAACCATCTTGCTAAGAAATCTATGGCAATATTGAATAAATAGGGTGACATAGGGTCTCCCTGCCTCACTCCTCTTCTCAATTCTATGTCCTTGCCTGCTACTGAGTTAAGAACCACCTTTGATTTACCTGGAAGGATGAGGTATTGAATCCAGCTAATCCATGTGTCAGTGAAACCAGCTGCTTTCAAACATTGAAGTAGGAAGTGCCATTCAATGGAGTCAAATGCTTTATGTATATCTGCCTTTAATAATGCCAGACTCAATCCTCGATTGTTGGCCTCTCTTATTAATTCCTGGGCATAATAGAATCCATGCAGTATACTCCTGCCCCTAAGGAACCCTGTCTGATTCTGAGATAGCAACTTATCCATGTAAGGCTGAACCCTTAAAGCCAGTATCTTGGAAAAGATTTTCTGAATTCCATTTACTAGGCTGATGGGCCTGAAATCACCTGGTTTAGAAGCATGTTCCTTTTTGGGTATCAGCACAATGTATGAATCATTTAAAGGAGACCAAGTCAACTGGGGATTGTGAAGAACTGTGTTGAAAACACTGAGCAGATCTGGCATGAGTATCTGTTGGAAATGTTGGTAGAATTCTCCAGGGAAGCCCTCTGGACCTGCTGCTTTGTTGTTAGGCCAATCATGAATGACTTGAGATATTTCCTCTTGAGTGATGTCCTTTTGCAAGGTATTGTGATCTTGCGGCTGTAACAATTGCTGATTGAAGAGCTGTTGAAAGTCAAAGGTGCACTTTGAAGGTTCTGATGTGCCCATAAGGGAGCAGAAGTATTTGTAGAGTATGTCTGCCTTTGCCAAGTGATCTGTGAATTGACTATCATGTTCCTCTAGTGATGCTATCCAATTGTTTCTTTTCTGATTTGTAGCCAAAGCATGGAAATAAGCTGTATTCTTGTCACCTTTTTCTATCCATGATTTCTTAGCTCTCTGCTTCCACATTTGTTCCTCCATTTGCACTATGTCCTCTAATCTCTCTTTGATCAATTCTCTGGTAAGCTTTTCTAATTGTGTCAACTGTCTTCCTTCAGAGTGTCTATCTAACCACATAAGTGTTTTCTTGCATACCTGCTTTTGCTCCTTAAGACTGCCAACTCTTTCCTTTTTCCATTCTTTTATTCCTTTTCTCAAAGTCAGCAGCTTGTGATGTAGCATTGTAGGTGTTTGTGCAGTGGGGAGCTGTAGCCATATGTGGTTAACCAATATCTTTAATTCCTCAAATCTGAACCAGAAGTTCTCAAATCGAAATGTATTAGGCAATGGGAATTGTGTTGAGCATTGACAAATTACTGGACAGTGATCTGATACAGTTGTGGCCAGTGCTGATTGAATTGACTTTGGAAATAGCTGACTCCATGCATTTGAAATGAAGAATCGATCCAATCTGACAAATGTGGGGTTCTCTCTTTCATTGCTCCAGGTATACTGTCGACCGTTTAATCTCAAGTCTTGTAAACCCAAGGATTGAATGATGTGATGAAAAGCTCTTTGTAAAGGTCTATTGATGTTGGAGCTGTCAGTCACAGTGATAGTCTGGTTGAAGTCTCCACAGACTAGCCATGGTCTATCATCATGCGGCTTAGCCTGAATCAACTCCTGAAAGAATGTGCTTCGGTTGCTTGAGGTCGAGGGGCCATAGACTCCAGTTATTCTTATCAGGGAGTTGTCTAGATTTAGTTTGAAGTCTGCTGTGATGGTATATGTGCCTATGGTTTCCTGAACTTGTGAGAATACTGTTGTTTTCCAAGCCAGTAACACTCCACCCGCAGTTCCATTTGCATCTATGTGAGACGTTTTGTTTAATTGGTTGCCAATTATCTGCGTTGTGGTTGTTTGATTGAGAGTGCTGAGTTTTGTTTCTTGCAAACAAACCATATCCGGTCTTTCTGAAGTTATGAAATTTCTCACATTTTGACGTTTACTGGCATCATTCAACCCACGCACATTCCAAGTCAGGAACACAAACAAACGTGAATCACTACCATTCATCTTCACTAACCTCAGTACAAACAGCAACTTGAGACTACCTAATGCAGAAAAGAAAGAAAACAACCCTCAAAAGAGTACGACGGAGAGTGGAACCCAAAACACAAACTAACCTAAGTCCCTCTCCTATGTACTGCCTGCTATGTGGAGCAGGACTTGAACCTAGCTAACTGGTCCTTGTGCTCTAGCCACTAACCTCCTTCTCAATGAAGCTAAGAGGGACTGAATCATGCAGCGGGGTCCTTGGAGCCTGATCTTCCTCTATGGAGTCTAAGAAAGCTTTGTCAACCCTCTGGAGAATGTGCTCATTCAGGCAAAGTCCTGATTTTGAAAGGATTGAAAGGGATTGATCCTTGAACATTGGTGACTCCTGTAAATCTAGCTCAAAAGGAATGGGTTCTTTCTTCCTAGCGCTTGCTGGCATCCTAGTGTTCTTGTATACCTCAATTCGACGCCCTTGCAGCCTAGAGCTTCTTCTTGGAGGTGGGCTTGGGAGAAAGTGTGCGGCATTGTGCTCAAGCACCGCCGTCTGAGATTGGTGACAGTGAGAAACTTCTCCCTCTATCTCCAGCTCTTGTGGGAGAGACAGGCTTGATTCTGAGTTTTCTGGATTGGAGAAGTGGGCCTGATTTGTCAAAAGGCCTGCATTTGAGATAGATTGGGCTTTTTCCTCCATGAGCTGAAGGCTGGCTTGAATGAGGGTCGTACAAGTGACCGTTAGATCTGTGAGAGCAAGGACAGTGGCACTCAATTGCAGCCCATCATTGATGTGAACTGTTGTCAGGCCGAACAAGCTGATGGAAGGGACAATACTAGGAATAGGCCAGAGAATAGTCACGGTTGGGAACGGTGTCCTAACGGCATAATTGTTGGTATTCTCTAGGCGCAGTGGGTCAGCAAAACGGGTCAGTGATGTGGGCATTGGCGCTGTGGGCTTTGGTGTGGCAGTCACCATTGCAACTGGAGGAGTCACCTGTTTTGGTACCCAAAATGGCTTCTTCCTGTTCCCCGGCATATGGTGCTTAGGTACCCACTTCTCCTTGGTGCCTATCCTGGGTGGTTTGAGCTGACTCGGTTGCCTATTCCATCTTCTAGGTGAACGCGCAGACAGGTTGAGTGAGACACTATAATTTGAGTCTCCATCTGAAGACGGTGGAGAGGGATTGCGGTGACGAGGTCTGTGTTGGTGTTCAGCATCCACTTGCCTCCTCCCCCTCCTTGGTGGTGCATCAAAATCCGGGAAGAAAGGGTCGTTGCGCCATTCTCTCCAACGCTTGAGCAGGACAGTGACACTCGTGGTATAAAATCCCTCATGATAAATCAGGTGGTGAGGAATGGTTCGTGGGTGATTACACGAAATCAGTACCTGAATGTCAACAAACTGGCCATCAGCTCTACCAAATGGTTGTATGGTGATTGGATATCCGAAGCTTTGAAGGAGGCGGCTGATGCCTCCTTGTGTCCACAGCTGGAGGGGCGCATCTCTAAGTATTACCCATGCCTGGTGAGTTGGTGGGTTACGCGCCATCCCAAAGCGAGGACGCCATTCATGGACCCTGAATTGGACCTGAAGATGCTCAATTGAGTATACTCCCGCTCCCACCACCTGATCCCTTACTCTCGCGCTTGGGCAAATCACAAGATAGGGAGTGATAGTGGCTTTTCTGACTTCGAATTGTTCTGGTGGGAGCCTATGAGTCTGGCTCAGAGTAATGGCTATCTCCCTTGGAAGGTCTGGGGTTTGCGCTCCAGAGATGAGAATGATGAGGCCGGTGTTCTCCAGATAAGCATTATCCTCTGAGAGCACAGCCAGAGTTGGGAAAAAAACATCACTGCTCTCTGGGCGCTCTTGATCGAGGGTGTGATCGAATTCCATTGGGGAAGTGTTGGTTTGGGGTTGGAGAGGTTCTGGGGCAGCAGGATGCTGCTTAAATACTGGTTTACCCCAGCAATTAAAGGAGCTGTGTCCTGATTTGTTACAACGAAGACATTTAATGGGGTTTCTGCAATGTCGTCTGTAATGACCTTTGCGTAGACATCTGAAACAGAGATTCGAATTTTTTGCGTGCAGTAGCTTGGGATGTGTAGGCCGTCCATGGTAGATGGGATGCGGCTTACTAGGTTGCGCTGATGGTGCCTTCTCTTGTGATGATAGAGAGGTGCTTTTAGTATCAGTATTGGTTAGGTGGGGTGCTGTAATGACTGTAGCTTCACTAGATTTCTTCAATGTTTCAATGCCTGTGTGCTCTGTGCGCTCTGGCACAGGTTGAGATTGAAGTAATGCTTGCAACGTTGGTACGGGCTCATTAATGGTGCTTTGTCTCAGAGGTGGAGGTTTCTTCTTCACTGTGACAACCTGCCAATCTGTAGTTGCAACGGGAGGTTTAATGAATTTTGTCTTCTCCTGGTGGTTGTAAGTCTCATCCTGGCTTGGCAACTTAAGGCCTTCTGTCTTTTCTTGTTGCCCACTGAGTAGATTCTGGATTACCACCTGCTTGAATGTTCTTAATGTCTTGGCTTGTCGTGAAGTTAATGCTTCTATCTGGGTGGGTGGTAGTTGGGGCACTGGGAAAAGACTGGAGTTTGGGTTGCTAAAGTCCGTCTGAGTTGTGGTTGGTGGAGGCGCTGCAGCCGTCTGAGAGCCGCTTGAGAGTTGCCGGGGAGTTGCTTGAGAATCGCCTGTAAGTCGCCTGGGAGCCGCCTGGGAATCGCCTGTGCTGTCGGTCTTCAATTTCATTTTTTTCTCCGTCTCCCAACCTAGTTACAAACTGATATATACATTTCTGAACAAGCAAAACAAACTCTTCACTCAATTGAATTATAGTGAGTTCAACGTGGCAGCATTCTTAATTAGACTAGGATTTATTATGTGTTTATATATTACCCATTATTATTATTTTTTTTTTGAAGCAGCTGACAAATGATCAGCTAAGTAGATTAATAAGAAAAGAATTTACAATGTTAAGGGTACTATTATTTTCCCAAAATTTACCAGAAATATTCAGGTAAATTTGTCTTTTTTTTTCTTTTTTTCTTTTTTCTTTTCTTTTTTTTTTTGAAGCAATTGACATGATAAACATTGGCATTGTCATTACATTTACCATGAGAAGAAAAACACATCAATTTAAAGTACCAAAACAGCAATTATACACAAATTCTCTCATCTTTACAGAATAAATAATCTACAAAGCATGTTTAGTTGCTATTTGTTAACAACAAAAACAAGAAAAAAAAAAAAAAGAAGATATACAGACAGAGCCACCACCATTAACTGACAACCTGATCATCAGTCGAACCGCCGAGACATTGCGCAAATGATTTGCTCCTGAGATACTCCGCCTCCTCCTTCCAAGAGCCGTCGTCGAAGTTCATCGCGTAGCTAACAACCGTGTATCCAGTCGAGTGTACCTGTCGCTCTCTCGCGAACGACTTGCTCCTCCGTACCCTGAACGACGACGACACGCGTCCGGACAGTTTTCGCACGTACCCGACCGCCAAGCTGCGCTGCGAAATGCACAGTCTGAGGAGCCTTGTTGCCACCTCTTTCGCCACCATCCACACCCCCTTCCCTCTCCTCCTGTGCAAGAATTTCAGCATCATGTCAATCTATCTTCCTGCCTCTCTTTTTTTTTCTTCACATATGTTGAATTATCTCCGTTTCCTAATATTGTTCATATATACCTTGAAATCTTAAAGAGAGCTCATGCTCTGTAGCGCTGCACTGTGTAGCGCAGGATGTGAACCGTTAGATCATCTTGAGATGCGAGCCACCACAGATCACGAGATGATCTGACGGTTCGCATCCTGCGCTGTACAGTGCAGCGCTACAGAGGATATGAAATCTTAAAGCAGGCATTTTTAAGCAACTCGAATCTGGATTGTTTGTTTCTTTGACTGTGTGGTATGTCGTGTAACGGTTTAGGAGTGTCTTTTGTAACTTGTTTCGATGATTGGATGGATTGGTTACATGGTTTGTAATGTGACAGGAGTCGCATGAAATCAGACAGGAAATAGAAGAGTCGCTAACGATTGGTTGGCGGAGGATTGCAGGCTATTTTCCATCCAGATCAGATATTCGTAATTTATCAGAATTTTTTGTTGAATTTAGTTCCTCAAAAATTGTTGATTTTGATTTTTTTTTTCATGAATAATGGATCCTACATTTTTTTTTGTCTTTTCACAATTGAAATATTAATTACAAAATAATGAATCAAAGTTACTTCAGAAATTACTATTTTTTTGAATAAGATATTTTCTCATATTTTGCATACAATGACTATATAAATACCGAACTTGATGTATTTTGCAATATAAAATTACACAATTTCTTTTTCTTTGAGTAAAAATAAGGGTCTAGCCCTTATTTTCACAAATTTTATTAATAATAAAAAATATTTACAGAATCATTCCCAAGAGATTTGGGATAAGAAAAAAGTACTAATAAAGAAAAAATACATGTCATAGCAAAAAATAAAATACGAGGCTTCGAATGAGAATAAATTACACAATTTCATAATAATATATACTTATAGTTTTTTTTATGAAATTCAAATATGCATTTTAAGTTATATTATGAAAAACTAAATAAGGACGTTAAAATTATAGGGATGAGCTTGTGGAGTGGTTATCAGATTCAAATTTATTATTATTATTATTATTATTATTATTTTTATTTATTTTTTTTTGCACGATCGAGTATGCACTTATGCATCTCCGTGCTGTATCCAGCAATGAAATTAATCATGCACACGGCGATTTGCTTCAATTACCATCTAATTAATAGCATAATTAATTAAGGGCTGAGATTTGCTTTCCAATTTAAAAGACCAAAAATTGTACATATGATATTATTTGCAGTCTAGAAAACCCATAGGAAATTAATTTACCTAATGATGATGATTGGTTTATGACTTTATGGGTTAGACAAATAAGAAGTTGTACCATACAATTATTATCGAGCTAACTTAATTTTTTGATTGAATGGCCGAACTATATATGTTAGAACAATATATATCGTTTTGTATTTTATAAAGAAAGGAAACGATGCATGTAGATTTATCACTAACAGAAAGGGTCGGCTATTTAGTATTGTTACTATTTTAATTTTATTTTTTTTGTGAACTGTTTGCTTTACGGTGGTTACCAATTAACCCATTGATTAATTAACATGGTGATGCACCTATTTCATATCTGCATTTTAACCAGACTTGCACCTATTTTTGTACCTAAAATCCTGAGTTTATTAGCATTTTAATAGAAGATTGTCTAGAATCAAGTTACTTCTGTGTTTTGGTCCTATTTTCAGGTAAAAGGAGCTTTTGGAGCAATTTGGACTAAATTTGGAGCGAAGAGCAAAAATAGGCGAAGGAGCACAAAGGGGCATCTAATTGCAGATCAAAACCGTCTATTCCAGTGCACAGCCGCCATATCTAAATCAAGGAAACGCGCAGAGAGCCAATTTAAGCAACAGACATGCTATTTCAAGGCTGAGCTCTCTTTGGACTTTTAAGTACGGACCGCACTCCTATTTCTGCGGACCGTACCATGCTAAAAACAGATCAGAACACCTATTTTCTGGCGCGTTTATTACTGGCGATCTAATTCTTCCATACTTGCGCCCCAAGGAACCAGAAGTGGAACACCTAAAACTGAGACATCTTCTCATATAAAAGAGACCCCTTGGGGTACTCTCATCTTGTCAAGTCTTGTGTAGGTCTCATGTGTTGAGATTAGTTTAGTCAATAGTCATTGTTTAGTTGAGAGTCTAGTTTTGTGAAGGGAGGAGTTCATCGCCGCCAAGGTGAAGGAGTTGGTTACTCGCCTATTCCTAAGCTCGATCGGTTCTTTCTTTTCCCTTATTTTATTTTGTTGTTTAGTCATGTCAAGGCGTGAGTAGTCGCCTTTGTTCTTGGGGTTTAGGATGATGTTTGTATGTATGGATTAATTGAATACTTGCTTTTAACGTTTATGCATTGAAGTTATTTTCATATTTGCTTTGAGCTTATTCATAATTGTGCTTGAATTGTTTTCTTGTTCTTTGATATGATCCTGTGGATGTATGTTCGTATCTAGTTGGTAGATTTATATCTTCTTAGGCCAGAATTGCTAATTGCATGAGGGTGCACTTGTAGTAGTTCACCCTATTTTGATAGACCTGTGGATTGGGCATAGTCTAGTTGGAAAACTTAACGTCAATTGATAGAGATTCAATACTTGCACTATTTGGGTAGATAACTTGTTGTCCAATTGTATCCGAGAGGAGAAGTTGTGGTTATAACGTGAGTTAAACCGTACCTGTGATCGAAAGCAAATTGGGTTTAGGTTAGAGATAATCTAAAGATTTCGAATTGATCTAAAAGTATTTAAAAGTGCCAACAAACGAGAGTTGAGGGACTTGTAATTGCTTTGGGTTAGTTGGGGATCGGTAACTTTGATCAACAATAGAAACTGAGCTTGAACTGACTCTGATCTGTTCCCTGCGGATCGCATTGGTGACAGGTGCGAACCATACCAAGCAAGGAACAGACAGAGAACCACAAATTTGTACATCTTGCGGTTCGCACCCTCTCGGGTGCGGAACGCAGGCAGTTAGTCCAAACATCAAACTGATTCTGAAAACCCTAGGAACGTTTGTCTCATAATTGTTTTAGAGTCTTTTACTGCTTTTTAATAATTTAGAAACCAACCAACTTCAAACAAACCCCCCCAAATTGGTTACGAATCGGTTACTTTTAGGATTAGAATTGTGAACAAAGATCTGTCTAAATTTAGTACCGTCCCTGTGGATACGATCCCGACTATATTGCATAATATCGTACGCTTGCGATTGATTGTATTATTTAGGGTAAAAGCCTATACACTCCACGCGTATCACATGGTTTCGCCAGTATAGAATGGACACAATAAATAATAAATATATACGGAATGCTAACGCTAACGTTAGCATTTCGGTCCGAAATGCTAATGCCTCAAAATTTATGTTATCGTGTCCGAAATCACGATTTATGGTGCCTAATAAATTCTTTATATAAAAATATTGGGGAATACAAAAAATTTTCATTTTTAGAGTTTTTTTAGTATTTGTTTTGAATTTTAGAAAATAGCTCATATATATTAATAAAATATTGATGTTTGTATATACTATTATCAAAAATACAAAACAAATACTTAGCAAATTCTAAAAATGAAAAATTTTTGTATTCCCCAATATTTTCATATAAATAATTTATTGAGCACCATATATCGTGATTTTGGACACGATAACGTAAATTTAGAAGCGTTAGCATTTCGGTCCGAAATGCTAACGTTAGTATTATAGTCTAACTCGTAACATATATATTAATCTGAAATGCTAACATATATATACATCCCGAAATTTAACCTATGGACGCTACATATTACTCGATTGAAAATATCATACACCAGTTAATTATTTTTTGCCACGATATAATAATGAATTATTCAATTATTAAATAAAGCAACTATCAGAAAAAATAGACCATACACAGTCTGGCCGCAACACTGGAAGAAGAGAGCAAACAGGTATCACTCATTCTGAGTATTTTCTTTTGGCTGCTCAACGATTGAATTTGATGAAATAATAACAAGTTGCAAATAGTACCAATGATCAGGTGGATCATGTAAGTAACATGTTGACCATGTTTGATGCTTGGCCATGTGAATGAAGTACTCACTCGTGCACCATCAGAAATTCAGCATTTGATTTGATGCATTGGATTGGATCAGGTTCAGATCTAATTTGCTGTCTCATGATAATTAACTAATTAATTAATATTCACCCCCATATATATATGCAAGGTCTCACTAAACTAATCATAGATTAGTAAATCAGCATCCAAAGTTTAGCATTTATCTGTTCTTCAAGTACATGCTGGGTTAGTGTCTGGATCATTTATTGTAGATCTCAAAATTGACCCCATCCATTAAAAAAAAAATCATCTATACATTGAATCAATATTGTAAAGTTTTATATTAGAGATCCACAGTTTTATTTCATTTTTTTATTACAAAAATTAAATATCACTCAATTTAAAAATTCTATAAAAGCTTTCTTTTGAGTTAAAAACCTCCATACTATCATAAATTCAGTAGAATAACCACTAAATTAAAAAGAAAAAAATGATTGATTGGAAATTTGGAATTGGGTCCAACTCTCTAATCAATTGGCAATGATTACTTGCAAGACTGTCTCAACCTCTTCTCTATGCTGCACTACTGGTACTGAGAAAGAAGTGGAGCCTTCTGACAGCACAGTTTCCTCATATTATAGTTATACTGAGTTCATATCTTCTCTTGGCAGAATAATGCAACAAGACCTTGCACAACTTGTTTGTTTGTAAGCTTGCTGTGCACTGCACATCACCATTTATTTCATCATGAGTGGCCAAGGAGCACAAATTGTATATCATATATATGCAGCTTCATTGATGGTCCCAAAGAAAACTGAATTCTTTGTCCTGATCAACGATCAATCCATCCCCAGATAACATTTCTTTTTCTCCCCATGAAAACAATGGGCTGCTGAGGATTCCATATCCTCTGTAGCGCTGCATTGTGTAGCCCAGGATGTGAACCGTTAAATCATCTCGTGATCTGTGCTGACTCGAATCTCGAGATGATATTCTAATGGTTCACATCCTGCGCTACACAATGCAGCGCTACAGAGGATGAGCACTCGGCTGCTGAGTGCCGGTGGAGGTTGTGTTGTAACTTGTAACCACAAAAAAAGATATTTATTTGCACTGACTCCTTAAAGTTCTCCAGTTAATTTAATTTGCACATATAATTGGTTTTTTTAGATAAAGATGAGGATTAAAGCATTTGAGTTTCGAACCTACGACCTCTTACATAGAAAATATTGTCCTTCATCGCTGGAGCAAAGGCTGGTTGTTTAACTTGCACATACAATTGTTGTGATGGCAAGTAAAGGTGCTTCTTTGCTTTATTTTTCTGGTACATTAAAGGTGCTTAGGTCTTAAAAAGGTCTCCCAACTCAACTATGTAAGCATCAAGATTGAATTGGACCCATTGATTGACGAAAGCACAATCCGGTTTCTAACAGATAAGTTTGTTTGGTATTATTATGCCATGAGCCTATGACTATGAGATGTCCTTCTCATTTCCTAATTAAAGTTTAACCCATAGGGCTTTTATTGTACTAATAAAGTCCCTTTTAGTGCTAGGTGGGGAAGGGAAAAGAGACTCAAATTATAGTTAAAAAAAAATGATTCCATCCACATCAAGATTTTGAGAGGGAAAAAAATATATTGATTTAACAAAATGGGTCAACTTTTTTTTTTTTTTTTTTTACCAATACTCCAAATTAAAAGGGGCAATTGTTTAAGGGCATGTTTCATTATGAAATTATTGTCACTTGCAGGCTGTGATCAGGACTTGAGCTCCATAAAATGTTGAAAAATACAAAAAGGTGTAATTGTTTTATGTACTGATCAAATCAACTCCAAAAAGGAGAACACTAAAAATGTTGCTAACAGATAAAAATGCCATGATGTTGCAGATAACAGATTTCAGAATAACCAAAAAAAAAAAAAGGCAAGATGCCCAACAAAACAGAAGCCAGTTATGGAGGATTTTTTATCCAATTTACATCTCCAGAAAGGGGAATATTGTTACCCTTTGCTGACAAATTGTAGAAACCCAAAATCATTTTTGAAGGAAATTGAAAAATTCCAGGAAAGAACAAAACAACAAAAAGAGGGAGATTAACTATACGGTAGCAGATACATAAGTTACAGATATATTGTATACAGACACAATGGTACAATTAATAACAAAATGAAATAAAGAAATATAAAGAATAAGAAAACAGACTTCAAAATTGTTGTTGGTACATGCCGGCAAAAGTTAAATTTTTACACACCTTAAAACACCTAGTAAACTTGGATACAAGCTCTAAAAAACAAACGAGGCCAACGACCTATGCCACCAAGATCACCAGATCTGAAAAGTAAAACCTCAGTAATATTAGTTTTAAAGTCTTACACTTCACAGTAAAAAAGCACCAAACAGTACTGGTTTAGGGCTTTAGGCTATGTTTGAGAGAGACATTACGGGTTAAATTATGCCTCAAAAAAATATTATCCCTGGTAAGAGGTGATGATAACCTCATTACCAAATTTCCCCGTCCCAAACTCAGCACCACGAGTTGTGTCAACATGCAAATGCAAAACACAGATGAACAGTCATGTTTCAATAACCGCTCCTAGTGTTGTCATTAGTATTCAATACTTTGCCACAAAATTTTTTATAAGAGGAACGAACGGTGGTCCTTGATTAAGTTACAAAACAAAAGATTAATGTGTAATTTTCAAAGTGAAAAGAGCTTTAAATCTCACATAATAGTAGGTCCAAACCAGTCAGAAATGGAGGTGCAAGGTATTTCTTGCCTATGATATAGGGTATTCAATCATACGTGGTCCTTAATAGGACATGTAGTTTCATTCAACATACCTGCCAGATCAATGGCAAAATTAGGTTGGTACACTCAACCGGTCATGCTTCCTTTTGTTGGGTCTTGAGAAGATACAGAAGCGTGGCCAACTTTTATTCTTTGCTGGATGAGGTTTCACATGTTTCTTAGCAGCGTACTCTGCCATGTATTGGACGACAGCCTAAAACCAAATTCACATGCCCTTGTTAATTATACAAATAAATTCACATAGATAAGAACTTACTACAAAAAAAAAAAAAATTCAAATATAAAAAAAACAATAAGATGTTTATACTTTTAAGGACTAAAATATTTCTTAAACGTACTATCTAGTTCCAACTAAAATCATTAAACAAGCAGCTAAATATAAACTATAAACCAAAGTAGCCATCCTTAATCACAACTACATAACAACAACAAAGACTTTAGATCCCAAAAAAGTAGGCTAAGAATGAAAGTGAAATCCAACCAAAGTCACAGCGATCCTTAATCACTCATTAAAGAGATAAAAGTTTGAATGTGAGTGAATGGTGGGTTGGCAATTTACAACTCTGGAAGCACACAGGAAAAATGCATTTAAGAATTTTCAGTTGTTTTCAGTTGACAATTTAAATGCCAAGATAGTGAAAAAAAAAAAGATGTGTTCCGGTTTTGTACATATGGGTAATCATGTTAATTACAAAATTGTACTCGGTGATGGAGGTTTACGTCTAGTTAATTTTGGAAGTTTCACAAAAAAGGCATAATAATATTAAATTAGAAATGTTCCTTTTCCTAAAGAGGCAGAGTTTTTACCTGAGCACCCTTTTCAGCTATATCCCTTGGAGGTACCTCTAACGGGTTCTCTTGTGCTTTAAGCACACGTAGTTTTGACAACAACCCAAATGAATCAGGCAAAAACCGAATTTGATTATTACTCATATCCAACTCCTCCAAGTTTTCCAAATTTCCTATTGACCTCGGCAGTCCCCTCAAATCGGCAAAATTGTTCCCAATATTCAACTTTACAAGTGTCGTTGCAAGGCACAGGCTCTCTGGCACTGATTCCAGTTCATTAAAACTCACATTTATCTCTTTAATTTTCGGCAAAGAAGCCATAGTTGTAGGCAGTCCCTTCAAGTTGTTGTACCTCACAGAAAGAACTTCCAGAGCTTCCATCTTCCCGATTGCCTCGGGCAATCCCTTTAATCGGTTGTAATCAGCTCTTAATTCAGTCAAAGCAGTGCAATGCCCGATTGTATAAGGCAATTCCTCCATACTATTGGTCTCAACAACCAATTTCTTTAGCCGGATTAGGTTCCCAATTGAATCAGGAATTGACACAAGATCGTTTGAGCTCAAGTTGAGTTCCTCGAGCTGAACCAATGTTCCGATTGTCGAAGGAATTGCACCCAATTGGTTTCCTTTTAGATTCAAGTACACCAAATTGAACAAATCCCCGATCGAATCAGGTAGCACCGAGAGTCGATTCGAAGAAAGGTCAAGTCTTTGCAAAGAGACAAGACCTCCTATGGTGATGGGTAAGGCCACGAGCCGGTTTTCTGACAGGTCAAGAGATGTCAGGCCAGATAGTTTTCCGATTGAATCCGGTAGCCATTCAATCTCACCAGATAATTTGTTCTGTAGGTTCAGTTCTTTCAGGCCTTTTTTCGCACAGATTTCTATTTTGCTAGCGAGCTGGATTAAGTTCAATTTATTACCATCTCCACCTAAACAGTATCAGAAAATAAATTCATCAAATTTGTCAAATTTAAAACCGACAATTCTGCATTTAAACTACATGTGAAAAATTTTAAATAGTCATGACATACATACCAGCAGAAGCTGCAGGAGCAGCTGGAGTGAAAGCCGGAATTGCCGCAAGTCCCCGCGCCGTGATCGGGTTTCCGGCAATTCCGTCAGGGTACATACCGACCTTTCCTTTCTTCACATAACTATCATCTCGTGTTACCAGCACAGAGCTCTTCCCCTTTTTATTCTCCCCTTCCTTCAAATCCAGCGCCGATCTAGCCTTACTGGATGACCCGACCGAGCCGTAAGCATCGCTGTTCGTAACACTGGTACCGGTTCCTTGGCTTGCGCCAGTGAAACCGGACGCAAAGGACCGCGCCGAGCCGTTCGAACTGGACGGTACACACGAAGAGGCTCTCTGGATCAGTTCATCGAACAGCACGTGTAGGTTCTCGAGATCGAGCAGCTTCACGGCCTCCCTCTTCTGTTCTCTGCTCTGATACCACACCAGATTCTTCTGCATCTCTTGCACCACGAAGAAGAGCTCCTCCGGCACCTCAATTCCCTTCTTCTGGCTAACAATGGCCTCGAGCCGGGAATTCTCCTCCATCTCGACATTCCTCACCACGGCCATCGCCGCCTCCACCTCGTCGATGCTCGGCCGAGCCGGCAGCGAGCGGTGCAGCCGCATCACCTCCTGAATCGCGCTGTCGACTGACTTGAAAGTGGTCCCCATTTTCACACCAATCAAATTCAATCACCAACAAAAGATGAGAAAAGTAGAAAACCCAACAAACAAACAAAGAAAGGAAAGGAAAGAAAAGGAGATGGCTTTGAATTTGTTGGGTTCTTCCCTCTTATAGAGAGCAAGAAAATCACAGCACAGATCATGCACCTCTCTTAGGTGGGATTGAAAGCGAGATCGGAGAGAAAGAAGAAGCCAAAAGGTTGGTAATGGTAGGAGGAAGGTGATGGTGGTCACGGATTATAGGATAGGATAGAATAGGTTCACGCTCAATCCATGAAAATTGAACCTGATCGAGAACCCAAAAACAAAAAAGAAAAAAAAAACAAAACAAAAGAAAAATCCCTTTTCTTTTCTCTTCCTATTTGCTACTCCATTATTGCAACAGAGAAATTGAGGCTGGGAAGGAAACAACTCATGAATCGCTCTCTCTCTCTCTCTCTGTGTATGTATGGGGTTGCAAACTACCCACAAAACAATTAACGGCCAACTGTGGAAAATGGAAATATATAGGCTTAATTTATTACCTTTTCATTGGAAAATTACAGACGCGGGGGGGGGGGGGGGGGGGGGGTGGTGGGAGGAAGGAGTAGAAAATGGATGTATTGTATTTGTCCACAAACGCTGCTTGCTTTGTTTGCTATTTATCATCCGTTAAAAGGGAAAACCATTTGGATTTGGATATGGTATGAGCCATTTGTTGCTGGTTTTCTTCGGAAAAATTTCACGCACGCCCAAACTTTCTATCTTAACTGCATTATTGTCTAAACAGTCAAATTATATTTACTGATGTTCAAACTTAATGGCGTGAATTCAACTTGCGCCATTTAACCTCTTCTTGTGCTGCCTAAACAGCCAAGCTACACAGACAATTGACAGAGGTGGGCAAGTAAATATAAGTCTAAAGGGCGCAAGTTTTGATTTGGGCATCTGTGAAATTAATTTAATTGCTTATGCTATGGTGCAGTTAAGAAAGGAAGTTTGGGCATTCATAAAATTTTCTCAGTTTCTTCAGGGTTATATTTGTCCTTTTACTTAATAAGAAAATTATAGTAAACTTGCCATTTATATTTAAATTTAAACTCTGTTTAACAATTCAAACTACAAATTTTCCCTCTTTCTTTGAGGACAAAAAATTATATATATCTGACCTCATTTATCCAATTTTCCATGAAAAATAAGCATCAAATCTTTCAGAATGAAACAATTTGATACTCATGGGAATACTGATGATGTTTGAGTCAGTTTGACTAAAAATGATGCTGATTTTTGATGTATTTGATTACATGAAAAGGCACAATTTACAGCACATTCTGACCATCTTGGTAGATTCTCTTTCGTCGCTGCCAGGTGAAAAAAATTCAATGTATGAGTTGTTTGTTTAAGAGAGCCAACTTTTTTAATAGTAGAGATATTAAATTCCATGTCAAGATGCATAGGTTGGAGAAATGCATGTTATCCAGTCCCAAATAACACTGTTGCCTTTTAAGAACCAGCATTTAGTGTATTGACTAAGGTTAATGTTTTATGTGTGGAAGGTTGTAGGTTCAAAACTCAAATAAAGTTTTTTATAGACATTTTAAATTTGAGTGGCTTGATCCTTATCTTTATGAAAAAAAACATTGTTGCCTTGTTAGTGTGACTTGATTTCCATGCTAATCATGGAATTGGTAATTGGTATCTCTATTGATCTTGTATGCCTTGTGGACTTCTTTTCCTCTTTATTCATGAAATATTCTCACATTATTTTTTTTCCTATTACCGTTATTTCATTTTCATGTATACAACTATTACAATTTTGTTTTCATTTATACTGTGGTATGGAGGATCCCATTATTGGCTATTTGAAATCAATATTTAAATAACTATTACAACTATAATATTTATGGCAGTGTTTGTATTTTAGCATATTATCTTTATGGACAATGACTTTTTTTTTTAAAAAAAAAACACATATTTAATGATAAGGAAAATGCTATGGGGATACCACATAAGATACCGTCGGGGATACCATTAAACATTGATTGTCAATAAAAAATGTGATAAGTTGAATATTTAGGAGGTTAAGGTGAATATTTAGGAGGATAAGTTAAATAGTTAGGAAGTGTAATGCTGCAACTTAAATTAAGAGTAGTTTTTATTGGCTGTAAAGCAAAATGTGTTAAGTGTAATGCTGCAATTAGGTTTTTATTATGTGGAGTTTTTATTGGTTGTCAAGCAAAATGTGTTAAGTTGAATATTTAGGAGGTTAAGGTGAATATTTAGGTTTAGTTGAATTGGTCAAAGATCATGGTATCCCCGACGGTATCCCTAGTGGTATCCGAATATCTGGACTGTAATGATGATATCATTTGGATTTCATATATAGTATTTTACTTTAACGCGTGTGGCAATTTGCATTTAAAGATAGTTTTATTATTTTGGAATTTAATTCAAAATGTTAGATAAACTTTTTTTTTTTGCTATAGTAATATATTTAACAATGCGTACTACAAGATCAAATTACAATTTAAGTATCTTAATTAAGATAAATTTCTACTACAATAATTTACTACAGTATAACGCTAGACGTGATGAATCTTGAAAGAGCTACAACATTCATGCACAAGAAAAAATAAATGATTAAATTGAATATTTTCCTCATCATGTTATGAAAGATCTAAATAGTTTATTTTATTTCTCCAATCGCACAAGCAATAAAAGAAATTACATCAAAACATGTTTAAAAATTATGGCAGACTGAAATTATAATCTGCCTTTTATTTTTTCTCTTCATTTTCATGAATAGCGGATTAGCTAAACGGTGCCTCAACGTATAGGTTGGTTAATATATCGAGAAGGTTTTATAATATTGTTATCTTTTTTTTTTTGTTCAAAATATGTTTATAATGTTGTTATATTTTGAAAGAAACATATAATAATACCAACGAAAAAAAAAATACACTAGCTATTAATCCGTTAGTCAATTTTTAGGTTCATCAAGCCATCAACAATATAGTCAAAACTCAAAACAAGCACAAGCAATGAAACAAATGCTTGGATGACCTGAGTTGAAACTAGAAACTTGAAACCTGGGTGTTCACATAGGATCGTGGAAGGAATTAATGTGTCCAGGAGAAAGTGTAGCGCTTGAAGGATCCAGATCACCTGCTTTTCTTTCTAGAAAAGTAGGTCTGCTTTTCTTGATCTGACAGTTGAGAAACATCAAAATACTTTGAGATCTGTACGAAAATACTAAAGTATTTGAGATCGGTGCGACACCCGATCCT
Organism: Cyperus esculentus; assembly: GCA_030179965.1. NCBI lineage: Eukaryota > Viridiplantae > Streptophyta > Magnoliopsida > Poales > Cyperaceae > Cyperus > Cyperus esculentus. The sequence continues at coordinate 2,880,596 of JASGLE010000030.1, forward strand.
GATCATCCGATCGGAAAATCAAGTATGCTTTTCTGAGAGAAAAGCAGCAAGACTTTTATCCGATTCGAAAGGAATTGAAATTCTCTGAGGTATTCTACCGAGAAATAGTAAAAAATCCCCCTTAAAAAACTATTGTGTACGGTTTCCGAAGCTGCCCACTATAGTACAACATATTATTTTTAATACAATTTCTGACCACTCCATGATTTGAGGTAATCTGACAATTCCAGAGGATGTGCATTCACTAGGAAGGGCATGGCAGTCTGGCACTCACTCAGGCATCTGGCGATGGAAGATGGAACCGCAAACACATGCATGGTGGACTGGATTGGATTTGGATTGGATTGCGGGGCCGCCTGCCCGCCCATTTATTATTATACGGTTCTCAGTTTCTCATCTTATCCCTTCTGGTTCCTTTCCCGGATGAATATCTGCTGCTTTTCTTCCGTGAAAAGCAGGGTCTGTTTTTTCCGATCGGATGGTCGGGATCGGTTGTTGCACCGATCTTAATGTCTTTCAGTATTTTCTACACCGATCTCGATGTACTTGGTATTTTTTAACCGTCGGATCAAAAAAAGCAGGCCCCAGGTGGCCAGGTGATACCGATCCTCCTTTCCCTTCCCTTCCTTTATTTGTTGTACTTGTACTTGCGCACTCCATAAATTTATTGCTGCTTTGGTGCTGGACTGCTGGGCAACTAGCCTCGCGTGCTCCGTCCAATAATATCCATCCCATTATTTCCCGGAATAATATATTTATCTCTGTGACTTGTCTCTGGAGTTAACGATGTGTTGTAAAGTTACTGCATAAAACAATATAAATTTGCTGCTCAGGTCTGCTAATTGCAAATGTTAGGAGAAAATACCCACACCCCTATAATGAAATACTCCCCGGGTTCATCATCTACTGAAATACTCTTCGCACTGCCAACGATTTACTATAGTGAAATCCAAAATAAGTTCAAAAACTCCCCGCACTCGTATAGCCTGCCAACGTATCAAGAGTTGTGGGGGCAAAACTCGGATCTTGATATCACCACCCTTATTTCCAACGCTAGGATAGAGTCGGACTGTTTTTCTTGTGTATGAATTTTATGGTTTTGTAGTATTAATTACTTATTTGTAATGTTATAAGAGTGGGGTTACTTTACTATTAGTACAAAATAGTTCATATTACAGCTTATTTTTATCAATTTTAAAGTTTAATTGATCAATCCAAACTGCTCAATGCGATATCCATATATTAATGCAGTTCTAGACCAAATTTATATTTTTTAAAAAAATTTAACTAATATATTATGATATATAAAAATAATAATATTTTGGAATGGATTATAATTTTACATTAAGTCATTTTCTAATTATAAAAAATAGTAAAAAAGTACCAAAATTTATAAGATTTAGTTTATAATGATATTTACATATGGAAGATCACATTGAGCAGTTTGGAACCGTAGTTAGAGCCACTTTGTACTATTAATAGTATCGTAGACTCACCCTTTCTTTAGATTAAATTTTGTCCCAAAGAGTAGCAAGCAAGAGTAAGGCTATTATGCTATTAATAGTACGGATTGCTCCGTACTATTGACTTATATCTCTAATTTCAAAATAGTAATAGTCGATCCAAACCGTTCATTACGGTCTTCATACACAATTTTACTTGTAAACCAAATTTTATATATTTTTAAAAATTTTTTATTATTTTTATAGACATTTTAAAATATCACCTATTTAAATGGCTCATAATGTTTTATAATGTTCTAATCAAGTGACTTTTGAAAATATATTAAAAATACTAAAAAGTTAGTAAAAATTTTAAATTTTGGTTTGCAAATTAAATTGTATGTGAAGATCATAATGAACGGTTTGGATCGACTATTAATAATTTGAATTGGAGATACGACCTACAGAGCGATTTTTACTATTAGTAGTACCATAGCCTCACTCAGCAAGCAAAGTACATATTGGCATTCCAAATAAGTCAAGATTTGAATCCAACACGAAGCCATTACTCCACCACACATTGCGCAAGAAAACCCGAAGGGAAACTGTAGAGTGAGAGCGACAAGCAACACTACCGTTAAAACCTTCCATCAGCGGAACTTGTGAAGTTGATGTGTACTGTTTTGAAGCAAGTATTTTTTTAAAGGGTTATTATTGTGACGAAGTACTGGACTGGCAATTTACAGCACGGCTCTGGAATATATATATTTATAGGATTGAGACCTCGCATTGCTTCGGCAACATTTTGTTTGCTACATTGTATATTCAACTGTTACTATGTTCAAGATTAGAAAAAATATTGATATATAAGATAGATAAAAATATTGTATGTAATTTTTTTTTATAATTATTCGTAATTTTAAATGTCCTTTTTATTATATATAAATAATTAACATATATTTGTTAGCGGTTACAATATTTAATGTAAGCATTTTCAACCGGTGTATATGCGTGCCTAACGAAGAAATAATTACGTTATTTTGAAAGTGTGCAACATTTGGGATGCATAGTGTGTCACAAAATTTATATGATAAAAGAACCAGCGTACAATAAAAAATTTTGCGCGGACGCCGAAATGGGATCTTCAACGTGAATCTCCTTGGTGTAAAATTAGTTTTTATACATATAATGCTTAATTATGTAAATTTGAAGATGTCTATTTAATTTTGATTATGTCAAAATTGTATTCATTAAAATAAGAATTTAACTAACTGACAGATCACCAGGTTTGGAAAATTAAGTTAATTATGAAATTTAGTTTTTTTGTTTTGTTATATGTGTTAGTTTGTTAAATTTTTTTGTATAAGATGAAAGTAGTAGCGTTAAAATAATTAGTTGCTTAAGAAAGCTTTCAAGTTTTGACAATCTTGACTGTAAAATTGATCATTATTTTCTTCAATTTTAAGAATCATGCAAATATAGCATAAACAATACTCATAACTAATAGTCTTTCATTTATAGAAAATATTAAAGAAAAAATAGAGGAATAGAAAGCGGCCGTCAACTATTTGAGATCGTAATAACCGCCGAATTATGGAATCACTCTATCACTAAATTTTATTTTAAAAACATTTGTTAGAGTACTGTCTATACAACTCGATATGATAATGTTTTTCGACAAATTTAGTTTAAATTTTGATTTTGAGTTTCATTTATTTGATTTCAGTTTATTAATTATATAAAACTTTAAATTTATTTATCATTTTTTAAATATACTTTTTGATTTTTTACAAATAAAAGTTCTGAATCAATATTTCTGTAAAAAAGATTTCTAAACTTGTTATTAACAAAATTTAAGAAATAAAAAAAAACACGGCTGAGCCGCCTAATAAAACAAAAAAAAATTTATATATATTTTTTTAACCTAAAAGATTCCTTGACAAACAAAAAACGACGAAATCCACAGTACGATTTTTCCGTACTACCATCCGTATAACAAACGTAAAACCAACTAATTTTGGACTTCCTCACGCAAAACGCTTCTAGAAAATCCCAAAAAATAGTTTCTGAAGCTTATCTTGTGCACGAAACATCGAACCGGGTCACAAAGATAAACAATCTATACCCGACCCATAATTTTACGGCAAGGCACGCGATACAGAAGATCTAATAAAACCCGAAAAATCGAGAGTTAATATTCTAAAAAGAAGAAACCAGATCTCCCGAATAAAGTTCAACGAAATTATACCTGTCAATATTATGGCATGTGAATTATGTGGCTGAAAAATTATTCAAGTTTTATATGGAACCTCACTGTCAATTAGCTATAGTCTTATAGACCTTGGCATTTTCATTATCTAATTAATATACTATAATGCTGTAATTTCAAAAGATATGACAAATGAGTACACTATTCAAATATATATACATAAATCAACTAATATAAATTAAACAAGTAATCAAATTATTTTTTCCAGGAATGAAGGTTAACGTAACATAGAACAAAATTTTCTATATCTCAGATTCAAGATGACAAAATATATAATTGATGCGAAAGTACATAATGCATGCTCTAATATATGTTAAGGAAGACAGTGCATCATGAAATTTAGCAATGAACAAAAAGAGAAGGATATGCTGACAATAGTTATCTGAACAATTTTGACAACAAAATTTTTCAAAGATATTGAAAAAGATTTATAAATCTGAAGAATAGAGGAAAAAAAAGGTGTATAGACGCATTATTTGAGTTATAGATTGACAGTATCTCAAATTTCAATAATTTGGATATTGTTTCATAGCTTATTAAAATTTTATATATTTTTCAACCATCGTAAATCAATGAATTATGATGGACTATTAAATAGTGCTTAAATTAAATGTAATTGAAAACGTAGTAAGTCTACAAAGTTCAACATACATGTATAAATTTTTTTTTTCTATTTGTAATATTTTTTTAATATTTCTACAACTTTGTAAAAATTTATGTTGTCAAGATTGTCTCTTCGCACCTGCCCTTTCTCTCTGAATCACACACGCCCTCAAATATCATATAGATATTTTTTCGAAAAATAATTGAAAGGCTAATTAGTTATCACCTTCAAATTTATGTTTATTAAGAATATTCCTTTATATAGTTTGAAATTGAATCGTGACCTCGTTGATTATGACCGGTATCAGTTTAAACGACACTAGCACATGTCGATATCACTTGAGTTAATTAATTCATATGTTAGTTGGCATTTATTCAAAACAAACTTTTCTTCAATTATATATAAAAAGCAATGCTAGAAATCACATGCTCAAAATCTGAATGATTTTTTTTTTTTTAGGGAATTTTAAATTTGATAGTTTGGACTTAAAATATTGACCGACATGAGTTGAACTTGAAATACATGCCAATATCGGCTCAATTGATCGTATAAGGTTGAACTTGATCAAACCTTTTTTATTTTACTGGTAAAGTTCTTACCTTTACCAACTTCTGTTACAGGAAATTGTTGCGTACACGTGGTTAATGGTTTCATTATGTGACAATAAAACGTATTTGCTCGTAGGCAAATCACAATTAGTGACTTGTACTTGCTGTAAGGGCAAAATGAGAAGTTATTGGATTTATTGGATGATTGGACTGGTCAAGAAATTACATATGATATGGATTGTGGATTTTAAGAAAGGACACATGATTTTAGAGATGTTTGTTAACGCTCCAACACCATTTTAGAGCCCGTTGAAAGGCCCGGTTGAGTCGTGTTGAGGAGCTAAACAACGGCCTTTAAAGAAAATTATATCATGGGCTTGTTTAAAGGGCCATGGAAGCAACAGGCCGATTGCTTGTTAGTTTGATGGCGAATTGGCGAGGAACCAAATAATTAACAAGGGTGTCAATTACGTTGGGCACATTTGATGTCCTGATTATTATTGCTTGTTTGCTGGAGTTATTGGGAGGTTTCTGATGGTGAGAATGATAGAAGTTTAACTGAGGAAGCTGCTGCTGCGGCCTCATTTTATGTGGCAGCAACAGTCAAGACTATGCGAGTGATGAGATGATGAGACCCAGAGAAGGAAAACTAGGAAGGCAGGCTTTAGTGTGGAGTAGAGGTAGCAAAATTTGACCTGATCCGAAAAGCTTGTCTGACTCGAAACCCAACTCGACCCGACCCGAGTTTTAGGGAAAATCAAACTAATCTGAACCCACCTGTGTTTCAAAAAAAGTCAGATTGACCTAAACCCCGACCCGGAAATAGAGGTGCAAAATCTTATCAGACCCAAAAAATATGCCCGACCCGATCCAAAAAAATGCCAGCAAGCGTTAACCCGATACCCGACCCGACCCGACAATCTGCTAGTGTGGAGTGTGGACAGTAGAGACAATAGAGTGCTTGCTTCAGACTTTCAGAGGAGGAACCGAACGAATTACAAATTATGATTAGCGTAGCGCGAGAGAAGGAAAAGGAATCGATCTAATTCTAATCTGATCTGATCTCTGATCTTAATCGCTCATAAAATATTCTATAATGAATGAATAATAATACATAGACTCATAGAATCAGGACCCCCATGTGATGTGGGCCACTTCAATACAGAAAAGGTTCGCAGCATCCCCCCCACCCATCTATCAATTCAACTCACCTCTCTCTCTATCAATTATTAGTAATAATAAATTAATAATAATAATAATTAGCATCATTAGTGATAATAATTATACAATGATCCTTCCATTCCATTCCATGACGGCATGACATGACATAAATTGCTTTGTGTTGAATAAAAGTGCACCCCCTTTCCTTGATTAATTACAATCTAGCCTTTCATTATTTTGATAGGAAAACTTGTATAGTCCCCCCATAAATTAAGCCAACTATCCACATCTCTCACATTCTGACACACTCATATACATCTATATGCTTGTTATAGTTGCATAAATGTTTACTGGAAATCGTATTGTATCTGTTCACTGGAAAATTATATATGTTGATCGAAAATATATAAATGTTCAATTAGAAATGATATTTGTTCACTAAAAATACGGTGGACCGGTGGATAAGTAAAATGGTGAATGCTACCTACTACTCTATTTTATATTGAGGATAGATATTTGGACAATAATACCATACTACAACTTAGCCCCAAGCCCCCCACAACCCTGTGATGAGGTGGCATATGGGTGGTGAAGGTCATTTTTGTAAGATTTTGTGGGATGGAGATATATTTTTGTAAAAATGTAAGGGTCATGTTTGTAAAAAATTTTCATGGTAGGGTAATTTTGTAAATTTCTTTAGAAATAAAGGATAGTTCTGTAAAATTTTTTAAAAAGAGAGATATTTTTGTAAATTTTTTCAAAGTTTATTGGGGTGTTATGGAGGACATTGTTTATGGCAAATTATATTTATCCTAGATTATTTATACATTGATAGCTCATAGCTGGACACAGCAGATTCAGAAGCAAACAAAAGGAGGAATTGGTAATGGATGATGCAATGCAAATTATGCAATGCAATGCAGCCTTCAATTTCCACAAAGAGCCAAAGAGAGATAAGACCAATCAGTCAATCACCAGACATTATCAATGTGGGCTGAGCTCCCTCTGGATGTCCTCACTCACCTCTTCTCCTTCCTGCCTGCCAATTCCCTGGCCAATGCTCTCTGCACATGCAAGCACTGGCACGGCGCCCGCGGCTCGCTGCTTCCGCCCCGGCGCCATGCCCACCCTCCCTGGCTCCTCGCAATGCCCAATACCCACCACTCCAATTGCTGCCATGTTCGCGACACCCAGCTCCACCGGTGGTACTCCCTCCCCCTCGGTTTCGTTCAAGAGCCCGTACGACTTGTGTCATACCTCGGCCACGGCCTCCTCCTCTGTCGCCTCGCATCGTCTGCTTCCTTGCGCTTAGTCATCTGCAATCCTTTCACCCGGCAGCTGCGCGCGCTGCCCCAATTGCTCTCCTCCCGATCCAACCCTGCCATCGGCGTCATTGCAGTGACTGACACCGCTGCTGCTGCCATGTTTCACTACGTCATAATTGTCGCAGGGGGTGCCTCTGGCGGCTCGTACCAATCCACATTGGAGATGTACGACTCGAGGAGGGAAGGCGACGGATGGCGCCTGGTGGGTCCCATGCCAATTGAGTTTGCTATAAGGCTCACAGTCTGGACCCCGCACGACAGCGTGCATACCAATAACAGGTTCCTCTTCTGGATCACATCCGCAAGGGCATATACCGTGGTGAGGCTCGACTTGGCATGTTGGGCATGGACCGAGGTGAAGCTCCCCATGGCAGACCGTCTCGCATGGGCTGCCATATTCAAGCGGAAGAATGGCCGGGTCGGGCTCATAGGCGGTTCACCCGACACCATCATCGGTCAAGTGTGGGAACTAGACAACACAACCACCGGCGACAAATGGAAAACCGTGAGCATGGTACCTTTCGATCTGGCAAAGAATTTTGGCCAAGGCGGTATGATCAAGTGCGCCGGGGCCGGGGAGGCAGTGTACCTGTACAGAGATTTGGGGTCAGAAATGCTGGTATGGAGTGAAATTGAAGGGACAGGAACAGAAGGATGGAACTTGGTGGAGGGTAGCAGCAATTTAGGGATCAATTTACCATTGTTCAAGGCTGCTTCCATCCACCCTTCTCTAGCTCATTCCTTCTTCTAGCTAGTCTAGCAATTCAGTATTGTTCATAATTCTGATGTTGTGTACACAACAAAGATAAGATCATAAGACCTGGTGCCAATTTTTATTTTCCTAATGTACTTCTGGACACTCAGAAAAATTCATAATCTATTCTGTGGTGAAAACCATGATCATGGTATTTGCTCCATTGGGAATTGAAAACACCCTCAAATAATCAACCTAGCGTCCATAGAAAAATCATCCGTAACGTCATAAGTTATATTTTCGAATGTACCTGTTACATTTCACGATGTATCTGTTACATTCCGTATATGTATGAATGGATGGTTTTTCTATGGATGCAAGACATTTCTCAATAATCAATTCTCTTCAATAATCATAAAACTTTTTTGTCTCTGAGAAAATTCATTAATTATACTATGTAACTTTGGCATAATTGTCCTCTATTGTGCAGCATGTCATACGGCGTACGGATGACATTTAGATTTTTAGAGGGAGATTTTGAGATTGCAGTTGGACGAATCTCAATATAATCCGACGGTTCACCTGTTACGCCGTAAGATACTGCGCAGCAGGTGATATAAATCCGTAACTTTGGGGCTCCCATTGATGTTAATAAGCAGGCATATGGTGGAATAAGGTTGATGCCCACCAGTTCTCACTGAGTGGTAGACAAACACTGCAGACTTTCCTATTTTTTTTTTTTTGGACAATACATAATTTCCAATTATAGAAAGAGACGAACATACCTTACTAGTTACTACCTATTTAAATAGCAAAAAAAGGGGAAACAAAATACAAAAAGATAAAGTGATGAGCTAGCTACATTACATTATATCAAAGATGTACTTCACCATAAAAGAGCTTCAAAAGCTTAATCAGTGATCATGAAAGGGCAGAAAGGCCACTTTGAATCACACGGGTAGAATTCTAAAATTGTGCCGTTCCGTATTCAGAATTGTCGTGCCTTCGTGCCGTATCTTTTTTTTATTAATATTTTTTTCGTGCCGTGCCATGCCGTGCCAAAAATTGGAAGGAGGAGGCACTGCACGGATAAGATACACCGTGTCTATCGTGCCGTGACTTAGTCGTGTCGTGACTTATTCGTGTCATGTCCAATCGGATACGTGACCTACCGTGTCGTATCTACGTGTCTTAACCGTGCTAAGCGTGCCCACTCGTTTCGAACATAAAAATTTTAAAAATTCCAAAAAACATAAAAAGTTTAAATAAATTAAAATTTAACCCAAAAACTTATTAAATTATTTCTTTTTTGTCAAAATTCAGAATAAAAAATTTAAAATACATAAAAAATATTAAAAAGTATCATATACTATGAAAATTGTCTTAAGAGGAGGGATCCATTGACAATGCTTAATTTGACAATCTTGACAATGAGAATTTTCAAAAATTTGTGAAAATTCACAAAAACTCTTAAAAATGAAAAATAGTTTATGGATGTATTATCTAACTTATAAATTGATAGTGTTTCAAATTTCAATCAATTTGAACATCGTTTGATGCCTTATCAAAATTTTGTGTATTTTTTAACGGTTGTAATTTAATGGATCATTAAAGAGCTATCAAATATTGCTCAAATTAAATATAATCGGAAACATAATCTGTCTATAAGTTAAATAATACTTCCGTAGGTTTTTTTTTCTATTTTTAAGATATTTTATGAATTTTTATAAAATTTTGAAAGATATGATTGTCAATATTGTAAAAAAAAAACCCATTGTGAATGGATCCCTCCTCTTGTCTTAATTAATAATTACATAATGTTTTATAAATTACCCTTCCTCTTTTTTTCGGGCTTTGGGACCGATTATGTTTGAAACATAGGCGAAATTATTATCTGTGTCCTATCCTTATCCTACCCGTAACCTATGCCTACCCGTGTCCTATCCGTTCCTACCGTGCCACCTATGTTATTTTTGTCGTGTCTGTCGTGTCCCGTGTCGTTACCGTGCCATGCCTGATAACCATTCCGTGTCGTGCCGTTTTTTCGTGTCGTTCGGTGCCGTTTCTGGAACACTATGCGTGTCGTTCCATGCTGTTCCAAAATTTTCAAAACTCAGACACGGCACGGTTAATGACCCGTGCCGTATCCGTGCCCGTGCCTTACCCGTACCGTTACCACCCCTGCCCGTGCCGAAATTGGCCCCGGCGTGCCATTTTTTAGAACTCTACACACAGGTCCAGCAGAGAGCTCTCATCATTGTCAGTTTGTCACCAAACTTGAGGATCTGCATTAATATGGTTCACTAGCTGCTCATCTATTGCCTTGTCCCAAGGTATGAAGAAAAAAACACATATTGTTATTTGGATCAATGTGGAAAGCAAAAAATTTGGTTTTCTGAAAATCTTTTTCAGGTAAATGGTGCTAGAATTTTCAATTTGATAAAGCTTAAAAAATTCCAGGGCCATGATTGCCTATTACCCAGAATAGATTTAAAAATTGGTGGTCCAATCATTCCTTGCATAATAAATTTTTTTATTAATCTGGGCATGATGTTATTATGCCCCACTCTTGTTGAACAGTGTAAATTCAATATAAAGAAGTCTGAATGGAAAAGGGAATAAAACAACAACGAAGAATTGCGTTCCCAAACTAAGTTTTCCAAGCTACAGATGAATCCTGAGAAGAGTGGAAAAAAGGAATAATTTATAAATCGTGATCATGAAAAACCACCAATCCAATGTTACAACTTTCCACCATCATATTTTTTTTCATAGGTACTAATTCGTAACAAGAAAGGTATATAATGGTATGGCTAATGTTTTCTTTTTTCTTGTTTGTTTTGATTCAAGTATTCAGGATGTTCAAACAATAACATAGAGCCATAATAACAATAATAATGATCTGGATCACTTGTAGTGGTCATATCAGGTAGATAATAAGCACCAGAACAAAGAACCAAAATTGCTCAAAACATCCTGCAATGATCTTTGAAATAACTGGTATCTGCAAGAAACCCATACCAGTTTTGACAATAACATATCCGAGCAACCGTATCCAGAACTGAGAACACATATACCTTTGCATTACCATCAGCATTTGCTGTGAGAAGCTTCTTGACAATGTCAAGCTGGCCACCATCGACTGCTGATGCAAAGGAGCCAGGAAATCAACAAAAAAAAAAAAATCAGATGGTTGTTAAAATGGTTTACTGTTATATATAATTGGATTTGATTTTTTAATTGAAATTTAGATACTGATTGCGCACAAAGAATGTTGCTTTTGTTGCTGAACAACATAATCTAGTAACACTTACAGTAACAAAGTAAAATTCTAGACTATATATATATCCAGGAATACAAACTGAAAATGGCTAGTTGTAATTAAAAGAATCTCTTTTAGATCAATGTAAACCTTTCAAGTTCACCTAAAAATACACTATCCAAGTGCTTGAGCAGATCATCTCTTGCCCCTTGTCGTGCTGCATCGACAAGGGAATGTTTTAGGCCAAAACATAAAATATAAAGATATAAAGAAACAATTAATCATGAGGCGTGCATCCTTATAATTTGGCCCTAGAGGTACAGTTATGAGTAATTTCTTTGTGAAGTCTAGAAAAAGAAAAAGAAAAAAGAGAAGAAATGTACAATTTCTTAGTGGGAGAATGTTGGTGTTATTAACCGCAGAAAGTAGCTAGAAGCAGCAGCATCCTTATAAGTCGTCGTCCACAATGTATAAGGGAATGTTGCCCTGCCCTGGGCTGGTGTGAGCCGCTGACTGCTGTGCCTCGCCTCACCTCGCCTCGCCTTGCGTCGAAGAGTGAACTCAACTCAGTGAAGACACTGAAGAGTGAAAACAAGTCACACGTATGGTTCACTAATATTTGCCCTTTTCGACCAACAATTGAATTGAGCTGGGACAATTTTCTTAAGAGGAGGGTTATCGGTGACTATGGTGACAATTTTATTTTTAACAATTTTATTATTTATACATAAATTGGCAAATCCAAACCGTTAGATGTATTCTAAATCATCTCAATAACATATACACAAAAAATGATAAAATTTTAACATCGTTTCGATAGTCATCAAGAGCGGAGAAAAAATTATAAAATTTGAACCGTTGATTTTTGTTAATGCTTGATGCATATGTAAATAAAATCAAAATGGTATAATTTTTTGTATATACATAAAATATGATATATACAACCTATTCTATCAATTACTTTTGTTATGGAAGAGTATAATATGTATTTATTTAAGATTTAATTTTACGGTCACCGATCGGTCACAAAAAACATGGTTATTTGATCCCTCCTCTTTTCTTAAATAGCCGTTAGACCAAACTAATCTTCATCAATGATCTTGGAGTATTAATATTTTCATGGATGGCTTTACAAGGGCGTCACTTGATGTCACGCCCTTTAAACAGTATTTTCTCTGTCTGATGTTGCCCAAGAAGTCAAATCTCTGAAGGACGCAACTTGAACTTGCGCTCTTTAATTTTTTTTTTCAACTTTTTATTTTTTTTTCAAAGATACCACCGTGTAGATCTTGTTACAACTTTTTCGGAATATGATTGTACGTTTCGTGAGGTGCTTCCTATAAAAAGTTATGGAGTCACTGTTTCAGAAACTGAGAACAGTGCACCAATGAGTATATTCTTTTCAACATTGCTCTCACGTTCATGTAAATTCCTTGTTAAGCTAAAAGAATTCAGTGCAAAATCCGACTGACACCGAATGAGGCGACTAGAGAAGCACAAGTACCAAAGTCAATTTCTGGCAAAAATGAATGGAACAATAATAGCAGAAGAGGAACTTGAACTTGAAGCTATCAACAACAAAAATTAAACATTTTTTTTTGAGAAGAGCCCGTAGGAACAACAATTAAAACACGCTACGAAACAAAGCCTGTTGAGCCATTCAGTGACGACTACTAATGTTGTATACTGGGCTGATAAATTGGACTTGTACATTCTATTTGAAATAAAAGATAACTGCACCCCGATCTTTGCACACCGGTTTTACACACCGTATATTCTGAGTAAATATTCTTTTGTTTTGGCGCGCGGCACGGAGCGCTACAATTTCCCCTATGACACTTGCTCCAAAATACTTTCCCTGACACTATGCAACACCAACAACAATTAAATATATTTTTAACTGAAGCCGTCGATACCCATGTGGTCATGTCCCCATCCAGCTTCTCACTTTCATCCACGAGAAAAAGCATTTACATAAAAATAAAAAATATTTACTACGAACAAGAAACATACATATTTTTATACAACACATACGAGAAGCTTATTAAGCGAAATAAAAATGTTCAATATGAAAACAAAGTATATATTAAAAAGTGTTTACACAAGATAAAAAAAAATTTATACAAAAAACAAAAATCACTTAGAGGTCATTTTAATTAAAATACAGATGCATGAGCAATAATTAAAAGTGTTTACACTAATAAAATAAAATGATTGAACAAGAAAAGATAATTGCTTATACAAAAAACAAAAATCATTTAAATGAAGTCATTTCAATTTAAATGTATACATTTTATGGATATAATTAAAAGTGCTTTACACTAATAAAATAAAATGATTATACAAGAAGTGATAATTGCTTATAGAAAAAACAAAAGTCATTTAAACGAGGTAATTTCAATTTAAATATATACGTTTTATTGATATAATTAAAAGTGTTTACACCAATAAAATAAAATTATTATATAAGAAGTGATGATTGCCTATACAACAAACAAAAGTCATTTAAATGATGTCATTTCAATTTAAATATATACATTTTATTAATATAATTAAAAGTATTTACAGTTTGTACTAATGAAGTAAAGTGATTAGTGTTGAGCTCTTATACCTGAATAAGAGATTGAGGCAAAGCAAAAAAAATTGAACAGGGTAGAGGGGATTGTGCCTCATGGTCGCAAAAATTTATTTTGAACCAAGAAAGAGTGTACAAGTTTTTTTTTTTTTTTTTTTTTTTTTACTTTCAAAGAGAAAGATGCTATTTTAGTGTGTGAGAGTGAGAGAGAATGCTATCATTTTTCTCAAAAAAAAAAAGAATGCTATCATCAGTTTTAAAGAGACCGAAAGAGGACAAAGATAGAGAGAATGGGGAGTTGTGAGGAGATCAGGAGATGGAAAAGAGTCAAAGACTGTTCTTTCTTATTTTCTTTTTCATTTAGGCCCGTTCTCTATCGTAGCTTCATATGGTTTGTAGCAAACCATGACCATGGCAAGCCACATTTAGAACACAGGAAGCTACGGTTATAATTAAGCTTGAAAATCTATATATAGCAAGCTATGGCTACATATAAAAAGTGTTTGATGCAAAACCAAAGTTAATTTCGCAATACCGTGTATTATTGTAAGATTTGATGTAAAAATAATGCAGATTAATAAGGAAAAATAATTAATTTCGGAAATATATTTTAATTAATCTTCAAATTATATTTAAATAATTTGATTGTACTAGAAAATTGATTAATTTTTGTAGGAAATAGTGACCTATTATTGTTTCCAAAAAAAAAGAAAATTGTTATTTAATAGTTAGTTTTTACTACATCGTTAATAAACAATTTTGGTGGAGTTATTTATTTGATTAGTCAAATAATTGAAGTTACACTAAGTAAAATTAAATTAAACAATGTATATCATTAATTTTCAAAGTTAGATTTGAGGGTTACATGGATGTAGGAACTAGGAACCATGATAATGCTTCTTTTAAAATCAAAATTTTCGGTCCACATCGAAATAAGTGGGACCCAGGAAAATATTTACTATATGACATAGTTCTGTGATTTTTTTTGTGTTTTGTTCAGTTATATAAACAAAAGAAAGGTCACAGACCGATGCCACGAGTGTGCAAAGAGACGAAGCCAGATAAGAATCCACTCTGATTAGATTTTTGGAAACCCAGGTTTTGTATCAATTTTTTGCAACTTTCCGCTGCAAGCCATGGCATATTTGAAGTGCACCGAACACCTCATCGCAAGTTTTAGCTGTAATTTTTAAAAACCACAAATGCGATGAGCAAAACCGTGCAATCGAACACGGCCTTAGTGCTTTCTGTTTGGCCTTCTCGGAAGAGAGAAGCACGGCTGCACGGAGACATGAGACTTAAATGTTCTGCTGATTAGAAACCAACACGTAGAGCGAAATCAGCGACTCTAGCCTGTGTGCACTAACGGTGTGCAAAACTCGGGGGATAATAAGAATTTAACAAATGCGGATTCTTTAAGCCGAACTTATACAGGTTCCGGTGACAATTAAATCCGAGTTTGTTTTTTATGGACAACCGTTTATTTTTAATCAAACGATTCAGACAAATAAACGGTACATATTTCTTACAATCCATAGAAGATTTCATCTTAAAAATAAAAATCACGCTGTTTCATTGAGAAAGTTGTGACATTCCTGAGTCCGACTTGCTCCGATAAAGAATGGAACCCTGATATAACTCTTGACCACATACAACATGCGTATCTACTTATTGAAATAGCAGAAAAATTGACATCAAATTAACAAAATAATAAATAAAAGAATGTAACAATGATCCAGCGCCTACAAATGAACACACTACTATGCTCAAAACAGTAACCAGCATTTCATAGGGAGCGAAGGTATATGATATACCCTCGCCCCTGTAACCAGCATCAAGTTTTTTCCCAAGTATATAACATACCCCCGCCCCGGTCCCAGGCCCCGACCCCCATGGAATTAAAGTCTACAGAATCAGTACTGGTACTGTGTCCTTAATCCTGTCAGACAAACAAATGTAGTTGATTGCTGTACAGAAATTGGGTCAACTAAATTACAATAGCTGCAAAATTTTGTAACACTTTATTATTCCCCATGTAATTAGCACACAATCATTGGAACCCAAACGAAAAAAAATTAGAAACTTACGCAATATACTAATTGGTAAAACTAGAATCCTAACAACCTGAGACATAACTTCCATCGGCATTTTCTTCCTATACAATTTGCCAACAAGAATATAGGTGGTGAGGTGGAACTAAAAAACCAACAAGAGAAATGCATTATTTCTTGGCCTTGGAGAAGCGGAGGCATCGGTACTTCTCACCGCCAACTGTTATCTCAAGAGCACCATCTAAATTGTCCTGGTTGGATGCAGTACCCATTAGCACACTCTTTTCTTTCTCTAGGTTCTCCCTCTCCATCTTTAGTCTTGCTTCTTGCCTTGCTATTTCTGCCTGTAAAACATTGAAATATAGTTTTCTTTTAAAACAGAATTGCATATGCTTAATGAAAAACTGCTACTGTCGCCAAGAATGGTAGAGTAGCCAGTAAACCCATAACCTGTCACAAACTGTGCTCTAATTCAAATTTTAATGATTCTTAAAGAATTACAAAGCAAGCAGCCCATAAGCTTTTTTCAAATTATATATGCTATGTCCTAAAAAGAAACAAAAGAGAAAATTGTAGATACCAAATTCTGGTAAAGGACTAAAGGAGCAGAATATCAGCCTTTATTTTTTTTCCTTTGTGAGAAACAAGACTAAGCAATATTATAGCACCATGCTTTTATCTAAACTGAAATAAAGGAAGGTTTGACTGGATGGCAGTAACGTTCTCTTTTTCCTCATTTCATTTATTTCTTTTAGCTCATCTAACAATTGCACACCAGCAACTAGGTTGCCTGCACAAAAGCAATCAACTCCCCCCACCCCCCACAAACCCAAAAAGGGTGAAAGGGGGGGAAAAGAGAGGAACAGGCGGAAGACCAAAAACAGGCACAGTGAAATCAATTAACTCCACTGCCTCATTGTATACTGTAGTTTGGCTAATTCTGCATGAATCGGATGAAATATCGACTGTTCATTTTTCATAATCGGATGGTCATGATAATGTCTTATAGGTACAATTAAAAAGAATTGTTTGATAAGAACCGCTCGATTTAAAATGAAAGGTTGCTTGGCCGATCCATAGCAGAACCACTCTTGTATCTTATATAATACAAACTCAAATTCAATATAAAAATGTCTATAAAACCTGGTAAATTGATCACACAACTAGCCTAGCACTTAACAATGCTAATGGGGATAATTAAGCAATTAACAAACATGATAATTCAGTACTTTTCTCAATAAAATGGTGTATACAGATGGAATGGTAATAAGAGACAGAACTACTAGTGTATCTTTACAACAATTCCAGATCTGAACTGAAGATAAAGAGTGTTAGATCAACATTTTAACAGTACTTTATTATGATTGCACAACAGCGCAAAAGAATAGATGAACTGATAATGATAAGCTATGCAGGGATTAACTACCTCGCGGCGGGAGAGCTCGGCCTTCCAGGCGGCCTCGCGCTCGGCGACCTCGCGCTCCCTCTCCTGGATGTAGCTCTGCATCTCCCGCTCCTTCATGATCCGATCCTGGATGTCCGCGTCCAGCGCCTCCTGGAGCTCGCGCACGAACTTCTCGACCACGGCCTTTATCCGCAGCGACATCTCCCTCCCTCAAACCCTAGCTCCGATTATCAATTTTCTTCCAATCCGTATCTGAGAGAGCTTATTGCTTACTGCTATTGCTTTTGCATGGCCCGTCAGTTAGGGATCATGCGACGACGGCGACGGCGGAGAAGGAGGAGGAGGAGGAGGAGGGTTTGTGAATTGGAGAGAGTTTGACTGAGAGAAGGAATTGTTGAGGCGGGGAAGGTGTTTGAGCCCCGCAATACAACGCAACGTTGGAATGGCCGTCTGTCTGTCTCTGTCTTTGTCTTTACTCGGGAAGCCCGAGCCTTTTCTCTTTCTTTCTTTCTTTCTTTCTTTCTGGTTCGCATCGAGATCGAATAGCCTCTAGTTTTCGGGTGCGGGGCCGGGTCCGGGGCCGGATCTGCCGCAGTTTGTATGGACCGAATGGGTGGGTATAGAGGGATCTGGAACGGTTAGATTAGATCGTGCGGTGTAAATGGACGTTGGAGATCTCTCTGCATTGAAACGTTAGAGAGCGGTAGAAGTAGAACCCGGTGCGTCTTTTGTTTCTTTTCTCTGCTTGCAAGGCTTGGATCAACAACCAACAGGCATATTCTCAAAAAAAAAAAAAAAAAAAAAAGAAATACCTTGTGTCTATCCATGGACGGTCCATCCATGGAGGGTCCATCACACTCACAAAGTGTGATGTGCTGGGCACACTTTGTAAGTGTGATGGACCGTCCATAAATGGGTTTTTTTTATTAATAAAAAATAAAAAATCAAAATTACAACCGTAGAAACTGTTTTTTAAAAATTACAGAAATAGAAAAACCGCGACTTGAAATCGCGGCTTAGTCTGAGACTAAGCCGCGACCTGAAATCGCGGCTCAGACTAAGCCGCTACTTGAAATCGCGGCTTAGTCTGAGACTAAGCCGCTATCTGAAATCGCAGCTTAGTCTCTGTATTCTGCTGCAGATTTATGAAGACATTTGAAGGGGCAAATGTTGGTTGTTTTTTATAAATGACCTACCGTTTTAAAGGTCTTGAAGTCTACTTTCCAATGGTTCAAATTCCAAGGCGTTTGGAGTTCTCTCCAGAGAGTTATTACAGTTTTAGTAGAGAGGGGTCAGTTTTCTCTATTCTCTCTTTAATTACGAATTTCTAGAGTTTTCTGTTGGTTGTTTCCTATAAATGACCTACCGTTGTAAAGGTGTTGAAGTCTACTTTCTAATGGTTTAACTTGCAAGGAGTTTGGAGTTCTCTCCAGAGAGTTATTGCAGTTTTAGTGGAGAGGGGTCAGTTGAAACAGGGGCTGTTCTGTATTCTCTCTTTAATTACGAATTTCTAGAGTTTTCTGTTGGTTGTTTTTTATAAATGACCTACGATATAACGGTGCACATCCTGCGATACACAGTGCAGCGCTACAGAGGATATGGAATCACAACATTATATATTGGGCTTCAACAGAGTATTGCTTATCAATTACAGAAAATCCAAGTAAAGATATCTTTTCCTTGTGACAAGATTAAAAAAGAAAATCTCAAATTCTATGTCACTGTTGAAGCCCAATATATAATGTTGTGATTCCATATCCTTTTGTAGCGCTGCACTGTGTATTGCAGGATGTGAACCGTTAGATCGTCTCGGGATCTGTGCCAGCTCGAATCTCGAGAGACTGGAGAGAAAGATATCTTTACTTGATTTTCTGTAATTGATGAGCAATACTATGATGGAAAGATCTCGTCTTATGGTGATGCACTCAAACAGATAGGTGTGACCTAGACCACAGAGCTTTACTACACTTCCATCATCCAGCAATTTATTTCCCTGGCAACAACAATGACAACGAGTAGCAAAAGAATTGAAAGTGATCGGTGTTGCTGTTGATCTCAATGATGCTGAAAAGAAAATAACAAATGTGTTCTAGTCCATGCTTTACTCTCCCAGCAGTCTTACTTGCAGAAAACTCTAGAAATTCATAATTAAAAAGAGAATACAGAACAGCCCATGTTTCAACTAACCCCTCTCCACTAAAACTGCAATAACTCTCTGGAGAGAACTCCAAACGCCTTGGAAGTTGAACCATTTGAAAGTAAACTTTAAGACCTTTAACATGGTAGGTCATTTATAAAAACAACCAATAGAAAACTTTAGAAATTCATAATTAAAGAGAGAATACAAAAAATTGACCCCTCTCCACTAAAACTGCAATAACTCTCTGGAGGGAACTCCAAACGCCTGGAAGTTGAACCATTGGAAAGTAGACTTCAAGACCTTTAAAACAGTAGGTCATTTATAAAAAACAACCAACAGAAAACTCTAGAAATTCGTAATTAAAGAGAGAATACAGAACAGCCCCTGTTTCAACTGACCCCTCTCCACTAAAACTGCAATAACTCTCTGGAGAGAACTCCAAACTCCTTGCAAGTTAAACCATTGGAAAGTAGACTTCAACACCTTTACAACGGTAGGTCATTTATAGGAAACAACCAACAGAAAACTCTAGAAATTAGTAATTAAAGAGAGAATAGAGAAAACTGACCCCTCTCTACTAAAACTGTAATAACTCTCTGGAGAGAACTCCAAACGCCTTGGAATTTGAACCATTGGAAAGTAGACTTCAAGACCTTTAAAACGGTAGGTCATTTATAAAAAACAACCAACATTTGCCCCTTCAAATGTCTTCATAAATCTGCAGCAGAATACAGAGACTAAGCTGCGATTTCAGATAGCGGCTTAGTCTCAGACTAAGCCGCGATTTCAAGTAGCGGCTTAGTCTGAGCCGCGATTTCAGGTCGCGGCTTAGTCTCAGACTAAGCCGCGATTTCAAGTCGCGGTTTTTCTATTTCTGTAATTTTTAAAAAACAGTTTCTACGGTTGTAATTTTGATTTTTTATTTTTTTATTAATAAAAAAAACCATCCATAAATGGACGGTAGGTCACACTCCAAAAAAAAAACCAACCAATAGGCAGGCTATAGGCCCAACAGGGCTCAATGCTGCATTGTTCCAGATGTAGCCCTGTAGGTGTAAATATGTGCCAACAGAGTTATAAACTTTGTGGTGCCTCCGCCTCAAGACCCAGAAGAATGGGAGCAGGGTGGGAAAGTATTGTGCAAGCTGACACGCTCGCAAGGTGGGATGGGGGCATGGGGCTACTAAACTTGCGATCTAGTAATTGCACGGAATTGGAAATATTAATTTTCTTGATATCAGGAAATCTGAAATGTGTACTGATATAGTGATATGCATACATGTATTTTACTTCCACGTGAGATTAGCAGGTCCGGTATCTCCATTCTGGGGAGGTGTACGTAAAACAGCTCATGCAATGTAGGACATTTGGGATGTCCATACAATAATCTTGCCAGTGGAAAATCAATCCTATTATGTCATAGTACTTGGTATAATGTATGCCACTTCATTGCAATTTCATGAATAGCTGACATCTGGACTGATGGTTTCCCTGCTGTGACTTTCTAAGATGCCACGGCCATAAATCAAGGGGCAAAAATTAGATGCCTGATTCACATACTGAGAACCAAACCCACTTACCCAGTGAAAATTTGTTTAGACAAAAGACCAATGGCAATGGATGTCTGGTTGATTAGACATTTAAAGCGAAAGAGAAGCAACATTTTCAACATAATTTGTTCAATCAAGCTGAAACTAAAACTAGCAACAGTATTGAGATTATCTGTAATAACTCACATAAATATCCCTAATGATCATGTTCACAGAATTCACATCCCATAAAAGCTTATTCTTTGTACTTACAACAAGCTGGCAAAGAGGGATTTCACCAACCTGCTACAGACAGCAGTAATCATAACAATTAGAATTATCAAGGGGGCTCATGCCCTTCAGATCCGTGAGATTATTGGCTGGCTGCCATATGATACCTTGGAGAAGCAACTGACGGGCTTGTCTTATTTTGCATAAGAATGGTGCGACTGCTGTAGCTTCTCACAACTCGGCTTTGGTTTCTTCATCAATGGTACTCCCATGATCGGATGCAAGTGTCTTGATAATTGATTCGTAAATCTTAATTCCTTTGAGATACTCATCTTTGCTCAAGAACTGCAACAATGGCCATAAATTATTACTAACTTTAGTTTCGGCATGCCAACATAAGAAATCAAATTTTTAATAGCAGAAAAGGCTGTGGCTCCTCAAAACAAATGGACTCTACTCAATGTTGCAGAAGTAAAAGATGCTGAAGTTTGAAATCATCCAGTAGTGTTGGTTCATTTAGACATAAGCGATTTTCAACAACTTGAGAGGAAGTTCAATCAAATATGTAAAAGGATATTAGAAAATCCAAGTGTTGACAGCAATCTATTATTAATAGAATAAAAATAAGAAGCTTCTATATAGAACCCACAAACCTAAAATTATACAACAGGTATAGACCTGTACAAAACGAAATCATTCCATTTATGTCCCTATAATATTTCCCTATGTCAAGGAGTATTTCCATTTAACCAGAGATAAAGCATGGGCACTGGGGGTAGTCCCAAGATTTAGGAGTTAGAACTCATTTTAAATGTCTTGTCTTTCAGATATTTCAATTCTGTGGGCTAGATTGAATAAATAATACATGTAAACATCCTGGGAAAATATAACGGAGGACAGAGAGTTAACCTCGTTGTGGTCATGGAGCAAAATTGGAGTGTTAGCCATAGGTGAAAATCCAAATGCAGGGATTCCTAGTTCCCTAAAGTAGCGAGCATCTGTTGAGGCCGGAAATATTTCGGGTTTCCCAAGTTTGCCTCCTGCTTTCTTCACGGCTTCCTCCAACAAATTCCACCAAGGGTTTGAACTGTCAGCCACAGTTACTGCCGGCTTTCCATATATGTTTACAGTTGGAACCTTATGCTTGAACTATATGTAATGAAAGCATATCAAAATTTAAGACCGAAACAAATGTTTTTAAAAGTAGGATAGGTAGAAAATTTCTAAAAAACTTCAATGAAATATTAGAGTAACAAGAAATGAGACGAGCATCCTAATAGGATAACAACATGAGAATATACTGCTATTATGACAACAACTTGACGATAAAAAGCTAATGCACTATGAAAGCTATGTAAAACCAACCACTATATGCAATTAATATGTTAGTGCTGTTCTGACATTATCTAATGCAGGAAAGCTATGGGCCGCAAAATAGAATGCATAGGTATCTAGTAAATTAGAGAGATTTGAAGAGTAAAAGTATCATCACATGATCTGAAGTGGAATTCATTAATTTAATTCAATTCAATCAGTCTGACCAACCTAATACAACACCTTCCATAAGTAATGAACACAACTATAACATGCATAACCCATCTAAATATCATCTTCCCACAAAATAATAAAAGCCAGAGAGTTTAGCGTGCTAAGAAATTACCTCACAAGTCAAGTTACGTGAAGAAGGGGCCCACTCCTCAACAATACGCCTCTCTAGTGTCTCAGGGTCAGCATTAGGTGGTACCCGTATGTCCAGACCAACCTCTGCTTCTGATGGTTGCAGATTCATCACAAACCCCTGACAATACAATTGGAAAAAAGACCCACAAGTCGATAGTTAGATCAGAATTGGATAGAAAATGCATAAACAACAGCTTGATAAAAGCTTAGAAATACAATTTTGAACCAAGCTATCAAAAATAGGAACTATCATCAATAGCATATTAACATGCAAACTGGTTTAACTCTTTCTCTAAGATGGTCAATGTAGCTCATAAAAACCAGAAATTAAACATATACAACCCTAAGTACAACACAACAAAGACTTTTATTCCAAACCAATTGGGGTACGCTTATGCAAACCTAAGTTAAAAAAGAAAAAAAGTAGCACAATTGAAAGAAAAGCAAAGTAACAACTCACGGTTGGAGTCGGAGTTCCAGCCTTCAAGTAGACAAAATTGATAGACACGACATCACCTTCAGCTTTAGCCCCGGCCTTAACCAAATCAAACTGTGCTGTTCTAAACCTCCTTATGACCTCAACGCTCTTCAACAAGTTCTCCATGGCACTCCCGTCATACAATTTGGCGCCATGACCCGGCTCGCCTTTGGCCCTGATGACAGTCCACCAGGGGCTCCTCTCACCGTAAAAAACCCTGTACTCATCCCCAGGAGACGCAAGGCCTTCATCAAGCACCAGACCAATGTTTAAGCTTTTGAATACTTGGGATTTGACAAAGGCTTCCACGCCTTCATGGCCACCTATTTCTTCGTCCGGAACAAAGGTGAGGTAGATGTCCCGGTCCGGGCTGAACCCAGCCTTTTTCAGAAGGCGAATCGCCTCTAGGTATTGCATCCCCACACATTTCATATCCTACATGTATGCACAATATATATACATTTTTTTTAATAAAATACATGTTTTGTGCTATTTGATTACAATATTGAATCCTGAAAATTCCTCTCTTGTATTTGCTTTGCATAATTTATTTTTTATTTTTTTATTTTTTTTGAGATAAAGATGAGCGTCAAGCCACTCAAATTTAAATGTCTATAAAAGACCCCCCAACATCCGGGTTTCGAACCCGCGACCTGCCACACACAAAGCGTTACCCTTTGTCACTAGACCAAAGACTGGTTCTTTGCTTTGCATAAATTGAAGCATAAAAACATATAATTGGGACAGGAACTCCCAAATTCATCATAATATTTCCATTTCTAATGCAATTGGTTAGAGACTAACAAGAGCACAGAGTGCTTGATCACTAATTTTACTTTTACACTTCAATTCAACTACAAGAAAACAGTAACAGCTCAATTGTTGACTTGTTGACCATTAAACTTCCGATACCTGCGACCCGCGGGCATAGATACGGCCGGACGAATCGACCGCGGCAGAGAAGGGATGATGCTCCCACTTATCCGCCTCAAACGGAACGACATCCGTGTGCGAGTTCAACAACAGCGAGGGCAGCGCGCTCTTCTTCCCGGGCCACTTCACGAGCACCAGGGGCTTCCCTGCGGCCAGCTCCAGAGTCTTCGACTCGAGCCCGAGGGAGTCCGCCTGGGACGCGAGGAACGCAGCGGCCTTGGCGTAGTCGGGCGACGGCTGGGCCGTGTCTATCCGCAGGTACTCCTGGAAGCGCGATATGGCGCCCGCGGCCTCGGGGGCGGTTAGTAGGACGCTGGGTTTCACAGCGGTGAGGACCGCCGCGAGGAAAAGGAACGCGAGGTGCGGTAGGAAGCGCTTCATGGTCGCTGGAGAGGATCAGAGAATAAGTGCAGCGTCTACTGTCAGCAGTGGACTGAAGTGAGTATGTTTATTCTTTTGTAGTTATCGGCCAATTCATATCCCTTTACTGCGCAATACTCTGGCCGTTGGATTTGCTTTGAGATTCGAGCAACTCAATCTCAAAGATCTCCCTATAATTTAAGTCGTTGATTCGCTGCGCAGTATAAGCAGAGGATAATCACTCGTTATTGGCAGGTGTTGATCATACCCGTTAAGGAATATACCCGACCTGGTATATTAACGATTTAAAGGGCTAATTCTGTAATGAATCGGATGAAATATAGGCCGTTCATTTTTTTATAATCTAATGGTCGTGATATATTTTTTAAATACAATTAGAGAGACATGTTTGATAAAAGGGATCGGATATTGTCCAAAGCCATTTGGACGATCCAAAAGATTCTAAGAACCGTACGATAATTGATCAACCGTGATTTAATCATGTAAGTAGTGTTTGGTAGCAAGATAACGAGGAGATAAGTATATTTTTCACTGCTATCTCTGCCAAACAAGAAATACAATTTGAGAGTTAAGATGAGATAAAAGTTTTATCTCCAAATTTTATCTCTGAACTTTATCACCGCTATCACCACACTTTAGTGGTGATAAAACTATCTCTTGCTTTTATCTTTTTTGATTGACTGAAATACCCTAAAAAAATGCTAGCATTCTTTACCGTGCAACCCATCTGAAGGAACAATTGGTCTTTTCAAATAAATATATTTTAAAATGGAAACAATCTCAAAATTTACCCTCTCATATGCCAAACGACGTCTTTAAATTTGGAGATAAACGGTGATAGGTGTTATCTCGAGGTTAGCTTATCTCTGTATTTATCTAGCTACCAAACAAACCTGTAGGTACTAAAAATAGCATGCTGATTATATTTAGAATGATGGGGTCACATATTATCACCGTTGATAAGCATATAAATTGAATTGAGCGGTTTAGTCATGGCTTTGGACGAAGACCGTCCAAATGGCTTTGGACAAAATTCTAATCCTTGATAAAAACCGTTCGATCCGAAATGAAAAGTTGCTTAGCCAATCCACAACAGAGCCACTCCTACCTAAAATATGGGAAAATTAGATACTTGTTTTCAGAGTTGAAAATTTTAGAAATTTGTGATCCCAAATTAGAAGATGTTTGTTATCTAAAGTTGAAAAATTAGAAATTTAACGACCCTTAGATATTCCTTCTATCTATGTGACTTTACTTCAATCGGATAGATTAGATAAAAAACTTGGTTGACGAATTAGAGGACATGAATGTTAATTTTGTAAATGAAAACTACAAGTTTGTGGTATACATGCATACCTTCACTTCGATATAATTAGAGTGTAAATAAGAGTCGGACCGAGTCGGACTAAGCTCAAACTCAATTCATTAAATTCACAAATAAAAAATATTAACTCAAGATAAGCTCATAAGTTAACGAACTAATTGAGCTAGCAATTAACGCGTTAAGCTCATTTGTTCTTTTTTAATAATTTTATATCAAATCTAAACAAAAAAAAAATTCAACGCAAGGACTAACAAGAATGTAACTTTACACATTTAGTTATGTTTCATTACAAAATTATGTGGTTTAATCTTCTTCACTCAGTTGCAAAATATGTCTAATCACAATAACATTTGGTTGTAAATATGACCATTTAGTTTATAAAAAAATTATGTGGGTTAATCTTCTTTACTCCGTTGCATAATATGTCTAATAACCGTAACAATTTGCTTGTAAATATGACCATTTAGTTTATAATTGTTTCAATGACAGTGAACCCATGCGATGTTCAATGTTTGTAGAGTTTTAGTGCTGTTGTCGGTTAGTTTCTAGATGTTTTGTTGTGTGATTTTAGATGGAGGGGATGTAATCGGTTGTTGTAAGTTGTGTTGTGTTTAGTTGTGAATGTGTTTGTTTGCCGGATCCCAGATGTAATGTTTTTAGTTTTAATGAAATTTTTCTTGGCAACCGCTGCCAAGTTTTCAAAAAAAAATATATATATACTTTTTTTTTTTTTGAGAAAAAGATGAGGGTCAAGCCCTCAAATTTCATTAAGAAATATCACCAAATCGTGATCAAGTACAAAAATGATAACAATATAGAGTAAAAAACAAATAAAATCTATACATGAAGGAATTTTATTGTCTAATCCATTTTGTATGTTCTCATATCACCTCCCTTGTTGTTTGCAACATTGTTCTTTATCGGATCAGAGTCTTCTGCATCTCTCTTGCCAGAACATAAAATTAGTCGATATTTCCATCTGTCTCCATTATATGTCATTGTGTTTAGATGTCAAAAGCAATGTGAAATTGGATCTTGTGTATGTTGGACAGGATGTCATCGAGGCCAGTGGCACTGCCACAATGATATGCAAAGTCGAATTTTGGTACTGGCAACACAAGTAATACATGCTCGGCATTATCCATCCTATCATCATCAATTTATCCGTAATAAGTGATTTTCCTCTTACCAGCAACAAAGCGAAGACAATTATCCAAAAAATTAATGATTTGTCCATATTAATTCTCAAGTCCGCTGTAGCCGAATAATAATCATGGATCTCAGAATGACTCATTATGCAAATGGAGTATTTCCATACAAGTATTAATCCACCGGCCATTCCAATAGACAATATATGAACTTGCGAGCCCATAATTTCCTCGAGAGGTATAGAATGAAGACAATTTAATTTTGTCTCTATTAGGCATAATGTCTGGCCTCCTCTTACATTCCAAATTAAAAGACATAATAATTCCTTCATCCACAACTACAACCTTGATACAACAGACAAATAGTGCAACTAATCAAATCATCACCTTCTCACCGTCAATCAGTAGCGGTGGCACTGTGTCATGGAGAGGTGTTTGCGGCTTGTCATCTCTTGACCTTGCAAATGGCGCTGAAATCGGCTGAGATCCAAATCGGATCTCAGGGTCTTGAGATCCCGATCCGACGGTTCTCAGGGTCTGTATCTGTTGAGTCCGAATCTCGGGGTCCCTGAGAATCGTCGGATCGGGATCTCAGGACCCTGAGATCCGATTTGGAAATCAGCCGATACCAACGCTTTGCAAATGCTGTGTTAACCCGGTTAATTACTGTATCATCAATCTTGGAGGTGACCTTCTTGTAGATGAATGTTGTTGGTTTTATGTCTAATGCTACAATTGTACATTGAATTGCATGTTTTGCTTAGTTCAGTTGTAATTTTTTTTAAAAAAAGGTCACATAATTAAATTGTAATAGATACTGCTGTTAGCTAATTCATCAAATTGGTGAAGTATCCTATTTGTGCGGTCTATTAAATTTAATTGTCTAATGCTGGACGTTGCTGTAAATTTAATAGTGGATCGATGAAATGATATTGTTGAGAACCATTCTTTTTTATCAGGCAACTAGCAATTAAAGACAATTTTCTCTGTATCAAAAGTCGGAGGTTCTAAACAAAGATCATTTATAGACATTTAAATTTGAAGTAAAATGAGCCTCATCTTCTATTGATGTATATTGTAGGATTCTATATCGCATATCAGATTCTGGAGATTGGGTTCATTAATTATATGGATGCCTAATTTATAAGTACAGTAAGGTAAATTTACTTAATTAGCAATATTATCATAGCTAATTTCACTTTACTAGCAATATTATCATAGTTGATCGTATATTCAATAAACTTTTGTTGAATTTTGTAAATGCAAACTTCATTTGTGATCATTCTAACTTTGCCCTTGCATGGCTATAGTTCGATATGATAAATTAGACTCTTTTTTTTTTTTTTTTTTTAAGAAGTTGATGAAGGTTGTCAAATATGGTAGACAAGTTGGGAAAAAGAAAAATAAATTAGATAAGATACTTGGTTTACGAAGTAGAGAATAATCATGTTAAATTTGTCAATGAAATCTGTAATTTGAGCTCACAAATTAGACAAAATTATGAGCGAGCAACAGAGGATTTTGTAACACATACTATTAAATTAGTCAGAATTTAATGTTGCCATTGACGACCTGCTCATCCTAATCCTTAAAAAAAAAAATAAATGGTTTGTACTATTTCCTATCCTCATCCAAACACAAATAAAACTAGAAAATTTTGCAATTTACGATCCCACAGCATCGTGCCAAGGTATTTTTAAACATCAACCGTACATTAAAAGCTGGGAATTCCTCGGGCCGTACGGTTTTAAATTAATTTACCTGAGCTGTTTTGTTTTATCATTACCCGAGTGGATGTGATGTGATGTGATTAATCTGTAAATTAGTAAAATCCTGCAGGCATTGCAACAGAGTTACAGAGTTGGGATTTGTTTAATATTGGTTCATCTGCCACTCAGGCATTTATTAAAAGTTAAAAACAAGAACACTCCGATCTCAAGGTAACTATTTGTCATAACTCGTAATCTTCTTGCTGAGTGCGGACTGTTGTTGTCTGCCTGGTTAATGGTTATCAGCTGTGTGTCTCACCACCAGTTATTTATTTGCGTTAACTCAAAGAGATCTTTTTTTGTCGAGGCCCACATTGTCACTGGAGAGCCTGCTGACAGTAAAGCCCAAACATTATCTCTTCAGACACCCTCCCTTTTTCCAACCACCGGATACCTCCATTTTACTATTAGAAGATCATCATGCCGCCAAACAAGATCATCATGCATCTGTGTAATTCTTAACATCAACTTGCTGTGATTATAGTGTAATTGGATTCAGAATTATCTGAGGGGAGTGTGTATGTAACATGCAGGGAAAACAGAACAGAGGGTGTCAGTCTAACTCTGTATTTGGATGAAGGAATGGAGAGGGTAGTGTGAGTGTGAGGAAATTCAAATTAGAGGAGAAGGGGAAGCATACTTCTGACGCCTCTCTCCCAATTTGCTCGCGCTTCGAGGTTAGTTACACCAATACATACCTTGATCCCAAGTCACGATCTTCCCTGCCCACTTCTCTACTCACCTCTATATACTCCACCTGTGACATCCGGTCCCCTGTTCCAAACTTCCAATTCCCATTCAATCTTGCAAGATATTTATAATTTACTTTACGCGCGTGACCCGCCACAAAATGCGGCACCGTTTACATCCGCACCCCAAAATTGGAAAGCCCTCACGCCCCCTGTCCTCCCCACCTCTCTCTCTTCCTCGAGTCCGTATCGGCTACGATCCAAATTGGATCGGACGACCCTCCAATTCCGATCCGACGACTGTGACTTTTAGGGGGTTTTTTGAAATAATCTCAGCCGTTCGATGGGGATTGCAGGGCCTGCCGATCCAAATCGGATCGTAGCTGATTTCAGCGCCTCTCGATTCTGCTCTAAAATGAAAAAAAAAATAAAGAATAAAGAATAAAAGGAACCTGTAAAAATAACCAAAACTGGTAGAAATCGTAGAAATCAACCTTGAGAAGGAAGGAAGGCAAAAGCTTGAGGAAGATAATTGATTGATCATGGCGACGGCGAAGAAGGCGCCGATGGGAGGGCATGCGCAGGCGCAGGATTCCGGCAGGTTCTGCTTGGAGGAGGTGGCGAGGAAGCTCTCGCTCTGGCACACCGCCACGTTCCGCCCGATCCTGACGCACGACGACCTGGAGCCGATTCTCGCCGCGGCGGGGTTCTGTCCCGCGTCAGCGTCCACAACCGGCGCGTCGCAGGGACCGAAGGCCGGCGCGGTGGCGTGGCGGGAGTACGAGTACTGCAATGGAGTCGGGAAGGGGAGGGGGAAGGGGAAAGCGTGGAAGCCGAAGCCGAGGCTGCCGGTCGGGCGACTCGACGGATTGCATCTGTTCACCTACGAAGCCTTCTTGATCTCCCTCGAGTTCTACCTCGGACCTCACCTCGTCCCCAATCTCTTTCACGTCAGGTAAACCCTGTTTGTTTGTCAATTAATCATTTACATCTGTGAATTAAACCCTGCATCTATCAGTATCAGTATCAGAATCAGAGTATCAGTAATTCAGTATCGTATCAGTATCAGGTGGTGTTGACGAAAGAGAGAAAAGAAAGAAAGGGAAAAAAAAAAAGGCGAACGATCGTTGGTTTTTTTTTTGAGTGAAAACGATCGTTGGTTTGTTTGCAGTTTCGTTTCCAGTTCTCAGTGTTTTGCGGGGGTTTAAGTTTTTTTTGCCTTTTCGTCCCTGGAATGTTTGGTAAAAACTAATAAGCATCATATTTTATTTTTTTTTGTTGTCTAATAAAGAAAAATTTTTAAATCGGGATTTATTTTTAGGCGGTTTGTAAAATAGCGAAAATGGGCCCAAGAATTATTTATTCTCCATTTTGTACGCGGAAGTCCCTCGACTTTTTTTTTTCTTTAACGCATATATTGTTCTAGTGTAAAACAGGGTTTTAAATGCATTTATCAAAAGGAAGTGTAGAAAAGCTGGTGCGCGTATGTCATAATTTAAAGCGGGGTTTAATGGAGTGTGTAGTACTGTAGTGTAGTGCGGAAAATGTGGGGCAATGCTATCAAGGTTCAAGGATGGATCAGCCATATTTTTTAATTTTGAAATCTGAAAAGTCTATTCTCATTTGCTTCTAGGAAATTTCTTGTTTTGTGACATGTAGCACACGTGGGAGTGAATTTTCCGACACCACCAACCATTCTAAATTTGTTCTGAATTCTACTCCAATAAATGCAGGGATTATTTTTCTCATTTTTGTTGAATATATGAATGGCAAAGAAAGGATTTTGTTCAACTAAGAAACAGGTGGATGTTATCAATTATTGAACAGTGATGGATAGTGCTTATTGTAATCCTGAAAATATTTGATTATTACTTGTATTTTTGAGAAAAGGTATTTTATAATGACAAAAGAGTATCATAATATTTGGACATGCAACTTAAAACCTATTATCACCTCTTTGTACAAATGACAGGAAAATTTCTTTTTATTTTTAGTTATGTGAAGTGGATAATGCTTAATTAGAGTCTGACCTTCAAAATTGAGTTGTCATCACTAATTTCTTGAAACAAACTTTGATTACCAGGGCAATGCCGGTGACCAAAAAACATGATATGGCTGTGGAGAAAGCGTACCGGCCGATGCGTGATTGTGGGATGGATGAAGAAGGCATCATTGTTTACAGAGAAGGCACACTGGATCACATCACAAAGGCAGTATCAGGTTTCGGCAACAGTTTCAGTCTCATCAGCAACTCCACTTACAGCATGAGCACTTCCCCGAACTGCACTGAGAGTGAGGGGGGTCTCAAGAAAAGGAATCAAAACGAGACTATCAATACCGGTGCTCCGGATTGCGCCTCTCTGGTTCCTCTGAAAGATCTTTTTCCAAGCACATCTTGTTGGTAGAACGGTTCAGGGAAATGTTACATTTTAAAGCAGCTTAATAACCCTAGCATTAGTGAGGTTTAGTGAGGCATAAGTTCAACTTCAAAGGGTTTCTCTGTCAAATCAAATCCAATTGTATGTTGAGGCAATTTTGATAGCAATATTTCAGTGTTGTTGTATGTGTTTATGTGCCTTATTTCATCGTTTCTTCTCATCTAAATTGCGTCTAGATTTGTATTTTAATTTTTCTCATTATACAAATAGCAGAGGGGACTGATTAATTATTATAAGTTGCCCAGAGAGAAACTGGATTAGGCCCATATAACCTAAACAGGCCATACCACTATACCAGGTACAAGTGCAATAGGATTGCTGTGGGGGGCTTTTCAAGGTAAATTCTTTGGAGGACTTAGCCCGATAATCGAATTGGGTATATCCTACTTGTCTACTAATAATAAAATGAGGAGTTGGTTTGGAGATAGAAATGGCTATTTGTCCAAACCAAATTTGGACTTTTGGATATATCAATCTATTTTAATCTTTACCGTTGATTTTGTGATTTGATGCTTCCATTTCCGGGTAAAAGCGTAAACGCGTTTTGTGATTTGTGATTTGCAGGATTTTAGGGCGCTTGTCCCCTAACTACTGCATTGTCCAGTTCCCAATGTAAGCCGCTGGATCGTCTCGACATCTGCACTTACACGAATCTCGAGACAATCTAATGGCTGACGTTATGAGCTACACAATACGGTATGTAGGGGATATAATTTGGATTTATATGAAAGGGAGACCACGCGTTTTCTAGGGTGCTCATCCCCTACTCTATTGCATTGTACATCTCCCAACGTCAGCCATTGGATCGCCCCAAGATCTGCGCTAGAACGAATCTCGAGAATATCTAATGGCTGACGTTGTGAACTGCGCAATGCATTTAGCAGGGGATATGCATTTGGATTTTTATAAAAGTTGGATTTTTATACACTGAGTTATGATGACTTGAATCATGAGATGAGATGAGTCTTTTTTATGTTATATATCATAACTATTATTATTATTATTATTATTATTATTATTATTATTATTATTATTATTATTATTATTATTATTATTATTATTATTATTATTATTATTATTATTATTATTATTACTGCTGCTGCTGCTGCTGCTGCTGCTGCTACTACTACTACTACTACTACTACTACTATTATTATTATTATTATTATTATTATTATTGCTACTACTATTATTATTGAGTCCGGCTACGGTGCTTCGTAAGCATTTCAGATCGAAAACGTTTACGGTCCGGATACGAAAACCCGTCGTCCGAAATTTCAATTCAAATAGCTCATAATAATCTTGACATAATTAAGTTGGATGATGCCAATTTTTAACATTTTAGAAATTTTATTACTATTTTTTAGCACGAATCTCATTTTAGATTTTGTTACTAAATTAATTAATTCAGAAAAATAAGATAAAATAAAATAAATTAAAGGTGTCATATGTTACCATATCATTTTAACGTAGTATATATTTTTTTTGTTTATTCTCATTAAACATTGTCATAAATTGAAACTTATTAAAAGTTTAATAAACAAAATGACTTCAAATCTTAACATTTTAGTTATGGATAATATTTTATTTAGTTATAACAATATTAAAAATATTCATATCAAGGAATTTTTATTAAATAAGATCCGTTGCAACGCACGGACAAGATACTGGTATATATATTTCTTAACTTCAGGCTTAAGTTGCCCATCAATGGAATTTAGCAAGCGGCATAAAAAAAAAAAGTTTATCCATTTAAAGAACTTTAAGATTTTTATCCAAGTCCAAGTATTATATTCCCTTCTAGATCATGAATGGGCAAATTGGGCATCAATTACAGATATCTTGTAGAATTCAAAATCGGTGGGTTAATTTATTATTGAGTTGTGCTAACTGTACCCCGAGTTTTGTACTCCGGCCGTGTACCCCGAATCAATTCAATCAAACTACTAAAAATAAAAATTTGACTGGTCAACCGAACTAAAAGACGGAAAGAAATTAATGATCTAAGCGGCTCTACTCCTATGGCCATATGACTGGCGCCTTGAAGGTGCTAGCATGCTAAACAGCGCCTTTTAACGAGTTAAGCAGCCAGCATACATATTTGTGTGTTGCGTATTATATTTTAATTTTTTTAATATATTTTTAATCATGCTCAAAAATCAATTTCCAAAAAATATTAAACAATATTTGATCTGACAGTTTACATTATAATATCAGGTGTTTATATCTTTATGACAGGTGTTTATATCTTTATGTCAAGTGTTTATATCTTTCTATTCGGTATTCATATTTTTATATCAAGTGTTTATATCTTTATATCAAGTATTTATATTTTTATATCAGGTGTTCATATCTTTATTTAAGGTTTTTATTTTTATTCATTCGTTGTTATATCTTTTATCTCAAGGGTTTATATTCTTCGCTTGGGTACCCTATATCTTTATCTCAGGTGTTTATATTTTTTTGTTTGGTGTTTACATTTAAAGACTATGATGAATATGATTTATAAATTATTTGTATATAATTAAGTTACTGTAACATGTGTTTATATTTTAATTATAGGTGACCATATCCGGTTTCATGTAATTATATTAATACAAAAGTCTATATCATATACCCGGTCTATAATGTAGGAGATATAGCGAGGCCTTAAATTTCAAGTTTGTCATGGTATTGTTATTAATGCTTTCTTTTTCAAAAAAAATGGAAAAGTCAAACTAGTCAAATGAAGGAACTATATACTTCTAATTGCATAGATGTAGTCGGTGTTTATATATCTAATAAGTGTTTATATTTTAGAACCGATACTGTTATTCAAGATGAAAGGGGTATTTTTCACATTTATTTGGACTTTTGCTAAAGAGTAGTTGAAAGAGATGAAAGGGTTATTTTTCACAATTATTTGGACTTTTGGTAAAGAGAGGTTGAAAGAGAATTAAACGGGAGAGATAAAAAAAAGGAATCCGCTAAGCTGGGTTACGATTATGGGGTACAGGATTCAGGGTATACATAGATTTCCTCTTATTGGAGAAATTATCTTTGACCCCTTAACTATCCCCTATCCATCTCCCAAACTAAATTGATAATATTTTCTCTTTTTTTCTCATACTCTCATATATTTTGAGTGAATATTTTTTTATTCTTGATCTTTCTATTGTATATATATAAGTGTTTTGTTCGATTGAGGATGTGAATTGCAACCGATAAAAGTGATTTGTTGTATTTGAAAAAGAATTTTTAACTAAAAATGTATTGTAGTGCGGTTAAAAGGATTTTTTAAGGGGTACAGTTATCAACTCCCTTATTATTATTCCAATTTGATAATTTCATACGTCGTATGTTCACTAAGTACACAAGCCGTACGTGGTATGGGGTATACCGTAGGAAGATTTATGTGTGTGTGTGTGTGTGTGTAAAGGTACTGTTGAATGAATGAGATTCGAACCCTTCTTTTTTCGTTGTTATGGCTTATATAGAAGAAAAGTGGGGTAACGTGTAAAGAGTTGGCCCGTGTATGGGTGATATGTGTCAACCATGCACAGGCGCTCTTTGGTCCGAGCCTTTGCTCTGTACTGGGCCTTGGGGGCCGAGCCATGTGTTGATTATTGAGAGTATACTCGGCCGATAGGCTGTTGGGCGCCTATCCGGCCTTATGGGCCTTATTGGGCTATTATGCTTGGTGGGCCTCGAGGACATGGCCTTCTCACAATTTATTATTATTCCAACGATTAAAAATTGTTTGGTCATATATGAATTTGCAATTGGAGATTGTAAATGTTAGCTTCTTCATATGTTTGTAAATTGTAAATTGTTTGCTCCAAATCCAATTTGCCAGAACTAATGATCTATACTCCATAAAGAGTGGTAGATTTTCAAGCACCTCAACTATGTTACATCATCACTCTTATTAACTATTGATTTTGTTAAAACTTATTATCTACTTCGATCCAATGGCTTATATTTTTTTCTCTCCTAATTAAATAAGATGAAAGTCATATGTTTAAAACAAATTTTAACCCTTAAATTAATAGTCTAACATTTATATATATTAATTCTTATTTGTAAATTATTGCATATTATTATTTAATTACATTAAAAATTAAAATTTTATAAAATTTTTAATTATCTATTTGATACCATTTTTTGGGTGAAGCCCGAGTTACAGCTCTAGTTATATAAACCAAGGAAGCAAAAGCTTAGTCTGAAGGGCTAGAAATCTACAATAAAATACCAAACTTGCCAAGTGGTTTTTTAGGAGCGTCACCCTCACCCAGGGACTGTGACTGGATCTCTCTTTTCCTTTTGCCTCCTCTTCTCCTTCTTCTTCTTTTCTTCTTTTTGCCCTTTTCCTCTTTTGTTCTTTTACGATTTACCATAAAAACAAGGGCCGAAAGAAATCACCCGACATTCCTAACTGTATTCCTGATTTCCATGCACCAAAGATCCTCTTGGACTCGTCAAACCCACGACCCACGATACCAGCTCATGACACCCCCCTTAATTATCAGTTATCATCCCTTTTCATGCTCATTATTGTTTGCTTCTCTGATCTTCTTTGCTCATCTAGGATTGACAGTTCCTGTTATGCATTAGCATTCTGCCAAAAAGGTTCAAGTTGAAGTTGGCCAATTTAATTTTATGGTAATGCATGTTCTCTTTCATATGGCATGAAAATATGGCATTCGCCATTTATAAAGAAATAATCTTTTTCTACATATTGACACAAATAATTAACCTTTTAAAAATAACTTGTCATACTTGTACAGTAGTAACAGTACTGATCTCCACATGAACTTGTACATACAGAAAGAAAGGATTTTTCTGAAATCTGCTGTCTGTCTGTCTATCTGTCTGTCTGTCTGTCTGCACTACAGTAGGAAGTATAACAAGCACTACAGAATAACAGAATTGTGCCTTACAATAACAGCCTTACTCAACCTCGAATGGGCCAACATCTTCCTTGTCAGTACATAGATAGCTAAGGCAGGAATGGAATCACCCGTTATCCTAATTCTGAAAAACAGGAACCCTATTATTTTAATTACGGCCATTGGATCAAAATGAACGATCATTTTTTCATTCAGAAAGATTTTCCTCCCATCAAAAACTGTACTCTAGTATCAATCTGAACCGTTCATTTCTATTTGACGGTTCAGATTGGAATAACAGGGGTCCTGTTATCCCTGAGAATAACAGCAGATACGGACTCAGCTAAGGCAAGGTGCGTTACGTAGCTCTCTCTTTGGGGCAAAGAAAGCAAAGCAAAGCAAAGGAGAAAAGTTCTCACGCACCCCACCTGGTTCAACCATGATCGAATCTGATAGACCCCCCTTTGTTGGGTTCGTCCCATCTCCGCTCGTACGGTCACTATTAAAAAAACCCAAAGAGGGTTGAACCAATTTGGACCGTCCATTTTCAGATGAGCGATCAGATTGTATCCAATACCAAACTTTTGTAGCAATTTTTTTTAGTGAAGTTGGAATAAGGGATCGTATGAACCGTTGAGGTCAAAATCGACTGTGGAAAGTTTGCTAGCTTACTCTTTTTGTTGTTACACAGTTGGAGATAATCTAATCTAATCTAATCTGTCACCTATTTTTTTTGCTAATTCTGTTGTGGATCGGATGAAATATGAGCCGTTCATTTTTCAGAATCGGATGGCCGCGATATGTCTTTTAGATACAATTAAAGATAAATATTTAATAAAAAAACTGCTTGATTCAAAATGAAAGGTTGCTTATCCGATCCACAGCAGAACAACTCTTTTTTTTTTTTTTCTTTTTGTTCTGTATCTTTTTCGGTTTTACACTTTTACCCCTGCGACCAGTAACAGTAACACGCTCCAAATTAATCACTCTTTGCTTTCTCAATGTACTATATATATATAAGAGCTTGCTTAAGCATGTCATCCATTGATGTCACTTGCCTTCCCCTTTGTTCCTCTCCTCACAAGGAAACCAACAAGCATCAAATACCCAAAAGAGAACAGAACAAGAGTGTTACAACATCAAGGTATATATGGAGGTATGGGTTTGTATTTAATTTTTTTTTTTTTTTTTTTGGCAAGACCCAATTAGAATTGTATTTAATATTTTGGAAGAAGACCAATTATTTAATTTCTAGATTTCTATTTGAAAAAAAAGGGGACATTTAGATCAGATTGCTTCCTCCAAATTGCAGACAGTTGAGTTGAAGGTGGAAATGGTGGCTCTCCATGAGAAGAGGCTAAGAAGATGTCTATCCAAAGTTAAAGGTAAAGGACATCAAGCTCATTGCATATGCAATTAAATTATATAAATGCAACAAATTTAGCACAATTTATTCATATTGGCATTTTTTAAATTTAGAATTCAGACAATTACTATTGGTAACAAGTAGTAACACACCCTCCATTTTATAAATTTATTTTTATACAAGATATTGGTGGTGCATTATTCTCATACTGCCGATAATGCACAAATTTTCTGAAATTAATTTAACTTTAGAAAAAAAAAATGAGCAAATTATGCAAATTCTGTTCAGATTCACATTTCACAGCTAAGAACCATATAATATATCCGAACTATTGATATGTATGACATGTAAATTAAGTACTTACTCAAATTCAGAATCACCTTATGCAACCATTTTAGTGATTGTTCTGCATAAAATAGAAAAAATGATTTTTTTTTTACCTTTTAAATTTTACAAAATATTTTTAGCATTTATTTTAAAATAGAATTGTTTGTTTGATTTACAAATTTGTGGTATGTGATTAATCAAATTAAATTGTTTTCTTCTTCCTAATTGGAGACCATTATGCCTGATCTAAGAAACACCTAAAAAAAAAAAAAAAAGGTGATCTAGAAGTGATCTAGAAGTGGAACCAATGACATCAATGATACACATTATGAAATGACCTAAAGTAAATCGTTCAGTGTCTTACCAATCTTTTGATCTTTTCACTTTCTATATAAGATAGCATCATCTTCCATCTCTTTATGTTTTGGTGCTTTAACAAAATGATTCTATTAATAACAGAGGCCCAATATATATATTCCACAATTTCGTGTATTGACATCCATATTTTTTACTAACCGCAAATTCTGGTATACAAACTTCTGTTTTTTTTTTAATGTTAATAGCTAATTAAATATGATTACAGACCTTATGATTGTTAGTTTGTAACACAATTTGTGACTAAAAATAAAAATTACTGTCAAACAGGAATTGAGAGAGTTGAAATAGAAGGGAGCATTCAGAAGGTGGTGGTGACAGGGTATGCAAACAGGAACAAGATACTGAAGGCAGTGAGGAGAGTGGGGCTAAGAGCTGAGCCATGGTCTCCACACAATGAGATCTTGAGCACATATGCATCAACAAGCTTCATGTTTCACAACTACAGCTTCTTTTAAGAACAACTGAAATTATGACTTGTTATATCACATATATATCCCCCAATTGCTCAGGCTTATATGTATAAATGGAATTACCTTAATCCTCTTTCTTAAGGTTGTTAATTCTCTTGTTAAAATATGAGAACTCCTTAAGTTTAGAGTTGTTTGTCATTACATTAATTATTTACAGTAATGACCACATGAGGTACTGCAACAAGCAAAATTTTTCCTCGATATAACTTATTATATATGTACTAATTTTACTTGGATGAGGACCAGAGTCTTTTTTCATCTTATATGAATATATGTCTATTTTTACACCAAAATACTGGATAAAATGCAACTTCATATAATGTCATTTTGGTCGAATATTGAGGAATGCCTAATTGCCTATGCAGGCACTTTGGAATTTATGGCATTTAATTTGTGATACTTCCTTTCTATGCATGAATGTCTCTCATTAGTCATTAAATTGAACTTGGCAATCACAATATAAGCAACGTATTCAAGGTACTGCCAGGATTCCGTAGAAAATACAAAATTACCTTTTCTTTATAATAATCAACAAAAGAGAAATAAATTGATCATTAAATATAGATAACCTAAAAAAAAAAAATCATTAAATATAGATGGTAGCAAACATGTTAGGCCCGAGATGACTTCTAACACGGCAAACTGGCAACCCACCTTCATCTTAGGCCCTGTTAATTTCCAGTCCAAAAACCGGGAAGAAAAGAGAAGAATCAAGAGAAGCAAAAGAGAGGCAGGCCACCATTCCGGCCCAAAAATGACGGCCCAAAAATATATCTCCTTGTATTAGGCCCGCATCTCTTTCTTCCTTCTCTGAAAATAGCAGAGCAAACTTCCGCAGCGAGTACTCAACTACACAATTCATATCCTCTACTGCAATGTTATGAATTCACATCCGCTGCCATAGTTTTCTATGGCACGGTGGGGCCCACAATAAAAATACACCCCTTATTGCTAAAATTTGGGCCGTTTAAATGCATCCAACAGACCATTTTGACTATGGCATAATCTTGCCATAGTTTTTTATGGCAGCAGATAGGAACCCGCAATGTTATCATAACCGGACTGGACATCGACCCGGTAAAGCTTCGGGTCGATGGGTCATTGGTCGGGATCGCTAAGTCAACCGGTTCAACCGCTGGTTTTCTCAAATATACTTATGAGATATTAGACTTAAAGATTATTATAAATTAATTATTTTTATTGTATAAGTACATGTAAAAACCTACTCATATATTTTGAAATAGTGAATATAACGTTGAATTTGTCCACAAACATCAATAAAATTACTTGTAAAATAGATTACAATATCAGCTTATAAACAACGATCCGAATTTTATTTGATAAATGCAACATTCTTGAAATTATTTAATATTATGGTCATGAATAATAAAAATGTAACTTTTTTTAAAAAAAAAAATTTCAAACCTTCAAATAAAGTACAATAACTATAAAATAATCATAATTTTTTTATTATAGAATCATGTATGATTAATATGCCTGTTTATGACTGTAATACTGTATGCTATAAACAACTATGTTTTCTTGAAATTCGAAAAAGTAAAAAAGATTTGGAGTCTTGAGACCTGTTTGTGAAATTATAGGCTGTAACATCTAAGGCTCATAGCCTTCTTTTTTATTGGATTTACATCTCTCCCCTTGATGAGTTCATTAACGGGTGCCAGCTTCAGAAACCGGAAACCGCATACGGTTTTTTCTTAAAACCGGCTAATTAACCGGGGTTAGCACGCTTTTTACTGGTTCATTTACATGTACGGTCCAATCAAAAAATCAACTCGGAAACTGTTCCGGTTCCGGTTTTTTTCTAGTTAAACCGGCGGTCCGGTCCGGTTCTGCTAACACTGCTCTACTGCGCAGTACTCTGGCCTTTGGATTCGCTTCAAGATTCGTGCCACTCAATCTCAAAAACCCCCCCCATAATCCACATCGTTGATTCGCTGCGCAGCGCAGTACAGAGGATAAGCAACCGAGAATCGAAAAAAAAAAAAAAAAAAAAACAAAGAAGAAGAAGAAGAAACGGAAAAGGAAAAAGAAAATCACCTGCTAGTCTGATACCCCCTTCGAAGTTCGCATCGATTCTACCTTCCGGCCTCCTCCACCCGGATCCGACATCCGACTGACAGGCATCAGGTTCCACGATCCGATCTCACCTCAGCTCCACCTCCACCTCCACCGCCACCTCCAAGTCAAGGTTTTTGTTCACTATATCAACAATCTCAGCAGTCAGCACAGTTTGTATTCCCTTTTAGGTAAAAACTATATAAGTAGTGTCAGCACCATTCCAGTAGCACTGACCAATGTTTCGGTGCGAGAGAACATTGTATTCGAACAAAAGTTGGACACTTTCATGATTCAACCCAATTCTGTCTCAAATTATTGACATTTGACATGTTGACATATTGCCACGGCCACAGTAGAGTACAAGGAGGGATTGCGTCTTGGAAGTTCTGTTGTGTTTGATTTGGTTCTTACGGTTTCGATTAGATGGGAGAGCTGGCGGTCGAGAAGCACACGGAGTACATCCTCTCTGTTGAGAAGGTTGGTTCTAAGCTTCAAATTCAGTCCTTTTTATTCTTATCCGCACTCCGATTTAGTAGGCATGACATTGACATTGAATACCTTATGTTCGAATCTAACAGAGGAAAGACGATTTCGAGTCGTTGGTGATGGAGCACATCAGATTGAACGGTGCCTACTGGGGCCTCACCACTCTCGACCTCATGCACAAGATCGAATCTGTTAAGCCTGACGATGTTGTGACCTGGATCATGAGCTGCCAGGACAAAGATTCCGGTACTAAATTGTTGTTGTCTGCGACTTACCAGCTTAATGTGTGTAGCTGTTTGGGATGATTATAGGTGTAAACTCTTGATTGAATTGGTAATTGTAGGTGGATTCGGCGGGAATGTAGGTCACGATCCGCACCTTCTCTACACGCTTAGTGCCGTGCAGGTTCTGGCCCTCTTAGACCGCCTCGATGCCCTTGATGTGGAGAAGGTCTCAGGTTGTATCCTCTTGAGTTGAATAAAATGAATTTTGTTAGTGAGAGCAGATTGTTGTATTATTCGTTAGCGTCCATGGTTTATTGGTATCTGTAAAGGAATTTGAACTCCTTGTTTTGCTTAAGACAAAGTAAGATGTTGCTGGGCTGCAGAGTGAAGATGGCTCGTTTTCTGGAGATATGTGGGGGGAGATTGACACAAGGTATGGTAGTGATTTTTTTTAGTTCTTCCCCTTTTCTTTTCCTTAGTCCATGATTAGTTGTATGTTATCTAAAGATTATCGTACCAGTTGGTATATCTTCCTTCCAGTTTAGTAAGGCAATTGACTGCCAATAGACTGTGTCAGGTCTGGTACGTATGTTGATATTTGTATGAGACCTGGTATGTATGCTAATAGCTCTCTCTCTATATAGGTTCTCATACTGTGCAATATGTTGTCTATCCTTGCTGCACCGGCTAAACAAAATAAATGTAGAAAAGGCTGTAGATTATATTGTTAGTTGCAAAAATTTGGATGGTGGATTTGGTTGTGTCCCTGGTGGAGAGTCTCATGCTGGACAGAGTATGCACCCATCACTCTACTTTCTTCATTCTTTATTATTTTAGCTTTCAAGGTTTTTTTTGCCAAAAACACCTATTTTCTTATGTTCATAATGCACGTGATTTTTTGTATTTACATAGAAACATAAATGGATAAGGAACACTAATTGATGAATTATTTTACTATATTCGATGTTGATGTATTTATACATTGTTAGACTGATTGCCTCCTTGCACTTGAACAATTTTTTTTTCCAATTCTGTGTTAATTAATTAATTTCATTCAATTGATATGAAGTGACGATCTGTTGAAAGTATGTTGCAACTATGTTGTATCTGTATAGAAATTATTGAAAGATGTTAAGTATTAGCTATGATGCCTTTAAGAAATGCCACATATCATATGTGTTCTTTAATATATAGGATTATAGATAATAACAGTTTGTTTAGTCCTCTCTATTATGCTAAAGTGAATCGAGACCTATCCAACATTATCTGATGTTTCGCATTTTTTGGTACTATTCCAGTATTTTGCTGTGTTGGTGCTCTTGCAATAACTGGGTCACTTCATCACATTGACAGAGATCTGCTTGGTTGGTGGCTCTGTGAGCGCCAATGTAAAGATGGTGGTTTAAATGGACGCCCAGAAAAGCTCACTGATGTGAGCACTTCAGTTGTTGAACTATTTTTGTCATATTTTCTGTATATTATTGACTTAGTCTTGAATTTTGTAATTAATAGGTGTGTTACTCATGGTGGGTTTTGTCCAGCTTGATAATGATTGATCGGGTGCATTGGATCGACAGAGAAAAGCTCTCCAAGTTTATTTTGAAATGCCAGGTCTAAAAAATATTTGTTTTACTTGTCAGTACAGCAATCAGGACTACGATTTATGCTTTTTTCCAAATGACATTTTGTGTTTCTGGTACCGTGCCAGTACCTTTGGTATTGATTTCAGCCAACATAAGAAAATTTGTCATCCATCGCAACTTTGTTACTGTGCTTTGTGCAGTCGTTTCTGTGTTCAAAAGTTAGCATAGTTTTCAGATCTGATAACACAGTTGACATATTTCAGATTGGGCTTTGTTTATAAAAAAATCCTATGCAACATCGTATCACTTTTACCGTTTTATTTGTAGGACCTGGAAAAGGGAGGGATTTCAGATAGACCAGATAACGCAGTTGACGTATTTCATACTTACTTTGGGGTTGCAGGTGCTTTCTCGCATCTTCGTTTTGCACTTAATTCTTAATTAAAAAAGATATCAAAATTTCTGATAAATGATAATCGACAGGACTATCACTGATGGAATACCCGGGCCTGAAGACCATTGATCCAGCTTATGCTTTACCGGTTGATGTGGTTAATAGAATTTTCTTTCAAAAGTAGAAAGGGACTCTGCTCAGCATTTTTTTTTCTTTTTGTAATATTATATTGCATGGAGGGGAGTTTCAGAACTTTATATAGTGTAGGAGATAATGAATTGTGAGATGCATAATATTGTTACATGCTTCTCCATTGTGGAATCAACACTAGGGATGTGCTGGAAAGAGAATAATTTTATTATATTTATGTGGACATTAGTACCCCACCTCTATATCTATATGTTGTGTAATTTGTGTTATGTAAATTGACATGGCTCTGGATAGGTGAGGGTTACATACTATTTCAACAAGTCCGTATCTGTTT
Source organism: Cyperus esculentus (assembly GCA_030179965.1). NCBI lineage: Eukaryota > Viridiplantae > Streptophyta > Magnoliopsida > Poales > Cyperaceae > Cyperus > Cyperus esculentus. The sequence goes on from JASGLE010000030.1 coordinate 2,925,331, forward strand.
TTCAAATAAGATCTCAGGACCCTGAGATCTGATCCGACGCATGTAGTTTTTGCAGGAGCTTTTAAATTAATCTCAGCCGTGATGAGGATCTCAGGTCCTGCAATCTGATTTGGATCGCAGCTGATTTCAGTGCCTATTTCAACTAGCAAACGTCATACGTACTTAATTCCTTTGTTTTTTTATTCTTCTCTATTTTCTAGATTTTCTTAAGCGCACCCCAATTTTGTTATGATTCTGATCTAGTTTTCTGTATTGCGCAACTCGGATTTTGAGTTCATCTGGAAAAAAATATGAAAACAAAAGGTAAAATAAAAATAAAAATAAAAATAAAACTTGTATTTTTGATCTGTTACGAGTTATGACTTATGCAACTGGTTGAACTTGGCAAGCTACAATGAGCAAATATTTTAAATTTTATTATAACCTGCTAATTATGATATTCTTCGTACAACAAGGTCAATCAATGTAAACTAATTAATTAATTAATTAATTAACCTACAGTAAAACATGAGCTAATCAAGGTCTCACTAGTTTGCATAATATATATTAAGCAGACCTAGCTAATAAACACTCTACTGCTACACCTAAGTTGACGCAGTCGAACCGGATTCTACACTTTCGAACTTCCTTCAGGTTTATTTCCAGGCCATGCTCGAAAAGGCAGGTTGACTGCTGTTATTGCTCTGGTTAAGCGGGCTACCGGGTCCACCCGAGGATTCGCTAAGAGTACCCCTCGAAGGTGGGCTTGCGGGTCCCATTGGACCGCCGCCCGGCATAAACTTGACTGGTACGGATCCAGGCTCTGAGGCAATGCTACTACGTTTCTTCTTTTCTTTCTTGCCATCCGCCACGAAGCTCCCGACTATAACCTGCTAACACATGTCAGACCCGAAGTTGTTCATTTCCAATCTCAATGTGGCTAAAGACGATAATAACGAAACATAAAAAGCAGATTAATCCATTTGGCCAACAGCTCAACAGATTAATTAAATAAAGTTAACGATATGCTAATGACAACTAAAGTAACTTGCCCACTGAGCTCTGGCATATGCTGAAACATGCTGACACCAATTAAATATTCATATATAATTAATTAGTATAAAGTACAAAACCTCATGTATTAGTAGTCCAATCCCAATCCATTATTAAAACTTTGACCAGATCACACAACATTTATCCATTATTGACCGGTTCATTAATAGGTGAATGCTCCAAAAGATTTCTGTATGCAAGACAAAACTATACCAGCACAATATAAAAAGTATCCTGCATGAATTTTGAGTGAATTTTTTTTATTCTTGATCTTTCTGTTGTATATATATAAGTGTTTTGTTCAATTGAGGATGTGAATTGCAACTGGTAAAAGTGATTTGTTGTATTTGAAAAATAATTTTTAACTAAAAATGTATTGCGGTGCGATTAAGGGGGTTTTTTAAGGGATCTTTTATTCTTGGCATACGAAGAAGCAGTAGAACCAATAATACATACATTTTACTCGCTAAAATATGCTTAACTAAGAGAATAATAGACATAAAAGGAGACCTGAACAGGAGAAGCGGCTGTTAAAAGGCCAGCAACACCGCCGCCTAAGACTCTGCCATCAGGGCCAGCCAATGAGACACTCAAGCCCCCCGTTCTACTTCTCTGACCCCCATTATCAGACAGTAGGAACGATCCCGATAACGACAATATCTCAAACCGACCCTACAGATCACACAAATCAAACGATTCCGACAATCAGATTTTTCATTTGACAAAATCAAAGAATAGTTGGTATTTTTATACCAGATATATATAAATAAAAATAAAATGGAGACCTCATAAGTTACAGTTCCTCCGGATGTAGCAGCTTGTCTGAGTGTCACGTTTGAGATGGCACCATTTGCTGAAAGGATGCAGATTGCTCGCGGTCCGTTCTGAGAAAAAGACATGATTTTTGACGACACATCCTACCAAAAATTCAAACAAAAATCAGAAATGATAGTTTGATCATGAAAATAATAATCTTATCATTGCATTAGAAACGGTAATAATTTCAGGAAAAATGTACTTCAAAGCAAATAATTTCAGGAAATACAAAGTAGTACCTCTCCTGCTTTGACAGTAATGACATGCGGAGTAAATCCGACTCCAGATGATCCTGAAAATAGTTTCGATTTTTCTTTAGCAAATTCAAATTACCAGTTCAGTGGGCTTGAAATATTACATGGTTTCGATCGTGTTGCCATTTCTTACATTAACAAACTGAAAACGCGAAATGAAATTATAGGTGCCAAATTTCACATACTCGTGAAGGAGCACTATATGAACTATGAAACCATATCAGCATAACACATTTCAAATACGATAAAGAGCAGTATGTTATCGAAATTTAAACCGTTTCGACACAAACAGACGCGAAGAGCATACCGACGGGGGCGGCGATCTTTTGCTTCTTGTTGGTAGACCCCAAAGGCCTACCCCTCTTCTTCATACCATCAGGCGAAGCCGAAGAAACGGGTTTACCCGCTCCACCAGCCGAGGGAGGAGAAACCCCGTCCAAACCAGCCTGACCCGACGCACTATGTTGTTGCACCATTCCAAGTGACATGGCCCCGTCAGGCCCGTACTTCCTCGGGCGGCCCCGTTTCTTCTTAACCACCTCTCCCCCCAAATTCATACTTAAACCATGTGGAGATGTCCCGTTACCGCCCACACTAGAGGGGGCAGTGGTGGCACCACTCGAGGGCGCGGCTCCACCGCCACCGCCGCCCCCGGTGTTGGGCTGGTATGGAGGGGATGCAATTGGCTTGTAAATGGCGGTACCGTCGGGCGCATAGGCAAGCCTCATGCTGTGCAAAGGTGACTGGCTCATGGTAAAGGGTTCCCGGGCCGAACCCGGCACCATCCCTTGTTGCTCAGATCTCACTTCCATTAGAAAAATTCACTTGTGATCGATCAAAAGAGAATTTTGGGTTTTTTGGAAAGGCACCAACAAACAAGCTCCAAGAGAATTGGAACTGATCTGGTCGAGAATCAACGGTATAAACTATAAAGCTACGCACTATATACCCACAAAAAAAAAAAATTTTAACTAAAAGTGGAAAATTTAGGATCTTTTTTATTAACAGAAAAACAAAAATAAAAACTTAAAACCCCAACAGAGAGGTTGAGAAACACTTCTAATTAAGCTCTTAAAATCTCCAGCTTGCTCATGGATTTTTGGTGATGAACACAGGATTCATGGCATGAATGAACAGGAAAGAAAAAACAGGAGCAGAAAAGAACAGGAAAAAAAGGAAAAAGTTCTAGAAATTCAAAATAGTAAGTAACCTTATCTTCTTGCGAAACAGACCCAAAATCAAAAGATGGAAACTTTAAAATCAAAACTTCACCCAATTCTGAGGCAAAAAGTCAGAGAAATTTACAGGCCTCACTCCTACACATCATGCACAATTTTCCCCAATTTTCCGAATTTTGTCAGAAAATTCAGTAAATTATTGGAATTTCCTGACCCAAAAAAATACAACAGCAAATAAAGTGATGTATTATTTCAAGGGAAAACAAAGAAACCCAACTTGCCTTTTTTTTTATTTGGGAAAAAGAGTTTCAGAAGCAAAAGAAAGAAAGTCAGATTCTGGAATAGAAATTGGGGAAAAGAAAACCCAGCTGCACTTAAATATTTCTTTCATGTCCTTTTTTTTTTTATTTTTTCCTAATTCTTTTGTTTGTTTTTTTTTTTCTTTTTCTTTTTCACCCACTCTAATGTTTCTCATTTTTCTCTCGTGTAGGACCCTTTAAAGAAAATTTAGCGTCGAAAAAAAAGGCAGGTAAAGCACGCCGAATTTGCTTTAATTTAATGCGATCAATTTCATTTGTATTAAATTGTTTTTTTTTTCTCTTATTCATGTAATTTTAAATTTTCTATTCTAAACCTTGCATGTATTCAAAATTTCAAATTATAGTCATCTAGATATTTTTGTGCTCTGCTTCACTGTTACTCATTCAGTCTGTCATTCTGTCATCAGAAACATGTTGCATCTATTGAAAAACTATCCATACATCCATATATACATACAGAATGTAACAGATCCACACCGAAATGTAACAGATATAGGGACGGAGATAGGGGGTGACTAGAGGGGCCATGGCCCCCACCTATGATCCTTGAAAAAAAAAATTTTAGTATACTATTTTAGGTTAAATATATTGAGATATGCCCTCTATGATCCTTGAAAAAAAATTTTAGTATATTATTTTTAGGTTAAATATATTAAGATGGTTAAGTATAATGTCTTTTATTATGTTAATTGTATATGAAACCTAATAATTTTAACTGTGCAATAATATGATATGGAACTATTTTAATTTTTAAAAAATTGTTGCGACATCATTTTTTTGCCCCCTGATGAAATCTTGGCTTCGTCCCTGAATAGATGCATCTCAAAATGTAACTTATGGACGCTATAGACGGTTTTTCTATGGACGCTACGCTAGGTATCACTCTTCTGTCATCTGTTTGGATTCTTTCAAAAGGGCGCTTCTGTTCTGTTATATCATCACAAAAAAGTCTCACTTAAATACTGATATTGTACCACTTCAATACTACTGTACGGATGACAACAACATCTCATGGTATTCTCAAGCAAATCGTTTTTTAGCCCCTACACGCCCAAAAAAAATAATAATAATAAAAAATAAAAAATAAAAAATAAAATTGGAAAAACTAGAGCTACGAAATTATGTCAACAATTGAAACTGTAATTCATCACTAATAAAATTGGTTTGATGAATTTGACAATCATCAAAAGGAATTTTTAAAATTTAAATGCAATATTTAGAATGTATTTTGTGGCTTTCTGCTATATATGTATATCAAATTTTAGGGAAAAAATAATTTAATGGATTTTCGCTTATTATAAATTTTTTTTTTTGGGTGCCAGTATGCGACAATGTTCTTATATATGGAATTATACATTTCCACCTCAAAAAAAAAAATTATACATTTTAAATTTTAAGTCCTAAAATATTTCTAGAAATATCAAGGTTATTTATTAAGTTAGTAGATGATTATACACTTCAACCCCTAATGACATTGGATGGATAATTCCTATTAATTCTTTGCTTCTCCTGATTTAATTCCTTGAAAAAAATATGATTATATGAGGGAAATCATGATGATGATTACTGGTTGTCATAATTGCAAGCACTGGGCTGTGGCTATTTGGAAAAGATTAATATTACTATATGAGGTTTGGTGCTAGCAATTGAGTAAAGAGAAAGAATTGGCTAACAACAAATCGAATAAAGCTTTATAAATAAAATTCCTTAAAGTTTAAACTGATTATTAAGTTTATTTAACTTGTACAGCACGTGTATTAGAGGGCATCATCCTTATCTACTACTGGCCCCCTGTCGTCTGCAATTGTTTTGAAAACAACTCCTACAATTATCAGTAAACATGTACTATTATTCAGATTAGTAAGCTATTTCTAACTTGTGAGTGCATCCAAACACACAATCACTAATCCGGAATAGTGAGATTAGTTGCTATTCTACTTATCCATATAAAACATAGATTAGCTACTATTCTTCTCAACCATCCATTGTTATTCTAAACAAACAATCCAAACAACATTTTACTGTCTCGAATAGCACCATATTTCTACTATTCTTTAGCTAATCTAAAATTCATTATTTTTTACTAATCTCATCTACTATTCTCTATTTTACTATTATTTCACTAATCATTGCACAATCCAAACGGACTTGTAAATTCGCAAGCATGGTGGTCAAAGGTTAGTTGAGTTGCACTTTGATATATTTTATATGGAAAGATGTTAGAGATATATATAGAAAATTATATCAAAATTGATATCAAATATGTTAGTATTCAGATTGATTAGGTATGCATTGTTTCATTGTATAAAGTGGTGAAATATATTGTACAATTAAAGTATGTATTTTAATAATTAATTTGAATATCGATGTATTTCAACTGATACTAGCACAATCGATATCGATTTTGATATCTTTTTAATATTTTATGTATCTTTTTAATACTAGCACTATATTTTATGTATCTTTTTAATACTAGCACCCTTTTATATTCGTGATGCGTCGTATAACGATGACCTTAATTAGTTTGGCATTGAACGCATGGACGCGTGTATTTTACTCTTCAATAGTCAATAAAATGTATGCCAAATTATTGTTGTTTTCTTGTTAAAATATTGTTGATACAGATGATTATTGGTATTGGACCCTGACAAGTCACCATAATAATTGCCACACATGATTCAGTAAATCTACGGTGCCCCTAAAAGCACAGGAGGCTTCCGTGCTTCTAACTCAAAAATTATATTTAACCATCTTAAAATTTTGATTTATGGTTCTCATTACACTCTTTTATATAAAAATCTCCTATGATAATTTTTTTTCATTTTTTTGGGTTTATAAAGTATATGTATTGGAATTTTTTAGGATAGCCTTAAAATAATAATAAAATAATGTATAAAACTATGTCATCTTTAAAAAAATCCAAGGAAAATTTGTGTATCCTAGAAAATTTTCATATAAAGAATTTAATGAGAACCATAAATCAAAATTTCGAGATAGTTAAAATATATTTTTTGAGTTAGAAGCACGGGAGGTTTCCGTACTCTTAGGAACACCATAGAGTTACTCCACTTGAATTGTACTTCTTTTACTACTCTACATGTGTTAAAAAAACAATTTGTGGGAGTATTTAACTAGTTCTTCCAGAAAAAGAATTACTGTAACTAACATACCAAAATTCAATTTAAGTCGTTACAAATCATATATGATTTATTAATTAGCTTTAATTAATCTCATTTTCTATCTTAAGTATGCTATTAATGATTCTGAGGCACACATTGCAGTTAAAAAAATACATTTGGTGACTGAGTCGATCTGTCAATATTAATCAACTAGTGGGCAATTAGGTTAATACCCATAATAACACATTCCATTCCATATCAAATTAATTATTTCATTATTTGATAATAAGAAATTTCTTGTAGTGGTTTTACAATGTTCACAAATAAATAAAATCAGTTCCATGTTGAAAAGGTCCTACCGTTCTGGTACAATTATTTGCCTTTATTTTTGACATGCACTGACATATCATATCAGTGTGTATATATATATCACTCCCCATCACTCAATTCTTAAGAAAAACAATAATTAAGCAGCACCTAATTTTGGAAGATGCGTATTGCAGTGCATCATCTAAAGTGTCTTGTACATAAATCAAATTTTAGAAAATAGGACTTGAATTGATCTTATATATATTTTAAAGAGTAATAACTAGCCTCTATAGAAAAACCATCTATAATATCCATATGTTACATTTCTGGATGTATTTGTTACATTTCACGATATATTTGTAACATTCCGTACATGTCTATTAACAGGGGCGGAGCCAGATTCCGACACAGAGGGGGTCCAACATTTTCGATGAAACATAGTTTTGTAAATATTAAAGAAGTAAGGTATATTTTTTGTAAAATTTTTAAGGTACAATTGTGTAAATACTTTCCAGGGTAGGACCAATTTTATAAATTTTCTTAGAAATTAAGTATATTATTGTAATTCTTTCTCATAAAAGGGATATTTCTGTAAATTTTTAGGGGCATATTTTAAAAAACAAAATTTCTAGGGGTGGGCCAGTGCTCACCCCTGTAACATACTAGCTTCGCCCCTGTCTATGAATGTATAGACAGTTTTTTGACGGACGCAAGATGTTTCTGATATTTTAGTGATATTGGGCATGGCTTTTCAAACATGACACTATGCTAGTGTCAAGCTTATCTTGAAAACAATACCAATTATATATTTATAATTTTAGAAAAAGAATTTTGTGGCAGAAGATAAGAACGATGCACAATTAATTTCTTCTTTCTTTTGCTTTTACAAGTAGGGGCCCCCTTTTCCCCCCGGAAAAAAGCCTAATTTGGCGAAGAGGAATCTGATAACCTTTAAATGAATCAGAAAAAGACAAGGGAGAAATTGTGAGACAATTTATTTTTATAACCCAAAAAGTAATAAAGAAAATCAAAGTTTGGTGCAATTTGCAAGTGCAATCACTACATAGCCGAGCACTAATAAACCCTTCATCTCTGTTCTTCCCTTCTTCTTCTTCTTTTCTTTTTTTTGGAACTGCTTAATAATAATAATAATAATAATGATCATAATAATAATAATAATAATAATATATATTCTACTCTCTCTGTGGTTTTTCTTTTTTTTTATAAAAGTATTCTATTACATTCTACTCTCTCTGTGGTTTTTTTTTTTAAATAAAAATTTTCTATTATATTGTACTCTCTCTGTGTTTTTTTTTTTAAATAAAAAATTTCTATTATATTCTATTATCTCTGTGTTTTTTTCGTATAAATATATTCTATTATATTCTACTCTCTCTGTGTTTTTTTTTTTTTTTAATTCACCTTAGGTTATACATGTTTGCCGGAGAACTAGGCAATTAGTTTATGTTGTCCTGAAATACAAAATATTAAATATTACGTTTGTTGTGTTTATTGTACTTTCTTATATTTCAAATGTTTTTAAAATGCAAAATTTTGTGAAATATTACAAAAAATGTTCACTTTTATAATATCATCTAAAATTAATTTTACGGTTACTTTTTTTCTGGTATGTACCCATTTATTGTATTTCATTTTATTTAGCTTTTGTACAAAATATTATTGTATGTGACTTTTCTGTGAGTATTCAATTTACATTATTACAAAGCTTGAAAAACTTGGGGTACTTTTAGGGTATTTTATTTTGCTTACATGTTGATGGGGCCTCAAATTTGATCGTTTGTGTGATTGTGTCATAAAAAGAAAAAAGATAAAAAAAGTAGAAAGAAAAGTTGTTGTTTCTGTTTCTGTATCCCAAAACATGACAGCTGGATAAAAGCAAACAAACATCAAACAAATTTTGAAAGGAAATTATGAAATTTTAAAACAGATCCGTACAAAAAGTGTTGATACATGATACCCTAATATTTAAATGGATTTTACTCTAATACTCTCACCAAAAAAATTTTCTTTCCGATCTGACGATTATAAATGAATTCTTATTATGAGATTCATCTGTAACCGATAAAATCATCTGGATGTGAGCATGAAAATAACGTCCAATTTAAATCTATAATTACATTTGAAACTTGAATCTATAATTACATTTGAAACTTGATTCATTACAATGCACAAAAAGATGTATTTGAAAAAATTATCAAAGGGACAATAGTGGGAAAAATACTGGTAGAAATCGATAGCTTGCTTATTTTGACATTTGGTATTTCTTTCTATGGAAAGAAAAAAAAAAAAAGGGAAGGTAAGGTAAGGGGGGATAGGTGTACACCTCTAATAGTGACAGTTGCAAGTTAGGTCTAGAAGCAACACTAATGTGTATTTAACTTTAAGTTCTATCCCTGTTTGGTAGCCGTAGTAAATCAATTTTAAGTCACCAAACGGAAGTGATTTGAGGTGTAGTAAGTTAACGTAGCTATATAAGTGTAGTAAACTAAATCACCAACATTTCATATTTTTTACACATAACATCAACTTTACTTCATCTATTTACTTCACTACCACCAAACACCACTGATTTAAGGTGATTTAACGTTTTACTCCGCTTTAACTTACTACACTTATCAAATGGGGTATGCTTCTATGTATTAACTATTTAGTAACAAAACTTGGTTGAGAAATAAAAAGTGAGAGTGATATAAAATTGAAAAGAGAAACATCTTGTGTCCACCCATCCATATGTCTACAGATGTATACGGAATGTAATAGGTATGTTCCGAAAGGTAACAGATACATCTCAGAATGTAATATATGAACGCTATGGACGGTTTTTCTATGAACGCTAGGTTTACTCAATTGAAAAAGGAAAAAAATAAATAAAGTAAAAAGATGAGGTAGAGAGAGAGAGAAAAAGAAAAGACAAGTCCTCCCATTTGGCATGTGACTCCTCTACCCCTATTCATATTAATTCAGTTTCCTGTTGCCTAGCAATGTTGTGCCAAAAAGATGAGAACAAATGTAATCAGCCCCACTTTTTTAATTACAACCCAAAAACACACATGATATTTTTTTTTCCTTTTTTTTTTTGAATAGTTCTTTGGTGAAATTATTATCATGATTACTGGTTAGTAGTTAGTAAGTAGTAAACACACGGATAGGATAGAAATGTAATTGGCAGCATTTTTACATTTTTACAGTAATTCATATTTGTTTGGACCAATCAATTAGTATCTGTAGTTGGTCTGGAGAGTTGTTCTTTTATGGATAAGCGAAGCAACCTTTCGATCGGTTCTTATCAAACATCTCTATTTAATTATATCTAAAAAATATATTGTGATCGTCTAATTATAAAAAATAAATGATCTGTATTTCATTTGATCCATAGCAGAATTAGTTTTGTCGGAATTTTAATTCACCTTCGAACATTTTACCAATCTACCACGCACGTACGAGAGTCTTCACATGACCCAAAATTTTAAATCCGTAATCGTACATGATGATTTATACCAAATTATAACGATGGTTCATATCAAATTATAACGATGGTTCATATCAAATTTTAATGCACGTAATAAATATTGAACCACATAACCTTTTTAAGGGTAGTCTACATTCCCCTAATCTAAAATATGTAAATTACGAGAAGCCAAAGAAAGAAATTACGCATCACAGCATGTATAATTCCTCTTCTACATCCGATCAATCTTAGGGCATACTAGATACGTGCCTCGCGTTGCTTCGGCGGTAGATTCATATTTTTTAGAAAAAAAAAAAAACGAACTGAAATATAATCTCAAATCTTAAAGAAAAAATAAAAACTAAAAAGCATGAACTATGAAAATAAATATATAAATTATGAAGAATTTTATATTATATAAGTTACTATTTTCAGAACTTATATTATCTTTCTTATAGTGTACTTCGCTTATATTATCTTTCTTATAACGTACTTCGCTTATATTATTTGGAATTGAGAGGGAACTGAGGTCACACACATTTCTCTAATAAAAAGAATACAAATAATAAAAAGTGGAGGAGATCATAATAAACATAATTTCTAAAAGTTTTTTCATACAATTTTATTGTTTTTCTAAAAGTAGTATTTTAAGACATGGTTAGTTTGTTATAGATTTTTGTGATTTATTAATTTAATACTTTAAATATCTCTAACTTTCTTTTTGTTATTGGATTTATAATTTTTTTATAAAAATCTCATTGGATAATCTTTCTTTTCAATTTTCTAAAATGACTGCAAATAATAATTTTAGAAGACATATGGTTCGAAACCCATTAAATTCATGGTATGTACTTGTATCTTAAATTGCAATATTCTTTCATGTCAATCTTTTGATTAACTCCACAAACTTATACTTGCAATTTCTTTTGTTCAAGATATTAATATTTTATTTTTTTTCTAAAACGTAAATATTGCTTCTTTAGACATCTCTACCTTCAGCAAATATTAAAGTTTACAAAAAGAAGTTTAAGTCAATAGTTGAAGAGAAGATCGGTTAATAATGGTTTTCTTGACAAATTTGATAATGGAGCTTGAAAAAAGTTTTAAAATATTGTTAAAAAATCTTAAAAAATGAAAAAAAAATTATACATCTAATTTTTAATTATATCCTTTTAATTTAAGTGTTATTTAATAATATATTGATAATTCATTAATTTGCAATGGTTGAAAAGTATACAAAATTTTGATAAGTTATAAAAGAGTAATTTATTAAAACTTGAGATACAATCAATTTATAAGTGAAATAATATATTTGTACAATTTTTCATATTTTTGAAAAAAAAAAAACTATTGTCAACCAATTTCTATTCATAGTTTAAAGCTTTTAAGTTGATATTGTAACTTATATTTGTATATTTTTTGTTTACATTTCCAATGTCAATAATTATACTTTCTAGATTATTCTCTACATAAGATATTATTGAAGCCTTGAAGAATCCTAAAAAAAAAAAAAACACTGTTCACTACACTGTTCATGACACTGTAGCGCCATCCAAAATTAGATATACTATAAAAGGATTCGGTAAGTCACTGATCCTACAAAAAAAAAATTCTATTAAAATAGGATTTCAGATTGCATTTGGTGGAAACCTGTGAAGATCCTTGATAGGAAAAAATAATACAGTCCAACTTAATTAATATTTTCCTCTAAAAACAAGCATTTTAGAGGAATAAATTCCTATTAGGAATTGATAATATAGTCTACCGAACAATGAGGGCTTGTTTGGTAGTCACTAATCCTACATAAATTTTTTTTCCATTCAGACATGATTCTATATTACATTTGGTGAAATCCTACAAAGAGCTCATTATTGATAGGAAAAAAATAATCCACTCCAACCTAATTAATATTTTCATCTAAAAACAAGTATTTTAGAGGAATAAATTCCTATTGGGTCTGTTCGGCCAACAACGGAAAAGCTATGGAAAAGTGGAATTGAAGAATAGAGAATTGATCACTATTCTTATCTAATCCATCTGTGTTCGGCACACTTGATATTTGGAATTGTGAATACACATATCATTAAAATATACAAAAGCAAGGAAATTACTAATGTGACCTTCTCTTCTCAGAGTTACACAATTTCATGCGAATGGAGATGCTCCATTAAAAACATGTTCGAAGATGGAGGAGAAACACAATTCGAATGAACTATTATTTGAGAACTTCCTACTAAATTGTTTCTCAAGTAAAACAGAGTGCAAAGCTTGCAGCTCATAATTTCTCAACTTCAAAGTTTAAAGATCTTCTTAAATGATAACTCATATTCAAGCTCCTCTCATTTATTTTGAAGGATTGGCAGAGGAAGTTCAAGCTCCTTGTTGCTTATGTTGCATATAAAAAAAAAAATGTGATATTTCAAGACGAAGAAGAAGGAACAAGAGGAAAGAGATTGACCAAAATTTTTATTAGCTTCATGGATCTCATTTGAAAGAGAAAAATAATTCCTACTCATCAGTGGTGTCCGATTTTTATATTTCTCGATGAGCTGCCGGAGACGAACCAAACACGATGGAGGAAGAAGAGCTTCCTTCCTCGGGACATGTGCAAGATGAATGGGTGGGAAGTAATATAAAATGAGAAGTAATATAAAATGCCCCGTTCAATTCTCAATTCCAGCCACCATTTCCAATTCCAACTCTCCCTTGGAATAGAAAAACTTGGAAAAGTGGACTCTTCCACCTCCTCTCTTCCGCTCTCTTCCAATACCGTTCGTTAGGAATAGAGCCTCTAATCCAACCAATTCCACTATTCTGCTGCTACCGAACAGACCCATTAGGAATTGATAGTATGGTCTGCCGAACAGTGAATAGAAATTATTTCCTATAGACTCTCAATTCCTATAGAAATCTATAGGATTTGTGTCTACCGAACAAGCCCTGAATAGAAATTATTTTCTATAGATTCTCAATTTCTATAGAAACCTACCGAATTTGTGTCTGCCGAACATGCCCTTATACTGTTATACTTATACATGAAAGAAAGAACCATAATTAATCAAAACTAGAATTTTGTCCAAAGCCTAGACTAAACTGTTCGATTCAATTTATATTTTTATTAACGGGATAGCATGTGACTCATCTTCTAAATATAACCAGCATGCTCTTTTTAGCACCTACATGATTAAATCACGGTCGACCAATTACTAACAATTAGATCGTACGCTGTCAGAATCCTTTGGACCGTTCAAAGGGCTTTACACAGTATCCGGTTCCAATTAATTAAGCGATACAATTGCTTTGTAGTTGGTTAACGGCCTAAGTCGGGTCTGAATAACGGATAATTTCCCTCAACTTTATTCAGGAGTTATGTTTCCTTTTTTTGGAAATTTGCACGAATATTAACTCTCGATTTTTCGGGTTTTATCCGATCTTCTGTATCGCGTGCCTTGCTGTAAATTATGGGCCGGGTATAGATTGTTTATCTTTGTGACCTGGTTCGATATTTCGTGCACGAGATCGGCTTCAAAAACTATTTTTTGGGATTTTTTATGAGCGTTTGCGTGAGGAAGTCCAAAATTAGTTGATTTAACGTTTGTTATACGGATGGTAGCACGGAAAATCATACTGTGGATTTCGTCGTTTTCTGTTTGTCTGAGAATCTTTACTTTAAAAAAAATAAAAAACTTTCTGTTTTGTTTTATACGGCTGGAATTCAGCCGTGGTTTTTTTTTTTTGGTAATAGTTTTAGATTTATGTTTATAATAATTTTTAAAAACTTTTAACATAATAGTAACGCTAGAAATTTGGTGAATCATATTTATAGAAAAATTAAAAAAAATTTATAAAAAAAAATTTAATTTAAGGTTTTAAACACGCTATAAATTAAAATAAAATATATCTAACTCAAAATCAAATTTAATACTAAATTTGTTGAAAAGCATCATCATATCGAGTTGTATACACCGTGTAATAAAAGTTTCTAAAATATAATCTAATGACAGAGTAAATGCATATTTTAATCGTTTTTATGATCTCAAAAAGTTAGCGGCAACTTCTTATTCCTCTATTTTTTTATTTTTTTCTATAAATACAAGATTATTAGATGTAAGTATTGTTTATAGTAAATTTATATGACTCGGACAATTAAGAAAAAGAGTGACCATTAAACAATCAAGATTATAAAAACTTGAAAGTCTTCTCAAGTAACTAATTATGTTAATGCTACTTCCGTTCTTTTTTTAGTTTTTTATCAAAAAATAATAAGCTATCACATATAACAAAATTCAAATTTAATAGTATAATTAAAAACTGCTTGTTAAAAGATTTTGATTTTTATGTTTTTGGTTAGGTATTTCATTTTATTTACATTAATTATTGTTATAATTAGATATTGATTAAATTCTACGTAGTGCCCTTAGTAATGTATATACTAAAAATGTTTTGATTTATATTCTCTATAACAAATAATAAATTTTCAGTTTTGGTGATATAATAATTGGTTCATGTTAGTACTTAAAGAGGAGGGATCAATTGACAATGGTTATCTTGACAATCTTGATAATGATATTTTTCAAAAATTTATAAAAATTTATAAAAAAATCTTAAAAATATGCATTGTCAATCGATCCTCCCATAAAATAACTATAACTAATCTCTATTTTATTTCTTTATAGGTAATTTATATGTATTATACATTAATATTTTTCTTGAGAATCTTGATAATGATATTTTTCAAAAATTTATAAAAATTCATAAAAAATCTTAAAAATATGCATTGTCAACCGATCCTCCCATAAAATAACTCTAACTAATCTCTATTTTATTTCTTTATCGGTAATTTATATGTATTATACATTAATATTTTTCTAATCTAAAATGTATTAACTATTGAAATTACAATGTAACAAACAAAACGTTGCCGAAGCAACGCGAGGCCTCGATCCTAGTATCATACATAATTGGATACGAATATATACGATCAATTCGGTAACGGACTAACGGACTAACGGGAACGGACTTACTTACACTCCATCCGTTAATCCGTTAACCCATAACCCATTATCCATCCATCCATCCATCCATCCATTCGTTCGGGAAATTTAACGCACTTCCGAAAGCGCGGGAGCGGGGAGTCGCAACGCAAGCGCAATGGCGAAGAAGGAGAAGGAGGGAGGGTTAGGATGGATCGAGTGGGCGAGGGGATGGCGCAGCATCCTCGCCGAGTTCCTCTTCCAGCGGATCGTCGCCAGCCGCGTTGAAAACCCCCTTCTTATGCCGCCCATGGACGGCGCCACCTGCGTCGTCACCGGCTGCACCTCCGGTATCGGCATGGAGACCGCCAGGTAGCTAAAAGGCAGCGGTTTTTTTCATTTTCGGTTAGCTTTGAATTGCACACTTGTACTGACACAAGCTGGTGGCAATTTGATTGCGATTAGTTTGCAGTACGGTTTCAACTGAACAGACATAGAAATGATTGTATGCAAAAGAAGAGTAATACCTAGCATCCATAGAAAATCCATAGAAAAACTGTTCATAGCATCCATAGGTTACGAAATGTATATGTTACATTTTGGGATGGATCTGTTACATTTCGGGGTGTATCTGCTACATTCCGTACTCGTCTATGGATGTATGAACAGTTTTTCAATGGACGCAAGATGTTTCTCGCCAAAGAATTAGTTTCAATTTGTCTCAATCGGAGATGAGATGCCAGTGAAGTGAACTGTTGATGCTTGAAGATGTCTTGTAATGACCAGAATTGAAGGACATTTTTGGGAGGTGGGAATAAAGAGCCACTTGAAGTCCATTAATTTGTTCCATTGTTGATGGATAATGGAAAATTTTAAGTGGCAATCAACAATGCATGTTTCAGAACCATGACCTACAAATCGAGTGTCCTTTGATGTTTTTAATTATATTATTATTAGACTATTTGTAGTAGTACTTATTACTATTTTTTCTCTGTTGTTATTGTTATTTTGGTTTATATGGCTCTTGTTGGGTTTTATTTCTATCATACCCCAATATGTTTAGGACTAAAGGCTTTATTAATGCAAATTTTATTTTTTCTCAGGAGTTCTCTAATGTATGTATATATTGTTTTTTCTGTTGGGTAAATGAAAAGACAGTTAGCAGAGTCTGGTGCTCATGTAGTGATGGCTGTCAGAAGGCCCAAATCGGCACATGATCTGATTGAGAAATGGCAATCTGAAATGGGTGATTTGGGTATTCTTCTAAATATAGAGGTTCATCCCAATTTCAAAAGCACTATTTAAACAACAACTTAATTGCAAGTTGAGATTTAATAGTTACCTCAGTTCTTGACCAAAGATGCCATTAGGAGAATAGAATAGTACAGTAAAAAATATTTAATTGTTCAGTGTTGTTGATATTTCAAGCAAACTAAATCATTGTCCCTTGATTTGCTGGAATTATTATATGAAATAAGGTGATGGAGCTTGACCTACTCTCACTTGAATCAGTTGCTAAATTCGCTGAAGCATTTAATGCAAGACAAGCACCTTTACATGCGCTTATAAACAATGCTGGTATTTTTAGCATTGGAGGTGTGTATGATCCCTTTATTTTGTTAATATTCTTTGTTCTGTGTGAAATCGGGTATTATTTTGTACAAAGGAAAAGTTGGTACTGCAAAACATGTAAACTTCCCCTCAGCTGTTTTGAAGAAAATGCCAAAAGTGTCCCTAGTTAAGTAGTTATCACCTGTTCTGAAGATCTGCCTATTATTATTTAGATATGTAACTGTTTTGGGCTTAGCCTACCCCCAGGCAGACCAAGAAATAGTAAGCCATACTGAAACAGGTCATTCTATGGGTTGACATTGCCAACTTAAAGTTTGGCTAGTTTGAACATTTATTAGATTCAGGTCTCTCTATATTTTGCATTATTATTACCCTGAAGTAGACCAGCAAAACTGACCATGGTAATATTTGTATATCTGGGATCATCGAGCCGCTTACCATCAAATGACCAGCATTGGATCAATAGATATCTTCTTTATCCAAAATAATTAAATTGTTTACAGTGGATTGGCTTATTTGTAGAGCCTCAGAAATTTTCTAAAGACGGCTATGAACAGCACCTGCAAGTGAACCACCTGTCACCTGCTCTTCTCGGGATGCTTCTTATTCCTTCCCTTCTCAGAGGCTCTCCAAGTCGTATCATCAATGTCAATTCTGTTGTAAGTATTGTCCCCACCCCCTTCCCAACACACACACATGAACCCCGCATCCACCTGCCCACCCATGCATACACACATTTTAACAGCGGATATGATTGGTGGTAACCATTAGACTATCAAATACAATTACAAAAGCACATTCCAAAACTGTATTGATAAGCTTGAAACACCTTACGAAGGAGTATTCTCATTGAAATGGTTAATCACGAAAAAAATGGTTTTTCAGTACTTGCTTTTAGTAAATCGTGTGACAACATATTATTCTTTCCTCAAATACTACCATGAAGACTTGTAATAATGCCCCTTAAGAGAAAACTAATCAGAAAATAAGCATGTAAATATTTCTGGACGTTCATTCTGTTTTTTTTAATTATACTATATTTCAGATGCATTTTGTGGGGTATGTCGACTCAGAGGACATGAACATGACATCCGGCAAAACCAAATACAGTAGCTTGCTTGGTTACTCAAATAGCAAATTAGCGCAGGTACTTCTTCAGTCTTATTTCACTCAATGGAGCTGTCACACCATTCTAATCAGCTAAGCACATTGTGTTAGTACCTACTGACACAGTGACATGTAATCAGACATGTAACCATTGTTGTATGATTGTTGGATAGGTCAAGTTCAGTAGCATGCTTCATAAGAGAATTCCACCTGAAGCTGGTATTATTGTGGTGTGTGTTAATCCTGGCATTGTGCACACTAGTGTGGTGAGTTTTGTTTTAAACTTGATAACAATTAGAAAATATATTCATACTTTTGTTGGTACATATCTGCACTGTAGCTTGGAATCCTAAAATTTGTAAGGAGCATAATGCAATTATCTACTTTGTGCAGGCAAGGGATCTACCAAAAACCATTGTTGTGGCTTATCATTTAATTCCTTACTTCATATTCAGTCCTCAAGAAGGTTTCTCTTGCCTGCCCCCTTTCCCGCTTTCTCTTTAAGTTATTGGCAGAGGCTGCCATGTTTTTTGATCGTCTCTCTCCTCAGCACTATTTGGCTCACTAGTGTGAATGCTAGTGGGTAACAGGCAGACCAAATAATTTCTCGATGTTTTGATTATTTTTGTAAAATGAAAGGATAAAACCATACAATAGAAAGATCAGATGTCCTAACCTACCGAGTCCGAATCCTTCCAACCTTACAAAAAAAAAGGATGAAAGATGGTCCAAGCCCCCGAAGCAACAAAAAACTCCACAAAAGACAGTTCAACACAATTCATTCATCTAGTTTAATAAGATGTGCAGCTGAATTTTACTTTTTGTTCTCATATCTTAATGCAGGCTCAAGGAGTTCTCTTTTTGCAGCTTCCGACCCACAAGTGCCAGAGTACTGCCAGGTGCTGAAGGGGGACGAGTGGCCCACTTGTGCCGTAATAAATTATGACTGCCGCCCCACAAATGCATCGGAAGAGGCACACAACCTTGAAACCACCCGGCAAGTCTGGGACAAAACCCTTGAGCTTATCGGCCTCCCAGCAGATGCTTTGGAGAAGTTTATCCGCGGTGAGGAGGTTGGTTGCCGGTACCGACGCCAAGAGACCTCATGTGATGATTAAATGTAGTTCAAATTTGTATATATTCTGCTTTAGTTTGTTTAGGGTTTGTTAATAAATGTTAATTGTGGTGATTTGGTTCTACTCTACTACATAATAGGGGAATTTTGAACAATCAAGTTTGATACAGAATGGACGTTTTGAAGGTGAAGTCAATTAGTTTATACTTTGTAAGTTCTTTGTTAGTCTGGAAAACTACTTTCCGTGTCTTAGTTATTCTACTGTAGCTTGTTGTGCGTCCTGGATCCTGTTAACAGATACATAAAATGCATGTTAACATGTAACTACCATATGAAACTCAAAGAATAGGCCTTGGACATTTTACTACCATATCTTGTCGTAACAAATAGAATTTTCATTTGTACACGATTTTGTACTAAATTATAACGAATTAAGGATGGTTCATGGTTGGCTCGTCTGTATTCTCTTCTAATACATGTTTTTGTACACATTTTAATGCACAGAAAAAATGAACCATATAGTCTCTTAGAAGTCTATAACACATTATTATATAGGGTGAGGCTATTGCGCTTTGCAAAGCGCAATAAGGTAGTATTCCCATACTACAACTATATATTATTATTTTTGAAGTTCAAACGGTCAATCCTAACTGTTTAATGTGATCTCCATATTTAATGTTTTCATACACCATATTATATATATATTTTTTTAGATAGATAAAAAACTACATTTTTTAATGGTTTACAATATTTAAATCAAGTCATTTTCTAATTATCTAAAGAAATAATAAAAATGTATAAAAAAATATAAAATTTTGTCTACAATGATATTTGTATATGAAGATCATGTTAAACGGTTTGGATCGACCATTTAAACTTTAAACTATAATATGAGAGCCATGGTAGGGCTAATTTGTACTATTAATGGCACTATAGCAGTATAGCCTCACAAACTGGTCTTAAAAAAAAAAAAAGAGTTGTCCCAAGTAATATGAAGCCAAACCACAAACCACAAATATCGTACTTAAAAATTCCATATCCGCTATAGCGGTGCATTGTGTAGCGCAGGATGTGAACCGTTAGATCATCTTGAGATCTGTGCTGGCTCGAATCTCAAGATGATCCAACGGTTCACGTCCCGCGCTACACAATGCAGCGCTACAGAGGATGAGCACTCCTTTTTTTAAGTCTTTTTCCTACCTCAAACCACATCCAGTAGTAACCAACCACTGCTCTCCCTCACGATTTCATATCCTCTGTAGCGCTGCATTGTGTAGCGCAGGATGTGGACCGTTAGATTATCTCGGGATCTGTGCTGGATCGATCTCGAGATGATCTAACGGGTCACATCCTGCGCTACACAATGCAGCGCTACAGAGGATGAGCACTCCTCACTCACCAATTGTCCAACGGACAGCTTTCACTAAAACATACCGGAAAAAAATACACAAAACAAAAATAAGATGACTGCCATTACTGTGGCTTCTCTCCCTCCTCTCAAGTCCTCGGCCGGAGGGCTCCGGTGCACCCGTCCCTCGGTCCCAGGTGCCGCTGCCTCCAACGCCACGCTCCGGTAGATACAGCTACCAGCTCTCATCTCATTGAATTGAATTGATATTTTAAATTTTTAATGTGTGAGTGTGCATTTGATTTGATGATAATGCAGGGGCGGTGTGTCGTCGGTTGGCGTCCGAAGGCGGGAAGCGTTGTTTCAGGTTCTTCTCTCCGGCGCCTCTTTGTTTATAGCGAAAGAAGCCTCTGCTGATACTGGTATTTAACTATTTATCACTGTTTGTTTCACATTTCATAATTCATATGATTCCCCCTTTTTTCTTTTGTTATTTATTTATTTTTTACTTTGATTCTGTTATTAAATTATCTTGTAACGATCGATAAATGGTGATAGATGTGCAGGGGAATTTCAGGCCTTACGAAGATCAGACGTTTAAATATCGCATTACCATCCCTCAAGGTGATTTCTGTTTCAATCTCAATGCTTAATTTATATTTTATACCACCGTTATTCATATAACTAATGTTAAGTTCATGTCGAGAAGAATCTTAGCATTCATTCTTTCTTTTCGGAAATCAGATTGGTCTGTAGGTGCCAGTGAATCCGATGGTGTGAGGTCGGTTACCGCATTCTATCCTGAAGAAGCCTCCGACTCAAACGGTACCAGCTATAATTCACTACTCATTAACCCTCCGTTTGGCAAGTGTAGTAAGTTAAAGTGGAGTAAAACGCTAAATTACCTTAACGCATTAGTGTTTGGTGATAGTGAAGTAAATATATAAAGTAAAGTAGATGGAATGAGCAAAATATGTGGAATGTTGGTGATTTAGTTTAAAGCA
This sequence comes from Cyperus esculentus, assembly GCA_030179965.1. NCBI lineage: Eukaryota > Viridiplantae > Streptophyta > Magnoliopsida > Poales > Cyperaceae > Cyperus > Cyperus esculentus. The sequence continues at coordinate 2,946,907 of JASGLE010000030.1, forward strand.
CCTATATAGCTGCGTTAACTTACTACACCTTAAATCACTTCCATTTGGTGACTTAAAGCACTTTAAATCACTTTATATCACTTACTACACCACTACTACACTTTTAGTGCACTTGCCAAACACAAGGTAAGCTCTTTGTAGTAAACTAGTAAAAGCCCACGTGTTGCTTTGAACTGAAATTGTTATTTCTTATAATAAATTTTTAAGATAGTATGTAATGGGCCTTATATTGAGGAAATTGATATGAGCCTTAAGTTTTAATGGCCTGAGACATTAACGTCAACGGGCATTAACGTAAATCAACGGTGCTGATCTATCCAAGAAACTGATCAACGGCTCAGGTTTCTTATTTGGGGAAGATAGCCCTTTCATGTCATTTTTTCCAATATGCTTTTATATATAGTAAGGATTCATAGTCCGTTAATGTGCTATATGTTTGTTGATTGCCCGTGTATGCAGTGAGTGTTGTGATAACAAGTATCAGCCCCGATTTTACTAGGCTCCAGTCTTTCGGCTCAGTTGACGAGTTTGCAGAAAATCTGGTAACACAGTTTTTTTTTTCTTCTTTCTTTTTATATCTTGTAATAATAATACATGGATCCAAAAGAACCTCAAAATGGTAGCTAATTAGGATGACTTCTAAGAGGTCATGGGTTCAATCCTCTGTGAGTAGAAAATAAAAAGTTTCAATGAAACTGGTGGCGTATTCCACTTTCTTTAAAAAAAAAAAAAAAAAAGAACCTCAAAATAATTGTCTTGACCGTCAGCAATTTCTCTTGTCAGGTAAATGGATTGGACAGGAGCTGGCAAAGGCCTCCCGGGCTAGCAGCAAAGCTACTCGATACAAAAGCAGCAAATGGTTTCTTTCTAATTACCTGAGATTTCATCTTATTATATAATTATTCTTAAATTAGTACTCACAATAAGTTATAAGATCTGGTCTCTAGTTGGGTGCATCTAATATTACCACCTGTTCATATATCTGTTTTATGCTTAGGGCTGTACTACTTAGAATACACGCTACAAAATCCCGGTGAGAAGAAAAGACACATTCTCTCTGCTGTTGGATTGGCGAAAGATGTCTGGTACAACAGGCTCTATACAGTTACAGGACTGGTACACCTTTTCTCATGGCTATATATTCCGTTTGAACAAACTTTGTTTTCTTTGATTTTGTATTAGATCGTTTCATTTCTAGACTCTAGTTGACAACATGCTTTGAAATTCTGATTGCAGTTTGTTGAAGAGGAATCGGAGAAATACCGATCCCAAATAGAGAAAGTGAGTGCTTGCACCTCTGACTAGAATTACATTAATGGACTGTCAAGTCAGTTCCTGCTGCCATGGTTCCAGCAATCAAAAGCCACGGCATGGAACCTTACTATTAGATTCAAATGAGGCAGTTACCATGTAATGGTCAGGTCACAATTCACAAACTATTGCAACAATTAGTCTTACAGACCCCACACACATCCATGTTTTTTTCTTCCTACCAATTAAGAAAGTACAGTGACCCTCTTAGTCAGAATGATAGCATCAGTATGTCTTCTTTTGTCACGGTGTGCTCTGGCACTGCCAGTGCAGTCAGAGCTGATATGCTAAGACATCTTCTGTTGAAAACTCGTGCTTTAACTTACTGATGACAGCATGTAAAAATAACAGCATCAACTTTTCTTTTTTACTATTTATATTTAACTTTGTTTGACTTTCGTTTCAGGCCATCTCTTCATTCAGATTGACGTGAAAGTTCGCTGGAAATTCATACAAAAAATCATTGTATTACGTATAGCAAATAACGGCTGCTTATTCAATTTTTGTTGATCAACCCAAATCAGGGACTAAAGATGAGATGTTAAAATGAGAACAAATAATGCTTTGTGATCGTCTGATCATGTTGAGGTTGTACACAATTCAATATATCTACTGACATGTCTGTAGCAAGCTCGATGCTCTCCATAGACGAGTCACTACACTAATTCAGACTTGCACTTGCTATAGAATCACCAACAGAAACAAGAATTGTCGAAGTCATGCTAGAAGTAGGCAATTGCTATTTTCAAAAAAGAAAAACTCACAACTTTTATTTTAAACAACAGATGTAAAAGAAAAGATAACGTACGACTATATAGTACTAAAATTGGAGCAAAAAAAATAAATAAATCACTTCCAGACAGTGAATTAAAAGCTTGCTAGCTAAGAGAGGCCTCCGGCTTATATGTACATGCACAACAAACAATCTCTCACAAATACGATGCCTGGCTTCAATCAAGTTGCCTAAAGTAAGATAAATTTTCACAAACCGGGAAAATGAAAACAGAAAATGATGATTCCTGATAAAAAAACCTCAAACATTAAACTGCTTCTGCTGTACCAATTTTCAATCATTTCTCGTCTGCACTGCAATGAGTTTATGTTGAGGCTGGAGCTTCTAGAAGGCGGTACATGGAAATCTCTTGTTGCTTAAAATACCGCCTGTCTTCTTCATCAACAAGAACCAAGTTGAGGTAGTACTTCACACTGAATTTGTTGTTGATGTTGCGATAAGTTGGGGTGAGTTCATATGGGCTAAGGAATAGCCTAATGGGAATCGATTCTCCTGTAAATAACATTCAAGCAGACTGCCTATTATATACTGAACAACGAGAACATGATAAAACATATAGCCTCCTTTTCATTCTTCAAACGAACAGCCAGAACTTCACAATTACAACAACAAAAAAAAAAAAAAAAAAAAAAAAAAAAATCCAGTGTACCTTGTGCTATCAGAGTTGTCTTTCAAATAAACTGAAATTGGTTTTTCCTTGTTCTTAAGAATCGAAAAAGAGAAGGCACATTTCGATGAGTGTAAAATTTTCAGTACCAAAAAGATGAGTTTTATTTGCAAATAATTCGTAAATTTCTGAGTTCTTTCAAGTAATAAGAGATGGAAGCTCATATTTATTAAAAAGAAGTCATCGGGTATTTCAGAACAAACATATATAAGACAATGCTTATCATCTCTGAGTTACTCTATATTCCAAAGGTGCAAAACATGGAAGTATAAATCAGAACTAGATTTTAAGCTTACCTCTAACAGGAGCTCCATCCATTAGTTCAAATTTTGCTAGGGTTTCAGTCTCAACATAAGTGTTAGGACCAGAACCAGTAGATTCCCTCCGTCTAATTTCAAGCTCCATATTCTTTATCTTAATCCTAACCAGTAGGAAATATATTTTCCCTATTATGACATCTTTCAAATGATACCTGCAACAACATGTTTAACATATGTGAGATAACAGAACTCTATAATACAGAGAGAGAGAGATTGCATCTAGATGGGGAAGAAGAACTTACTTGCTTTTGCTATACTCGAACTCAATGTGGAGGCAATCTTCTATTCCAACTTCCATCTGCACAATATGATCAATTAAAAATAAGAAAAATAATCACACCAGACTTCTGCATCTAAATTACCCATGCACTTCCTGAGATCAAACCCAATTACGACGAATACTCAGAGCAATAAGTAGTCTGAAACAAAGGTATCACAAAAGCTAACCTTTTTTTTTTTTTTTTTTGTCATGGAAGCTCTGATCAAAACTTTAGGAAACATAGCAAGTACTGAGGCTTACAGAAAGTTTACATTACAGAATTATAGGTACAGAGAGTGGCATCCCACTAACACGTCACTATTGATTCTATTAATATAATTGAATTAGAAAGTGTTACCTTGATGCTGTTGTTCATTGTAGGCACAGGAGCGTAGTTCCTTACCTAAGAAACAAATAGCCAAATTCCAACTATTTAGCCAAGCTCAGCTTCTCAACATTATTTTAATAAAAATTGTAAGATTTTTTTTCCATTTGCCATGTATGCCTACCACTTGTATTTATATAAAAGACACTGCACTTACACAAAAATCACGGTGCTCTGTAATATTGCTCACATAATTGCGACTTATTGTTACCCGTAAGATGTACCTGCCATGAAGTAAAGAAAATATTGAGTTATAGAGATATTGCTTAACAAGAAGCTGTTGTAAATTTGGCCATGTAAAGGAAGAAAAAACAAACCTCAGTCTGACATTGGTCCCATTGTATGATTCATATGGCATTTCAACAGATGAGAACTCAAAGGGGTATGTTTTCTTGTCATAAATTTCACCAGGGACATCCAACTCACGAACTGCAACATAAAATAATATGATAGGTTAAAGACAAGCCCTCGATCATTCACAAAATCTGGGTACATATTGTCAAATTACATTTGTATACAGGGTAGGTTTTAATATTGCTTGTACAGATTACAGACTGTTCCATAGCATGACATAATAGATCGTAATGGCAATCAGGCAATGAGTGAAATTAAGATTCTATCTATGTCAACATTGAGACTGGTACATTTATCGGGACTTCTATTCCTTGATGGAAAAACCAGGATCTTGGTGTCTATGTAGGATTTATAATTTCATAGAGACCAAAGACTGAGAATACAATTAACAAGTTTTAGGAAACTTCAATTATATCTAAACATTTTGATCAAAAGACTAAAAATGAAGGTATTTAACATTACCAGGAAAATATCATAAGTTCAACTGTTCAAGAAAAAATCTCAAACTACAGACATTTTTGATGGGTGCACAATACTTACCCTCAATTAAATAATGAATAATTTATAACATTCAAAATGATGTCAGATTATTGTAATTTTAATTGGACCAGTACTAAATAAATTCAGACCAAATATCTATATAGGCAATTTACCTAAAGAGGTGAAATCATAGAAGTTCCCTCTATCAAAGTAGAGCTCTGCAGAAACACATTCAAAATAATGAAGTGAAATGTTTATTCCCATAAAAAGGATCAGAACTAAAATAGGAGACCAGAAACACATAGATCTCACTGAGAACTGAAACTAAGTAAATAAATGCAACCAATAATGGTCCACATTTAGCATGTACCTATCTGCCCAAGTAGTTCGATCTTGACACCGGTGTGTTCAACCTTCTTGCCTTGAAGAGGTTCAATAGAAACCTGAAACAATATATGCGTAAAGAAAAAAATAAAAAACTAACCCTGAAAATATTCAAGAAGATACAAAAATAGCAGAATGTACCTCTCCTGATATAGTTTCCAAGCTTTGGAAAACAGGAACCATGGTTGTCTTGCCATTTTCTTTCTTGATTGGTACCTGATAAAATTAATTAAAAAGGTAAGCTGATAAAAATCTGAAAATATGATTCGGAACTTCACTTCTGGTTCTAAATATAAACAACTTACCTGTTTTCGAGATTTCCCATCTGAAAACGTGATGGTGATGTTACATGGTGGCTTGAATGCTCCAATTAGATAATTCTGTGAAGAAATTACACATAACAAATAAATTATTGTAAAATTTTCACATTATTCACAAATCATGAGATACAATACAACTTCACACTACAATCAATACAGCAGCCTGAGAGTTTTTTATCCATTCCAGGGGATCTAAAATCATTTGATCCTTCTCTTTTCCTGATCCAAATGACTGGTACTACCACTAATTTTTACCTAATTCAACAGACACAGTGATAGGGAAGCCTTGGTCTTAGAAATCACTAATCCAGATCATATGAGAGAATCTCTAATGCAAACAAATCACAGAAGAGGGAAGTACATACCATGATCGAATCGGAGGCTCAACCAGAGCGAGCGTCAGTACGAGTTTCTTCTTTCTGAAATTGACAAAACGTACCGAATCACCGGACTGATAAAAAAATAATAAATCATAGCTGGTGACAGATCAATCAAATACACGCACGTGCCGAGATCCGATCGAATGCAAAACCCTAGATCGGAGGAAGGCGTCGCAGAGACCCTGGATCGATCGCGCGATCAATCGGAGAGCGAGCGCTCAAAGAGGGGAAGAGACGGAACGACAATAAATCAATCGCGGAGAGAGGAGAAGAGAATCAAATCAGTTCATATCCTCTACTGAGCAGTAAATTACTGAGCAGTACACTGGCCGTTGGATTCGCTTTAAGATTCGTGCAACTCAATCTCAAAAAGCTCCCCTATAATCCGCGTCGTTGATTCGCTGCGCAGTATTGAGGATAAGCACTCCGGAGAGAATAGAGTACGGTGCGGTGCGGTTCGGTCCATGCGGGGCGAGTCAGTCGCCTACTCGCTCGCTTCGGCCGATATTTCGTGTTCGTTTGGTAACAGCGCAGTGGAGGATTCACGGTTGAGATCTTGTGTAGTGGAGCTTTGAGAGTTCTGTGCGGTAGGGATTTCGTTGACTTTATGTGAGCCTTGCCTGCTGCCTGCGATCCGATCCAGATCCGACTTGACCGGCTGACGAGCTCGAAGCCAGACTGGTTGGTAGTTGACTAGTTGAGCACTTCGAATTCGAGTTCAAGCGGGCCTATGCCCTATAGCACGGATCTGAATCTGCTGATTTTACGAGAAGAAAAGCAGGGTCAGAGTCTGCTTTTGCGGATCATCGAGATCGGTTGCTGTACTAATTTTAAAGTATTTCGTGTTTGTCGCACCGATTTGAAAGTACTTTACTACTTCTTAACCGTCGGATCAAACATTAAATCCACCTTTCCTCGTATTGCTTCCCCCGCTTACCGCATTACGTACGGATGCACCATTCGGGGTTGCAGATAGCATACGGTGTCTGAGAAAAGAAATCAGATAAAGTGATAAACCCTTTCAGAGTTCTTCAGACGAGACCCAACCGCTGCCGTTGAAGATTCTAAACATGGCGACTCTCGTGGGCCTCCGAATCCGGGCGTTCCAGCAGCCGCCGCGGCGTCTCTGCCTGCGCTCCCGCCTCGTCTCCCTCCGCCGGAGGTGCTTCTCCGTGGCCGCCAGCAGCGAGGTCCGAGTCCGATTCGCGCCCTCGCCGACCGGGAATCTGCACGTGGGCGGCGCCAGGACTGCTCTCTTCAACTACCTCTTCGCCAGGTACATCTGCTCGTAGCCCGTATGTCTTTTCAATTTGGGAGGGTTTGTACTGAGTAAAGACTGGATTGGAATTGTGTGTGCTTCAGGTCCAAAGGTGGGAAATTTGTGCTTAGAATAGAGGATACTGATCTGGAGAGGTCCACTAAGAAGTCCGAGGAAGCCGTGCTGAGTGATCTCGCTTGGCTCGGTCTCAATTGGGATGAAGGTGATTGATTTCTTTTAATACTTCCATTGTTTTTTTTTTTTTTTTTTTTGAGTGGTTCTGCTATGGATCGGCTAAGCAACCTTTCAATTTGAATCGAGCGGTTCTTATCAAACATATCTCTTTAATTATATCTAAATGACATATCATGACCATCTGATTATGAAAAATGAACGGTCCATATTACATCCTATCCATAGAAGAATTAGCCTTTTTTTTTATACAACAGTGTTGTGTTTAGGTTCAAGATGTGACACTGAATTATTGATGAATAATGAGGTGTTGGTATAGAGGTAAATCCAATTTTGTATTTTATAGGCCCGGATGTGGGTGGAGATTACGGTCCGTACCGCCAGTCAGAAAGGAATTCACTTTACAAACAGTATGCTGAGAAGCTGTTGGAATCCGGTGCTGTGTACCGTTGCTTCTGCTCCAATGAGGTACTTTTTTTTTTCATGTATAGGATTTATATTGAATGATTGAGCTACCGAGATTGTACTTCCAGTTACTAGTAAGTCTTGCCTTTCTGTTTAAAATGACTGCCAAATTAGAGCTGAGAATTTCTCAGGAGATTTATTTGTTAAATATATTTTCTTTCAATTCATGATGCATGTGTAGTTTTGTTGAATATCTTTACTTAAAAGTTGAAAATGAACATCATTTTCTGCAAAGGAACTGGAAGAAATGAAGGAAAGAGCAAAGCAGATGCAACTTCCACCTGTGTACATGGGAAAATGGGGCACAGCAACTGAGGCAGAAGTAGAGGCTGAGCTGGCGAAGGGAACCCCTTTTACGTATCGCTTTCGCGTTCCCCCAGAGGGCTCCCTCAAGATCAATGACCTTATACGTGGAGAAGTACATATCTCTTGCTTCAATTCTTCATCATATCATTTTCTTTTTCATTGACCCAACTCCATTTTCCTCTTGAAATGGATGAACAGTCACAGGATATATCTGAAATTGCAATCTTTCGCAATTATCACTAAGTATATCAATTTTTTCTCACAAATTAAGTAGTTTGAGATTTTTAATATTTCATGTGACTGTCATGGTATATATGATCAGCCTTGTGTGAGTGCTGATCTAGAGGAACTCATAATTCTAGGTAGACCCTGATTATGTAACCATGTTGCTGGGTAGCTGTCCCTGTGGTACAAAAATGCTTATCCTCTGTCACAATATTCTATGTGCCTGTGGTCTTGGACGAGGATATAGTTGAGGATCTAGAGACCCTATCAATAAATATTTAACTATTTTAGTGCAGTAGTTCTATTACTTCGCTGCGAAATGTTGACCATTTTAGTAACAGTGTTTAATTTTTTTTGCTAGTTGAGCTCAAATTAAAGTAAAATCATGCAAATTGAGTTTAGTTTATTCTAATTTACAGCCAGTTTCATGTTTAATGGTCATGAACAGTATATAATTCTGGAAGTGGTCATGTTTAATGTTCATTTGCTTTTTATATGATCCAAAAGTTTATTAATGTTAATACGACATAACAATGGGTGTACTGGTGGGGGCTATGTCTCTTTAGTCTTTATTTGTTGTAATAGCTAATAATGTTGATAGTTTCGTGAAGGTCAGCTGGAATTTAAACACCCTTGGGGATTTCGTCATAATGCGAAGCAACGGTCAGCCTGTCTACAATTTTTGTGTCACAGTTGATGATGCCACCATGCAAATATCACATGTTATAAGGTAGTAATTTCTATATTTCACCTGCTTGAATGTGCTATAATCAGCTCTATTGTTGTGATTTTTAATTTTCATTTGTTTGGTATATTTTAGAGCTGAGGAGCATTTACCTAACACCTTGCGGCAGGCACTCATTTACAAGGTAACATTTTCTTTTTGATTTCAAGATATATTATTGTTTTATAGTTTCAAAAATCCAATGTCCGAAAGCATAACTTTCTAGATCTGGAAAATAATCAGATATGTAAGGATCGTTTTCTGTGAAATATTTGCTAACAGCTTTTTGGATGATAATGCATATCAAAATTAACCCATAATATTTCAGTTTAATGGTCATGAACGGTAGATGATTCTGGAAGTGGTGAGAAAATAATAGGTGTTGATCAAACAAAATAAATAATTTTTGTGATCTTCTGCTACATGGGATATAACGTTAGTTGCAATAGTCTTATTTTACAGAATCTTGTAAGACCTTATATTATTTCCCAAATTGTCCTTTTACTGGTCCAAAAATAAGCATTTTTTTTTAGTTGGACACAGTAGTTTTATTATTATTTTTTTAATTGGCATGAATTGATACTTTGCCTTTAGGAAACACTGAGCTGCAACAGTAGGGGCCTTTTTTAGATAATGTCAAGAATGCGCCATTCTTTATTTATTTAGCTCTTCTGCTAAATCCATTGAAAATGATTTGACTTGAAATATATGTAGACAAAAGTAGTGATTTAAAGCCCACTATAGATTGTGATTACGCACAGTATTTGTTGAATATGGTTATAAGATTAGCAATGAATTAGATTGAGAAACTACATTTAAAGCCCTTTGCAAATTGAATATGTTGAAAATTCCAGTGTCAGTGTATGTAATCTCTTGTAGAAGTGGTAGGGACTAGACCTGAAATATTAGCAGCAAATAACTGATAAAAAGTAACAAGGGTCCAGTTAAAATAACCTTAGCTGATCCACTGACAATGTCTTTATCGCATCATGGTGTGATTTATTTATACCATAGCTGAATTTCAGAGCGAGAACCTTCCCACAAGCTTTATATTTTTTTTGTTTTAAAACTGAAATAATCTTCACAGGCACTAGGGTTTCCAATGCCAACCTTTGCACATGTTTCACTAATTCTAGCCCCTGATAAGAGTAAACTTTCAAAGCGCCATGGTGCAACATCTGTTGGTCAGGTACATGTTTCTTTAAAAACAATATTAACTTATTAAGTGATTTTTCAGGTTGTTTTGAATACTTTCTCCTGATCCTTACGAAATTCTTTGATTCTAATGTGACACGCAGTTTAATGAAATGGGTTATCTGCCTCAAGCCATGGTTAATTACCTGGCATTGTTGGGATGGGGTGATGGCACAGAAAATGAATTCTTCACTGTTGATCAGCTTATAGAGAAATTCACATTAGAGCGAGTCAACAAAAGTGGTGCTGTCTTTGACACTGTAAAGCTCAAGTAAATATCTGCAAACCTTCTATCTCTTAATAATGTCCTTTTAGGCCACTTATTTTATGAGATTATTAAGAGATTTTTAATCTATTGATGAGTAGATGGATGAATGGGCTACATCTTAGAGCTCTTCCTGAGGATGAATTGGTGAAAACTTTTGAAGACAGGTGGAAATCTGTCGGCATTCTTGTGGATTCTGATGGCACTTTTGCAAAGGTTTGCTTTGCTTAGTCTTGTAGTTAGTGATGCGTCAGTATTTTCATTGAATATGAAAGCTTTTACCTATGTGGAAGATGTATACGTGTCTATTATAGTTATTTATCTTTTTTTTCTTCTGTGCTATATGCATGTGTAGGAAGCTACTGAACTGTTGAAAGATGGGATTGATCTGATACCTGAAGCTGACACAGCACTCTCGAATTTGCTTTCTTATCCGCTTCATTCGACTCTTAGTAGGTATTTCACCTCCAAAACCTTTTCCCATTAAATTGTTACACAAAGTGTGTCCACATATAATCTAAATATACAATTATGAGCAGCGCTGAAGGCAAGCCTATTGTTCAAGATAAGCTCTCTGAGGTAGCAGCTTCGCTTATTTCTGCTTATGATAGTGGTGAACTCTTAGAAGCATTAAGTGAAGGGCATTCAGGTTGGCAGAAATGGGTCAAAAGCTTTGGTAAATCTCTCAAACGCAAGGTAGGTTCTTGTTTCTGGTAGCATTAGTTTCCCCTTACCTTTATTTCAGTAGTACTTGGCTCAACTAAATTTGTTCTATTATTTTATTACAGGGCAAAGGTCTATTTATGCCGCTTCGGGTTCTGTTGACGGGAAAACTCCATGGTCCTGACATGGGAGGCAGCATATCTCTTATATACAAAGCAGGCCAATCTGGTGTAGTTAATCCGCAATCGGGTTTTGTTTCTTTAGATGAAAGATTTAAAATCCTTAAGGAGGTTGATTGGGATACATTGAACAAAGACGCTGAAGCACAGCCCGAGTCAGTTGCAACAGCAACTCACTGAAGAGCTCTTGTTGTTATGGATTGTAGATTTTGTTTATTCGTATATCTGAGTTTATTTTGTTGTAAGAGGCTTTGTTGCGGTTGTTCTTTTTTGGCATTCTAGTTAGGATTATTGCCTACCTCTATTGCTTGGGAGTTGGGACTAAAGGTTTTGTTGCTGTTGTTGTATTCTAGTTAGGATTATTGCCTACCTCTATTGTTATTATTATTTTCTATTTATACTCGACTCATTGTGAATGATTGAATAACAATTGTTAAATTGTATCAAATTAGTTGATTTGAGAATATACGGTTTCAATTTTCTATATGGAGTCTATGCTTAGGATAATAGATTTCAAAGCTAAGAGGAAACAGTTGCAGTACTTTATAAAAGCAAGTTCAGCTTTGATGGTTGCATACGACTCGCATAGTCGCATCATATCAACTCGCAAGGGAAGATCTCACTAGCATAGGGCTTTTGTCTACAACAAATCATTCAAACTAAAAATATTAATGGCAAAAGTATTTGACTTTTTTTTTAAAACATAGTTATGTATGTTCTAATTATCACTCTAAGACTTAATACATTTGTAGACGTTGCAGAGATGTAAACATATCTTGACACATTTTGAAATGTATTGTCCGTACGCAGAGAACCTGAGCCATGAATGATAATCTGTAATTAGATAAAACTAAATTAACGATGTGCATGTTGTTCTGCTTGTCTCGATTATTTTTCTGTCAAGGTACTTTTGCTAGATAAAAAGGTGCCTGTGATTAGCGAATTGTAAATTTGTATATCTGAACTCACGTTTAAATGAACTTTCTATTGGAATTGATACAATCAACGTTTCCGTTAGAAATTAGAAAAACAATTAATATATAAATTTTTCTGAAATATAATAAAAAATTCTATTAGAATTTGCACTGTAAAACTGAAAAGTATTATTCATTGCAATGTTTAAAGAGTAGAAAAAAAAGAAAAAACACTTTTGATCTGGAAAGCCCAGGCCCAAATCCAAATGGGCTAGGTTTTGAGGAGCGCTCCCTCCCAAAGCTCAAGCAGATCTCCTCTCCAAGCGCAAGAACCACGTTAAAAGGCATCAATGATCATAACCGTTCATCTTAAAACCAGATTTCCCTGTCGACCGTTAGATTTGAAATGGACAGACGAGATATAACTACGGTGGCCCAATTAATCCGGTGCAAACGGAGAGAATCCGAGCGGCCGGACCTCACGTGCGTTAAGCGTGAGAAAAATTCGAATTTCAAACCATCTCGCCGTTTCCCCCAATTTCTCCAACGGCTCTTTTTTTTCTGAAACCCCTTTCCCATATAAACCCCAAATTTCCTCAATTTCTTCATAGTTTGCAATTGACAGAAAGAGAAGAGAAACAAGAGAGAAAGAAAGAAAAGGGACCAAGGGAAAGAAAGAGGGTAAGAATGGCGCGTGCAATGGATCTGTACGAGAAACTGGAGAAGGTCGGGGAGGGGACCTACGGGAAGGTCTACAAGGCCAAGGAGAAGGCCACCGGACAGATCGTGGCTTTGAAGAAGACCAGGCTTCCGGAGGATGACGAGGGGGTCCCGCCCACCACTATGCGCGAGGTCTCGCTTCTCCGGATGCTCTCTGCCGACCAACATGTTGTCAGGTCTTTGATCAATGCCTTCCCCCTTTTTTCCTTGCTTTGTGAAAAATGTTTGAAAGATTTTACTATTTCTTGAATCTTTCTTTGGTTTTTCCGACTTGTTGGGTTTCTTGGTGCTTTTAAAGACCTGTTGTACTTTTTGCAGAATCTTGTTCAGGTTAATTGAAATAGATAATGTATCTTAATTTTGTGGGTTTCTTGGTGCCTTTAAAACTTAATGTATTTGCACAAGAATTGTTAGGTTAATTGAAGAAATTAATGTATCTTGATTTTGTGGGTTTCTAGGTGCTTTTAAAGACTTGATTGATGTATTTGCACAAGAATTATTAGGTTAATTGAAAAAATAATGTGTCTTGATTTTGTGGGTTTTCTGCTCTTAGATTTTTCTGAACTTTTCTGGCAGATTTTTAAATGAAATAGTGAAAAACTTTTACAGATGCTGATTTGTGTTCTTGATTTGGTCCTTGAACAGGCTGATAGATCTGAAGCAAGGGAAGAACAAGCAGGGCCAGAGCATACTGTATCTGGTATTCGAGTACATGGATTTGGATCTCAAGAAGTTCATCCGCAGCTTCCGCCAGACCCATGATCTCATCCCTCCACGTACCATTAAGGTTCCTTTTTCTTAACATACTTGTGCTCTACATAAAAAAAAAAAAAAAAAAAATCCCTAAACTGAGAAGTTAAAAAATTTGGCTCTATTTTGTACTAATTTACAGTTCTTTTTGTTTTGAATTACAGATCTTGATGTATCAGCTTTGCAAGGGACTTGATTTTTGCCACAGCCGTGGTGTGCTTCACAGGTACGGTACACTTGCGCTCCATGTGTATAATCATTACCTTTAATTGGCATACCTGCAATCCACATATATAATCAGTAATATTAATTTAAGTACTTATTTTGCTTCAATTGTTAACAGGGATTTGAAGCCACACAACTTGTTAATGGATCGCAAGACTATGATGCTGAAGATCGCCGATTTGGGACTCAGCCGGGCCTATATCTGTCCCCTCAAGAAGTACACCCATGAGGTATAATTGATCTTAATATTTGTTCTCACTGTTGATCATGTTTGTTTTCTAGATAGATGCTTGTCCTTTGTCAAGATATGTTATGTAAGATACTGATATACGTTATTTTGTAGATCCTTACCCTTTGGTATAGAGCCCCTGAAGTGCTCCTTGGCGACACTCACTACTCCACTCCAGTAGACATATGGTCTGTTGGTTGCATCTTTGGTAAGAAAACTTCTTATCATTTTAAAACTCTTATAGGATTTAGAATGGCAGCCGATTTTAGGTGAATTTCTAAGGTAAAATGTCTGTTTAGCATGAAACATTTGATAGAATTGGATTATGAAAACTTAATCAGATCTCATCCTGTTAATATTAAGAACCGACATTAATCAAACTGAAGTTAAATATGGTAGACCTAATGTGAAGAACCTATTGTCTGATAAATTGATAATATGATCTTTCTTAAAAAAAATAATTAACTTGATAATATGGTTGATTTGAATAACAGCCGAGCTGGTGACAACACAAGCACTGTTTCAGGGAGACTCTGAACTCCAGCAGCTCCTTCACATTTTCAGGCACGTTTCTCCATTTAATATCACTGAGAATTTGCTTAAATTACATCTCTTTTCTTAATGGTTTCCTGGAAGCCTTTTAATTTGAGGATGATTACAGGCTGTTGGGTACACCTAATGAGACTGTGTGGCCTGGTGTTGGCAAATTACCGAACTGGCACGAGTATCCCCAGTGGAGCCCCAAGAGCATTGCCACTGTTGTGCCAGGTCTTGATGCGGATGGCATAGACCTTCTTTCTGTAAGTGGCTCCCTTAATTCAGTAAATTTTATTACAGTTTTTGTTTACTGTAGTTGCAGGTTGTTAATACAGAAATACTGACTGATGTTCGATTGTTTCAGAAAATGTTGAAGTATGATCCTAGCAAGAGGATATCGGCAAGGAATGCGCTTGATCACAAGTATTTTGATGAGGTTAACAAGGCTGCATATTGATGGAATTAGACCTTAGATCCTATCTCTAGTGCAAGAAGACCCTCTCTTCTTTTTCAATCTAGCTTGTCTGATTTTTTTTTTTTTTTTTTTTTTTTTTTTTTTTTTTTTTAAATTTTCATTTTGAACCTCTCTAAAAAGCATCTCTGTTGCTTACTCTTTTCATGTTGTGGGTTATGTATGAAATTGGATGTGCTATGGATGTTTGCTAATTATCTTTTACTATTTGGATTTCTTGCCTGCACAATAGTAACTTGCATGTGTGAATTATCTGAGTAATATCTTCTCTTCTTCTCTATTCTATGATTAATGGTGTGTTGGTGACAAAGTCAAGGTGTGTACTGTAGTAAAATCTTTACCTGCTTGTAATCCCTAATTTTCTTCACTTAGATCCAAAACAATGTGTCATTGTGCGGCACAACCACATATGACTGGGATTATGATCTGAAGCCTCGCATAAATTCGCATAAGTTAACAAAATGTACTTTTGGGGTTATAAATTATAGCTATTTCGGGGAGGAATAACATCGATAACATGCTAATTAACCATGTCAGGATTATTTGTAGTAGCATCATTTAGCATGTTTAGTTACTGTACTTCATTAGTTAGCTAGGAGGACAAGAGTCGAATCACCGGCACAACAACCGCCCAAAACAGTAAACGTACATAGTTAAATTATCAGTAAGTTACCTCTGAGCTCGGTAGTAAATTAGCAGCCCATCTGAGAATCACCGGCACAACAACCGCCCAAACAGTAAAACGTACATAGTTAAATTATCAGTAAGTTACCTCTGAGCTCGGTAGTAAATTAGCAGCCCATCTGAGAATCATCCCCAAGAAACGTCGAAACATGTTTCATAACCTGCTCATTGAACAACATTTACATAGTTACATTGGTTCTATTGCCTTTGGTTTATATTCGTCACGATAGCAGGATCTAAAGACTGATTTCAAGATTAAAAAAAAACGCTATCGTTTCCGTAGTGATCGTACTGAATGAACTGTTGTTACTAGTCAAACGTAAAAAACATATATACATGTTTGACTTCCGCAAAATAGACATAAAACAAAAAGAAAATTACTTTAACAATTTTGACTAAAATTAAAAGAAGGACAAAAAAGAGGGAAAAATAATGCCGAGAGTGGGATTTGAACCCACGCCCTTTCGGACCAGAACCTTAATCTGGCGCCTTAGACCAACTCGGCCATCTCACCATTTGATATCCTATGCTCACTTTACTCTATATAATATAACATATTTGATATATAGGCAAACGTTAAATAATCTTCCTATCATTTCTATTGGAAAAATAAAATTTGTTGTCTTGTTTGTTAGTGATGATTGAACCTTTGGGAATGTTCAGCAACTAATGAAGTGGACAGATAACTTTTTTTTTTTTTTATTTATCATTTTTCTACTTCTGATTTTTGCGGATTCTCTGAATGACGAAGTCAACAGCAATGATCCCCATTTAGTGCCGCTTCCTAAGGCTCGCAATCTTATTTATATGGTCAAACTATCTGGCCGAAGTATGACAGGTACGAGAAATAGCCATTTCTTTTTTTTTCTTAAAATCTTGATAATATGCATCCTATTATTCTATTCTATTAGTCCATTGGGGAATTTACATATTTGCCACTCCAAAACCTTCCAATTGTAACTTTGCCACTGATATTGCAAATTTGCCATACAAATTTAATAACATTGCATCTTTACCATTAAAATTTTTAAATGACCAAATTGTCCTCAATAGTAGCCCCCCGGCAATTTGGTCATTTAAAAATTTTAATGGCAAAAATGCAATGTTATTAAATTTGGAGTGGCAAAGTTACAATTAGAGAGTTTTGGAGTGGCAAATATGCAAATTCCCCTAGTCACTACCATTTGATTCATTCCCCACTAATTTATTGCTCCAGTGTCTCGTTTATTTTATATATGAGAAATTATCTGTGCACCCTTAATTTCCCCCTTATCCATTCTCTAAACTAAATTGGTAATATTTTCTCTTTCTTTCTCATACTCTCATAAATTTTAAGAGAATTTTTTTTTTTTATTCTTGATCTTTCTATTGTATATATATAAATGTTTTGTTCCATTGAGGATGCGAATTGCAACCGGTAAAAGCGATTTGTTGTATTTGAAAAAGAACTTTTACATAAAAATATGTATTGGAATGCGGTTAAGAGAGATTTTTAAGGGGTGTAGTTATCAACTCCCTTTACCTGTGTATCTTAACACAGGTGTTGCTTCATCATCTGAAACTTCATTTTAAATATGAAAAATAGGTGGCCAACTCAGAGTTTGTATTTTCTGACGTTGAGGTGGTGCAAATTGTAACTATATTATATCCATTGACCTCCTGATTACTCCATTACATTACAATACAGCTGGTCTGGAAACCAAAAATACTTTAAAGCTGAAAATCAACTGGATTGATTGATTGGTTTTAAATTTTAATCAATTTTATAAATGGTTCTTCCAAAATTTCAAAATTTTATCTATACATTACTTCAACCTTGCTTAGGTAGATATTACCATTGATTACCATTCAGTTAATGGCCGAGACTCAATGAATTCTTCAACTATATATATATATATTGAGCTTAATTAAGATTGTGAAACAGTCCACATAAAAAAGGTTGACCACAGAGTGAGTGAGACTGAAGCAAGCCCATAAAACCAGATGAAGATCACTGAGCATTCAGTTTCCCCAGCTCCAAACAGCTGTGTCATTGTTCCTGCCAAGTTGTTAAGCAAACTGACAGTGTTAGGCAGAACTTTCAACCTTAATTAGCTAATTTAATCTTTGTTTATTTCTTGAATAATTTGAATATGAGGAATGGGTAGTAATCGGTATTGATTTACGTACCGATATTCAGTGCTGGCGGCACTGCGTACTGTAATAGAAGAACAAATTGGTACAGTGGATCTGCCCGAACGAGGCCTAGCCGCACTGCGCCTTTTACTATCACGAGACCCAGCAAGGGCAGGATCACGTAGCGCACCAGTATAACTCCGGCAATAATCCACTTACTTATGTTTGATCTCCTTATTCCTGGACAGATTATTATTATCAAAGCCTGTCAATTTTCACTTTTTTAATCTTATTTCGTAACATAATTAACCGATAATTTTGAAAGAGAAGGTACGAACGACGAGTAACCTCTGAGCAAATTTGCTCCCATGATTAGGGTCAAAGAAGGAATTGCTCCATCCCTGGTTTAATACACAAGAAGTACACATACCAGTATTAAATTTAGTCAGCATAAATCATGAAAACTACAAAAATATAGTGGCGTTACTGGTTACCCTATCAAAGTGGCCGACTCTTGAATCATGCGAAGAGGAGCACCTTCTCCGATCAGTGCATTTCGGATTGGAGAAACTAATCCAATAGCAAAACCCACTATCTATTTACAACAACAATTATAGCAAGTCAGTTCTGTAAGTTCTTTGGATCTCCTTCACTGAAATCTGATGCTTAATTTGAGTATATACATTACCACTGCAACTGTGGAAGGGGCCAACAGTTTCTTCAAATCTATTATTTTACAAAGTGATGAGACGGCTTTTTTGGTCCTTTTCCATACCGAAACCTGCAAAATAATATCCAACCTGAGCAATCAGCAAAGATAACTCACAAGAACGCAAGTAACTAAAAAAATTTTAATCATTATAACATCAATTCATGTTTAAATTAAGCTGATTCTGCATTTTTTTGATACATGAGAAAATAATGATAAATGAAAGGTAAGAGTAATAAACCTTGATCTCTGACGATGATAGTGGCACGGGATCAGATACTGGCAGAGCACTATACATTACGTTAATCAACTTGTCATCTCCCTCCAAAATTGGTTGCACCAGTGATTGGACGACGGGGTCATCACTATCATTTTCTCCTGTGTTTTTCGAAGATATTCTGAGGATGTTGTACACAATTGACCATAGGAAGATTGCACCCAGCTACAGGAAAAAGGGTAAAAACGTAATTACCAAATTAATGCATATTTGGCATAAAAAAAGGAAATTAAAAAAAAAAAATCAAGATTGAAGTTGATCAAAATTTCATCAGTTATGAACTGTAAATAAACAACTATTCAGAAGTACTGGTACTCACTGCCATAGAGAGGGAAGCATATCCAAGTCCATATGTTCTGCACACATCATGATCTCCGAACGGACTGCCTGTTTCCTTGCATATGGCTGGGATTATAATTAGAAGTAGATTCCCCAAATTGCCTGTCAAAAAAGTTTTACTGAAATTATTATGAGGAATAGAATTAAATTATCAGCATATTTGGATTTTGATTAATATCAGCTTGTGGTCTAGAATTGAATTTTACCAGCAGCACAACATCCCAAAATCAGTCCTCTGAGTTTGGGAGGAGGGCGTGTGATTTGAATAATGACCCATCCGAGAATCGAACCGAGGAGGAATGTGAGAAACACATTTATCGGCATGAACCACCTGCTCATTCAACAGCATTTACATAGTTAAGATGGTTCTAAATTCCGTCGCTTATTCATTAACAATGGCAGGGTTTGAAATTGATACTGGCACTTACAAAAGTCCCATGCTTTCCATAGTGATTGTGCCGGATAAATTGGTCGCGACAAGCGCCGGATTGAACACATAAAACACCACCTGCAGAGGAAATTATTTGTTGGTCAATTAGAAAAAAGATAAAAAATTTCTACCAGACATATTGAAAAACCAAAGAAATCGACCGACATTGTTGAGATTCTGGATGCATTCTTTGGTGAAAATTCCAATGCTTTCCATTGCGAGAAACGAGCCGACACCGGACACCACCAACACATTTAGCACCGGCATGGATGCCGTAACGAAAAGTTGAAGCAAGCCCATTGTTACCACTCTCTACAAGCTAGTGAAACATAACAAACTTTCAGCTCAGAAAGATTACAATATAGACAATTCTATCATTAATCCAAATACAAAAAAAAAAAAAAAAAAGCAAATCTGTGTTTAATTTGTTTTCTAAACCAAATTGAACATGATCTACTCTTATATTGGATCTCAAGAGGTTGAATCCAACAGTGTATAAATTTGTGAGTGCCAAAAGGGAACCAAATTGGAAAAAGGAGAGAACAATACCAGAACAATTGGATAAACAAATTATAAGCTGAATTAGAGAGTAAAAGAAATGCTCTTAATTTGAGCTGTCATTGTGAAATCTCAGCTACCCATCAAAGCAAAGTCAAATGAAACAAGGGAGCTTTAAATGTTACAACCATCCGAAAGGACAAGAGGCAGTTTGCATTTTGCATTTTGCATCTTAACAGCAACACATCTACCATTCAAAGCTACATTAAATTGTCTGATGATGATATATTGATATACATATATATATATGATTGAAAAATTTGTGAAACCAAATTAATTCAAGCCCAGTTTTCCCTACTCTCTCAAAATTAAAAATGATGTTAAATAAATAACAAAAAAATAATAAAATAGTGGAAGAAACTAATTTCCCTCCTGAAAATTGAACTATAAAAAAAAAAAAAAAAAAACAAAAAAACAAAAAAGTTGTCTAACGATTCATGCAAAGAAAGAAGAATGACGTACCGTACGTACCGCTTTAATTTGTAGAGAGGCGCAAAGCTTCTTCCCTTCTTTCTAGCTACAATATTAATTTTGCAGTATATATATTTATACTATAGAGAACAAAACTTGTGGGGCTTTTCTTTCTTCGAAACTGAATTGCGGAGGAGATGCGTGAGAAGGTTGCTCTCTCTTTCTCTGTCTCTGCCTGGCTTTGCATGCAGTTGCAGGTGATGCCGAATTATTATGTTTATGAATTATGAAGCCCTGAAGAGAGGCACCCATATTTTTATATATATATATGGGGGAGGATCTGACAATGGTAATCATAGCAAACTTAAACATAGTCTTTTGATTAATTTATTAAGAGGTCTAAATTTAAAATAATATTTATAGATGTATTGTTAAAATATTGTTGTTTGACAGTGATTCAAATTTTAATTAATTTGGATGTTATTTAATAACTCATTGAAATTATATACAGGTGGCACATTGGGCTGACGGGTCGGGTTCAGGTCGGGAGGGTCGGATCAAATTTAATATTGATTTTTTTGGATCGTATGTTGATTTGAATTAGATTGCGTACTATTTGATTTCGGATCAGGTCGGGTTGAATCAGTTTTCCTTTCTAAAAATGTCAGGTCGAGTCGGGTTTTGCCGCCTCTAATTATATATATATAGTTAAATACTAAAGGATTTGAGTAAAGCGAGCTCAATCTCTCGGAGCTCTTTCTTGAGCGCATAACCTTAAGAATATACAAAATCACCGGCTCAATAAATTCTTTATACAAAAAGTTTATAAGTATTTTCCATTTTTATAAACCTATAAGTATATGTTTGAGATTTTTTTTTTTAATATGATACGTAAAATATTGATTATTTTATTAATATCATACAGTCATTTTTATAAGAATCTCAAACAAATAATTAAAAATTTTAAAAATGAAAAACTTTTATTAGTTTTATATATCATAAGATTTGATATAATAAAAAAAATTATTGAGTTATATAAATTTAAAACCTAAAAGTAATTTAATATATTTTTTGAGGTACACTCACATGAATACTTTATGAGCTTAAATAGTTTAACTAGTCACCGAGGCTACGGCCTAGTGGTAGTGACATGGACTCCCACCGTGGAGACCCGGGATCAAGTCCCAGCAGGGCTGGGCAGGGGGTAATTGGGGGTTTGCCTACGGGCTTTTTTTTTTTTTAAAAAAAAAGTTTAACTAAAAAAATTAAGAGATATTCTCCCTATCTGTCCCCGCTAATAGACACCCAAAATGAGAGGGAAGTACGAGGAGTGGGAGAGGAAGTAGAGGCGGGGCCGCGTCGTCGTCGTCGGAGTTGCTGGAGTGGGTGGATGCAACGGAGAGAAGGAGAAGGGTTTCACCAGTAGAAGGTTGTTGGAGTGGTGGAAGTAGTTTGACCGGTATGAATATTTTTTTGTAAGTGGTATGAATACTAAGTTATAGTTAGTATGAACACCGTCTGTAAGTTGTCTGAACACCATGCGCGTGTAGAAGGTTAACCGGTATAAATGTTACAAGATATGAGAAAAATGTTTTGACATATTTTTCACGTGAAAAAAATCAATTAAACACGTGCTGAAAATGAATAAAGCACGTGCTAAATTCGTATTAAAGTTGATGTTCATACTAGTCTTGTGTAGGTGTTCATATCAATTGCTACATGTTGTTCATAGTTAACATGGACGAGGGTATGCGCGCGGGGGACATTTAAGGGGAATTTTAACGGGTTATCAAATATAATATTAATTGTTTGAAATCTAAAACAAATCCTATTTAAGGTTTCACAACATTTATATATATATATATATATATTTTTTTTTTTCCTATATTTAGAATTGCCGAGGTTGTCAAAATAAGAGGAATTAATCCTCTACCAACTAGGACAGAAGATATTTAATTTAATTTATTGCAGCTCTGCCTCCATCAAATAGAATCAATCCGGATTCCATCCATGATCCATCCCTGCTCGAGAGCACTTTCTGTTTTGCAAATTGATTCATCGTTAGAAATTTAGAATTTTAATAGCTACGTACCACCCAACCCCTCATCTCCAAATATCTCCCGACTGATTTTATGGACCACTCCTCAAAGAAAATATCATAATAGTTAAGTGTACAGTACATAATATCAAGCATGTATATATCTTACTAAGATATCGTAGAGGTCATTCAAACAATTTATGTGAAGTTTCAGTCAAGAAGTACAAATTCCTTCAGTAGCCAAGTGTCTTGGTGCTCTTGATTAATTAAAAGATACACTCTATCATCTTTAAATTTTGATTTATTTTGCTAAAACAATTTACACAATTTTGTCGATTTTAATATGTAATTTTATATTTTACGATCTTTTAGTTATACTAGCGAGAGATCCGCCCGTTGTGCGGAGCAATACGTAGGTGTTTTTTAATATAGTATATATAGATATATTTGAAATATCAAAAATATACAACCAGAAAGGAAGATAATTGAATTGCTATACTTGAAAGCAATTTTCCTAGATTTGCTCGTTCCAATTCCAAATAGAGAGATTGCACATCAACTACACTCTTGAAACAAATGGAGAGGAAACAAGATTATAGTAACCAATCGTAGCCATTCAACAAGCTGGAATTAATTTGCACTGTCCGATAAACACTGGAAATACTAGAAAAAACTAGAGGTGTCCAATTCATAGGTACTTTTTAATATAGTATAAAAGTATGGATTTAATAATAAAATAGGTCTCTCTTTACCTCAGTGTCTTTCACATATGTTGCTTTTGTATGCCTTTCCAGAAATTGAACCTGGTTTATTTTGTAGATTTTTTTTTTTTGAGATATCTAAAAGGTAGTAATATGAATTCTATCAAAAAAAAAATTGTTATATGAATGTTTGCATATGAAAATAGCCATCATCCTAAAAAAAATCCAAAACAAAAAAAAAAAAATAAAACTTTGAAAGTAGAAATTTCTTTGAACCATAAAATTTTCATATATAGAAAAATTATTGAGCAATATTATAGATATATAAATTAACGTGAACATGATAAATTAGATTCTTGATAGAGTATCAAATGGTATTCAAATAATTAAATAAAATTTGAATCACAATCTATCTATCTATCTATAAGTAAACGAATATATTTGTTTTTATTTTTAAGATTTTTACGAATTTATATGGCTTGATGTAATTTGTGTGTCAATTTTTTTGATGTAAGTTGATCCCGCCTCATAAGCTCCACTCCTGATTATATATACTCAGTATCCATTTTAGTGAGAATTGGTAGTATTTGAAAAGTCCACTATTGCTTATTAATTATCTCAAACTAAATAATAACTATTGACCAAAAAAAAACATCTTTTACTGATAGTCAAAGAAAATTTTTGTCTCTCTTTCATATTTATATTCTGTCATAAAAAGGACTATATATTAAAATTTAAAAATGCATGAGCACATCTTAGAAGCGAATTAGAAATGTCCTTTGCTATTAGACAAAAGACAAATGTAGATGTTGCTTAAACTCATCGATACAAGGTAAGTAAACCTAATTAGTTTTATATATGCAAGCATTGCTAAATGACAAATGTAGATGTTGCTTAAACTAATTGCACCTATATATGACCTATTCAAACTATTGAATTATATTTAGAATAGCTGACGATTATGCTTTGTTATAATATGCATTGAAATTTAAAGACTCATTTCAGATTAGATATATTGTCAGCTAGTAATGTAAACATGAAACTACTTGGAGACTATTTTGTGCAAACGATAGAATTCTAGTCTGAAATAACGCCTTAAATATCGTGTTCGAAATCATGATTTATGGTGGTTAATAAAAAAAATATAGAGAAGTACAATTTTTTTTTATTTTTAGTGTTTCTAAGTATTTGTTTTGAATTTTTAAAAGAACTATAAATAATAATAAAATATTGATGGTTGTACATACTACTTTCAAAAATACAAAACAAATACTTAAAAACTCTTAAAGTGAAAAAAATTTTGTATTCCCCATATTCTTATATGAAAAATATATATATTCAGCACCATAAATCGTGATTTTAGATACTGTAACGTATATTTTGAGGCTAGTATAATAGTCCAACTCGTATTGTATAATGTTAATTATAATTTCCGACATTAATAATTTATTGTTAGACCTCATGAATCATGACAGTGAAAGTTGACATTTAAAATCACATACATATAATTAACAAATATAATAATAACGTCAAATGTTGTATTTTGTTTTCACTAGCTTATTTTTGGTCTTTGAATTGAGTAATTGACTTGTGCTGCTCTATTTGTTTGTTTTGTCAGTGTTTCGTCATTATTTTCATTTTAAATTAGTCTCTACAAAGTTGACCATATACGTACTATATATGTTCTAAAGAATTGGGGCTATGATGTATTAAAAAACCAGACATCTTTAGAAAAACATTGCAAAATTAATCCTCCGTTTGCCAATAGAGTAAAAGTGTAATAAAATTGATTTAAGGTGATTTAAGATGCTTTAAGTCACCAAACGGAAGTGATTTAAGGTGTAGTAAGTTAATGCAGCTATATAGGTGTAGTAAACTAAATCACTAACATTTCACATCTTTTACACATAACATCAACTTTACTTCATCTATTTACTTCACTACCACCAAACACCACTGATTTAAGGTGATTTAACGTTTTACTCCACTTTAACTTACTACACTTGCCAAACGGGGGTTAGGTAAAGGTTCAATAGAAAACCGCACAAACATAACTTCTCGTAATAAATCTAGTAAACCATGAAACATCTGTCACTCATTCCGAAGGAGCCTGTAGATTAATTCGAGCTCCAAAAATGCCCAAGATATGTAGTTAATTTAAATTCACTATTTACGTTGAGCATTAGTTGTTTAGTGGTTTGATTAATTAGCTGTAACAAACAGGCCGTGCGTGTTGGCATCTAGTTTTTTACGATAACTAGAGCTGTAACTCGGCCTTCGCCCCGAAAAGTGGTATCAAATAAATAACTAAGAATTTTATAAAATTTTATATATTTATATTAAACAAAATTTTTAAATTTCTAATGTAATTAAATAATAATAATAATAATAATGCAATAATATATAAAAAATAATTATATATAAATGTTGAATCATTTTAAGGGTTATAATTTGTTTTTAACATAACATATTTATCTTATTGAATGAGGAGAGAAAAAGCATAGCCATTGGATCAAAGTAGATGAAGAGTTTCAAACAAAATCAATGGTTAATAAGAATGATGATGTGGCATAGTTGAGGTGCTTGGAAATCTACTCCTCTTTATGGAGTATAGATTATCGTTTTTTTTTTTTTGTTGGCAATGAGAAATATCAGTGTAATGCAAAATTTTTCGTTTAAATTAAGTTTTCTGAAGGATTGATTCTTTTTTTCAAAAAAAAAAAAAAAAAAAAAGTACATGTAACATGCGCAGGTACAGTTGCGTAAATTTGGAAATTGAACAGCCAGCTACTTACAACGTGTCATTGAATGCATTTGGGATCGATCTTATACCACAATTTCCGTGAGCACAACGTGTTATTAAAAGAAACATATTGCGTCCATTGAAAAACCGTCCATACATCTATAGATTTTGCAGAATGTAACATATACTTCTTGAGATGTAACAGATACATCCCGAAATGTAACTTATATGTATGACTCTTATTAAATCAATTTTTTTATTTTTGAGTGATAATTAACAATATCCACATTTGCAATTAGCCAATCAATCAATTATCAGTTGCCAATAAGTCAACAACCATTGTTTTTATTTTTATTTTTTAAAAAAAAAATGGACCTCTTTTTTAGATCAGCAAACAATAACAACTTCAGGTTTATTTATTTTCTTTTATAAAGAATCACATACATTGATACATATATATGAAGTCATATTATACTAAACCGAATTGAATAGGTCAATGGAATTCACACCAAATTAAAATCACATCTGCAATTTGCTTAGTTGACAAAGTTTAGTTTTGTATAATTTTCATGAAAATATACTGAAAAATATAAGATGACAAGTTTCATTATTCATTACCATTGCAAAAACCAAGTCCATTTTGTCATTTTAAATATGTACGTAAGCGTACTTGCTGAGCAAAACCAGGTCAGATTTAATTTGCCTTTTTATTACTAGTTAAAGAGCCCAAACCAACTGAAATTGTTATTTATTATAATAAATTTTTAAGATAAGGGATGCTAACTGTTCCCCACAAAAAATCCCCCTTAAATGTCCCCTGCGCGCATACTCTCGTCCACGTCAACTATGAACACCGAAGACCATTGGATATGAACACCCGCCAATAAGCAGTGTGAACATCCGAGCGCGCTCCGATTTTCATCACGTGCTGAAATTGAATTAAGCACGTGCTTAATTTATTTTTGCACGTGGAAAATATGCCAACTCCCGTCCACGTCAACTATGAACACCAAAGACCATTTGATATGTACACCCACGAATAAGCAGTATGAACACCCGCGCGCGCTCCGATTTTCATCACGTGCTGAAATTGAATTAAGCACGTGCTTAATTTATTTTTGCACATGGAAAATATGCCAAAAAAAATTTTCTCCCAATCTGCATTGTTCATAGAGTTCTCAGAGGGTGTTCATACTGAATGTATCGTGGTGTTCATACTACTTGCCAACTGGTATTCATACCGGTTCCAGCAGAAACGGATGGGGGACATTTAGGGGGGACAAATGATGGGGGACAAAGAGATTATCTCTATGTAATGAGCCTTATATTGAGGAAATTGATATGGGCCTTAAATCTTAATAGGCTGAGACATTAACGTCAATGGACATTAACGTAAATCAACGGTTCTGATCTATCTAAAAAAAATGATCAACGGTTGAGGTTTCTTATTTGGGGTCCAATATGCTTTTATATATAGTAACGATTTTTCGAAGATACCTTAATATGTTTCCAAAATTTAGAAAACAATTCCAATTTATAATAAAGATCATATCATTTTCCTATTTTAAATGCTAATATTGACTTATTAACGTTGTAATAATTTGTGCGGAGACAGAGAGTTCCTACAGAGATGTCTTAGACGGAATTTTCTCATATAAATGATTAGGGTGAGGATTTATAGACAACTACAATGTTTGACAACTTAACAATTTTGAAAAAGAATTCAAATATGAATAAAAAGACATTCTTGAAGTTACAGTTAAAATATCAAAACCCATTATTTTTGCTTGTTTGAAAATTTGAGTAAAACTATTATTTTTTATGAAGTTTCAAATTATGTTCAAATTAGATGACAATTATAACACGACCAATCCATGATTTAAAGAGTATTTTAGCATTTTTTTAATAATATTCTGTCAAAATTATTAAATTTATAGTTGTCAATGAATCTTCATCCTACTGATCTAGTTACAACATCAATCAACATCTCCGTTTCTACCATCGTTGGACTCGCGATAGATAAAAATAAAATGGCGAGAAATTCGGATTCAGAGAGAAACCTCTTGAGTCATTGAAAACTCATCCATACATCCGTAGACATATAAAGAATGTAAGTGTGTAATAAATATATCCGATTTTATAATAAATATATCTGATTTTGTAACCTATGCATACATGCTATGGAGGACAGATATTATATGGACGCTAGGTACTAATCGTATTCAAACATTGATGTTACATTTGTCGCCTATATTCCGGTGTGCTTTCACTTCTAAATTCTAGTAATCAGAGTGCGATTGATTGGCATCGCCGTCAGGAGCACCGGGAAGGAATTAAAATGATTGGAGCATATATATAGTATATAGCGCTGAAATCAGCTGAGATCCCGATCCGACGGTTCTCAGGACCCGTATCTGCTGAGTCCGAATCTCGGGTTCCCTGAGAACCGTCGGATCAGAATCTCAGGATCCTGAGATCCGATTTGGATCTCAACCGATACCGACGCATAGTATATAGGATAGGTAGGAAGAAGGTCGAGGAGCAATCAATCTTCAACAGGAAACGTATTTGATTTATTGCGATGTTATATAACTGCGATGTACAAGCTTGAAAATTAATGGTCTCACTCTCATCCCAACAAAAAAGGTTAATTCTGCTGTGGATCGGATGAAATATGGGCTGTTCATTTTTTAAAATCGGACCGTTACGATGTGTCTTTTAGATACGATTAAAGATAAATGTTTGATAAGAGTTGCTTAATTCAAATGTGAAATGTTGCTTAGCTGATTCACCGCGGCACAACTCAAACAAAATATTAAAAAAATTAAATTTTGAGAAAAGATGGAGGTTTATATAAGCCTCCAAATTTCATTACAAAAAAAATTCAAATTGACTAAAAATTGATTCTATCTTTGAATCTGACGCAAACAATTTGAACTTTTAAGAATTAGATTTGTCATTTATGCAATAGCCAACAGGTGTACTTTTTAAATATAAGCTTAATCTTTTATTTACCCTACACTCTTCCTTATTTTCTTATTTCTCCTTC
Organism: Cyperus esculentus; assembly: GCA_030179965.1. Taxonomy (NCBI): domain Eukaryota; kingdom Viridiplantae; phylum Streptophyta; class Magnoliopsida; order Poales; family Cyperaceae; genus Cyperus; species Cyperus esculentus. The sequence goes on from JASGLE010000030.1 coordinate 2,975,932, forward strand.
TACTCTTCCTTATTTTTTATTTCTCCCTAAACTCTTGTACTTGATTTCTTATTTGCCCATCAACTTATTATGTATCATTAACTATTATTAATTATCATTAAATCATGAATTCTCTGCAATTGATTTCAGATTAAAATTAAGAAGACAAAATTGGCCCATATCCAATCGTTCCTTTTTTTTTTCTTTTTTATTACAGAAGATCAATTTAACAATATATAAGTTGCCACGTCTTCATTCTTTCTCCAAAATAAAAACGATATTTCATAATTCATGTTAATATTTACTGGCTCTAGCACCAATCTTTACTATTGAACCATATATTGGATTTACTTTAATTTTTTGTTTACTCATTCAGATACAATCAGATCATCTTTAGTTCTTTACCATACATGACTATTTTATAGTATAGCCTATAAATAATAATTAGCACAGATACATTATGGTAACATTGACAGTGCTGCAGCTGTATCCCCAATAATCTTATATCAAATCATGATTATTATAATATTACCTTTGACTAGAACCTCTAATTATCTCATGTCTTTTTTTTTTTCTTGGCTTCAATTTCTCAGAGTTGTGATGATTGGGCTTAACCGGTGATAGTCATCCATGTGAGATTGGATAGTAAAGGCTGGGAACGGGTCAATATTTTCTTCTTCAATTGGGATGTTGTAACTTGTTAGAGCGGTATTGGAGAGCAAGGAGAGTTAGAGAAGAAGAAAGATATAAGACACCATATTAGAAACTGGAAGAAGATTTAGCAATAGGTATATGGCAGGAAAACTTTGTATAGAGAGCGAGGAAAAAAGAAATAAAGATTTTTTGTTTTCTGAATTTTAATCTAAAATCAATTGCAGAGAATTCATGATTTAATCAAAATAAATCATATTTATTGATACATAGTTAACTTGATGGGCAAGTAAGAAATCAGGTACAAGAGTTTAGGGAGAAATAAAAAATAAGGAAGAGTAGAGAGAGAAATAAGAAAATAAGAAATAGTGTATGGGTAAATAAAAAATTAAGCCTTAAATATATTTTTTTTATGAGCCACTTTCGCTATCGACTTGTAAATTCGGAATAGGGTCATTTACAAATATATTTTCATGTGTCATTCTCGCTATCGACAATTGAGTACATTAAATTTTGTACCCGTCTGTTTCTGGTTTAGGGTTTATAAATAAAATAAATGGATTGTGGCCCAGAGGATGCATGATTAATCATCTGATATAGTATATATTGACATTCCCACATAACTTTTGTTGTAGGCTTTTAAGGGTCTGTTTGTCATTTGATTTTGTATGAGAAATTGAATCATTAATTTGGGGATGAGTTTAGCATGCAGTTGCAAATTTAGAGCATGTTCGGATACTCCCTTTTTGATGGAAAATAGATAATCATGTTAGAGTGAATTTTCCTTTACTCAGCTCCCATTGATTTTTTTTTTTTTTTTTTTTGATAGAAAAGATAGGAGTCATGCTCCCAAATTTCATATATTAATAAAATATTATACATAAGAAATAGGAGTCATGCTCCCAAATTTCATATATCAATAAAATATTATACATAAGAAAATGAAGAAACATGAAAAGAAAAAGATAAGGACAATGATACCATGCCACAACTTTGCCTCCACAACTCTGTGATGAGGTGACATATGGGTAGGGAGGGTCATTTTTGTAAAATTTTGTGGGGGCGAAGGTATATTTTTGTAAAATTGTGGGGGTTATTTTTGTAAAAAAATTTCATGGTAGGGTAATTTTGTAAATTTTCTTAGAAATAAAGGATAGTTCTGTAAAATTTTCTGAAAAGAGAGATATTTTTGTAAATTTTTCTCAAGTGTATTGGGGTATTTTGGGGGCATTATTTGTGGCAAGTTATATTTATCCAAAAATAATACATACATCAAAGAAAAAGAAAAAGGACTATGCCGATGCATTAAATTCGGACACAGTTTCTTTGTTATCTGTAACGGTGTTTTGATGTCTCCTCTAATAATACATACATCAAGATGGGAGTCAAGCTCCCATTGATTTTAGTTGGAAATGCAAAAAAGTGTTTTTTCTTGGATCCCAGTACGGGCAGTATCCCACATGTCATGGCTTCTCTCTTAATTTAAAGATTAAGTACTTTGTTAAACATATATTTTCAATGAATTTCACAAAATGATCTGTCCAGTAGAAATATTGTCAGCTTATCTAGCACTGTAAAATAGCAGAAATCAAATACTATCGTTACATAGCATCCAGCAATTCATACTGAATTGACAATTTAGGATAAACAATGTACAATACCTGCTCAAATGAGGAAAAAAGTAAAAACACGACATACAATTAAATTACGGGCCAAATCTGTCAACAGACGAGCTGATAAGGCCTGTGTTCCGGACTTGTTTCTAGAAAATAAGTAATGATGAACCATTTTCTCATTTTTTTTTATGATCAGGTGCCTGGGCTCGTGTGCTTAACAAGAGTATTGGGCCTAATAAAATAGTGATAAATTAATGTGCCTGCCATGCCCATGCGGTGGTTTTAGAATCGGACTTTCGGACCTCACTCAAACTATAAATCCTCAGATCAGATAAATCCAGCCGTCCAATTTTCTATATTACTACAGCCGACCGATAAAATTAACATGTACGAGGCACGAACAGAATTACATTTTAGGCATCTTATTCTTCGATCATATTCCAATTTTTAATTAGATGATACTATTTTTTTGCAGTGATAGAAATATAGATAAACTCGATATATGACCTTTTTGCTTGTAATTGTTGTTTTAAAATATATATATATATATATATTGAAATTTCATGTTATATTGACAAAGCCATTAATGTATTAAACCGCAATTAACAATCTTTGTAGTTTTATTCTAATTTGGAGTTATTTTCTTTATATAACAGTTACAAGGTAATATTTTGTTTCTTAATTTAATAGCAATTAAATGATAAACAACAATATTATTTTTTGAAGTAATTCGTATTTATATAATGAAGTTATCATTAATCTAAAAACAATAATTTGTATTGTTTTGTGACTAAAAAATGTGCACAGCAGCATGCGGATACACGAACAGTAAAATATAAATAAGGGTCAAAAACACATATCTAAAGTGGAAAATTTCTCTTTGCTATCAAAATTTTGTTTTGCCTGCAAAATAGGGGTTTGTTTTGTTGGACTAGGATCAAATAAATGGCAAAGTATTTGGAATAGGCTTGGCCTAATTCCAGTGGTATTCCCGCTCTGATACAATAACAAGCTTTGTAATATAGTGAAGATAATGGAAATAATGGTGTTTATTGGATTGGTACAGTCTGGATATCAAATAAAACATTCTCTTCTATATATTCTATCGTATCCAAATAAACTCTTTTATTTGTTTCACACTGTTCCAATCAGAGTAGAGAAATGGATACCTTTCTGAGCACTGCTGAGTCTTTTAATGAGGGGCACCCGAACAAGTTGTACAACATTGTTTCAAATGCTATCCTCAATGCTTATGTTGCCGTCGATCCAAACTGCGAGGTGACATCTTAATAAAGATACCTTATTTCATACCTTATAGCTTAGACATGCACTTTTTATAGTTAGAATCCAAGTTGCATGCTATTTTTTGTATCTGAGAAAGCTTTAAATGTTAATTAGAAAAGTTTCGCACACTATTTGACACGTGCTTTGTGGAGCAACTTGCAGCTTCAATCGTGTCATAGTATCTGGTAAAGTCACCAGCAAGACCGATGTGGATTGTGAGAATGTTGTTCGTCAGACTTGCCGCGATATCGGGTTTGTCTCCAATGATGTGAGTCTTGATGCAAACAAGTTTAAAATCTCTACCGGCTTAGAGACGCGATCGCTTAATTCCCCACAAGGTTTGCATGGCCATTTCACCAAAAAAAACATAGGAGATTGGTGCTAATGACTACTACCATATTGTTGGATATGCCACCAATGAGACTATAGAAATGATGCCTCTCAACCACTTAGTTGCTACTACTAAGCTTTCAATTCGACTTGCTTTTCACTGCACACGACTTCTACTGTAATTTTTATTCTAAAGTATAAAGAAAAAGACAAATTAACTCATAGCAAAAAATAATAATAATAATAATAATAATAATAATAATAATAATAATAATAATAATAATAATAATAATAATAATAAATTAACCTTGACAAATGACTATAGTACTGGACACTTTTGCTTGTCACTGCACACGACTTCTACTGTAATTTTGTTAGCTATGCGCTAAAACAAATGGCGCAAGCCATGATCGTAATTTTGTTGTGGCTACATAAAATTATATGATAGAACAGGGCTTTATGACAGAAAAGTAGAGTGTCGTGACTATAGTGATTAGTGCAAAGGTTGTGCTACGTTTTTTCAATTTAAGGCTCTTTTTTATTTTATTATAGGCAGGGGTGGATGCAGCATTATACACCCCTAAAAATTTTTTTTCAGAAATATACCTTAAAAAATTTACAAAAATATAGTTAATTTTTAAGAAAATTTACAAACTTGGCCTACCCTATAAAATATTAAATATTTATACAAATGAACCTTTAAAATTTTACAAAATTGTACCTATAGTTACAAAACTATGTTTCATCGAAAAGTTGGATCCCCATTCATCGGAGTCCGGCTCCGCCCCTGATCATAGGGTATATAGTCAGTTAAGTTTAGCTTACTTAGGGGTTGATATATTTTGCTTGTTAAGAATGTTTGTTGGATTTTGTATTTTGGTTTTCAATAATGAAAACGGGCTTATGCCTTTCTTTCAATAAAAAAAAGTGCCTTATGGCTTATAAATAATTGGAGTAAATGGTGCTCCCATAGGCATCACACCAAATTTTCCCCCAAGGATGATTCATCTAACGATGATGTATAGCAGCAAATTTATGTGTTTTTTGAATTAAAGAACAATACTAGATTTCCTTTTTCCGTATTAAAATAGAATTCTGTATTTGTCCATTGCAAAAGCAGGATAGAATAAAACTTCCATTGATCTGTTTTTAATTTAATTGTTTTAAATAGAATAAAAAAAAAGAAAAACTTCAAATGTGGTACATTTAGAAATCAGAATGCCCATCTGCACGAAAGACTTAAGCCGGATTGACATGAGCTGCCATAGTTTTTTTAATTGCAGCAGTGTGCTATAGTCTTTTCTCTCTATGAAGACTGGGACACACTAAAAAGAGGCCCCCTCTCTAAATCCGGACCACAAAAATTTAAAATCAATGGCTTGAAAACCACAGCAGGTGCCATAGTTATTAGTACCTACCTGACTTAAGCCCACGGCCTACATAAAACAGTTGCACCCAAAAAACCACTTCAAAAAACAGTTACCGACGGTTCTAGAATCGGATCCGGATTTCACTCGAACCGAACCCGCTATGCTGACCTCATCTACCGCCGTTCAGTTTGCATCAAAATCCACAAATCCTCAGATCAGATAAATCCAACCGTCCAATTTTCTTTATTACTAGAGCCGACCGTATTCCCTTCTTTCAGCGCGTACGAGAAGTACAACCACCAGAACTCTGCTTCTGCTTCTAGAGGTTTCCACCTCCCTCTCTCTCGTTCCCCCGCGGCAACAAAGGTCAGAACTTTATTTCATTGTATGTAATAGGGATTGAAAGTAATTAATTTGCATCAATGCGAATTTTGTTGTATTACGTTGTGTTTCAATTTTCAAAGAGTTTGTGGGTTACTGATCAGGATTAATTGTTAAAGAAGGGAAATTTGATACGTTATGTTATGAAGTCAGTTGTCTTAACCAGTTAATTAACATGGCAGATTGATGATTGATGATTGATGAATTTGCATGTCCAGCCCACTGCTTGGTTTGTTTTGTTTTGTTTGTGTTATGCCTTGTCTCTGTTCTTGTTTTTAGTTTGGCATGGGCATGTGTAAAGCAGCAAGTATTGAAATGTACAGCCAGTGCAGGAAGGTAACTTTGTTGAGGCTGATCAACATTTGCTGTAGTTAATATGAAAGTATGAAACTTTAGAATAATTTTTCTGTCTTTGCGATAAAATTTGCTGCTTTAGATTTGTTTAACATATGCTATAGAGAGGGGTATTTTGAAATTAGGAACAAAATCATGGCCAAATTGGTTGTCAAAACTAGAGAAGTGATAGAAAATTGCAGATTTATTTTTTCCAGAAATATTTTTTATTTGTCATGCATTGAATCTGATGTATTTTGAAAAGATTGCCATCCGTCGAGTCGTTTGATATAGAAATGACCAAAAAGTTCCCAATTTTGCATGACATCTTTATATTTTTGTTCGATGCCTGTTCTCTTGACAGAATATAATATTTTCATGCAAATTTTTAGTCTTACATTTCATTCACAAAAAGAAATTTTATCCTTCAATCTTTTCTTATTGTATGGAATCGTTGATCGTGGGAAGCTTATTACAGGTCCCGAATTAATCTTCAGCGCGAATGGCTGAGCATCTGGCTTCAATATTTGGTACCGAAAAGGATCGTGTGAACTGCCCGTTTTACTTTAAAATCGGGGCTTGCCGCCACGGGGACCGTTGCTCGCGGCTTCATAACCGCCCCACAATCTCGCCTACACTCCTACTCGCCAACATGTACCAACGGCCCGACATGATCACTCCTGGCATCGATGCCCAAGGCAACCCCATTGACCCCGAGCAGATCCAGGAGCACTTCGAGGACTTCTACGAAGACATCTTCGAAGAGTTGAGCAAATATGGTGACATCGAGAGCTTAAATGTGTGTGACAACCTCGCTGACCACATGATCGGTAATGTGTATGTTCAGTTCCGTGAAGAGGAGCAGGCAGCAGCCGCCGTGCGAGGTCTGCAAGGGCGGTTTTACTCCGGACGCCCTATCATAGTCGAGTTCTCGCCTGTCACTGATTTTCGCGAGGCGACATGCCGGCAATACGAGGAGAACAGCTGTAACCGGGGCGGCTATTGCAATTTCATGCATGTCAAGGAGATTGGCCGTGACCTCAGGTGGCGGCTGTATGGAAGATCGAGGAGGTCAAGGTCGAGGTACAGCCGGAGTCGGAGCAGGAGCAGGAGCAGGAGTCCTAGTTACAGAAGGGACCGAGAGAGATCGTACGATAGAGGTGATCATAGGAGGAGCAGCGACAGGGACAGGGGCAGGGATCGGCGTGGAAGGAGGTCCGAGAGGAGGTCAAGGACAAGGAGCCGGTCTCGGAGCCCAGTTAGGGAGAGCAGCGAGGAACGGAGGGCTAAGATTGAGCAGTGGAATCGCGAAAGAGAGGCGAAGAGGTCTGAATAGGAAAGCATGCTGTTTGTGCCGGTACTGGTACTGGCACTGAGTGCTTTTTTTTTAGGTTGTTCTGGTACACCTGGTTTATAATTATTAGGATATTTGCATGTTTATGAGTTGTATGAGGCATCTTTGACATGTTGCATTCAATATTGAACCAATTGGTTTAACAATCCAAGTGACTGAACAGTTTAAACTAATGTGTTTGAGGATTATATGCAATATTAATTGAGTTGCTATATTGCAGAACTTGATTTTTTTATATTGGCCTCCCCCTGATTATTATTTGATATTGATTTTGATTTTGCAAAAGTTCCATTAATAAAGCGAGGAAAACAAAGAAAAAGGATGAACATTAATACCGCATAGAAAAATATGATAATAATTTACCACCAATCGGATCAGCAGCACCTGGAATTTGTTGCTTATCTTTCAATTTTATACGATTTAACTGCTTTCTGCAAAGATGATTAAATTTAATCAATTTTTCATGCATGATGTTTCCTGTTGGGTGCATTTCTTAATTGCTGACCAGTTGGGCGGTTGAATTTCTACTTATACATCTTGATTGCTGATTAAAAGGAAAGTCTTTCTTGATAATTGAAATTAGACTATATAAATGAACTCTCATGGTTATAAGCCTTTCATGTTCGTTTCACTGTTTCACATGTGCTGCAAATCGTTGCAGCTTGGAGGCCTATACACTGTCAAAGGCTGAATATATTCAATAAGAATAACAATATAAGTATATAACATACATTGGACATGTGTAGATAAATAATAACTCATTTTAACTTCTAACATAAAACGCCTGTAACAACACAGAAAGACTAGACAAGGAATCCAATTTACATTTTGAAACCAACATTCTGATTAGCAGTAATTTTATTAATTACCTACTTGAGAAAAAGCAGTTCCCCATATAAACTCTATAACAACAATGCATTCGAGTATGAGAACTAGCAAATGTCCCTGGCATCAAAAAGAAAAAAAACCTGGCAAGAATGATCCATGAGCTCTGCCCACCAATCAGAAACATAAATGTAGAATACTGACAAAGAATGAAACAACAAGGTGCTCAGTAGATTTCAAAATTACATTTTTCTTTAACATTAATTATGTAACAAAAAAAAAACGACAAAAGATGTTACGAATTCAAATGAAATGTCAGCTGAATAAATGTATCTTATATAAACGAAGGAAATGTATAAAAAATGATTTGAAAGTTCCTCCATTTGCTTGGAGATGAAACATACAACCAACGGACAAAGATAAAACAAATAAACAACAGTGTGATACATATTACTCCACTGCAGAATCCACTGCACTCATAATGTTTGCTTATCAAAATTATGGGTTCCCCCTCTTGCTCAAAAATTATGTAACATCTAACCTAAAGCTCTAATTTTAGTTAAGTCACACCCTACTTTGAAGCTTCCTTGTATTCTGCTTCCGGCGTCTCATCTGCAGCAGCACCACCGCTGCTGCTGCTGCCACCACTGCTACCGCCACCTTGGTTCATGTGCTGTCCAATCTTCGATACAGCTTTATTTGCAGCATCGATCTTCTCCTTTATCTTATCCACGTTATCCTCTCCCATGGATGCTCTCAGATCTGCAACTGCATCTTCTATCTCCTTTGCTATCTCAGCTGGAATCTTGTCCTTGTACTCGCTCAAGCTCTTCTCAACGCTATATGCTGTTGTATCAGCTGAATTCCTAATGTCGATCAATGCCTTCCTCTCCTGGTCCTGCTGTGCGTGAAGCTCAGCCTCCTTCACCATCTTCTCTATCTCATCCTCTGATAAACCACCAGATGACTTGATTGTTATGTTTTGCTCCTTTCCAGTTTGTTTGTCCTTGGCAGAGACCTTGACTATACCATTGGCATCAATGTCAAAGGTGACTTCAATTTGGGGCATGCCTCTTGGAGCAGGAGGAATACCCTCCAAGTTAAATTCACCAAGAAGCTTGTTATCTGATGCCATCTCCCTCTCTCCCTGCAACACCTTGATGCCCACTTGTGTCTGGTTATCAGCTGCAGTGGAAAAGGTTTGGCTTTTCTTTGTCGGGATTGTTGTGTTACGGTTAATAAGCCTTGTAAAGATACCACCAAGTGTCTCGATACCAAGGGAAAGAGGTGTAACATCAAGCAAGAGAAGGTCCTTGACATCACCTCTAAGAATGCCTCCCTGGATGGCAGCCCCCATGGCTACAGCCTCATCAGGATTCACACCCTTGCTAGGGGTCTTGTTGAATATCTCCTGAACTATCTGTTGCACCTTTGGTACACGTGTCATGCCACCAACAAGTAGAACTTCATCAACCTCCTTTGCTGTTATGCCTGCATCTTTCAGACAATTCTGGCATGGAATGCGTGTTCGCTCAATCAGATGGCTGACAAGAGCCTCCAGCTTGGATCGAGTCAGGGTTAGATTGAAATGCTTTGCACCCGATGCATCAGCAGTAATGAATGGGAGGTTAATCTCTGTTTGGCTGGTGGAGGAGAGCTCAACCTTTGCTTTCTCAGCTGCCTCCCTGAGACGCTGGAGTGCCAGCCTGTCCTTCGTTAGATCGATACCATCTGAACGCTTAAATTCACTGACAAGATAGTCAAGCAATGCAGAATCAAAGTCCTCTCCACCAAGGAAAGTATCTCCATTTGTAGCCTTGACCTAATACATCCAAAATATGATCAAAATCATGATTAAACAAATTCTTAATCTCCTTGACAACTACATTTCATAAGAGGATAAAACCCTTTAGATACTCCGAAATTCACAGGGTCAATAGTTTAATTTAGAATGTACTCTTAACAAGTGTAAATCAAAATAAGGCTTAGGAGTTAGGACACTATTGTACATGCAACATTTGTAAGCCAAATAAAAACCTGATTAGTTCAAGGGTCTATTCAAACGTAAAATTCTTATGTTGATTGAGGTAACTACCTACAAATGATTCATCAAAACCCCGCAACCACTGATAGTTTGATACAAGATGTAAGCAATTCCATTGATATGCAATCCAATATCACAGACAATCACATACAGGACATTTCAAGTAGCAAAAAATAAAAAAAATATATTACCTCAAAAACTCCATTGGAAATCTCAAGGATGGACACATCAAAGGTGCCACCGCCCAAATCAAATACTGCGATCAACCCTTCTTTGTTGTTCATCCCATAAGACAAAGCTGCAGCAGTGGGCTCGTTAATAATTCTGAGTACGTCCAAACCAGCAATTCTTCCTGCATCCTTTGTTGCTTGCCTCTGTGCATCATTGAAGTATGCCGGGACAGTAATAACTGCCTTGGTCACAGTTTTACCGAGATAAGACTCAGCTGTTTCCTTCATTTTTGTAAGAACAAATGCACCAATCTGACTAGGGGAGTATTGCTGGCCATTCATCTCGACCCAAGCGTCGCCATTGGGGGCTTTCACAATTTTGTATGGAACCATTTTCAGCTCCTTCTGAGTCTGTTGATCATCGTACCTACGTCCAATAAGGCGCTTGGTGCCAAAGAGGGTGTTTGTTGGGTTGGTTACAGCCTGGCGCTTAGCAGGTGTACCGACAAGGAGTTCACTCTTTTGGTTTATGGCTACAACAGAAGGGGTGGTCCTTGCACCTTCAGCATTCTCAATTACTTTGGGTGTCTGTTTCGAAGAAGTTATTCAACAAAATAAATCAGAAAAGAGCAATCAAAATTTTAAAATCAATTACATTAAAAGTTTAAAACAATGAAACAATAATTCAGAAACACCATTAACCATTGATTATATCTGCTTTAATGGCAGCAGGACACCTATAATGGTTATACTCAATTACTCACATAGAGACCCGTAATTAAAGTTATCATCCTAGTATAAATGTATGATCAGAAGCATGATGGCCTCAACAAAATGTTCTTCCAGATATCAGGTTGAGGCATAGAAAAGGACTAATCATGTCCATACACATTAATATTACTAAGCCACTGACAACAATTAATCCTAGGAGGAGATTGAATAGGGAAGCAAATACTGTACCTTTCCCTCCATGATCGACACACATGAATTCGTTGTACCCAAGTCAATACCAATGACATCAGCAGCCACTGGCTTTGCGCTACAATATGAGACGAATCAAACAGAATTAGAAATAAGCAACATAGCACCATTTAATTGTAAGAAAATATATATTCATCAACGTAAATGTTTACCAGAATGCTCTTGCAAGTGATGCAAATCTATAGGGGAACGCAGATGCATCGTTCACAGCTTTAATCTGGCCACTGGCCTGAAAGTATAACAGCAGATCAAATTAATTGTGCAAAATACAAACATTAATGAATTCTAACATCGAGAAATTACACATCAGTAGTCAATAAAAAGGGATCTAAGAGGAGGAGAAGGGAGCGACCTGAGCGAGGGAGGACACCAGGGACCTCGACCTGGCGAGTCTGGAGGCGAGAAGAGAACCGATCGCCATTGCAGATCAAGGGAGGCAGCAGGCAGGCAGGCAGGTAGCTAAGCTAAGAGTGCCGAAATCGGAATGGGCAACCGGAGCCTCGGGGTTTTATTGGGGGAGTGGGAAGAAGAGATCTAAAACCCTAGCTGGATCGCAGCTTTATAACCGGCCACACGGATGGCTGCACGGGCGGCTTCGTGGCTTGGCTTGGGGAAGGGGCAATGATAATCTGTGTCGCTGTCGTGGGTTTTCTTGTGACGGGTCACTGTAAGTGATTCTGTGTAACGGGTCTCTGTGTTGTTGTTGTAGACTTGTAGGAAGTATTTGGTTGGTCAGAGAGATGTTACGAAGGAAAGACTGGAAGGGTTGAGTGACAGAAGAACTTGGCTGGGAAAGTGAGGCACCGAATGGTTCTGCGTGGTTTATTTAAGTGGTCGCGACGCCGCTAGAAAGTTCTAGAGGCCAGATTTCGGCTGCTATTTTATTGTTGTTGACATTCTTTTATTTTGGATATTTTGTTGAATGTTAAACCTGACAGGCTGACATTGTCAATGTTTTGATCCATCACCCAACATTACTGGGCTCGATGGATTCAATTAAGGTTGCTGGGCTGGATTGATATCCCTTTCCAGTGAAGAAGTTGGACCATTATCAGGAAAGGAAAAAAAAAAAGAGGGAAAAATAATGGCGAGAGTGGGATTTGAACCCACGCCCTTTCGGACCAGAACCTTAATCTGGCGCCTTAGACCAACTCGGCCATCTCACCATTTGATGAACGTACAAGAAATTCATATTGTTTGCCTGTTCTCAACTACCGAGGCAACAAGTCAATGCAGCTGTGGTCCTGTGGAGGGACAAGACACAAAGTAAACAAAGGGAAGGCAATGTCGCTGTAGACTGTAGAGGGACAGAGAGTAGTAACAGAGATCAAGCGGAGATATTATGAATCCGGATTTGGACTCGTCTCCAAGAACGGAGCTTTATCAATATCAGCCACAGCTTTCTCGCCTTCAGGTTCGTGCTTCCTCCAACCCCCAAAAGTATCTTCATTATTATGGACTAGGTTGTTTTCTATTTATTTGATTCACTGAAGGAACCATTAATTAGCTGTTGATTGTTTTTAATGTAATTGGATCAACACCAAATTTTGGGAGAATATCCCAGTAACTGCAAGTGGAAGTGGAAGTCTTTAATTGTGTAGAATAGTTGGCACCCCGGAAAATGGGAGATTATTTTTTTGTTGTAACAAGAGCTTCACAGTTCTTTATCTATGCATTGGGAACCGAATCTAGGACTTAGCAGAGGAAATTGGTAGCACGTTCCATCGGTTCAGTGGCGTGTTGAATGCTATTTCAGATGGACATGCTGATGAATGTTATCCGCGGAAAAGGTACTTTTTATTGCGATTGATTAAGTGCAGTTTAATAAGATAAACTTTGATCTTAGGTCCTAACAATAAAATCAACATCTTCTGAAAAGTACAGGTATAATCTTGTCCGTACCAATGTTATGGACCAATCGGTGCCAGGATTGTGTATTTATGATGTGGCATAATACCGAACAGATATTTTATACGATGCAAAGTAACAAATTACTATTTCTGAGACGCGTCTGTTCTAAACATGTATCCAATCCTAATGGAAAATATGTATCCTTCTTCTCATGTATGTTAACAGTCACCTTCCTTTAGGACTGTGTATTTGATGTTCAAGCTATCTCGTTGCAGGATTCGACTGATGCTTTGTGGGATAAAAACCGCTGAAGAAAGTACATTGCTTGGATCTCTCGGTAAGTTTCTTAGTGCAATGCATTTGATATTGGAGCTGTTGGTAAGTTTCCTGGATGTGCTTTTATCATCTTTCATAACATTTTCCAGTTTTTGTGATATTTCTGGAGATTGTTCAACCTAATTTATTGGTTTATGCGTTCTAATGATAGAACACTAGAATATACTTTTCAGATTCATTATACTTGCACAACCTCTCCGAACTTTCGGAGTGTGTCTTGATTATTACATGTCCAAACTGTGACCCATTGATTATTATAGGGATAATTAATTGAAATTTTGGTATGCAATATACCTTTTACTAATGCAAATAGTTCTTCACACAAATACTCAAAAGTATATACATTTGGAATTTTGAATCATAATCTTTAGTACAGTTGGTACATATATGAAACTATGTATGCGTTATGTGCATAGATGTCAAACTCCAAACGGATCCATATACCAAACGGACCATGGAGGGACACAAACTGGGAAACAGACACTGCTTACAAATATTCTACTGATAAAAAATGGATACATACTAGTGGCACCGATATGATAACCACATCTGCATTTACATAGATACATATACCCAGTAACCCAATGGATTGTTGAGGGACACAAATTGGGATGCGGATACTACTTACAATTATTCTAGGGTTAAAAAGTTGATTTAGTAATTTGAGTAATCGCGAACCCCAACTTTTTTGGGAGTTGAATGGCTTTTGTTCTTGTTGTTTGTTTGTTCGTCTGTTCGTATAAAAATTTGAGAAATTATTGTTACAACCGAAGTTCCTTATTTGCACTAGGTATAGTTACTTTCCCGGAATACATTTTTCAATTCAAAGTGAGAGGTTATGTATTTCTAAAAAGTGTTTATACTTCACATCGGATGCAAATAACGGGTGCAACTACTCTATCATGATTAGGACCATTCAGATATTCACATCATCCGAATTGAGTAACACACATACACACATCCACTCCCAAGAAATGAAAGGGAAAAACAGCTATCCATATGCCCTTTAAATATCCTATTTATACTGTCAATTACCCCTCTACATTCTCTCTTTAAGGTTTTCACAGGAATAGAAAATGCTAAGAGATAGTTTGAGCGATTCCCTAACAAAATCACATTGCTATTATTCCCTTCTAAGTCTATAGATACTATTTCAATCTATGTAGTATATGTGTTGTCCTGGAATACTGTCAAACCCTTCTAAGGCTCATTTTAGAGCTTCCATCATTATTTTCCTTTGTATGTAAGTAATTAGATTGACAGAAAGAATCCCTGATCCACCCTCTTTCATGTGGGCTCACCTCGTAATGCATTCTCCATATCATCAGTTTCGAGTATATAAAGTCGGAGGATAAGTAATTTTCCAATTCTTCATCCCTTGACCCCTTTGCAAACTTATCATTTCTGTTGTATGTGTATCTGATATGCAGTTGCTCTTATCATTCGGAACTTGTAAGAAATGACAATTGAAAGGTCAAATTGAATTTTGGACCCTGCAGTGATAAAATCTGGAAAAGAAATAAAAAGATTATATGAAATTTGAAGTTTGGACAATTGAATCAGATTAATTGTTGAACAGATAGATTTTACATTTTTCAAGGCTAGTATGGGTGAAATTGCACTTTTCATTTCTAATTTTTTAAAAAGTTATTTTTATTTACTGCTGTATAATGAAAATTGAAATAACATATGATGTTATTTTATATGCATACGGTTTTATAATTTGGATTTTGGACTTTAAAACTAGTAAAAAAAATGGACTTTAAAAATGACAGGTTCATGATACATTGGGCCTTTTATCCTGCTTAATTGTTAAATCATTTTTTTAAAAATTGGCCCACTGTTTTAATGCTTTTGAACATTTTATAAAGCCTTCTTCATCCATATCTTTCTTTTGCATATACTATAGAAGCTGGGCTTCATTTATTCAATATGTAGACTGGATAATCTTTAAATTAATGGTTTGCAAAGGAATTTCTGGTCAGAGTGAAAATTAACAAGGTTGGAAGCCATAGCAGAGAAGTGTTGAAATAAATTGTATAAAGTTGGTATACAAGATAGTCAGATTAATTGTCCCTGCATAATTATAATTTGTATTACAATGAAAGATTGTTAAATGCATTTGTACATTTAGAATTTGAAGTTTGTACATGAAAAAGTTTGCACCTTAGGTTGAGAAATTTATCTGCACGAAAAGTTAATTTCATTCACCATGTGAAGATGCAATTAAAGTTCACAAAGAAATTTTATCTAGCTTTTTGCATAAAAAGTAAGTGTCAACACTGGAAAATTCTGAAAGAATTCTATTTGCCCTTTTTTTGTTTTTTTAGAAAGCTTAGCAATAAACTGTTTCCTTTCAACAGTTTTTTGTTGTCAAATATTAGTTTATACTCCCAGTTATATTCTGAAGTACATTTATCACTTGTTTATTAAAAGTTTTGCAATTACACTTCCTACCTGTAGGCGCTGGTGCTGCTGAGCTCCCAATGGCTTCTTCCAACATTAATTACCCTGATAATGTACTGGTACTTTCTATCCGTTTTCAGTTATGGATTTTGTTAAAAAATTTGATTTTGTATTTAAAAGAAAAAAAATCTATTACGCCGGGCATATGCAATTAAAAATGACAGGAAGTATTATTGTCAGGTTTGAAACCTTTATCAGCTAGTTACCTTTCACAAATCATCGGGGGAATTTTACTTTGATCTCAGTGGAGTTAACGTTTAATCACTAGCATGGAAAATATTTTCTGAAGTAAACATGGTTGCTACATGTTAAACTTTAATGAACATTCATGCCAGTACTGATCCGTGCATCAGCTTTTGACTAAACTAAGGCTCACTGTTCCTGTTCCACCTAACTTATGCACTTATGCATATTGGATTTGTCTTGGTAGGAAATGGGGCCTATGGATGGACCATCAAATGATGATTCATGCATTGTTCTCAAATCAACCAGGTATCCATCTAAATCAGCTCCCAAAAGTACTGTTTTTTTTTTAACCATTCTAATTTAAGCCCAAAACATGTTATTTTTTCTTTTTTTATATATACTTTAAACGAGAATTACGATCATTCAGCTGATGCTGTTATTCGATGTGCTGAGAATTTTAAAGCTAATAGTGCTACTTTTTAAAGCTCCAGGTTAGGATCACCTGAACCCATTAACATATGCAAAGAAGAGGACTACATTGCCAGTATAAATTTAGTGCAGGATTATCTTGACAAGGTACGTGTTTAACTTTTTTTTGTCTTTCTTACTACTGTTTGCATGATTTAATTTCCTGCTTGTGCTTTGAAATTACAGATCAAGAACATTGTGGAGTGTGGAGGTTCACCCGATTTGTTGAAAGCAGCTGTCAGCACCATGGAGCATGTCACTGACATGCTTACCGATATGAGTGCATCATCTTCCCTTTCACACTCACGCCTTTGATATCGAAATTGCACAAAGGTCCGTGATTTTCACAATTTACTTCGCAATGGTGCCTATCAGCCTATGCTGATGGAGAAAGAAAAGAACTGACAAATAATCTGCTCTGTTATGTATTAACAAAGGTTTCATCATTAGACAAGAATAATGTTGTCATACCTCACATGACATAAAATCCTGAGTTTTGACTTGTGGCATAGCACATGAATTGTGTGTTTAAATTTGTGTATAGTTTACTTGGAAAATTTACACAAATGGATATCGATTGAAGGATGATGGTTTATTGGTTTAGTGGAATTGTAATTCTCTGTTTAACTGCTAAAAACAAAAGTTGTATTTTCACATTTTGCTTTTGGCATGTGAAGTACGCTTTATTCTAATTCTGATGCTGTTCTTGATTGCAAAGGCTGGTAATGTACTGTTGATATGATTCAGCACAGCTGTGAATTATATTTTTTTCCTCATCAACAGAAGAATAATCATGACTTGTTTTTAGTTTTAATAAGAAATTCATCCATAATTGGAAAGCTAAGCATTGAAAAAGAAACAAATACACAGAATGTAATAAGCAAGATGTACAAACATAGAGAAATGGACGGTACATATAGAGCGCTTATCCTCTGCTGTGCAGTATTTTACTGCGCGTCGAATCAACGATGAGCATTAAAGGAGGCTTTCTTGAGATTGAGTTACACGATTCTCAAAGCAGATCCAACAGTTGAAACGTTGCACAACTGTGCAGTAGAGGATATGAACTGGTACATATATACATTACTAGTGCTCTCAAAATAATATTCTTATTCTACTATCTTTAAGGATCCTGGCATTCTTTGGTTAAACATGATCAGGAATAGAAAATGCTTTGTCAGAATCTGAGAAAACGGCAGGAGATCAAATGGAATAATCTTATCCGTTGAAAAATGGATATATCAGAATTCGAACATAATCCAAACCAAATTCAATGATCCATAATTCCTTTTTATTGTTCACTACTCATCAGGAAATTTGCTCACACAAGGTGGCAAATAGCTAGTTAATTAATTAGTTTGTAGTTGTAAATCAGTAAATATATTATGCCGCAACAGTGTGTGGGTACACTTCTAGTCTATAAAAGATTTTGAACCCACGACCTCCCATACAAAGAGCGTTGCACTTAGTCACTAGACCAAAGGCCGGCTGTTCAATACGCCTGTAACTGTTAACTATACAAGTCGACGGTACATTTATTTTCTCCATCATAAATTCATAATCCATCCACTCGCTTTCCTCCCAACCAAACACAAACAGGGGAACCGAAACACGGAAAATAAAGGCGACAAATTAAACTGAACAGAATTTCAGATAGAGTCAACAGTTATCACACTATCAATAAATAAATTGTGGGAAACATCAGGCATGGCTAATGAGTAAGGGCTCAAAGCGACAGATCACAGATACATCAGTTATGGTGTTTTGATGAATGATGAATCCTAGCTAATTTCTAAACATACATACTTGATGCTGCATAATTGGGCGGATGAAAATCTCTCAGAAAAGTAGGATCTACTTTTCCGATCGAACGGTCGGTATCGGTTGTTGTACCGATCTCAAAGTGCTTCAGTATTTGCAGCACTAATCTCAATGTATCTCGGTGTATCTCAACCATTGGATCAAGAAAAGCAGAGTCTGCTTTTCTAAAAAGAAAAGCAGGTGATCCTGATCCTAACTGGGCGTGTAGAAAAATGATAAATAAAGAGACTTATTTAAGAGATGATGTGCCCATGCCAACATCAACATGGGAATCCTTACTGTGCAGTGTGCATTGAACGATCACAGTTTTTAAGTACAGGAAATGAACATGTCAATAGATAGCCTGTGTTATGGGCAAGTGGAGTTTTAGATGTCAACGGTGCCCTTATGGATAACAGGATAAGAAGAGGAATCATTTCATAATGATTATTATTTTTTTTATTTTTAATAAAATTTGGCTATACTTTCTTACACATTTCAGTCGGTATATATATATATATAGTAAATCTAGCGTGCTCCTAGGAGCACGGAGACCTCCCGTGTTCCTAACTCAAAAATCATACTGAACCATCATGAAATTTTGGTTTATCATTTTCATTAAATTCCTTATATTAAAATATCTTAGAATACAAAAATTTTCCATTTTTTGAGTTTCTTAAGTATATGTTTTGGAATTTTTTAGAATGACATCAAAATAATATTAAAATAATGTATAAAACTATGACATCTTTAAAAAATACAAAACAAATACTTAAAAATCTCAAAAAATGAAAAATTTTTGTATCCTATGATATTTTGATATAAAGTATTTAATGAGACCCATAAATCAAAATTTTGAGATGGTTTAGTATGATTTTTGAGTTAGGAGCATGGGAGGCCTCCGTGCTCCTAGGAGCACCATACTTTTACTCTATATATATATATATATATAGAGCTAGACTATTATACTAACGTTAGCATTTCGAATCGAAATGCTAACGCCTCAAATTTTATGTTATCGTGTCCGAAATCACGATTTATGGTGCTCAATAAATTCATTATATGAAAATATTGGGGAATACTAAAAATTTCCATTTTTAGAGTTTTCGAAGTATTTGTTTTATATTTTTGAAAATAGCATGTACAAACATCAATATTTTATTAATACTTATGAGCTATTTTCTAAAATTCAAAACAAATACTTAGAAAACTCTAAAAATAAAAAATTTTTGTATTCCCCAATATTTTCATATAAAGAATTTATTGAGCACAATAAATTGCGATTTCGGATACGATAACATAAAATTTGAGGCGTTAGCATTTCGGTCCGAAATGCTAACGTTAGTATAATAGTCTAACTCTATATATATATATATATATAGAGAGAGAGAGAGAGAGAGCTAGACTATTATACTAATGTTAGCATTTTAGTTCGAAATGCTAACGCCTCAAAATTGTTGTTATCGTATCCGAAATCACGATTTATGGTGCTCAATAAATTCTTTATATGAAAATGTTGGAGAATACAAAAATTTTCCATTTTTAAAATTTTCTAAGTATTTGTTTTGCATTTTTGAAAATAGCACGTACAAATATCAATATTTTATTAATATTTATGAGTTATTTTCTAAAATTCAAAACAAATACTTAGAAAACTCTAAAAATGAAAAATTTTTGTATTCCCCAATATTTCCATACAAAGAATTTATTGAGCACCATAAATCGTAATTTCAGATGCGATAACAACAATTTTGAGCCGTTAGCATTTTGGTCTGAAATGCTAACGTTAGTATAATAGTCAAACTCTATATATATATATATATATATATATATATATATATATATATAAGTAAAGAGCACACGCCTTGCTTTGGGCTGAAATTATTATTTTTTATAATAATTTTTTAAGATAATATGTAATAGGCCTTATATTAAGAAAATTGGTATGGGCCTTAAATTTTAATGGGCTGAGACATAAACGTCAATGGGCATTAGCGTAAATTAATGGTTCTGATCTATCCAAGAAAATGATCAACGGCTCATATGGGTGGATAGCCCTTTCATGTCATTTTTTCCAATATGTTTTTATTATTAGTAAGGATATAATTAATTAAGAGGAGGGATCACTTGACAATGCTTTTTTTGACAATCGTAACAATGGGGAGCTTAATAAATTTGAAAAAAAGTATTTAAAAAATCTTAAAAATGGAAAAAAGCTTATAGATGTATTATTTAGTATATGGATCGATAATGTTTCAAGTTTCAATCAATTTGGGTATCGTTTGATAGCTCATCAAAATTTTGTACTATTTTTAACGGTTGTAATTTAAAGAGATTTTAATAGACCACTAGACAACACTTAAATTGAATGTTGTTAAGAATATAATCAATCTATAAGTTGAACAACACGTATATAAACTTTTTTTTTCTATTTTTAAGATTTTTTAAACATTTTTTTTAATTTATTGAGTGTCCCATTATCATGATTATCAAATTTAGCATTGTCTCTCATTATAATGATTGTCAAATTTAACATTGTCAAGGATCCCTCCTCATTAATTAAATTGTACATAATAATATATATGTTATTGTTTATGGGACATATATATAAATATTCAAGCGATTATATATTTCATAAATGTTATATCATGTACCATTTGACAATGCAAGAATCATTAAATTCATATTATTGAAAAAAATAAACGAATTTGTATACAATGGGACGTACGTAACCAGTTTTTTGTGACATATATAATGAGTAACATCTTTTGCGTCCACTAAAAACCTATCCATACATCTATAAGTATGTACAGAATGTAACAAATATATTTCGAAACGTAACAATTACATCACGAAATGTAACCTATTGACACTATCGACAGTTTTTCTATGGAGACCAGGTATTACTCATCTATAATCGTCCCAAACCAGCAAACCCAAATTGGTACTGGTATATATGCTCGATCCATAGGATAATGAGTAGAGGTGGCCAATTGTCAGGTCGGTTTCGCGTTCGGGGTCGAGTATCGCCATATCGGGTTGATGCCTGTCGTCATTTTTTCAGGTCGGAGTATCGAGTTGAAGTCTGCCGACATTTTTCAGGTCGGGCGGGTTTTTCAGGTCTGATCAGATTTTACACCTCTATTATCGGATCATCTCGGGGTTCGAGTCAGTTTGATTTTCCCTAAAACACGGGTCGGATCAGATTTTGTCACCTCTAATAATGAGTTTAAACTTTAATCACTATTATGGATCGGCCGACCAATTAATGAATCCAACAAGTAAACAAGGGGCCTGCCAACGAGAAGCAGAAGCTGGCAAGGCAATTAGCTGCTGCTTCCATGGTCAAACACTCAAAGTAGTCGACGTGCAGTGATTTTCACATGGCTTTTTGATGGCCGGCGTCGGTTTGCATGATTGATTGGCATCTTGTATTGTATTGTATATGCATTGCCAATGTTTTCCATGTATAGCTAATTAGCTAGACGCCATGAGTACTGTACGTACTGTACACAGCTAGCTGATCATCAGAATATATAAATGATGGATGTACGAGAGAAATTAACATCTTGCATCTATTGAGAAACTATCCATACATTCATAAATATACACAGGGACAGATCTACAGTAGGGCATGCCCCCAAGTGTCCATGCTTAACTTTTTTAAGAACATAGTTTTTCCTTATGATATATAATGTTGAGTTATGAATATCAGTTTGTGCCTGATGTCTGGGCTTTTTAGTTTGTTGACCATAATACATGGAAATGAATTCATATTTTTAGTTATCCTATACAGTAGTGTCTAGACTTAAATAATTCTTGAATCCGCACCTGAACATACAAAGAATGTAACAGATAGTCAGATATATACTGAAATGTAACGAAAACACCCTGAAATGTAACAGATACATCCTAAAAGATAACATGTGGACGCTGTAGATAGTTTTTCTATGGACGTTAGGTATTACTGATGTATGTATATGTAACGCTAAAGATTAGATTGATCAGAAAGCACATGCGAGTCGTATATGAAATCTGAAAGGGGATGACCAGGGAATTATTCATTCTTCGGTGCTGGTTAATTTTATTCTTTTTCGGTCTCCATTTATATATTGTATGTATGCGAGTTAAATTCAATCTTAATAACCGTATTTCAAAACTAATTTACACTTTATATATATGGATCTTCAGTGTTCTCCAGCGGTGGAGGGAGTATAAAATTGCAATGGGTTCAATCCACGTAACTTCAAAGTAAAAATTTTGTGAAAAAAGTAGTTAAAAAATACATATTTAAAAGGAAATTTATAAAATCTAGTGGTGTCATTTGCACCCATAATCACAAGAGTAGCTCCGCCACTAGTGTTCTCAATATATAAATTCCCTTAGAATTTGATGTTTGGCACTTAATTGTCTTATACAGTTAAACCATTAATTCAAAGCAAATTAACACCTATCTAAAGTTTTATTATTATTTAGCTTGATATGTGAAAAATTATCATTTTACAAAATTTAGATGCGTCTTAATTAGTCAAGTTTCCTTTCTCATCACACACATGGGTTCTCAAATTTCAACTATTTTATTTTTTTAAGGGAAGTTAATTAATTGGATTGGTTGGGTAAGAAATTAAGTTTCATCGATTTGAAAAGCAATATTAATATGTTATATATGAGAGTTTCACTTGTTGTATATTTTATATATATATATATAAACGTTTGTACCATACTCAATTATTTCAGATGGGATCGATGGCTATCAAGAATTATTTTGACGGGATGGTTATCTTCTTATCGAAGTTTAATCAATTTGAAAGACATCTATCTTAAAGTCTCGCATGATTCAAGACTATCACATGCTAATTTTTTAATTTTTTTTTTTTTACTTAGTTGTCAATAATCTTCATGAAAAGTTATGTGGGATACAGCTTGCATTTGGCGATTGTATTATTAAAAGTATAGTAGTGGTGTAGTAAGTGAATTAAGGTGCTTTAAGTCATCAAACAGAAGTGATTTAAGGTGTAGTAAGTTAACGCAGCTATATAGCTGTAGTAAACTAAATCATGAACATTTTATATCTTATATACATTTTCCCCACTTTACTTCATTCATTTACTTCACTACTACCAAACACCACTGATTTAAGGTGATTTAGTAAGTGTTTTACTCCGCTTTAACTTACTACACTTACTAGACAGAGGGACAATATGTAAGTTTTGTTTCTAGAGTTTTCGAAAGTATTTATATTGATAGCTCTATGATAATAATAAATTAATGAATACTTGAACAAGTGTTTTTTTTTTTTTTTTTTTTTTTTTTTTTTTTGGGAAAGGCTTCAAGAGTTGCTTTCATTTTTTAAAGAAAGCACTACAATAATAAATGAATATTTTCACATAGTCAAGCTCATCTTTCTTAAAAGTTTTTGAATTAGAGTTTAATAATTTTATGTTGAGATCTCATCAAAATCCCAAATTTGTTCAAATCATGATGATGGTCCTATCTAAACAAAATATTATAAAATATATATTTGTTATAAAAAATTGAACATGCTAACATCATTTTCAAATAA
The DNA here is from genome assembly GCA_030179965.1 of Cyperus esculentus. Classification (NCBI taxonomy): domain Eukaryota; kingdom Viridiplantae; phylum Streptophyta; class Magnoliopsida; order Poales; family Cyperaceae; genus Cyperus; species Cyperus esculentus. The sequence goes on from JASGLE010000030.1 coordinate 2,999,920, forward strand.
GATCATAGATGTGCTATTTATTAATTGAAGTTGGATGTACTGTACTTCACAATTAATTCCTCATCAACAATTTAATATGACAAATTAATTAATATTGATTTTGAGAACTGTTAGGGCACGCGTTCTCGTGCAAAGAGACTTGAATGAGTTAGAGGGAGTCCGAATCTGCTGTTAATTATTCGTTGAATTCTCAACGAATAACAGGACCATATTTGTCTAATATGGACCGTTAGATCAAAATGGATGGACCCGATCGGTCCATTAGAGATTATAGGAGGCCTTTTTTTAAATTAATCCCATCCATTGATTTTAATCCAACGGCCCATACTTGGATAACAGGACCGGTCCTGTTATCCAACTTAGGATATATATATAACAGCATATTTGAATTCTAGGCAGTTGGACTGTTGCCTGTTGGTCCGTTGGAGACTTACGAGTTACGAGTTATAAGCAATGAATGAACTGATGAAGGTCAGAAATAGCTAGCTAGCGAGACATGGGAATGGGAGCACTCGATTGAGAAAGAAAAAGAACATGGAATTGAAAAATGCATGGGCAGCCATAATAATATATGCACTACTAGATTGGCTTCCAAAGCTACATTATGGAGGGTATATAGTATTATAGTTGTTGTCGACGACGACGGCTTAATTAATAGTTAGGGCCCTTAATTAAGGTCATGTGTTGTCATGTGACCCTCTTAATTAATGAACTAGACCAAGTAATGAATATTTGCTTAAATTTTGCCGTATGTCAAGTAGCTTTAACTATCACATTGTCGGGCAAATGGCCTAGCTAGTAACTTAAGTGGTAGCTAACTAGCATGGCTTCTACGAGGTCACGAGTTCAATCCTCTATGAGCACAAAATAAAAAAGTTTCAATAAAACTGGTGGAGTATTCCACTTTCTTCAAAAAAAAAAAAAAAATATCAATTGTCGGAGATTAATTAATACTTCATGTTTCTCGATTTTATATTCTTGAGGCATCATCAATCAAGCGATACTTAGATTACATACACATATTACAATTTAATTGTTGTTTTAATCTATTGTTGTTTTAATTAATGACTTTCATTTAACAGTAATTAACATTGTTGAACTGTACATATGAACTAATTTCTTATTAATTTATTTTAACATTATATCTAATTATTTATATTTATTAAACATTCATCTTACAATTAATCTCACCTATATATATATATATATATAGAGTCCGGCTACAATAATATGCATATCACGGTTTTACCGTACTATGCGGTCCATATCTCCGTTTTCGGTATCCAAATTGTCAGTCCGAACCGTTAAACTTAATCTTTGTATCAAAATATACTAGCAAACCAAATTTTATAATTTTTTGAATTTTTTTGCTATTTTTAATGATGGGTAGAAAATGGCTAGATCCAAGGATTCAGGTTCATACAAAACAACGATTTTCTCCCCATCACTAAAAATAGCAAAAAAATTCTAAATATTGTAAAATTTGGTCTCCTGACATATTTTGATATAGAGATCACATTGAGCTGTTTGGATCGACTATTTAGACACCGAAAATGGTGATATGGACCGCATAGCACGGTAAAACCGTGATATGCATATTACTGTAGCCTAATTATATATATATATATAGAGCTAGACTATTATACTAACGTTAGCATTTCAAAATGAAATGCTAACGCCCCAAATTTGATGTTATCGTGTCGGAAATCACGATTTATGGTGCTCAATAAATTCTTTATATGAAAATATCAGGGAATATAAAAATTTTTCATTTTTAGAGTTTTTTAAGTATTTGTTTTGCATTTTTGAAAATAGCATGTACAAACATCAATATTTTATTAATATTTATAAGCCCTTTTATAAAATTCAAAACAAATACTTAGAAAACTCTAAAAATAAATTTTTTTTGCATTCCCCAATATTTTCATATGAAGAATTTATTGAGCGCCATAAATCGTGATTTCGGACACGATAACACAAAATTTGAAGCGTTAGCATTTCGGTCCGAAATGCTAACGTTAGTATAATAGTCCAACTCTATATATATAGAGAGAGAGAGAGTTATGCTACGATGAGTCATGACTCACGGGCTGTTTTGTGAGTCAGAATTCAAAAACATATAAAATCCACCTCCAAATTTTGATTTATATGGCAATAAATTCTTCATATCAAAACCTTATAGCATGCAAAAAATTTTCATTTTTGGAGATTTTTAAGTATTTGTTTGAGATTTTTTAAAAGTGACTATACAATATTAATAAAATAATCAATGTTTTATGTATCATTTAAAAAAATCTCAAACAAATACTTAAAAATCTCCAAAAATGAAAAATTTTTGCATGCTATTAGATTTTGATATAAAGAATTTATTGAGCCATATAAATCGAAATTTGGAGGTAACTTGATATGTTTTTGGATCCCGACTCATGAAGCAGCTCGTGAGTCATAACTCACCGTAGCAAAATTCTATATATATATATGTTTTCTCTATTTTTTTTTACAGAACACAGCCGATTCTATAATTTATTCCCCGTTCTTGTTTATTCCTACTTAATTATCATGCATGTACCTGGATATGATATACACAATACTTAATTATCGTATAATCTAGTTTGGATACTTTTATTCGGGTTGTATTATCATGGCTAGTTAAAATCCTTCTTCCATTTAACTATTCACACCTTAATTGTTTTGGACTGAAATCATTGTATCTTACTAGCATGGTACCCGCACGTTGCAACGGCTTTTTTTTAGTTTTATCTTTACACTAAATTAACTCATTTAATGTCAAAATATAAAGATTGATATCTTTCCTCAATTAATATAAATTCTAATCAACATTAGTGTATTTCATACCAAGATTGATATCTTTCCTTTTTTGTATAAACTAAAATGGAGAGGAAGTTGTTTAATTGGAGAACATCAACACCTTTGAAATCAATGTATTTTGATCTGTACCGTTGATTAAGGGGTAGAATGGGGATTAAAAAAGTTTGAAGAAGAAGAAAAAAAATGGAGATATCCAATTCTTACGTACTTTATAATAAAGTATAGATATAGATAATAAAAAGCCGAAAACTTATCACTTATGAAGAAACTAATATGAGCCTTAAATTCTAATGGGCCGGGACATTAATATACGTCAACAGTGGTGTCAATCTAAATAATAATCAACAGCTGAGATTTCTCCTTTAAGGAAGATGAACTTTCATGTCAACAAATTTAATTTATTTTTTTTATCAAGAGTAAGGATATAGCGGACAAACTCGATGTCAAGTTCCGATGCCTCGGATACTTTAATTGTTTGACAATAATAAATTGATTTGTTTTTTGGCATCAATATTACTGTAGGCATATTTAAATCAAATAGTAACTTTTATTTCATTGGATTTTGGTTATTATAGCTGCTGAAAAAGATACAAATTAAATATATCCCTCTTGTAGTTATTATAGCTGCTGAAATCTCCTAGCTTATTCTTACTGTAGGATGACAAATAAATCCAATTTATTAGTTACTGAATTTACTACATCAATGACTCGTGTGAGTATATTAATTGTTTGTCCAAGTAATTTCAGGATAAGTTCAAAATATATATCACGTGTGTATATTATATTTTTGTGTTACTTTTATATATTATTCGTTATAAAATTGTATTCATTCTTTTGAATATTTTTAGTTGTAACATAATTTTGAAAATCATTTTTTTTCTTGTGGTGGAAAGGTGTCTCTGACTCTCAGTACAGTAAAATTGCAGGCTTAAAATTTAGATCAGGCTATGTATATCTTTAGAAATATGGACCGTTCACTTTTATAAATCGGATAGTCATGATCTATTATTTACGCACAATTAAAGAGAGACTCTTGATCTGTAAAAACTAAAAAGAGGATAGCTCGATTAAAAATTGAAAAGTTGTTTGGCCGATTCATAGCAGAACGCCTAATACAAATAATTCAGTTTGAGTAGTTTGATTTTTCTAGCGTTGGGTAAAAAATGTTACTATCCCACTGACACAACAAATTTGCTTATGTTAAGTAACAATCTTCGGTAATTAAAGATGTTGAGATGTATTAAATATTTTACAACGAATGATGCCGAGTTGCTATATACTCAAAAATGAGAAAAGTACCTGACAATGAGGGTTTTAAAAAAATTATAAAAATTTATAAAAAAATCTTAAAAATGAGAAAAGTTTTATGGATGCATTACTTAACTTATAGATTGATGGTATTTCAAGTTTCAATCAATTTGAATAATGTTTGATGCCTTATCAAAATTTTATACACTTTTGAATGGTTGTAATTTACCGATACGATTACAGAAAAGGATAGCACTTAAAGAGCTATCAAATGTCGCTTAAATTGAATATAATCAGAAATATAATTAATTTATAAGTTAAATAATACTTTTGTATACTTTTTTCTTTTTTAAGATTTTTTTGTAATTTTTTATAATTTTTTGAAATATACTATTATCAAGATTGTCAAGATAACCATCGTCTATGATCCCTCCCCTTTAGTAAATGGCTATTCTAATGACAGAATCCAACTCTTCTTGTTCCTCAAATTTGAGTTCTTATATAGGCTTTGCTCTAGATTAAGATACATTTATGATATATTATTCAAATAGAAATGTTGAAGTACGGACAAGAAAAATATTTTATATACAATATTAAAATAATATTATAATTAGTTTTCTACCGCACAAGATGTTTGGGCATGCTATTTTAAAAATGTCATTATAACTAGTGATGAAATAAAGCAAAGAGTGCTTATGCTCTCTGCAGTACTGCAATCTGCAGTTCATCACGTGGGCCGTTGGATTGTCTTGAGATTCATGTAAACTCGGATCCTCAGACAATCCAACGACTCACTTGATGAACTCCACATTGCAGTACTACAGAAAATATTATTTTATTAAAATCAAGCAAATGCAGTCCAGTAATTAATCAACCTGTATCTCCACATTAATCACAGAATTATTAGAAGTTAAACATCAACATATATAATTATCAGCGCTTGTATGTATGAGCACGACATTTGATGTATACATGACAGGGAAAATTAAGAATTTTAGTTTAAATAGAAGAGCTAGCCCCATGAGGAAAACAATTCGTGAAAGTGATTATATGAGTTAAAAAGATAGCGTCAGCTTAAGCTCACAAAGCCATTCCGTGATCGCACCTCCAAAACTATATCAAATCACTTCCAAATTTCAATTTATATGGCCCAATTAATTATTTTATCAAAATCATATGGGATACAAAAATTGAAAATTTTTTTTGTAAGTTTTTAAGTAATTATTTGGAAATTTTTAAAAGTGACTATATACAATATTAATAAAATAATAATCAATGTTTTATGTATCATTTTCAAAAAAATCTCAACCAAACACTTAAAAATTTTCAAAAATTGAATATTTTTGTATCGCATATTATTTTGATTTAAAGAACGTATTGAGTCATATAAATAAAAAATAGGAGGTGATTTGATATGTTTTCCGGGGGTGCACTTACGGAATATATAGTCTAAGAGACAGCGTCATGTTTTCGTTTGAACAAACTTGCGTTTCTGGCTCGTTGCATTTAATTATGTGGCTGAAAAATGTCCCATAATTTGCACGTTTTTGTGTCTGCTGTTTTTTTTTTTATTTATTTGGTATTATCATTTATATTACAGTCTTTCTTAATTCGCAATCAAAAAAAAAAAAAAAAATGTATACCGAAATAATTAATTAATGATCTCATGCCGACATAATATAAAAATTTAGAAAAAATACGCACAAATTAATTTGATGGAATCGATTTAGATTGACACGGACAAAAAAAAATCGACTAGTATAATATATATATATGGATTATATATTTATATTCCACATACTATCATAATAAAACCTTATGAAAAAAGAAAGAAAATTGCATACGTCTTGATGAAATTTATGGAAGCAACATAACTGCACTACTATTGAGGGAAATGGTCCATAATTAACGGCTACAGTTCGACGCGATGTCCTCTAACTTTTTTTTTTTCATATAAATGTCATATAATTTGATAATCAGAACCTGGATGAAAATTTATTTCTGATATTTATAGTTGAATGGCTTGAAACAAATCTCATTGCAAATTAATATGCTTTCGGTTGTACGTTCATTAATTTATATAATTAAACCTAGTATATGTATATTAATTGTCTTCAGTACAACTTGAAATCATCAGACAAAATTTTGGATGGGTCTCAATTCTCATGAAGCTATTAAAATTTGCTGCTATTTAGTAATTACGTAATTTAACTAAGAGAATGAGAAATATTAGAAAATTTTCTCCTAAATATATTGTATGATCCTTAATTTATGTTGATATATAATATGCCAATTAGAAATTATATTATTTTTCTATGAATTATCATGAGTTAGAATTTCTATTTCCAAATTCCAACCAATGTTGACCAAAACATTTGTTAACTAAGGCACTAAGGCCCCCCACAGCTCCACTAAGCCCGGTATCCTTTAGCAAGCAGGCCAAGTCTATTCAGAGTTTAAATTCGTTTCAACTTTGAAGGCAGCCACGCTTCGGTGTAAATTTTAGTATTTTACTGCTCATAGAAGGGTGTCAATCCGATCCGAAACCTACCCGACCCGACCCAAAATGATCTGAACATAAATGGGTTCCTAGATCGACCCGATCCGTTTAAATTTTTTTTCTTTTTTAAAGTTTAATTTGATGTTAAACACTAACTAAACTAATTTTATGCACTGATTAAGGTTAATCATATTTTAAATGATATAAATCATTTAAAAATATATTAAAAATGGAAAAATAATATATTACCTGGACTTAAACGGTTCAGATCAAATCGGGTCGAGTCAAAAAAATAATAAACTAATGATGATCCAGCCGAACCCGATCCGACCCATTGACATCCCTAAGATTGTGCTCTACTTGATCATCTATAATAATGCTTTTCATAATTTGTCAATTTAATCTTCATGTAAATATATTTTGTTGATATAAAAATTTTACTACCAACGAAAAATCTAGGATCCACTGGCTGACTGGCATTGCACAACTGCCCCTTTTTCATGAAATAAAATCATCCAGTTACTTTCAAATTTTGTTTTGTTTAATTTGTTCAATATCTTGAAAATTATTTAGCCCTCAATTTTGTCCTTTGAAATTCTGGTTTTTATTTTCATATATAATTGTATGCTGGTCTTAACGTCACTTTTAAGTAATTACTTGGAAATTGTTTAGTATTGAATTTTGTCCTTTGAGATTATGATTTTATTTCATATATAATTGGATGCTGGTCAAAAACATCACTTTTATAGTTTTATTAAAACATCACGTTTATTGTATGGCCTATGAACGAGAATGATGCTAACACAATCGAAGTATTTTATTTGTGCAAATCACAATTACCCCCCAAGATTTCTTGTGTTAGTAACATATAAATTGTAGTGTAGCCAACCCTTTATCATTTATCAACGAGGAGGGATCCCTGACAATACTGATTTTGACAATCTTAACAATATAATATTTTAAAAATTCATAAAAAATCTTAAAATTGAAAAAAAGATTTATGATGCATTAGTTAACTTGTAGATCGATAGTATTCCAAATTTCAATCAATTTGAACATCGTTTGATGGCTTATCAAAATTTTGTGTATTTTTTAACGGTTGTAATTTAACGGATCTTTGAAAGACTATCAAATATAACTTAAATTGAATATAATCGGAAACATAATCAATCTACAAGTCAAGAAATAATTTCGTGAACTTTTTTCTATTTTTGAGAATTTATAGGATTTTTTACAAATTTTTAAAATATCAAACTGTCAAGATTGTCAAGTTAAAGGATTGTCAATGGATCCCTCCTCTTTATCAACATAGTTTCGTCTGCTTTTTACTGTATATATATGGCCCTTTATTGCTATGAATCGACCATTAACGCTTGTGGGCTATGCTAGCCTGTGGTATTGGATTCCACATCCTCTCTGGGGTACCGCATCGTAAAATGGTCAAAAACTCCTCCTAAAAAGTTTCTTTGGATGGTGCCCGTACAGTGCCGCTACAGTGTTTGCTATTGTAAATTCTAACCATTCCTGTTTTTTTTTTTTTTTTTGAGATAAAGATGATAGTCAAGTCACTTAAAGTTAAATGTCTATAAAAAATACGTTATTTTTATTATTAATTTAATTGTTTATTAAAATATTGATTTAAACGCTAAAATTTACTAGAGTGTATGTTCATGAGCTCCAAATTTTTTAAAAAATAAAAAATGGAAAGTTAATTTTTCGGAAAAGAGTAAGATGATCCCATTTTTTACATGAATTGATAGGACTGAAGGGTTCCTTCGGTCCGTTTCCTAAGGGACCGAAGGAACCCTTCGGTAGGGCTTTTTTTTTTTTTCTTTTTCACCCGTGCCCCCTATTTCGGCCACAAAAAATCCCTACCGAAGGGATGGTTCGGTCCCTTTGGAAGGGACCGAAGGGTTCCTTCGGTAGGGAATATTTTTTTTTTCCCGGCCCCCTCTCTTCTTCTCCTCTCTTCTTCTCTTCTTCTCCTCCCCCCACCCGCGCCCCTTCTCCTCTCCTCTCTTCTCCCTTCCTCCATTGTTGGAAGACAATGTTTTAATTTTTTTTCTCCCTCAAAAATTAATCTCTGCCCACAGTATTTTTTTTTTTAACTGTTTATGTGTACTAATAACTTTTGTTTGGTTTTGTCGCAGCCTGAAAACACTTTGCGCGTTTGCTCCCACCGGACCGTACTAAAAGTAAGAGAGTGTATAGAAGATAACCTCTTAGCGTTGGGGTTGTTTCAGGCTGCGAAGCTCGGGAACTGCAATGTTGATAAATACTTGATCACCACGCTCGTTGAGAGGTGGCGGCCCGAGGGTTATCCAGTCTGGTTGTGCAGTGTTGATCCGTGCTCTGATTTTCAAGTTGACATGGCTAGGGAGCAAGTTCAGAGCGGTATGGATTTGCCTCCGCAACTCCTCCAGGGTTATCCAGTCATTGACAGGGATAGTACACGCAGGGGGAATGTCGTAATTAACTCCAGTAGGTGTATTGAGGATCTGACCTCCGTGGAATACATTGATGAGTATCATACTCATTTTTCCTACGAGAAGTACATGAACAACCTAGTAAAAAATATAATCTAATTTTATACAGAAAAAAAAAACAGATCGGGAAAAAAAAAGATACCAGCGAGATGAGAAGAACACGACGAACGCAAATATGACGTTAATCTCTTAAAATGACAATTTCGACGTGCCGACCTTCAAAACCCTAACTGTGGCGGCTGCAATGGGGAAAAGAAAGAGCAAGAAGAGAGGAAGAAGAGAGGAAGAAAGGGAGAGAGAAAGAAGGGGTGGCCGGCCATTTAAAAAATTGAAATGGCTCATACCGAATGGTTAATTCGGTGAAAGGAAAAAAAATTAAAAAAAAAAAACCGAGATCAGAATGTGGCGGAGAAAAAAAAAAAAAAAAAGCCTAAAAGACCGAAGGAACCCTTCGATCCTATCTATTCGTGTAAAAAATGGGATCATCTTACTCTTTTCCGAAAAATTAACTTTCCATTTTCGATTTTTAAAAAAATTTGCATGAGCTCACATTAATTTAGAGATGTTGCAAGTTTGGTTACTAGAAAAGTTAACTTTAATTTAAATAAAAAAATTCAATCCTTTAATCTGATCTGATTTTTATTTCTACAAAGTTTCTTTATGGTAATTTCTAGAGATTATAATGATCAATTATGTTCATATTTCGATTGATTTTTAAAATCAGTATAGCATTCGAATTCTTCGAATGTAGACTGCATATCAAAACACACTCCCGATTTAATTCTCGTGGAAGTGGTGATAAGCTATCTTTCAATTTAATTCTCATTTATCCTCATACCAAACACATCTGAAGTTTTCGGATCCGCCAACAGCTAAAAGATTTGGTGATGTAACATTATCTCGTAACTATCTTTTTTATTTATTTTAATACAAAATATAGTGGGCATTTCGTCTGCTACATCAAAAAAAGATTTGGTCATTAATTTCCAGAGAAAATTACAATCATTAGATATGTAGGATTAATATCGCATTCGCATATGTGGCTAGTGTGTTGAAGTTTGTTTTTTAATTTGTTTATAAGTTGCTACACACAATCTACATTTCTGAATATACAAAATATCATTCCATCATTATTTCTTCAACAAAATCTTTTCCTCTTCAAAATTCATGATGATTTGAAAATCTTACTAGGCATCATTATGCTATTAATTTCGTAAAGATATACTACTATACAAGATGACAACGTATGAATATATACTGCTTTAATAAGTTGGAAAAGAACATAACATATCCATTTGATATTGCTCAATACGTATTTCATTCCCAATTAGAAAGAAAATTTATATAGAAAATTGTAGCCAAATTATACAACACACTATATTTGCAAAATGAAAATAAAATTTGTGCTGGCGCATAAAATTGGCCCTGTACTTTTTTTATTACTTGTTAGGAGCTATTTCTTCTATTTTATTTTCAATATTTAGAAAGCGGAAAAAGATACCATTGATATGAACATTAATTTTATTAAATATCATAATATTGTACTAGGAAAATTAAATTAAAATATCATGTTTATAAATATCCATAACAAAGCACATGCAATATATATTCTAGTATAATTTAATACATGTGAATTATAGATATACAAGAAAATGAAGTTGTAATGCCCGTTTCAATGGGTGAAAAATCTGCTGCCCTTAATATGGTAAGAGTGGGGACATATCGAACGAATATCACAATGCCCACAGTTGATAAGCATCGTATTCCACCCAATTCATATCCAGGGGATATGAATCTTTTTAAATGAATCAATTGGTTACCTACGAACCTTTAGTGTTAAAAAAAAAGATCCAACAGCTGATGTTGTGAACTGCATAACGCAGTAAGTCGGGATGAGCACTCGTATTCCACCGGCAACTATAGAGTGCTTATCCCCTAAGTGCATTTTGCGGTTCATGATGTGAGCCGTTGGATCGTCTCGAGAGCCGATCTTGCACGAATCTCGAGATGATCCAACGGCTCACATCATGAACTGCAAAAAATGCAGTACAGCAGGGTATATTCCTTAATGAGGCGGCTCCTATTTTCAGTTCTTCACTAATAATCACCTCGTTCTTCTTACATGGTTAATGCTCAAAGAGTGTCCAGGGAACATTTCATGTGGGATGCTTGGAAATGACATGAAAGATATGATAAAGACCAATCCCAAAACATAAATTAATGATTCCTTAATGTTATAAAATTACCGTAGAAGAGAGGCTCATGGTGCTACGAGTAGAATGGACGGCAATGGATTGACTCAAGATTCGTGCTAGCGGATCTCGAGATGATCCAATGGCTGGCATTGTGAACTGCACACTGCAGTACGTTGGAGGAAATAGGGGAACTAGGACGCACAAAACAAGTAACCACAATTACTAAAACAAGTAATATTGGCTATTGCCTATATATTTGGAAGAAAATGAATATCTCAACAATCTGTTTTTTTTTTTTTTTTTTATTAATCTGATTAATTCTCCATATATATTTGCCTTTTATTGAAGGCGCATTCAGCATATATGTATATTCTCCACTTGTAATAGTCATCTATTATTTTACTAGTAAAGAACCTACACGTTGCTTTAGACTGAAATTGTTATTTTTTTATAATAAATTTTTAAGATAATATGTAATGGGTCTTATATTGAGAAATTGATATGGGCCTTAAATTTTAATGGGCTGAGACATTAATGTCAACGGGTATTAACGTAAATCAATGGTTCTGATCTATCCAAGAAAATAATCAACGGCTCAGGTTTCTTATTTGAGAAAGATAGTCTTTCATGTCATTTTTTTTTATATGCTTTTACTATATCCTTTTATATAGTAAGGATAATTGATTCTTAAGTTATGAGAAACTTAGCTACAATTTTCATATTATTAAATTTGATTTTAATAATATTGCATTTCTATCAAACTTGATAAAATATATGTCAGTGACATTTTTATATGAGCTAGCATACCGTTCTAAAGATATGCTAAAGGGTATACGTGTTTTCAATTAAATTAAATCTGCAGCCAACAATGAATGCACTCCTTCTTAATTGCATTTTTTGGAATGTGAACAATTGATTTGGTAATTAATATTTTTTATCCTTAAATGCGGTATTTGAGAAGGCAAATTTATAATCTAAAGGTCAGATTTACTGAATACAATTAAATGGACGGCTTAGATTGGCATAACTGAGAAGATGGAAGACTTGAGCCTCTTTCTAGAGTACAGATCTGGGCCGTTCAGATTCAACTTTACGGGCCGGATTCCAATCGAAACTACTTCAGGATTTCACTACCCGACCCGACCTTGGGATTTCATATCCTCTGTAGCGCTGCATTGTGTAGCGCAGGATGTGAACCGTTAGATCATCTCGAGATCTGTTCCGGATCCAATCTCGAGATGATCAAACGGTTTATATGCTGCGCTACACAATGTAGCGCTACAGAGGATAAGCACTGCGACCTTGGTAAAAGTTAAAACCCAGTTCACATAGACCACGCCTAGGCGAGAGCTCGCCTCTCTTGTTCCCTACACGGAAAGCTCCAGAGTACAGACAGGATCCGCTCAGCAAAAAACAAACCCTGTCCTCCGGCCTCCAGGTGAGACCCTCTAAACCGCTGATCGACGGACCAACGCGGATCCCTGGCCCTCGGATCCCCACCGTCCATTCCGTCACACAGCACAGTGCATACCGAACTTGGGAATTGCGACTCGCGAGTGCTGACAGAGTGTGCTGACCCTGCATTGCCTGCAAAGCACCGGTAACCTGGATTGTTATCCGCTGCCATAGTTTGTGATGGCACAGGATGCCATAGTCTCTATGACAGTGGGGTCTATAAAAAACAGCTCTCTCCAATTCACAAAATCTCAGCCGTTCAAATTAATCTCAACCGTCCAGATTAAAACTATGGTACCTGGTGCCATCACAATTATGGCAGCAAATTCTGATCCCCGGTAACCTCACCCCCCGAAGAAGAGGAGAAAATAGTCCCAACTCAGAAAAGAGAAGAAGCGCGGTTATATATAAAACCCCCCGCCCCTCTTCCCCCCATTGCAAACGCGCTTCGGTTCGCAGAGCAGCAGCAACAGCGCGCTTGCCATTGTTAATTCTTCTGCGTATCTGATCTCTCCTTTCTTCTTCTACTCCTTGCAATGGAGGTTCGCCGGAGACACGCTCATGCTCCGGTGAACGCGGCGGGGGGAAAGGGCGGCAATGGGGGTGGATTCTCCTCCTCCAAGCAGTCCAAGGTCCAGGCGTCCGACGCGCTCCCATTGCCCATCCGCCACACGAACCTCCTCTTCTCCGTGCTCTTCATGGCGTCGCTCGTCTACCTGATGCGGCGGTGGCGGGAGAAGATCCGCTCGTCCACGCCGCTCCACGTCGTCGGCCTCGCCGAGATCCTCGCCATCTTTGGCCTCATTGCGTCGCTCATCTACCTGCTCAGCTTCTTCGGCATCGCCTTCGTCCAGTCCGTGGTTTCCTCCAGCGACGAGGAGGAGGAGTACCTTCCTCCTCAGAACAAATCCTCTGCCCGCGCCGTTGCTCCTCCTCCCTGCTCCCTCTTAGGCCCCAAGGATGTGCCGACGGAGAAACTGCCGGAGGAGGACGAGGAGATCGTGGCAATGGTGGTGGCCGGCAAAATGCCGTCGTACCTCCTCGAATCGAAACTCGGAGACTGCAGAAGGGCGGCCGGGATAAGGCGGGAGGCGTTGCGGAGGACCACCGGGAGGAACCTGGACGGGCTGCCACTCGATGGATTCAACTACGATTCAATCCTCGGGCAGTGCTGCGAACTGCCCGTGGGGTACGTGCAATTGCCCGTCGGTATTGCTGGCCCGTTAATGCTCGACGGGAGGATGTTCTACGTGCCAATGGCCACCACGGAAGGGTGTTTGATTGCCAGTACCAATCGGGGTTGCAAGGCCATTGCTGAGTCGGGCGGGGCCATGAGCGTGGTCCTCAGAGACGGAATGACAAGGGCCCCGGCTGTCAGGTTCCCGACCGCCAGCCGTGCCGCCGAGCTCAAGGCCTTCGTCGAGTTGCCCGAGAACTTTGACACCCTGTCAGTCGTCTTTAACAGGTCGGTTTTCGTCCTATTCTCATTTTATTTAGCAAGTTATTCTTATTTAAATGATTAAATCTGTATTTAAGTTCATTTACAGGTAGATTGCATAATTAAAAATTAAAAATGAAATTGGTTGGAGTCATTCATGGTCATGCTTAATGTGCTGTCCACCTTTTTTTTTTTTTGTCACCTTTTATTAACTTTATTAACAATAAACCACTGGTATATATATATATAATAGTAATAAGTGGATAATCATAAGATCCATTTGTGGCAGTAGAAATTTGAAAATTAATTTTATTTTGTAGATCGAGCCGATTTGCGAGGTTGCAAGGGGTGCATTGCGCGATGGCCGGGAGGAACTTGTACATGAGATTCACGTGCAGTACCGGGGATGCGATGGGGATGAACATGGTCTCCAAGGGAGTGCAGAATGTTCTCGATTTCCTGCAGAATGATTTCCCCGACATGGACGTCATCACCATCTCCGGTTAGCATTTTCCGTTCGTTCGTTCGTTCAATTTGTTGTTCTCAGTTGGTTTTCTATTGTTTTCCAAGGAGAAGAAGAATCTACCTGGGTTCTGATTTTTCGTTGCAGATATAGTAAAGTAGACGTACCTAATTTTGGCTTCAGATGCAAAACCTCTGAGAATCATGAACGTGTTGATTATTTATTCCAAACCAAATATAGAAAAAAATAAAATGAAATATACGTGTTTAAACGGGCTTCAAAGTGTCACTGTCTTAGTTACTGGTATGTGTTTTGTTTTAACCGCATGGCTGTTTGAAGTGGTACCCAAAGGCAGCCTGTCTGTGCGAGACAACGACGCAATTAGCACAAAACTAATGCCAAACATGCAATTTTACTTTATTTTCTCAGCTTAAAACTTCTCATGCACACTGCTAAATACTAAAAGTGATGACAGAAATGTGGTAGTTGGTATGGTGGTCCAATCCAAGTGGTATGAACAGAATTATTAGTTGCATGATGAAACATATACAATGTAATAATAAGAAAATATATACATAAAATTATTGTCGATCTATTATTGGGTGTTATTATTTAGGGTTGTCTATAAAGAAGAAAAAAGTTTCTTATATTATTGGAAGGTACATGTCATTTTAAATTCAACTTCTATTACTGTTAAAAAAAAATTTAATATTACATATGCTTAATCTTTTGCTAATATGAAAAATTGGATAAAAAAATTTAATCTCGATCATGTTTCCCTTGGTTATGCACTTCATGGAATATAAAAGATGTTCAGCAATATCGAATCTAAAATTTGTGCTCATTTAACCAGGTAATTTCTGTTCTGATAAGAAACCGGCGGCGGTTAATTGGATAGAAGGGAGAGGAAAATCAGTTGTTTGCGAAGCAGTGATCAAAGAGGAAGTGGTAAGGAGGGTACTGAAAACAAATGTACAGTCGCTAGTTGAGCTCAACACAATAAAAAATCTGGCGGGATCGGCTGTGGCCGGTTCTCTTGGCGGCTTCAACGCACATGCCAGCAACATTGTGTCTGCCATTTTCATTGCCACGGGTCAGGACCCTGCTCAGAATGTTGAGAGCTCGCACTGCATAACTATGTTGGAAGCTACCAATGACGGCAAGGACCTCCACATTTCCGTTACCATGCCTTCCATTGAGGTAATTTCAAATTTGGGTTTAATTTTTTCACTTTATACTGCTTGATCATTGCTGTCAACTCTGTTTCATGATTTTTAACCTGGAGCCATTCAATGTTTCGGTAGAAGAAATTCAAAAAAATTGTACCGTTATATATAATTACAAACGATGCTTTTGCCGATGTGATGTCGAATGAGTTGTTGACAAACTTGAGGCTTGTTTCTATCCATTAGTCCAGCTACCCTACCCTCTAAACAATTCCAAGATTCCCTCTTTAATCACCCCCACCCGCAAATCTGTGTACTTAACAGTTAACAACAGCTGATTCAACAATTAAAATAATTCTGCCACTTGTTGCCACCACTAACATTCCACCTTGTTCCACGATGTACTGGAATAATATATTTCGACACATCTAGAAATCGTAACATCATGCGTACATGTCCCCGATCATACAATTTTTTATGTTACAGGTGGGAACAGTTGGAGGAGGGACTCAGCTGGCCTCACAATCCGCCTGCTTGGATTTGCTAGGCGTCAAGGGATCGAATGCCGAGACCCCTGGTGCCAATGCACGCCTCCTCGCCACTGTAGTGGCCGGTGGTGTCCTCGCCGGAGAATTGTCGCTGCTGTCTGCACAGGCTGCGGGCCATCTCGTGAAGAGCCACATGAAGTATAACCGTTCCGTCAAAGACATGACCAAGTCGGCCGCGTAATCAACCGAAACGTGTCGTAATTCGTATAAATGTGTGTATTGATCAATAAAACTAGGCTTTTTTTTCATTCTTTTTTTTTTCTTTATTCTCCTTTTCTCCTTCTCTATTTTATTTTATTTTTAATTTTTTCTTCTCTTAATCTTTATTGAGAGGTAGTGAGTAACGTAATATTTGTCGTTCCTTTCTAGCTGACACCTGGTCGTCATTCTCGTCACTTTCTTAACTTTGCCATGCTTGCCGTGCTGACCTCCTTTGTTCCTTTCTACACTTGTTCGAAATCCTGTGAACATCCTGACCTTGGAACTGTATTGTTATTATTAACTAAGGGACCTCTGTCAATTCTCGTCCTTTCCGGTTGGCAGCCTCTGTCAATCTTTCAAAAAAAAAAACTAAGGGACCTCTGATGTGGATTGTTTACTTCACTGGGTGTCCCCTGTTCTGTCGTTCTGTAGTGAATTTATTATTGTTTGAAGTTTGGGAAGATTTGGTACATTGAATTGAATTACCCCTAATTATGGTTACCAAATTATGTTTAAGCGAACAAGAATTGGGCATGTGCGTGGTAAGCATGTGATGTGATACCCCTTAAGTGGAAATTAAAAACAAACCAAATTGAAATACCAGCTGGCGTGTCGTATGCGAGATTTATAAGATATACACACTTCAAAAATGATGTTTACCTGCTTCATATTCATTCATTCTTTATTTTACTCTAAAGCATCCCCAACCTTGAACCTTCTGGTTTGCTATTTTTTTGCTTTAAAAATGTGCACGCTTGAATTGAGGGTAAATTTTTTGGGAGGTCACTAAACTTTGCTTCGAATCCATAATTGGTCACCGAACTTCTATTTATCTATTTTTGGTCACTAAATTTTGTTGTTTATCCAAATTTAATCACTCCGTTAATTTTTTCATCCAACTTAACGGAATATATGACATGGCATCAATTTAATAGTTTGGACATATATATATTTTTTTAAAAAATATAAAATATAAAGAAAAAAGTATTTATTTATTTTTCTTTTATTAAAATAAAGTAATTTCATATTTTTAGACATGTTATAAATTATATACTTTATATGAAAAAAATAATAATTATGGAAAAAATCAATTTATGAAATAATAATAAATAAAAAAATTTTTGACTTACATTCTCACATGTTGTATACTTTTATATAAAAAAAAATAATTTTCAAAGTTTAAAATTGGAGTTATATTAATTATTCCATTAAGTTGGATGGAAAAACTAACGGAGTAGCCAAATTTGGACAAATATCAAAGTTTAGTAACAAAAAACGGATAAATGAAAGTTCAGTGACCTATTATATATTTGAGTTAAAGTTTAGTGGCCTCCCAAAACATTTACCCCTTGAATTGATCGACCACATTCTAGATCTCCTTTAAACTTTAAACTTTAAAGGCATCTCATTATTTCCCGGTGCCTTTTACCAGAATTGTCGTAGCAATAAAGGCAAAACTGCAATTGCAGTAGTCTGTAGTCCGATTCTGAGTACTGATTACTGCAGTTAGTTTTTAAGGATACGTCCTCTTCAATTGTTCTGTAATTATAATACGGAAGGTGATCTATCTATTATAATTACAAAATTCTGTAGATTAATTAATTAATCTTAATTGAGACTTACTAGCCGAGGGAAATCAATCATTAATCAGTTAATTAATTAATCATCAATAGAATAAAAGGACAATTCATCCAATCAAATCTGATGGCATTAATTTGGATGGATTTTGATGAGTCCCTGAAAAAATAACTGTTCCATATTTGATATACCAGCAATTGATAGCTTGTCAGTTGGGAGCCGTTGGTTGTGAAAAAATCCACTTAACGGATACATGTTGTTGAATGTTGACTCAAGGTCAAAACTGTCAACACTTCCATAGCCTTGCACAAACAGAATTAACTGGGAAGGGAGGAGGAAATAGCAGTGGAGTCAGTACCTGCTGTTATTCTTAGGGATAACAGGGTCCTGTTATCCCAATCTGGACTGTTGGATCAAAATGAACAGTTCAGATCGATACCAAAGTACCGTTTTTAAAGGGAGGAAAGATTTTTCTGAATGAATCTGATCCGTTTATTTTGATCCAACGGTAACGATTAGAATAACAGGATCCTGTTACTCAAAATTAGGATAACAGGTGATTCAATTCCAATAGGAATGGATCAGCATTGAGCAGCAGGGAGGGGCTATGGAGGGACGAAGGGCTATGGAGGGACAAGGGACTGAGTGTGGCACACATGACCATGTGATATAATAAAACCATGAAAGCACAGAAGATAGAACAACCAAACCACCTACTTCTGCTGGTTTGATTCAGTCACATGCCTTCTTGGTTGGTTGGATTGGACCTGGATCCAATCTCATGACCCACTGTTTACCTGGATCCCCTCTGCTGCTCATTGTCCTGCTCCCTCCCAACTTTCATTTACCATCATCACTTATCCCTGGAGGTGCCAGATTGTCGGATCGGGTCGGCTCGGCTCGGACATTTTTTTTGAGTTTGGTCAGATTTTGCACTTTTATTTTCGGGTTTAGGTTGAGACGGGTCGGGTTCGGGTCAGTCTCAATTTTTTTGAAACACGGGTCAGATTCGAGTTAGTTTGACTTTTCCTAAAAACTCATGTCGGGATAAGGCGGGTTTTTCAGGGTCAGATTTTGCCGGCTCTGCTTATCAGTTATTCCCCCCTTTTATATTCACCAAACTTTAAATTATGTGCTTTCAGTCCAATTCAGTGAATCTGTGAAATTACTGATCTGATCACCTGCCTAACTCCCTTTCTCTTACTGCCTGACTGACATGTGAGCTCTATTTTTTTTTTTTGAGGAGATGAGCTCTATTTCGATTTGATGTGCATGTCTACTGACATTTTTTTTTTTAAATTATCTTACCATTCTACCAAGTAGGTGTTTGTCCTGAGTGCAAGGGATACTTGAGTAGGGTGTAAACGAGCCGAGCGCTCATTTAATTAACGAGTCAAAAGCATAAGGTCGGGCTCGTTTAATTAACGAGCTAACCGAGCTAGCTTGTTAAGCTCGTTTATTTTTTAATAACAAACTTTTAAGTATGTTATATCAAAGTTTATATAAAAATCAACAAAAAGACTAACAAAAATATGTTCGTACACATTATACATAACAATCTTATATATACTAGAAAGGTTGCGCGCTCCGCGCTACTGAGATATTATGGTAAAGAAAAATACCTATACAATACGATTAAAAAATATATTTACTGTAACTTAAAGGGTCCTCCATATAATATATAGTGCAAATTTACAACCGTCACCGATCAACAACCCAACGTTATACAGTGCACGACACGTAACCGTAAAAAAAAAAATTGCACTGTTCTTTTTCACTGTAGAAAACTACAGTGCAGCCAATGTTGCGCTTTAACAGTTAGAATTAGACAATATGTTGTATAATATATTAATAATTTAGGATAACTGGATAAGAGTAGTACGAATTGCAATGAATAATAATTTATCGAGCCAAACGAGTTTAACGAGCCGAGTCATGCTAAACTCAAGCTTGGCTCATTAGCTTAACGAGCGAGCTACGAGCTACGAGTTTTTTTACCACTCCTATACTTGAGTGACAACGGCTGTTTTGATAATATTAAAGATGAGATTTTAAATGACTTCAAAAATGATTTAAAATTAGGAAAAAAAATTATGGCCTCCCACAAAGAAATGGGAGGAGGTGATGAATAAAATTCACTTAGTCAAAAAAAAAAAAATTATGGATGTAATTTTGAATCACTGATTGATAACATTATAAAATATATATAAAAAGTCGTTTGATAGTACATTAGAGATCATTAAATTTAGGGAAAATTTTTTTGGGAGGTCACTAAATATGTTTATTTAATTTTTACAAAATTAAAAATATTTGAGCTGATTTGAATTCATTTAAAATCATGAAAATGAAATATCAAGTAAAATCCCCTTGCTTTCAGTACAACGTAATGATGTCCATTGACCACAGAGGCAACATGGGCCATGGAGAGGGGGGAATTGTAGGGTTCACATAATAATAATAATAAAGGCCCAGTTCTACTAAAAATCCAGCAAACGTTTCTGTTACCGTACGTTTTAGATTATAGAAAGAAAAGAAAGGCATAATTTGTGGAGGAGAACATCTTGATATCATCCATCCATTTGCAAGGTAGGCCTTTTTTTTATTTAGTTCTGACATTTCTGTTGGGAGTAATACCAGCGTCCATAGAATATCTGTTCATAACATTTATAGGTCACAAAATCAGATGTATTTATTACATTCTGAGTGTATCTATAGACGTATGGATGCATTTTCAATAGACGTAAGATGTTTGTCTTTCTATTGAGCCCTTTCTGCAAAGCATACATTCTGTAGTGAACCAAAAGACGTAATATATAGCTGTTTTCAGGGACACGGCAGGGCCCTACTACCATTATGAATTTCTCTGTCAAAATAGTTACATTTTTGGTTTCTATCGATTAACTGATCATTTGAATTTATATGACATTTATTGTTACCATTAACATGCAGTCAGAAGTCAGAAACAAAAAATCGACTGAATTATTTTGACTCGCAATTAGTAGGCTCAAAATATCTTTTTGCTTTGGAGGATTAACTAACGTTCCGGTGGTCCGTTAGGCCCATTTGGTACAGTAAATATGTATAGTGACTAGTATGTATAGTGAATTAGTGATGAATTAATACGACTCGGTGGTCTTATAATTGTTTGTTAAGTGTCCTCACGTCTTATAAACTGCATTGTGCATTTCATAACGTCAGCCATGGTATCGTCTTGAGATTCGTGCCAGCGCATATCTCAAAGATGATCCAATGGCTGACGTTATGAACTGCACAATGCCGTAAGTCAGGGATGAGTACTCACGTCTATAAATGTAACGGAAATAATAAATTACTTAATTTTATAACTTATATCTCAAATTTTATAATTTTATAAAGACACCAAGTTATAAATTACTTAATTTTATAACTTATATCTCAGCGATAACTCTATTACTCGCTCTATTATCAGTGATCACCAAGTTATCCCCTATTTATCCTCTTATCAAAAAGACACATACTTAAAATTCGTATAAAGATGATTGGGCTTTGAAAGTTCTTACTAATGTCATCTCATACTCAATACTGATTGTTTATTTTTATCGAGTGATCATGCAAATATGAAATATCCTTCCTTTTCCCATATATCTAGAAAGGTTTCAGCTTTTTACATCAGACTGATTTAATTTCTTTATTTTCATCTTTTTTGGGTAAAAGATTGGGTAAAGATGGGATCAAGCCCGCAAAATGGACGACTAAGATTGAACACAGTATCATGATGTGAAGTGTTTGGATTTACAGAGATTCAAATCCAAATGAACAAAAAGAAATGCAGTCATGAGGAAATGGAAAAAAAATGCGATGTCCATGTGTATTAGAAAATCAGAACGAACTCCTTGTCAGTGCGTTATATATTGATGGAAACCAGTACTAACCACTACTACCTCTGAATGAATTAGAAGATAGAACCAACTCCGATTTATGACAATTTTGTTCTTTGCTCTCTCCCTTTTTTCTTCATAAAATCGGATGATTTACACACAAACGAAAGCGTACAATTGATGCTGCATTGCCTATTGGTTTCTAGATGCATATAATATTGTTTCCACGTGTTGTCGTTTGGGAATTAATATATAGATTTCAAAAAGATAATAAAAATTGATGCGTGTTAGTATTCATGTTAAACGTATAGATATTCGAGTTAGCTTATTAAAATATTTAACTTTATTTGTATAATATATAGAGGTGGCAATCGGGTCGGGTGGGTTCAGGTCGGGTCGGGTCGGGTTCGGGTTAGTTTGACCAGGCAAAATTCGGGTTACGGGTCGGGTCGGGTCAGCGCAGGTCGGGTTTCGGTGAGCAGTAGTCACCATTTATCGGGTCACGAGTCGAGTCAGGTTAGGGCGGGTCGGGTTTTCGGGTCAGCAAGACCATCTTTTGATCGGGTCACGGGTCAGGGCGGGTCGGGTTTTCGGGTCAGCAAGACCATCTTTTGATCGGGTCACGGGTCAGGGCGGGTCAGGTTTTCGGGTCAACAAGACTATCTTTTGATCGGGTTACGGGTCGGTTCGTCCGGCTGGGTCGGGTCTCGGGCGGACAAGTGTCGCCTTTTGTCGGGTCAAGGGTAAAATTGGGTCGAGTCAAGTCGGGTTTCGATTCGGGTCATCTGATCTAGTCTTGACCTCTCGAGTCATCTCTGGTTCTAACTATTGTTGTTTGTCCAAGACCTAGAGTATACAAAATTTACAATTCAAAACCGTTTGATATGAGTTAATACATGCCATTTTCAATTCTAACTTAATCAAATTTGAATGCTCTTAAGATCAGATTGGGTCGAGTCAGATCGCATTGGGGCGGACTGTTTGGGTTGTTTTATATGGGGTTGACCCTACTGTTTCAGGTCGGGTCGGGTTTCGGGTCATCCAATATTGAGTTGTCTAGGTCTCGGGTAATTCGGGTTTGGGTCGGGTCTAGATCGGGTTTCGAGTCTGTAATCTAGAATAATATCGGGTCTCGGGTTGTCTCGGGTCGGGTTGGGTTTCGGGTTGCCTAACTCCTGTTCAAGTCGGGTCTCGGGTCATCTCGAGTCGGGTCGGGTCGAGTCAGGTTTCGGGTTGCCTAACTGCCATTCAAGGCGGGTATCAGGTCAAGCCGGGTCGGGTCGGGTCGGGTTCGGGTAAGTTTGACTATCTGAAAAATCGGGTTGGGTTCGGGTCAGGTCGGGTCGAGTTCGGGTGGGTTTGTCGGGTTGGGTCGGGTTTTGCCACCTCTAATAATATATTTCAGTATATTGTACAAAATAAGTTGTATAGTGAAACCAATAATTTGAATACACTAGTAAAAAGTCCACTCCTTGCTTTGGGCTGAAATTTTATTTCTTATAATAAACTTTTAAAATAATATGTAATGGGCCTTAATTTGAGATAATTTATATGAGCCTTAATTTTAATGGGCTGAGAACGTTAACGGGCATTAACTGAAAGGATGTATTTTGAAAGTTATTTATGTTTATGATTAAATGTGTTTTTGATATGCATTTATGTTCCTTGAAATTTAATAATATCATTCCTTTAGAAGAATTCAGGAAGATGCTCTTGGTCCTGAATTATAGAACTCTAAAGATGGGATATGTATTTCTAAATTAGCTCATGACTTGATAATTAAAGAGGAACATTAATTATCAGTAAGATCATCATGTTGATAAAAGTATATTGTAGTTCTATAAATATAAAGTTTATCACTATAAACATGAGTGTATAAAATTAGATGGATATTTTATACATTGAGCATGACCAATTTAAATGAAACATCATATGGATTGTGTTTTGTGTCATTGATGTTTCATTGTGTCTTTGAATCTACGATATGAGATATGTATATTTTTCACATGAGTAACACATGATGTGATTATCATTTAAACCCTATCAAGTTATAGGATAAAGTGATAGTTCGTTGTGTGAAACTTGTGCGGGAGAAATCTATGTATCAACAGTATCATTGTCACTCAATATGAGTAGTGATATTACTGGGCCCCTTGGTAAAGTGGGATTATAATGCTAGCAATATAACTGGTATCAGTTATAATTATAATTCACTTATAGAGACCGAGAAAACGAATGCAGTGCAAAAATGACACGTTCCTATTTTGCGCAGCATTCAGAATATCACGTGACAAGGATAGACACAATACTAGAGGATTTGGCAAAATAATGTGCAGCATTATTTATGTCATTTGAAGGACTATATGTAGTGATAAAACCTCTGTAGTCATTTGATATAGACTAGTTATATCATAACTTCAATATGACATAAATCCCTAAACGGTCACACCAAATGAATAAGAAAGAACTAGGTTCTATATCTTATAGATTATTTCATGGTTGAAATAATAAAGATAAGATATTAGAATTAACTTTCTAAAATTACTTTATAAAGTAATTAGATGGAATTATTGGAGGCGGTTTTAACTATCTAATTTAATTTATAAAACAAATAGGGGTGTTTTTTTTTTGTTTTGTCATGCCGAAATGGGAAACAAAAATATGGCCATGCTATATATATATTAATAATAATATTAAGAGCGCTATTATTAGTTTGGTGCTATTATTAAGTTTTTTCTGATCTTCGCCTATAAATATAGGCGATCAGATCACAAACAAGATGATCCGAAAATTAGTAGTTATTTTCAGCCTCCCTCTTCCTCCATTGTTCTTCTCATGTGTTGAGAATTAAAGAACAACTAATTCCATTAGAGAGTGCTAGGGTTAGGTGTTCATCTATCGTGAACACCGATCGCGAGTTGTTCGTAGATTCAAGGTGAACTAAAGGCTCTTCCGCGCCGCTGCCTCGCCTTGAAGTTGATCGATTCAGGAAGAGAAGAGGAAGAACGAGCAACAAAGAATAGCCAATCGCCTTATCAATTCCGCGCAAATCAAGGTACAATTCTTATGTCGTCTTTGTGAATTAATTAGAGTTTTATTAATTGAGAAGATGATTGGATTGCATGTGTTCTCCCATGCAATCATGATAGAATTGTTTTGTGTAATATGTTAGAATTACATGTGTTCTCCCATGTAATTAGATGTTTGATTGTTGCATTAACGAAGATCTTTTAGTATAGTTATGAACTTGGGGTTAAAAATTTTAAAAATTCGACCTTAGACTATACATGAAATCCCAACATTAACGTACATCAATGGTTCTGATTTATCGAAGAAAATGATCACCGGCTCAGATGTGAGGATAACCCTTTCATGTCATTTTTTCTAATATTCTTTTATTATTAGTAAGAATATATATTTAATATGAATACTAATACAATCGGTATCAATTTTGTTATCACTTTTAGTATCTTTGAACCATTCTTCTTCTTCTTCTTCTTTTTTGCTTCTCTCTTCTACGTGATACTAATCCTTCGTGCTAAAAAATATAGTTTGAGAAGTTTATGCACTCTAGTAATTTTTATTTTCTTTTTTTTGAGAAATCACCAAAAAAATTCCCCGTTGCTTTGATGAGCTTATGCCTCATACTAGCATTATTCAGGAGTCAAAGACTCAAAAGTATATATTGCTAAAATAATATAGGAGGATCCCATGATCATGTTTATCTTGACAACAAACTTTTCAAAAGTTTGAGAAAATTTATAAAAAATCTTATAAATAAAAAAGAGTTTTATAAATGTATTATTCAACTTATATATATAGATAATGTTTCAAATTTCAATAAATATGAATGTCGTTTGATGTCTTATTCAAAATTTTATATATTTTGTAACGGCTATAATTTAATGAGTACTTGAAGAAGAGCTATCAGAATTCACTTAAATTGAACATAATAAAAAATTTAATTAATCAGTAAGATAAATAATATTTTTATAATCTTTTTTTTTTATGGTTGAAAATTTTTAATGATTTTTCTTAAATATTTGAAATGTTATATTATCAAAAGACTGCCACCATACTTGCCAATTACCTCCTCAAAATAATAAACAATGTTAATTTGCATATCGATGGAACATTTGTGTAATTGATCCGAAATTGTCGAGTTCGTTGGTAACGTGGCATGTTTTATTTTCACAACTCACACAACCTCAATAAACGACGTGGCATGTTTCAGACAGTACACTCTTCAAAAGTCAAAACTACTAAAAGGGTATGTTCGATAGTCACTACTTCTACAAAAAATTTTTTTATCAAGATATAATTCTATATTGCATTTGACAAAATCCTACAAAGAGTTGTTCATTGATAGAAAAAAAATATTCCAATCTAACTTAATTAATATTTTCCTATAAAAATAAGCATTTTAGAGGAATAAATTCATATTAGAAATTGATAGTATGGTCTGCCGAACAGTGAATAGAAATTATTTTCCTATAGATTCTCAATTACTATAGAAACCTACAGGATTTGTGTCTGCCGAACAGGTACGGGTACGGCCGACCATATGGCACAGTGTCATGAAGCACATAAACCATTAGATTGCCTCGAGATTCGTGCCATATGCTAGGTGATCTGCAATCCGCCGTCCGTTCGTCCGTCCGCCGATCATAGAGCATTAAATCAACCGATCACTAAAAAAACCCCGCGAAAGAGGAGAGGGCCGGCCGCGAAGAGCGAAGAGTGAAGAGGGAAGAAAGTAACAATGGGTCGGCGGGGATGGGAGAGGGCGTTCGGGAACGTGAGATCGTTCGTGGGGAACGCGATGGGCGGGATGCGCGGCTGGAACAACGCCGCGTCCTGGGCCGTCGCCGGCACCCTCGCCTACTTCCTCTGGGTCAAGCCCGCTCAGGACCGCCGCAAGGAAGACGAGGTACTGTAACTCTCTGTTATATGATTATAATCCTCTCCCCCCACTTTCAGTTCAGTTAGCAATTCATTCATCCATTCAATTATCTGCTACTGTTGAATGATTCCCTGTTCTAGTTAAAGTGTATATAGTCCGTCAATTTAAATTGTACCATAGTCATTGTTTCAAAGGTCCTGTTTAATTAGATTATCAAAAAGAATAGTGAATTGGTTGTGAAACACACATTGATGATTTGATATTGGTACTGTGCCCTTAATTTCCTGGTATGTGTTACCAGATTGCTGCTTGTTAATCTGTTTATCATTGCATGCTTGCTCTGATGTGAAGATTAATCCTGGATTCCGAGTATTTTGTTCTGATGTCAAGACTATTTCAATATCTAAAATTACAAACAAGCAAAAGTTGTATCACATTCACTAGGAAGACGTTATGATGGCGATAACATAAATTGATATGATTGCAACTACAACTACAACTACACCTTTCGAACATGATTGTGAATTTGTATTTGTTAGACTGTGAATCTTTGTTCTTGTACTGGTGAGATAATGAACAAGAACCAAACAAAATAAAGCCAAGCTAAGGCCAAATTTAAGCTAGCCCGACAAAGAATTGAACAGTACCCGAAACAACCAACTCGAGTTAGACATAGTCCAAGCACTGTCCCGCGTTGGGATGAGCAAACACCCAAGCAGCTCAACCCGATTAAGACCTAATCTGAGCACAGATCCGTTTTGAAATGACCCCAAGTATATTGTAGCCCTGACAAGGCAAATAAGGCTTCACCAAGGTTGTCATGCAAGCCCCAATCCGAGCTACATGAACAAAAAACTTGGGTTGGTCAAAAGGCCCAAGATGCTACCTGCACACTCAAAAAACTGCTTCGTGCAGAAGCTTCCCCACGCTCAACACAAGACAACCCATCAGCTTTTGTCCAGCAGGTCCCCTAGATTTGAGCTAGGTACCCCTAGAGGAGACCAGAGAAAGGTTTGAGATTATATCACTTCACCATTTTCCAAGAACTGATAGCAAACAGTTCTTCTTTCCTTCAGACACCACTACTTCACACACAGGTACGGCCTATCCTCACTAGACAGGTCGTATCATCCACCGAGGAGCCACACTCACCTATTGAGAGCAAGATGTGCAGTGAGCACATGTCAAGACAAACAATTCATGGCTTTCAGTCTCTATACCCTCCAAATTGTTAGGACGATCCATGAATTGTTTGTCTTGAGACATTCTCACTGCACATCTCGCTCTGAAAAATGGCCTGAGTGTGGCTTCGCGGTGGGGTGATACAACTTGTCTAGTGAGGATATACCATAGCGGCGTGTGAAGTGGTGGTGGTGGAACGAAAAGTTGAACTGTTTGCTATAAGTCCTTACTTGGAAAATGATGGTGTGTAACTGATATAATCTCAGGCCCCTCTCTAGTCTTCTCTGGAGTCAAACTATTGGTTCGTGTTGTCTCCAACGGGCTGCCTTGAGTGCGGGATCTGTTCTATTTGCATCTGTTTGACTTAAAATAATGCCGCTTCTTGGGCTTGATGGCCAGCCTGAATCTTTTGTTCATGTAGCGCAGACTGGGCCTTGCTTGAGGGTCTTGGTTATATGTTGTCAAGGCTACAGTATACTTGGGTCACCCTGAAGTGGATCTGTGCTTGAACTAGGTCTTACTCGGGTTTGGCCGTTTTGGTTTTGGTTTAGTTCTTTTTGTCAGGCTACCCTAACTGAGCCTCTGCCTTGGCAAAACTCAAGGTAATCTGTATCGATTGGGCTTAATAAAACTTGGTCCCAGGAATTGCAAGCCGATAAGTATCGCATCTCACTTGTAATTCAGTAATCAAATACCACTGACATTGTCATTTCTTGCTACAGATTGTAATAACCCTGAATTTGTTGGTATTCTGTTGCAGGAGAGAGCAGCTTTGGCAGCAGCCTCTGACAAATACCGCTATATTGAAAAGAGAAAGCCAATTCCTGATCCTCAGGTATTCTTTTTTATCCTATTACTTTTTAGGGTGACGTACTGACTTGCACATTCATGCAACAACAAGATGCTTATAACAGCTATCAGTGGATGTCAGTTGGGATAAGATACTGGAAGAAGAGGAAAACAGCTAATAGAATTACCAGACTATAAAGACTGGAGGGAGAAAACTGAAATGGAAAAATAAAAGTTGGCATGGGTAACTTCTGAAAAATCCATTTCATTTTTTCCCTTCAGCAAAGAATATGGAAATAGCAGTGGCCACTGGCCATCCAATCACATTTTGGTTTTTCCCTCGAAATAAACGAAAGCCCAGAAACAAAATGGGTACTGAATAGTCTCTTAATGTCATGTCAGGTATCTGTTTGCAAAATATCAAAACAATATAATAGTAAATTAGGAATTGTTGGTTTGCTATGCCTAGCAATACAAATCTGCACATGATACCAGATCACTGTTGGTGAATATAAAATAATCAAAAGAATGTTAACTATAGTTTAGGTTTCATTAAGGGAATGACAAATTATGGTCATAAATCAGCAATAACTATCACTGACCTGTTTCCTGGTGACCGGTTTTGGTGTACAAAGTATCTTGGTATCTTTTTCAATTAATCTGTAAGACATGTTGGTGAATTTCTCAGGATACTGGACTGATATATGGGAAGAAGAAAAAGAAGGATTTGGAGTCTTCTGATACTAATTCATGACAAGTATATGAATAGAGAAGCAAACTTGTTTGGTGTTTTTACCTAGAAAAGAACCAGCACGAAAATAGTCTCAGTTAGTTTTGAAGCTTGCACGATGGCTGTCATGAAATGTCACTTCCCATGAGCTCATAAGTGACTTTGGGCACTTTTACCCTTATTCCTTTTTTCTTTTTTATTCTTCTCCTTTCTACGTGATATTGAGTTGCTTATGATTTTGTAGAGAGAATCAATAAGAGCCTGTTTGATACGAAAGAAAGTTAAGAAAAAGAAATAGTTATCTGTCATGCTGTTTTTCCTACATTTCATGACCAAAATTTGCAGGATTTTTAGTACTGGTGATAGAAGAATATGCCATATTGTTTTATCATTAAGGACCTGTATTAAAATAAAATAATAAATTACCATTGATGAAGACAATTGTGCGACCAAAAATTGCTCTCTATTGATATGTTATTTCAATATTATTTTTCACTCGTGTCTTTTTTTTTCTTTTGTGATTTGTAAGTGGGTGAAAATGGTACAGGGAAAAAAAAAGATATTTTTTATGCTATATTAAGCCCAAGATGCATACATAATATTCTAATTAAAATACGAATGTTACAATTTCACACAAATTGTGATTCAATATGTTACTTGCATCAAACAAACGATGTATATATAAACAAACAAAAATGGAATTCACATAGGCAGTTGGTCTACCTTCACAGAATTTATCTACCTCTTCTTAGCGGTACAAGTAATAAGCGCAATAAGCCATCCGTAGTATCATAATTTGTTAATCAAAATAAATTGTAACTATGAATCTATAAGGCGAGAAAAAAGAGTTTAAACAGCACATAGTGGATTCAAAAGGTTAATATATTTTTCATGATTTGATCATTGCCAAGACATGTAGTCTAAAAGCAAGATAAACATCTACTCAATTAAATGACAAAAAAAACATGCTAATTGATAAAGTTTAAAATATAGAACAAAGTTAAAATGATAGTTGTAATAAGCTCTTCATCATCAATTTCCATCATAATAAATTAAAACGCCCAGAGCTCACTTGACTTCTTTCTCCAGGCCATCTCCTTTGCCAGAAAAACATCAGTCAGTACATTCTTAGACCACAGTGATGCTTTCAGAAGTCCCAAACCCTTCAACAGTAAAGAGAAATGAGAAGAGATTTAGGTCATATTTTGCAGTTCAGATTCAAATGAAAAATCTATTCTGGGTACTAAAATTGGATTAAGGAAATTAAGATTTCGGTTCGGTTTGGTTAACAAATGTACAAATATATAAATAAATATATACCAAGAGAAGATATACTGTTAATCCCCTACCTACCTGTAAATAAAATCTTGCTCAGTATGAAACTTATGCTATATGTAATTCTGAGATTTAAGATTTTGCTCAAATTGAAACAATCAAATAAATAAAGAAAAGAAGAACGAAACGGTAACAGACCTCTGCTTGAACATCCATGGTTACAGTTTTCTCTTCAAGCAAGCTTAAATCTTTGTGTCCCAACTTGTCAAGAAGAGAAACAATGGCTAAGGCTGTTTGCAATGGCACTACCGATAGGTCATCCATTACAGCATATGTAAATCCACCTGCCACGTATCCGTATCTTTCGACTGCCTCCATTGTAACATTTGTTCCCAGATAGGATAATCGCGAATACATAGGTCTCGCACAATATCCGCAAGACCACCCATACACATCAGCAAAGTAAGAACCTTTGCATTTGGAATTACCGCATTTGTAGACTATTTCCTTCGCAGTAACTCGACTTGCAGAAGAGAGGATAGAAGAAAAATTTGAAGATCCTGCAGTTGCGGAAATAGCAGGCGCAATTTGGCTAGGACCCATTTTATGAGAAAGGGTCATTGGATCTAGCTGCTTCCAGGAGCTGTACAATGTGCCTAAAGAACCGACAGTCGATTCTTTGGTTATCAGATTGAGTACTGATCCCATAGGCAAAGCAAAGAGGCCGAGGAGGAAGTCAACTACGGTTTTGTGCACTTCAGCAAACAACACTTTCTGTGTTTTTCTCTCAACCAACAGTTTGAATTCAAGTATGCTAGCCATGATGATTTGACACAAGTATGCAGGTATCAACTGTTGTCAGTTTGAATCTCAATTTGGAAGGATTTTTATAGCCGTTCTGTTATGATCATTAATCCGTTTTGATTAAGAAAATGACGGTAAGGATTCCTTTCATTCATTCTTCCATGATCCAACATGTTGTATTTTGGATAATTAATTAAGAGTTAGCCCTCCCTTAATTAAAAAGCATGCATCTGATGGTTGGTTTGCTTAATTACATCATGTTCTTTGGAAATCAATTAGCATTTAATTGGTAATTGCTAATTAATTACTACATCGTTTGGTCTGCCAATTACATGCATCTAGCTATTGCCGGGAATGTACAAAATGTTTGCATTTAAGTAATTTCTTCTTCTTTTCTTTTCTTTTCTTTTCTTTTCTTTCCAATAATCCTGAAACTTGGTTAGGCTCAATTGAAGGCCTATAAGCATCCACTTCTTAAGCCCATCATAATTTATATGAGACAAAGATGTTAGCTTGGGCCTGTCCTTTTTGATAGGAAAAAAACTTGAGCTAAGCCGTGTACTTTTCAGTTCTTGAGGAAAACAAATGTGTTATTTTATAGACATTTAAGTTTTTTGATGACTTCATTCTCATCTTTATTTAAAAAAAAAAAAGAAGTTGTCAACAGTGAAGAGAACATATGACTCTCATCTTTATTTTTAACAATTAATGGCATCAAGGCCTTTTTGTTGTTAATTTAAGTATTTGAAAGTGTAGAAACATATATACCAGAAGCCTTCAAGCAGTTCAAAACATAGTAAGGAGGGCCTGAGAAAAAAATTTGTAAAAATATAACTGCCCAAATAACATTTTCTTTATATAAGAATGGCTAATAAATAAGAGAATCATAAGAGAAAAAAAAAAAGAATGGTATATATTAAGTGAATATATGTGGTAATGTTTTCGAGCTCTCGGCGATTCAATCAGAAGAATAAGCATTACTGTCCTCCTCTGCTGTCAAGGAATTCCTCTTTATAAACTCCAAGCAGTCTGCTATGGCATCTTCATGGAAAGAACTTGATGGCTTGCATGATGAGTGCACTACAGCACGTTTCGGTATTGGGCTCGACATCCTTGCAAATGACGCACGACTTCTCTGGTTCCGAGAGCACGAGCTCATCAGTCTCCTCAGATGCAAACATTGCCTCAGTTTCTTCAGTAAAGTTATGAGCCTACATTTGAGCCTTATGGCACCCCAATAGCAGCCGCTGTTTGGCTCGATCATCCGATGCCGGAACCGTATGCTCCTTGGGCTGTGTTTTCGACAACTCCGCAACCTCCAGATTACCATTTTTAGCCTGGGCTGTGTTTGTGTTGTATTGTATGTTACTGTGTGTTTTTTAAGAGCAAGAGAAAGATTAATTTAAGGGAGTTAAAGAGTGATAAGGGCAAGCAAAAGCAAAGACCTTTTGGGGTGAAAATGACATAAAAATGACATACTAATATTGGGTCTGTTTTATCTCATTTTTTTGTTGAACAACATCAAGACTTGCAAAAAAAGGCTGTCCAAATATCGTTTTAGGAAAGGCCGGCAAGAAAAAGAAATCAATTGAGAAAGCAAAGCAATTAACCAGGTAAAGTAAAATGCAAGAGACCCTTTTGTTCAACTATATGTGAATGCAACTGAACTGCTTGCTGGTGACAATCCTGTGCTTTATGGTCATTGTCAGTTTGTCACAGTCAAGAGTCTGAATTTTCTAACTTAATCTATTAATTTTTCAAAAGAACACATGCTACAGGTTGAGCAATCAAATTAAGAAAATCTATACTATATTAAAAAGCACGTAACTATTACACTCTCTATTTTTTTCTTTCTTCTTCAAATTTTTTTAATACCCAAATTGCCCTGCATCAAACGATTAAGATTAAATTTAACTAATCCAATTACCTGGATTGCGTCCATTTCTACACATTCTTCTCCATTTTGTTTCCAATGTGAGCGCTCTCCCCATTTGAAAAGATTTTGCTTGCCTTCTTTTTCCCTCTCCAAATTCCAATCCAAAAATATACACAACTCCGTGCATAGCACGGGTTGTCTGCTAGTAAATTAAAATGCCTGACTATGCGTATTTATCCTCAATTGGATGAAAAGTACGGATAGGATTATTGGCAACCATGATAAAAATAAAATCTCTCTCATTTATTTGAGACATCGTTCAAGAAGATCAAATGATAATTATCAATAATTCCAGCCCAACAAAACAAGAAATAATTACTACTTGATTTCTCGATCACATGCAAATCTTGATATGTAAAATAACAAAATCGATTGTCCTTTCATCGAATTTCAAATCCACAAATGGCATGCTAAATAAGACCGCATTCGGCGTGCGGGAATTTCCTGCGGCAAGCTCCTGTTATTACCCAATCCATATCCTCTACTGCGCAGTAAATTACTGCACAGTACACTCGCCGTTAGATTTGCTTCAAGATTCGTGCATCTCAATCTCAAAAACCCCCTATAATAAAATTGCGGTATAGCCTGCTTCATAATTAAAAAGGCCAGAAAGGAGCCCGAAGACAACCCCAATCTGAGTACCGCAGCCTTGGACTGAGTCCAAATGCCGAAGCCCCAACTATTATTATTATTTTTTGAAAAGAAAAGCACTATTAACGCGGGCTTTCATTGCTTTTCGAAAACAAATCGTACAATGTTTTTAAATATAAAAGCCATGCATTTAATACCTATTACATTCAAAAATACTCAAAAGAAAACATTGTAGTAGAAACTACAAAAATGAAAGAACATCACCAAGCTTTCACAGAAAACTAAAGCGCTAGATTAACTAAACAAGCTATCCACATCATACCTTCATAACCATAAACCTACTGACAAATTGCTAAGCATCAATGAGGCCTTGAGGAGGGGTCATCAGATCCTCATCGCTAGTCTCTATGGGAGATTCAGCAGGAGCAGGAGAAGAAGACATCAAGAGAGATACATGGCCAGAAAAACTACGTATGATAGCACCTCTACTGACACCTTGAGAAGGGACAAATTAAGATCAATAAATATCCTATTGAGTAACTCTTAACCCGAAAAGTGTAAAACTGTCCAATAATTAAGCAAATAAACAATATGAATTTTTCAGCTGTTTTACTTCGGAACAGTTTTTTGACATGTTTCAGACAATATTACCCCTACTATCAAACCACACGACTGTATTATTCATAAGGTCAATTTAGTCAAAAAAGTGTCAAAAATTGTCCGAAGTAAGGTCAATTAACTACTGTACAGTACTCTAACCATCGGATCTGCTTTGAGATTTGTGCATCTCAATCTCTAAAAAAACCCCCTAATAATCTACACCCGAGTTTTTTCTCCTCTCGACTCTCCTCTCCTCCCTTCCCTTTCCCTTCCATGTCGGAACCCGACGCCGCCAATCCGACGCCGCTCGAATGGCCGTCGGACGGGGAGCTCACGCGCGACTGGATCCGCGACTTCACCTCCACCCTCGCCTGGTCGTCCCGCAACCTCCCCCCTTCCGAACTCCCCTCCCTCCTCCCGGCCGCGTTCCTCCAGCGCCTCATCCTCACCGCCTCCAATATCCTCCACCGGGAGCCCAACTGCGTGCGGGTGGATCCTAAGCGGGACGACGGGGAAGGTGCGAGCGTCGTGGTGGTGGGAGATGTCCACGGGCAGCTGCACGATGTGATCTTCCTGTTGGAGGATGCGGGGTTCCCCGCCGACGATCGGTTCTTTGTTTTCAATGGGGATTATGTTGATCGAGGCGCTTGGGGACTTGAGACCTTCGTTCTGCTCCTCGCATGGAAGGTTTAATACTTTGATTGCTTTCAATTCGAACTTTTTAGTATGGAAGTGTAATATCAAATTTGATGATGGATGTTTAGGAAAGTTGGGTTCTTTTTGTGTTTTGGTTTAGAGATTTCATAGCAGGGGGATTATCCTTTGATGGAATTGATGTTTTGTAGTCATTAGTGTCGGTACTGCATGCCATAAGAGCCTGAATTTAGTACGAGTCGTAGGTAGCGTCCACCCCTTTTACTTATCCACTAGTCCACCGTGTTTTCAATGAACAAATATCATTTTTCAGTGAACATTTATATTCTTCCGATCAACATATATCATTTTCCAGTGAATAGATACACTACGATTTCTAGTAAACATTTATGCAACTGTGACAAGCACATGGGTGCATGTGTGTGTCAGAATGTGAGAGAGGGATGGATGGGTGGCTTACTTTACAGGTGGACTCTACATGTTTTCCATTTAGTACAAACCAAACTAGCTGGTTCGGTTTATTTATGATTACGCTATGTTCTTGCGAATACTTGTCAGGACAATGTATAATTTGCATGCTGATAATGTAGCAAATAGTGAAATAGAAATCACCAGAAGAAGTCTCAGCGAAAAGGGTACATAGTACAGTATCATCAACTGCTTATGCCTTTGATCTTCAGACAGCGAAGGACAAATTTTTCTGATGTAGAAATCAAGCAATTAGATTATATTTTATCTGAAATCAACATGGGTTACTTTTACACAGCCATCTTACCTTTTTGTCTTTTTGATTTTACCATTGATTTTCAGATATTCATGCCCCATCGTGTATTCCTTCTGCGTGGCAACCATGAATCGAAATATTGCACCTCAATTTATGGATTTGAGCAAGAGGTGATGGCCAAGTATGGTGAACAAGGTCAGATGGTTTACCGCAAGTGCTTGCGATGCTTCGAAGGTCTCCCTCTCGCCTCTATTATAGCAGGCTGTGTCTACACTGCACATGGGGGTCTCTTTCGGAATATCGTAACTGCTCCCGCTAAGAAACAGAAGGGCAAGAAGAAGAGTCGCAAGATTGTATTGGACAACGGCTCTATGAAGCTGGGTTCGTTAGAGGAGCTAGATAAAGCAAGACGGACGGTGCTTGATCCACCATGGCAGGGTGCTAACTTAATTCCAGGTGATGTTCTTTGGTCGGATCCGTCAAGCAAACCGGGTTTGTCACCCAACACGGACAGAGGTATTGGGTTGTTATGGGGCCCTGACATGACCGAGGAGTTTCTGTACAAGTACCAAATGAAGGTTTGTCATAAAATTCATTCATGTCTTTCTTTGATTCGGCAAGGTCTCTTGTTTGATGCATCGTTTGCAGAATTTCCATAATAACTATTGTATTATATAAGAGGAATTCATGTCTATTCCAATATGAGATGATATTTCGTGCATGTTGCGGGGCATAAGATGTATGAAATGTCCTGTAAATTCTGGCATGTATTAATCTCAAGCCATTTTTTCTAGAGGTAGAGGTAGCTCTCTTTTCATTGTCATGTAGACAATGAGGAAATGGGGCAGTTTGGGCTAAAATATAAGAAAAGGGAAGGTTTAGACGTTATGTTTCCTGTTTATTAGGTGTAATGTGATATATTTGTCTTGTTGAGGTATGCTTGAGATAGCTCCTGCTGACCTCTGTCATGTGAATAGTATCTCTTTGAGCCTATTGGATAGCATCGTGCCACCTTTTTAATATGGTTATGTAATATAAAAAATATGAAAACTTGTATAAAATTTCAGATATGCTAAACTAGGAAGCCTGTACTTATTGTCTGTGACCCAGTTTTGGTTCTCAGTCATTGATTGCGGACCAATTTTGACCTGTTTTTAAATTCACTACGTGCAATTTTGACAATGTCTACTCGACAAATGTGGTTTCTGGACATTGTTCATGAGTTTCTCATACAGTTTGGCTCTTCAACTTCCTATGTTCAAAATAAGTGTCTTTAGTGAGGACGGTTCTACTTATGTATATAATTTGCAAGTTAACAAACTGTAGCATGTATTTAATTTTATGCATAGAATTTACATGCCTTAGCAGCTAATATTGCTTGCAATAATTGGATTGCAGTCTGTTAATTTTGCATGATGACACTGTTTCCTTGATATTTTGTAACTCATAACTTCCTGATACATCTCTATAGAGTGAAGATGTATATATATATATATTTTTTTTCTGAGGTGCTGTTTGTTTCCTTTTGTTGTTAAACGGTAGTTAATTATCAGGTCCCATGAAGGCCCAGATGCAAGGGATAAGAGAGATGATTTGGGAGGAATGGAGAAAGGGTACACTATTGACCATACGGTTACATCAGGACAACTCATCACTCTTTTCAGCGCTCCTGATTATCCTCAATTTCAGGTAACCAGAGGACATTACATTTTGTTATTTCCAGTCTTATATCAATTATTTTTTACTTCTGCAATCGAATTCATATCATTGTGTTTTTGGCTAGTTTGATGATATATATTTGATGAATTGCACGTAATTTTATTTCTTTTGTTAGAATATTCCTATTAATCATTTGTTTTAAAATTATAACACTATGAAACTTAATTGAATGCTTTGGTACTACAAATAATTTGAAATTGTTCAATTAAGAATCACAATTCTAATTGATACATGCTGTGTGGTAGTAGGACATGCATATTAGAAGTTCAGAACAGTGCCTATTGGTACAATATTTGGGACATTGTCAGATTAAGAATCACAATTCTTTGTACATCCTATGTGCTAGTAGGATCTATAAATAAATAATTTGGAAGGAAACAGGTGCTCAAGATGTAAATTGTTGGTTTTGATGCTAGTACAATTTCTTGTTCAGTGTGAGTGAATCAGTTTTTTGTCTGACTAGCTGTGGTATATACTACATCTTCTATAATTGGGTAAATCTTGAATGGTGTTATCTTCAGCTTCTGAAATAATGTTATTTGTGTGACAAATTTGAATAATATGTTGGTCTCAACTTTTGCCAAACACACATGAGCAAGAGTATTCTGTAGCTTGTATAATATTTGAAATATTTTGGTCAATTGCAGGCAACAGATGACAGATATAACAATCAAGGCGCATATATCGTGCTAAACCCACCAGATTATTCAACTCCAGTATTTCACAGTTTTGAAGCAGTAAAGCCTCGGCCTAAGGTACATCACTTCATTTGATAAGTCTGGTCCTTCCTTTGCCTTTCCTTATAAAGTAATTTTAATTTGATGTTCAAAATGCAGGTCAAACCCTATTATGATTTTGAACAAGTGATAGACTCTGATGAAGAGCTGGACCTAAAATCAATGGATAATGGCTCATCTCATGAGGCAAATTCTTCCAATTCAAATTGACAATTTTATTGTTGTATTTGTGTGTTATAACTTGTAATCTTAGTTGTATTATGGGTACATAATTCCATTTTTCGTGCCCTCTGCACCATCATGGAATAGCAAAGCTGCTTATGTATGGTGTCTTATTGTCTCGATTTTGTATTCTGCTGCGAGGCTAAATTTTACTTCATTGGTGTTTGTATGTTCTTAATGCTGGGTAGATTATTGATTTTGGCCTGTTGATGTTGTACTTGTTCTACTGGTAGGAATTTAGGATCTTGTTTGGTATATTGATATCACAACCGTTGTTCTAGTCCCAGTCGATACATTCTCAATACCGGGTTAGCCGGTTGGAGTGCGAATCAATGATGTGGATTATAGGAAGGGTTCTTTGAGATTGAGTTGCACGAATCTTAAAGTGAATCAATGATGTGGATTATAGGAAGGGTTCTTTGAGATTGAGTTGCACGAATCTTAAAGTGAATCCAATGGTCAAAGTACTGCGTAGTAAGGATTTTCCCCTTTTTTTTAGCCGGTTGACCTATATACATATATATTTTTTTTCCCTTGATTACCCATTCTGCTTTCAACACAATCAACATGGTAAGGGCATGTTCGATAGTCACTAATCTTACATAAAAAAAATTCTATTAGGACGGGATTCCATATTGTATTTGGTGAAATCCTATAAAGAGCTCATCATTAGTAGGAAAAAAATAATCTACTCCAACCTAATTAATATTTTCCTCTAAAAACAAGCATTTTAGAGGAATAAATTCCTATTAGGAATTGATAGTATGGTCTGCCGAACAGTGAATAGAAATTATTTTCTATAGACTCTCAATTCCTATAGAAACCTATAGGATTTGTGTCCGCCGAACATGCCCTAAATGGTAAGGATTTTCCCATGTTTTAGCCCAACAATGATTTTCCTATCCTTGTGACCTTGCATAGCGGCATGAACCGTGTCAAAGTGTCAAACTCCCCTTTCTTTCCGGTGCGGTCCATCATTTTGGGCCAAGTTTCCTCACTAGCTTGGGTACCAAGGGCACCACCACAAGCAGACAAAAAAGAGCCCACAACTACAAGACTACAGTTAGTTATACTAAGACCGAACGAGACGTTCAAACAAGCAACAGAAGAAACAAATTTGATCTGATCGCCGCCCATCCTTCCATTCCAAGCATTTACTGCACTCGTTCTTTCTCGCCCCTCTTTGATCCATCCATCAATCAAGCAAACCACAATCAACAATGGCCTCCCCAATCTCAATTTCTCCCAACTATCCATGTCTCACTGTTCGCAGGTCCTTGATCACTCTCCAACTCCATGACAGGCGAAGACCTGTTCACGCAGTGCAGGCCTCGGCGGCGGGAGGGAAGAAGAGGTACAGGGGGACAGTGAAGAGGGAAGAGGCGCTGTCGCAGATGATCGAGAAGAAGGTGGCGGAGGCGATCGAGGTGTGCGAGGGGGACGGGGGGCAGGAGGTGTCGGAGGGGTGCCGAGTGGCCTGGGATGAGGTCGAGGAGATCAGCCAGGCCAAGGCGCATCTGCGCCGCCATGACGGCACGGATCCTCTGGAGCCCTTCTGCCAGGGGAACCCTGACTCTGATGAGTGCGTTGTTTGTGATGACTGATGATGATCGATCGGTCGATCGATCGGCGTGTGGGATCTGAGATGCGTGCTGCCGGATGAGGTGGTCCCCTTGTGATCTCTAATAAGGTACTCTGATCTGATGAATTGGTGATGGAATGTGTTTGATTCAAATGTTCAATAGGAAAGCAGCAGGAATGTATAAAGTTGAAACAAAGTTAGTAAATAATTCAATAAGAGTAATACCTAGCGTCCATCCATAGAATATCTGTCTATAGCGTTCATAGGTTACAAAATCAGATCTATCTGTTAAAAAATCGGATGTATTTGTTACATTCTGAGTGTGTCTATAGACGTATGGATGCATTCTCAGTGGACGCAAGATGTTTCTCATTCAATAATACCTGTTTCGGTAGATGCTTTCTTGCCTGAGTATTTGCATTACAAGGTAGTACTTACAGTATGTTTATGAGATCCAGCAAGTTCAGTTCGACTGGACAAGGCAATCATCCTTACAGTCGAATTTTGCATGTCTGTACCCTAGCCCAATCCTCACCTGAATCCGCTCACGACCACTCAAATGTGAACTGATTTGAATCGAAATCCGAATAAGCGAACTTGCTGATTTGAATAATGCAATTTTGGAATTCTGTTTTCAAACACTTGTAGAAATTTTGTAGCAATATACAAATTATTGTGGAAAACAAAGCTCCTGTCAAGTATCCACTTTGTTGTAAATGAAAGTCCTTTGTGTGGTTCATGTGAGGTATGAGAAAAAAGATATAACTCGCATCCCATGTTTAAATGCTGATGCTATAGTTTGGTATGGCAAACCAAAAGCATACTAGGCTCATTATAACTGTCTTTGGTCAGTATTACTCAGTTTTTCTGTTACAAGTTTCTTTTTTGTGTTCATGTTAGTGTCTTCTGGTCCCATGTTGTTGTTTCCTGATAGAAGCTATTCAAACAAAGTTGCGATAAACAGGTTGTATAAGTAAAATAAAATGTTTGTTATTTATGATGACTTCGTTAATTTCCTTGGCAACATCTTCAATATGTTGCCAAAATTGAAAGTGTTACTTCTCTAAACTACGATTAATACTAACAAGAGTTGAAACTTTTTAACAATAAGATTTATTTCCTCCATTGACATAATTCACATTAAATATGTATCCGTAATTTATTATTTTTCTCAAAGTTCGGATCATTTATATTTTTCAAGCATAAACACGATAATTATAAATTATAAATTAGCAAATGTCAATTTTATAACTTTTTATTGTCAAACTCAATACATTAGTTGTATTATGCCGAACTCAATACATTAGTTGTGTGCTATGTCGGGTTTATTTTGTTTGAAATTTTTTAGGAAAATGAGTAATCTCAACTACAAAAACATTTTAAAGAAAATTAATAGGGAAAAGACGCAACATAAAGAAAAAAATTTTTCTACAAGTTGAGTGACAGAATGATCGAAAATATCTCGTTGCACACAAAGAATTGCGACTTTGAAATGGGTCTCATCATTTCAGAATGCACAGGCACATTACTTAGGTTTCCAGTATTATAATATGAAGTCTATGCGACCACATAAGATTTGAGTATGCGGCCGCATACTGATTTTTGTGAAAGAACTGTAAGGCGGTATGAACTTTGCACTCTATAACTTTTACAATGGGTAGTGTGACTTTTTTATTTAGTAGACATATATTTCATAATTATATATCAGCTGCAATATATCGATATTATTAAAAGTAGTATAGACAAACCCCATATAGATTATTGCATCAAATTCCACATACGCGGTCGTATCATGCATATGTGGTATGTAGTAATCTGATACTCACATTAAATATACACTCGTAATTTACCATTTTGTCAAATTTCAAATCAAATATACTTTACAAGAAATAACACG
The DNA here is from genome assembly GCA_030179965.1 of Cyperus esculentus. Lineage (NCBI taxonomy): Eukaryota > Viridiplantae > Streptophyta > Magnoliopsida > Poales > Cyperaceae > Cyperus > Cyperus esculentus. The sequence continues at coordinate 3,042,229 of JASGLE010000030.1, forward strand.
ATAATTAAAAATTACATATTAAAAAATGTCAAATTTTACTTTAAAATGGAGTCGTGATTTCAGACCGCACGGGCACAGTACATAGGTTTGCAGTATTGTAATATGCAGTCTATTCGGCAGCATATGCATTTCTGATCTACATAAGATTTGAGTATGCATCTGCATATTGATTTTTATGAAAAATTTGTAGTAAATAACGCTGAAAACGAATATTGGATGGAGGTACAAACTTTCGCACTCCATGACTTCTACAATAGGTTATGCAACTTTGTATGTACAAAACAAATATTTCTTAATTATATATCAGCTGCAAGTATCTATATTATTATAAGTAGTATAAATGAACCGCATATAGATTATTGCATCAAATTCCGCATATGTGGTATGTAGTAAATCTTATATGCACTCGTAATTTACCCTTTTCTCAAAGTTCAGTTCATTTATACGTTAACACGATTATTATAAGTTTCAAATTAGCAAACGTCAAAATCGTAACTCTCAATCGTCAAACTCAAAACATTACTTGTGTTATCTCGGGTTTAATTCTTTAGGAAAATAAGTCATATCAACTACAACAACATATTAAAGAAAATCGATAAAGAAAAAACGCAACACAAAGAAAAAAAATGTTTTACGAGTTACGTGACAAAATGATCGAAAATGCGGTCTATGTAGCTGCATATGCGTATGCATTGTTGATTGCATAAGATTTGAGTATACGGCCACATATTTATTTTCATGAAATATTTGTAGTAAATAAGGTTGAAAACGAAGATGGGATGGAGGTACGACCTTTCGCACTCCATGACTTTTACAATGGGTTATGCAACTTTTTACGTACAAAACTGATATTTCTTAATTATATATCAGTTGCAATGTATCGATATTATTATAAGTAGTACAAATGAACCGCATATAGATTATTGCATCAAATTTCGCATCTGCGGTATGCAGTAATTCTGATATTCACATCAAATATGCACTCGTAATTTACCTTTTTCTCAAAGTTCAGATCATTTATACACTAACACGATTATTATAAGTTTCATATAAGTTTCAATCGTCAAACTCAAAACATGCCGGGTTTTAATTTGTTTGAAAAAACTTTAGGAAAATGACTCATCTCAACTACAAGAACACGTTAAAAGCAAATCGATAAAGAAAAAGTGCAACAAATAGAAAAAAAATGTTTTACGAGTTAAGTAACAAAGTGATCGAAAATGCGTCATTACTCATTACTCAGAAAAGCATTGTGACTTTTAAAGTGGGGTCGTGATTTTAGAGCGCACGGGCACGATACGTAGGTTTGCCTTATTGTAATATGCGGCAGCATATGCGTACGTATTGCCGCATACAGATTATTGCATCAAATTCTGCATATGCGCTATGCAATAAATCTAATATTCACATCAAATATGCACTCGTAATTTACCTTTTTCCTCAAAGTTCAGACCATTTATAAATTGACACTATTATTATAAGTTTCAAATTAGCAAATATCAAATTTGTAACTTTCAATCGTCAAACGAAAAACATTAATTGTATTATGCCGGGTTTAATTAGTTTGAAATTTTTTTAGGAAAATGAGTCATCTCAACTACAAGAACATGTTAAAGAAATCGATAAAGAAAAAGCACAACACAAAGAAAAAAAATGTTTTACGAGTTAAGTGACATAATGATCGAAAATGCGTCGTTACTCACAAAATCATTGCGAATTTAAAATGGGGTCGTTATTTCATACCGCACGGGTACAGTACGTAGGTTTGCATTATTGTAATGTGTGGTCTATGCGGCAGCATATGCATATGCATTGCTGATCTGCATAAGATTTGAGTATGCGGCCGCATATTGATTTTCATGAAACATTTGTAGTAAATAAGGCTGAAAACGAAAATTGGATGGAGGTACGAACTTTTGCACTCCATTACTTTTACAATGGGTTATGCAACTGTTTATGTACAAAACAGATAATTCTTAATAATATATTAGTTGCACTGTGTCCGCTTTCTTTCTGTCTGCTCGGGAGATTTTCGTATTTTATAGAAACCATCTCGTCTTAGCTGGGTGACTGGGCAAGAACTACTAAAGGGCAGGTCAAGAGGACTACTGCTGAATGGGAAACATCCGCAGGTCAACACAAACTTCCTTCAGCAAATCTAGAAAGAAAAAAGAAGAATTCACCTCAAAAGATAATAACTCTGGCATACCTAGTTTTTTCCAGTTAAGAAAGGCAATAAACATATGCTCCCAGTCTTGGTCACGCATGGCCAGCTCTATTGTCTATCGAAGTATGACTTTCCCGGGGTTTTTTGGTCAGAAATGAAACTGCTTCTCGGTCTGGTCTAAGAAATTCTACTTATTCCCATTGATTGGGTACCTATGAATTAGACTCGCTCGAAAAAGACAGATATGTTACAAAGCTTGCCCGGGGTCTAAGGTTGGATCATCTTCTTCTTTTTATGGCAGAGGTTCAGATCTGATTTCATTTTATACTAAAGTCAAAGCATTAAAAAGTAGTTGTTTTCTCGTTAGGGACCCCATCTCGTGTTCTTTACACTGTACTGGTAAAAAGTTCTCAATTTTATGGACGGACTATTTCTTTGACTTGTCAGCTACCAAGTCACCCAATCCTGCCTCTGGGCGCACTTAGTTTTCTACTTAAGTCCTAAAGGGAAATCTTAATAAGGAAATCTTATTGATAGTAAATAACTAGCTTTTTTGTAAATTCTTTTTTTTTTTTTTTTCACTTTTCATGCTGGTAAACAGACTTCTCATATAGGAAGGGTATCTATTACTATAGAGGAAACAACCTTATGAAGATAAAAAAGAACCCGCTCATTCTAGCCCGGTGACCTACGTCTTTAACTCAGTCTTTCCACAACTCTACTTGAAGTTTGTCAAACTTGTCTCCTGCATACCAATGCAATGATCTCTGGACCGGATCTATTCTGCATATGGATTATTGCATCATTTTCGCATATGCGGTTTGTAGTAAATCTAATATTCACATCAAATATGCACTCGCAATTTACCCTTTTCTCAAAATCCAAACCATTATACTCAGTTCAGATTGTTGATGACAGAACAGATGGTGATATCAGAGGCAGAGATATCGATGAGGATGACAGTGGGAGACCAAAATTCACTGTAAGTTCGAAAAACTTCTTTAGTAACATATCAGAGACAGAGATATCAATTCGCACTACAATAATTGTGTAGTAATAAATAAACATACTGCAATTGGGCAAACTGCAACTTTAGGTACCAATTTCATAATTTTCTTCCGTTGTTGATCAAGTTAATGCATTTTAATAATAGTCTTTTGTGATTGGGCAAAAACAAAAGACTATGTTATAATAAATAAATGAACGAAGGTTGCATTAAGTCTTATGTTATAAATAAGAATGATAATAAAACTTTTGACATAAGACTATGTTATAAATAATTAAGAATATATCCAAACATAGTCTGCTGATTAGGACTATGGTATAAATATTAATGAATATAAGACTTTTGACATATCATATTACAGAATTGATAAATTTTAATTTAACACGTTATTTAGTGTTGTTATAATTAAATTACAGTGGGTAACAGGTAAGTTTTTTCGGATGAAGGGGTCCCATGAAGATTCTATGCTCAATGGAGTACCTCGAATTGTGTTGTTATTTGTTAGGCGTTAGTTGTTAGGGATGTTTGTTTCGTTTCTTTTCAGATGTTTTGTACGAAATTGTAATCAATTGACAGCCACTGTCAATTACTCAAAAAAAAATATATATATATCGATATTATTAAAAGTAGTATAGACAAACCCCATATAGATTATCACATCAAATTCCACATACGCAATCGTATCCTGCATATGCGGTTTGCAGTAATCTGATATTCACATTAAATATACACTCCTAATTTACCATTTTGTCAAATTTCAGATCATATATACTTTACAAGAAATAACACGATAATTAAAAATTACAGATTAGCAAATGTCAAATTTTACTTTAAATGGGGTCGTGATTTTAGACCGCACGGGCATAGTACGTAGGTTTGCAGTATTATAATATGCGGTCTATTCGGCAGCATATGCGTACACATTGCTGATATGCATAAGATTTGAGTATGCGGCCACATATTGATTTTCATAAATGATTTGAGTAAATAAGGCTGAAAACGAAGATTGGATGGAGGTACAAATGTTCGCAATCCATTAATTTTACAATGGGTTATGCAACTGTTTATGTACAAAACAGATAATTCTTAATTATATATCAGCTGCACTGTATCAATATATTTATAAGTAGTATAAATGAACCGCATATGGATTATTACATCGAATTCCGCATATGCACTATGCAGTAAATCTGATATTCACATCAAATATGCACTCGTGATTTACCTTTTTCTGAAAGTTCAGATCATTTATACACTAACACGATTGTTATTAAGTTTCAAATTAACAAATGTCAAATTTGTAACTTTCAATTGTCAAACTCAAAACATTACTTGTGTTATGCCGGATTTTAATTTGTTTGAAAAAACTCTAGAAAAATTACTCATCTCAACTACAAAAACATGTTAAAAGCAAATCGATAAAGAAAAAGCGTAACAGATAGAAAAAAAAAAATGTTTTACGAGTTAAGTGACAGAGTGATCGAAAATGCGTCATTACTCATTACTCACAAAAGCATTGTGACTTTTAAAGTGGGGTCGTGATTTTAGAGCGCACGGACACGATACGTAGGTTTGCCTTATTGTAATATGCGGCAGCATATGCGTACGCATTGCTGATATGCATAAGATTTGAGTATGCGACCGTATATTGATTTTCATAAAAGATTTGTAGTAAATAAAGTTGAAAACAAAATTGGATTTTCATACAATGGGTTATGCAACTTTTTATGTACAAAATAGATAATTCTTAATTATATATCAGCTGCAATGTAAATGAACAGCATATAGATTATTGCATCAAATTCCGCATATACGCTATGCAATAAATCTGATATTCACATCAAATAAGCACTCATAATTTACCATTTTCTCAATGTTCAGACCATTTATAAATTGACACGATTATTATAAGTTTCAAATTAGCAAATATCAAATTTGTAACTTTCAGTAATCAAACTGAAAACGTTAATTGTGTAATGCTGAGTTTAATTTGTTTGAAAAATTTAGGAAAATGAGTCATCTCAACTACAAGAACATGTTAGAGAAAATAGATAAACAAAAAGCGCAACACAAAAAAAAAATGTTTTACGGGTTAAGTGACAGAATGATAAAAAATGTGTCTTTACACACAAAGACATTGCGACTTTAAAGTAGGTTTGCAGTATTGTAGTAAGCAGTCTATGCAGTAGCTATTTTCAAAAATGCAAAACAAATACTTAGAAAACTTTAAAAATAGAAAATTTTTGTATTCCCCAATATTTTCATATAAAGAATTTATTGAGCACTATAAATCATGATTTCGGACACGACGACAACAATTTTGAGCCGTTAACATTTCGGTCCGAAATGCTAACGTTAGTATAATAGTCTAGCTCCTATTAAGTGTACCATTTCATGTTCTGATTTCATATATTTTGTAAAGGCTCATAAATGAATTTTCTTTCCCCCTCTGTCGTGTCCTTGGAGTCCAAATATATTTTTCTCATTGGAGTCACAAGCAAAGTCTTACAACACGATATCTTGATCAGCTTTGGAAGCATGCACCTTGTTTTGTAGTTTGTTCATGCTCTCAATTGCATTTTCAATTTGAATTAATTGTTGAGATATATCTCGTTTCAATGTAATATATAGTGGGGATCAGAATTCTCTTGTTGTTACTGAACCAGATAAAAATGGCATGCAGTATTCAAATGATTACGCCCAAAAATTCAGCCCAGTATTTAAATGGAAATGATTTTGACAGATTATATAGGGGAATTGTTAATTGGACATTATTTGGGCCAAATGGATTTGTGATGAATAGCAAACAGGCCCAAATATAATTAAGGTTGTTTTAGAAGGATCACCCCAATTAGATCTGTCAGGCAATAACTGTTGATCTTTAGGTAAACTATCTCTAACCAAAATCAATTTACAATTTTACATACAAATCATATAAATTAGTTTAGTGCAAGTGACTTTTAGTTTGCTTGTACTATGGACAATCATCTCTGTTAAATTAGTTGAAAATCCCTTTATCATGCCAGTGCATGAGAAGACAGTAGATTTAGCAAAGACAGACCACCTTGATATAAATGTTGATTCTTCTTCAACCATGAAAAAAAATTCAATGCTGGTTACATGATATGATATAACTGGCACTATGGCGTGTGCAGCTGTGGTCCATTAGAAGAGGGGGGGTAATTTTTGGAGAGAAACATCTCGCGTCCACTAAAAAATCGTCCATACATCCATAAGGCCCCGTTCGGCGTGTGGGTTATTCCCGTGATGGTAAGTTACTGTTTACGAGGGAAATAAAAAAATCTGTTCTCACAGAATTTTTTTTCTTCCCACATGAACAGTAACAAATCCGGTGGGTATTGTGTATGTCTAACAAGGCCTAGGTGTATACAGAATGTAACAAATACATCTCGATATGTAACTTATGGACGTTGTGGACGGTTTTTCTGTGGACGCCAGGTATTACTCTCTTTTGGAGGCGTTAAAGAAAATTTGTTGACTTTCAGTACCCCAATATATAGCTGGCATGCTCTATAGAGGGAGCGTGCAAGGGAAAAAAATGACGTTCTCTTTTGTTTTCTATAGGGCCTAAAAATAGAAGCATGATGCTAAGTTGCTAACTCTTTGCTTCCACAGAATTATGAAATTGAATACCTAGCATTAGCAAGCAGGCCTTCAATTCACATCAGCTGCCATAGTTTTTTTATGGCCGTCAAAAGTAAGATGGACGGTTTGGATCCAATGGCAGCAAAGGTGCCATAGTTTTTTATGGCAGCAGATTGGAACCCAGGAGTAGATGGCGCACTCTTTATAAATGACAACTAAGTTACAACTGTTTATGCTGATTAAATTTCTTTATTAGGAAGCAGTGTTATCTTTTTTTTTTTTTTTTTTTTTTTTGAGTGAAAGAAGCAGTGTTATCTTCGGTTCACATAATTTTTGTGGGAATGGGTGCATTTTTTTAGTAATATATTTATGTTCACAATCTGTACTTGAATATAAAATCTATTTTGATTATAACAAAACCATAAGTCTTCTTGGTCAAATAATTTTAGAGCGATTTTTTTTTTTTAAAAAAAAAACAAGCAGTTCATAAAAGTTAGGATCCCCACCCATATAAATATATAATAAAGTAGAGCGGTTTCCGCATTTTGGTGAATGTACATGATCCCTGCATATAACGTATTTAATTCGCCTGATGAAGACAAAGGTTTAAGATCTAAGGGGCTGGTCGGCAACCAATGTGACTTAAAATTTTAAGCCACTCTAAGTAGCTTTCATTCGGAATCATAGTTTAAGCTTAAGAAGGTAAAAATGCTAAACCATGGGTTTTGCTTCCTTAAAATTCCGGGCAAGGCTTAAGCTCTGGTCAAAAAGAGGTTTAAGGAGATACTTTTAATCCGTACTAAGAAGCTTATGTTTGGAAATGATTAAGACACTAAGAAAGCTAAAGAAAGTTAAAGGAAGTCTAAAGAAGCTTAAGTCGGAGTTACCGAACAGCCCCTAATACTTTTAATGGAGCCAAAGAAACAGACAATGTATATTCCCGTCTTTGACTAAAAAGTACTCTAACAAATGATATTTAGGCCTTTCTTAAAAATTTAAGTTGCCCAAATACAAGAACTTCCAAATATATATGCCTCTTTAAAATGGGCTAATCAGTGATAGGCATTAGAGAGGAGAGATCCAATGACTATAAGTTTTGATGTGTCTAGTGACCATAACATTATTTATACATAAATTAATTGACAAATATAGTTAGATGCATATTTTAAATTATATTAATATTATATATATAAAAAATAAAATTAAAAAGTTTTTATTTAACAATTTTGGCAATGAAATTTAAAATAAATTTAAAAAAATCTTTATGCATAACTTTAAGTTAAGTTTGGTTCAATTTAAGAATTGATTATTAAATGTCGAGAAGTTAATTAAATTGTTTCATATTTAATTTAGATCTGGATCGAACGAATCAATGATCCACCTTTTTTGTAAAAACTTTAATTCGTGCACCACATGTACAAATTATAAATACAAGCGACTCATACATATAAATTACCATACAAAAGTTTGACACAAAAATGACACCAAATCATATAATAAAAGATTGATTGTGTTTCGAATTTCATTCAATCTGAGTTACGTTTGATTCATCAAGAATAAATTTAGACCGTTTTAATAATCATACAAACTTGATAGTCGTTGATAGAGTATCAAATAATACTTAAATTGAATGAAATTTGAAACATAATCAATCTACAAGTAAATAAATATGGTTGTAAACCATTTTCATTTTTTAAGATTTTTTTACGAATCTATATGCTTTGATCTCTTTTTTGTGTCAAATTTTTGTTGTGTAAGTTAATTCCTTCTCATAATATATATTGAGGAGGGTTCTAATACTACAATATGTCACAAGCTCACTTTTTTAGATTTCAAAATTTTGTAATCAAATTTAAAATCAAACCTGATGATCTTATTTATATTTATGAAAGATGTATACAAATAAAGTTTCATGAATTTTTGGAGTCAATTTCGTACTTCATTAAATGGGTTAAAGATGGATGAATTAAAATTTAAAGTTAATCAATTATATTTAACTAGATTCATTCATTTTTTTAAGCCGCATGATCTAAAACGAAATGAACATGAAAAATTATGAAACTTTATATGCATAAATTTCTAATTAATATAAATAAATCAATAGTTTTGATTTGAAATTTGATTAAAAGTTTTTGAAATATAAATAAAAAATTAAGTTTGTGGTATTTTAGACTATTATACTAACGTTAACATTTCGGTCTATTTCAGACCGAAATGCTAACGACTCAAAATTTATATTTCCGTGTCCAAAATCACAATTTATTGTGCTTAATATATTCTTTTTATGAAAATATTGGGGAATATAAAAAATTTTCATTTTTAGAGTTTTTTAAGTATTTGTTTTGCATTTTTTAAAATAGCATGTATAAACATCAATATTTTATTAATATTTATGAGCTTTTTCTAAAATTCAAAACAAGTACTTAGAAAACTCTAAAAATGAAAATTTTTTGTATTCCCCAATATTTTTATATAAAGAATTTATTGAGCACCACAAATCATGATTTTGGATACGATAACATAAAATTTGAGGCGTTAGTATTTCAGACTGAAATGCTAACGTTAGTATAATAATCTAACTCTATATATATATATATATAACCTCCATCCACAATTAAATGAACTTTACCGATTCGATATTATTTTTCTATTCGTCTCTTGTTTCTCCAATGTTATGATTACCCTTTTATCTATATTATTTAATTGGAACATTTATTATGTAATGATTACAAATTAGGGCATAAAAGTAATTTCACTTTTCCACTAATTCCTTTGACTTTTCCTAAAAATTCATTTATTCATGGAAAGAGGTGTACATGTTAAACTATTCAATTATTAGTAAGAGGAGGGATCTATTGACAATGCTTATAATGACAATTTTGACAATTGAGATTTTAAAAAAATTATAATAATTCATAAAAAATCTTAAAAATTAAAAAACTTGTATGGATACATTCTTTAACTTATAGATTAATAGTGTTTTAAATTTCAATTAATTTGAACATCGTTTGATGGTTTATCAAAATTTTGTACATTTTTTAACGGTTGAAATTTAACGAGCTTTAAAGAGCTATCAAATGTCACTTAAATTGAATATAATTTAAAACATAATCAATCTATAAGTTAAATAATATCTCTATAAACTTTTTTCTATTTTTTAGAATTTTTAACTATTTTTACAAATTTTTCAAAAATCTCCATTGTCAAGATTGTCAAGATAAGCATTGTCAATGGATCCCTCCTCTATTAGTAATTGGCTTATTGCTGAGAACTAAGTTTACTGTCAAGTGTGAACGTCTTTATGAGACAAAAGAAGCATAAATTCTCAATTTTCTGAACACTTTCATGTGATGTTTTTGGCAAATTAAATGAGCCCCATCTGGATCTCTCCTATTTTAACTACTTGACGTATTTCTCTTCCCGTTAGTCAAGTGTTATAATGGCGGGACTCTGACACCATCAAATTTCCTACTTCTTAATTTGTCTATAACTTAAAAAAAAAATAAAATAAAAAAAAAATAAAATAAAAAATAATTCGCACAAGTTGAAATTTTTAACAAATAAATCAGCACGTCGACGCAACAATTTATCACCCTAAAAAATAATTATTGGATTACAATTATAAAAAAAAAACTGTGTATTCATTTGACTCTCTTAAGCATAATGCCACTCCATATTTTTTTAAAACAGAATAAAAATCCATGGAAATAAATAAGGGATTAACTCAAAACTCAAAAGTCAACAAAATTAATTAGAGTAGAGTTAGATTTTGGTTTCTGATTTCTGATTTCACGATCCATGTTATCTGTTGCAAACTTGGCACGTGCTTGCTTTGAATTTGCAAGTGCCACCTCTTCTTCATCTCTTCACAAAAAAGCAAAAAGTGCTTTGCAAATTCCGGCATTTACGTTCCACTATTTCGAAGCTCTTTCCATTTGTTAAGGGACGTCAAACTCAAAAAGGAATCAATTGAGAAGATAATTTCGTTGAATTATATAACTATATATATCACAATTTCAAAGGAAAAATATAATGCGTGTTATGCACATGTGTGATTGTCTGTACCGAAACCGTAGCATGAGATTTAGCACTTTTTTGTCCAGATATAACAAACAGAAATGTAGAAAAATACAGACGACGACAAAAAATACCAGTAAATTTATTGTTTTTTATATGTAATGGATCTATAACTTCTGCTTGACTATTGGTTATGCACCTTATTTATTCTTGGGTTACCAAATTTGAAATTTTATGTGTAATAAAGAAAATAATTAATTGAGTTTTGCATAACACAACAAAATTTTTTATTTGAAAAGAAAAGTGGAGCGTTTAAAGTCATATAACTAATTAATATTAGAATGGGTACAATGAACATTGCTTATTTGTATTATTTTTGGTAAGAAATCAATACTAAATTATAGGCTTATAGCAATTAGCTAGAGCACAGTTTTCATTTTATTTTCCTGATCATATGAATAAAAAAATTTCTACTTTTTTTTAAAAAAAATCAAAAGTAGCTAGATATACTGCACCAAAACTCAAAATTCTAAATTATTAATTTGTGAACCTCCTCTCTCTGTAAACTCGCTTTGTACAACAAATATATATTAATTTGTTTCGATGCTTATATATATAATCTCAAATAGTAATACTATATATATATCATTTGCTATTGCAGCTCCATATAATATATATCCATTACAATTTGTTTGTTACCGATTTTGGTATGAACCCCTTGACCCCTGATCTCATAATAACAATTTTCCGGCTCTATATATTTCTGCCCCTTAATCAATTAACTGGCATAAAAAAGATCAAACAACTAAGAACAGATCGAATATCTTTGCCACTTAATTGGCCCACCCATAATTTCCAAAAACATATATAATAGAATATTTACAAACAGAAAAATCTCAAAAGTATGTTGAAAGGGGAAGAACAACAAAATGATGTGAATTGTGAAGTGAAGGGAAGGGGAGGGGATCAAGACTCAAGAGAGCTACGCGTTGATTGCGCTAGAAAAGTAGAAAGCATGTATATTGGCTTCCTGTGAAAGCAAAGTGTTATGTTATGTTATGTATATGTTATGTGCTTGGTCAGATTTGAAAGCAAACCCCTCTCGGTACTCTTTCAGTCTTTCTGTTCGTTGGGAACTCAGATTTTATATGTGAATTAATTGTATGGAGTATGGAGCATCGAAGTAGGAGTGTGTATCCTCTAGAGTGGTCGGTCCATGAAGTAGTTGGAGTAGTCGGTCCATGAAGTAGTTGGAGTAGTCGGTCCATGAAGTAGTATCGAGCATTGCTGGTGGGGTATTCCACAGGATGTGGTTTCTTGAAGGAGCAACTCTTTATTATATAACTGAAATAAAATTAACCCAAAAAAACAAGAAAAACAAAAGAGAAAACATCTTGCGTCCATTGAAAAACCTGTCTATATATCTATAGAAGTATACGGAACGTAACAAATAGTCAAATATATATATTCTGAAATGTAACAGATGCATCCTAAGTGTAATATATAGACACTATAGACAATTTTTCTATAGACGGTAGGTATTACTCCAAGTATGTGTCTACGTTCCATAAAAAAAATAAGAGTATATATATATATGTCTACGAAATTTCTTTATTTTGGCCTTTTATCCTCTTTGGAAATCCTGTCAAGTGTCAAGTGATATTTTCTACGAGTCACAGTCAAATGTGAGACTATCTCTTGGCATTAGTGGCTTGTAATTAATCTAACAATATGCTGCACTCTCTTTGTGGGAGATCGCGGACTCGAAAACTAGATAGAAGTTTTTTACAGACATTTAAATTTAAGCAGCTAGCTTGACCCTTATCTTTATCTCAAAAAAAAAAAAAAAAAAAAAAAAAAAAAAAAAAAAAAAAAACAATAACAATAAGCTGCAGATAAAGTTCCTTGGAGTGCTAATATTAGAGAGGGCCGGTAGAAATTAATTAAACCAAAGTTTAATTAACAGTTAACACCGATGGATATTAATGTGGCTGGAAAAATTGGTTTTATTTTTAAAGCTTTATTGGACTCCTATCTGTAAAGAAATTATATTTTTGTTGACTGATGAACTGGTGATGATCATCATTAATTTATCTAGCATTAATTCTTCTAGCCTAATCTTTTGATTTGACATCTAACCAAAAACTTATTTAAGAGGGAATATCCTCTTTTTCCTATGTTACTTAAATTTGGATTGATAACGTTTTTAATTAGTAATCTGTACTAATTAACTATATTATATATAGTACGAAAATTGTTTGTATATACTTTGCCACAGTTGAATATATATATATAGTTTGACTATTGGGTAGATGTTTACATTTCAGCTAATAACATAATTAAGCACCAGGAAATATATTTTATCATGTTTTAAATTTCGATTTATGGTTTACAATAAATTGTTATTATAAACATACCGTGGACACATACATTTTTCATTTCTAATTTTTTTTGTAAGTATTTAATTTATATTTTTGAAAATAGCATCTTTTCATCAGATCAATATGAATTAATCTATACTTCATAAAGAGTGATAGGTCTCCAAGCACCTCAACTATTCCACATTATCAATGTCATTTACCATTGATTTTGTTTGAAACTCTTCATCTGCTTTGATCCAATGTATATATTTTTTCTCTTAACATTAAATAACATAAATATATATGATATGTCTAAAACAAAATTAAATCCTTTAAATGATTCAACATTTATGTTCTTATTTATAAATTATTATATTATTATTATTATTATTATTATTATTATTGTTATTATTATTATTATTATTATTATTTATATCAAAAGATTTAAACTATGTTCAATATTTTGTTATTATTAAATTTTATAAAGTTTTTGATTATTTATTTGATACTAGCAAAAGCCCGAGTTACAGCTCTAGTTAGCTTAATTAATTGTGTTTAATATGAAAGGATGAAGGATCCCATATATATATATGAGGAGGGATCCATTGACAATGGTTATCTTGACAATTTTGACAATTGCAGCTTTCAAAAATTTATAAAAATTCATAAAAAATCTTAAAAATAGAAAAAAGTTTATGGAAGTTATGCTTAACCTATAGATTGATTATGTTTTCGATTATATTCAATTTAGGCGATATTTGATAGCTTTTTAAAGATCTTTTAATTACAACCATTAAAAAATATATAAAATTTTGATAAGGCATCAAATGATGTTCAAATTGATTGAAATTTGAAACACTAGCAATTTAAAAGTTAAATAATGCATCCATAAAACTTTTTTCATTTTTAAGATTTTTTATGAATTTTTACAAATTTTTAAAGATCACCATGGTCAAGATTGTCAAAATAAGCATTGTCAATGGATCCCTCCTATATATATATATATAGAATTTTGCTACCGTTAGTCATGACTCACGGGCTGCTCCATGAGTCACGGTCCAAAAACATATCAAATTACCTCCAAACTTTGATTTAAATGGCTCAATAAATTCTTTATATCAAAATCTTATAGTAAGCAAAAAATTTTCATTTTTGGAGATTTTTAAGTATTTGTTCGAGATTTTTTAAAAGTGACTATGCAATATTAATAAAAATAATCAATGTTTTATGTATCATTTTAAAAAATCTAGAACAAATACTTAAAAATCTCCAAAAATAAAATTTTTTTTGCGTGCTATAAGATTTTGATATAAAGAATTCATTGAGCCATATAAATCGAAATTTGGAGGTGATTTGATATGTTTTTGAACCGTGACTCATGGAGCAGCCCGTGAGTCATGACTAACGGTAGCATAACTCTCTATATATATAGATATATATTGTACGTGTGCGATTACTTCTAGAAGGATTATTTCAGTCCACATTATGAAAACAAAATAAATAAGAGAAATTAAACGTGGTAGTTTGCCGACCCTCGGATATTTCATTTCTTCTCTCTTCTTCTTCTTCTTCTTTTTCTTTTTTCTTTTTTGGGAACAATCTATGTTCTAGATCTTCTCATGCAATTATTATATATTTGACTACTAATATATGCGATTGTTATGTATAAATCAGTTCTGTGTGTCAAAGAGTCTAGAAGAAATCTCTTATTTATCTATATAAAAATTTTATAAGTCAAATGATAGATAACTAACTTTTTCTAATGATTTTGCAATGGTCTTGGCAACTATATATATATATATAGTGTGTCTCATAACTCATATAAACATGTAAATTGGACTAGCTTGGTGCATGATCGAGTCAACGAGCTAGCTAGGAAGCTGCTAATGGGAATTATAAAAAAAAATTAAAAAAAATTTAGACCGTATTTCTGTTGGATCACATAAAGACATAATCAAACATGTTGAACTAGTAATTAAACAATATTAAAAATTATCAAACTTATGTATAGTGCTTCCCGTAAAGTTTGACAATATATAAATTATAAAACAAGCCATAATATAAGACAGTATTTATTAATTAAGTATTGTTGTAGTTGGATTACAAACAGTCTAATTAATTATTATATGTGAGAGGACTAATTTTTTGGGACGACTACATTAAAACAACATGTGAAAATAATTACACCATATATAACTAGCCAATTAGATTAAACTAAAAATATCATGAAAATTGACTAAATTAAACGAACTATATATATATTGAGCCTACAATAATTAATTATATTACATCATGAATGATAATTGGCATTTGGTAGCAGTGATCTTTTTATTAAGAATTGTTGTATATATATTTTACAGTTTTGGATATCATTTTCTTTTTCGTTGGTATTGTGACAGGTCTATATATTTCTCCTTAATTTCTTCATTGGTACGTACACGTGTGGATTTAAAATGACATGTAGTGGATTGGGGTTGCAACTGTTTTCTGCAGATAAGAAGAGAGAAACGTAACAACTCACAAAACTCGGCGTGAAAAAAGCTCCTATATATATCAAAAAAAAAAAAAAAAAGAAACTGTTTTCTGCATTTTTCATTTTTAGTTTTAAAAAAATATATATATCAAGTTTCTGACAACCTGTCCATACACCGGTGGTATATAATTAAATTTTATATAGTTATATCACTTTTATAATTTTTACCTCAATTTTATAATATATAATTAAAGGGTGTAGACATCTATAAAATTAAATAATTCTAATTAAACACCATTTTAACTTTTGTGTATATCTATCTCTTTTTTTATATAATTACTTTGACGGCAAACTTTAAATTACAGATGTATTATGAAATAACGCATGTGACAAATTTGAACTAATTACCATCATTTAGGCTTTATTAATATGAGTAAAACTATGGTGCTTAAGCACCTTCCGTGAAATTAACCTAAAAAATATATCAGATTATCTCCAAATTTTGATTTATATAGCTTAATAAATTTCTTATATATCAAAATCTTGTGGCTTAGCAAAAATTTTTTATTTTTAGAGATTTTTAAGTATATATTTAGGAATTTTCTAATAGCAACTATACAATATTAATAATAATCTATGTTTCATGAGTAGAACTATTGTGAAAACGTTTGCATTTCGCTCCGAAATGCTAACGGTCCAAATTATACTTTGTCATGCCCAAAATTTTGATTTATGGTTCCCATTAGGTTTATCATATGAAAATACTAGGGGATACAAAAAATTTCCATTATTGGAGCTTTTTAAGTATTTATTTCTGATTTTTTAAAATCCATGTACAAATAAGTAATATTTTATTAATATTTTAGAGTCATTTTGAAAAATCCAAAACAAAAACTTAAAAAGTTCCAAAAATGAAAAATTTTTGTATCCCCTAGTATTTTCATATGATGACTTTAATAGGAACAATAAATCGAAATTTCAGACGTGACAAAGTATAATTTGGATCTTTAGCATTTCGGAGCGAAATGCAAATGCTTTCATATTAGTCTAACTCATATTTCCTATAAGAATTTTAAAAATTCCGAAATAAGTACTTAAAATTATCTAAATGTAGAAGATTTTTGCATGCCACATAATTTTAATATAAAGAGCTTATTGAGCCATATAAATCAAGATCTGAATATAATTTAATATGTTTTTGGGTTAAGAACACCATAGATTTGCTCTAATATAATATATCAATATATGAGTAGGAACTCTTATGAAAATGTCTGCATTCCATTCCGAAATGTTAACGATCCAAATTACACTTTGCCACATCCGAAATTTTGATTTATGGTTCCCATTAAATTCATCATATGAAAATACTAGGGAATACAAAATTTTTCTATTTTTAGAGCTTTTTAAGTATTTATTTTGGATTTTAAAAAACCATGTACAAACAAGCATTATTTTATTAATATTTTAGGGTCATTTTTACAAATCCGAAATAAATACTTACTAAACTCTAAAAATGAAAAAATTTTGTATTCCCTAGTATTTTTATATAGAGAATAATGAATTTAATAGGAACCATAAACCAAAATTTCGGACGTGGTAAAATATTATTTAGACCGTTAGCATTTCGGATTGAAATACAAACATTTTCACAATAATCTAGCTCATCAACAGGGGCGGTCGTAAGGGGGGTGCCAGGGAGTGCCTCGGCCACCCCTTCGCCCGGTAGAAGTTGTTGAACCCTGGTTTTTTTTGTTTAACTCAAGTTTATATCTGGTGTAAATTTTTGTTAATTTGATGCCAAGATTCATTTTTTTTATATCAAACATAAACAACTTGTTAACAAATTAAATATTTTGTTACTTAAGTATACAATTAACTCTTAATCATAATTATTTTGTTGAATATATATAAAAATCGTATATTATAATAGTTATTTTTTTTATCGTTTTAACTATAAACTGACTTCTCTAAACTCCTTTTAAGATTAAACCTTAAAACGTTGGAACTATGACTCGTCTCTCCGACCCCTTTCATATTGATCCTGGATCCGCCCAGCTCATCAATATATATACAATATATTTCTCATCGCAGATCATATGGACGTGGTCTCATAAGTTGTCAGGAGCAGTCAAATCTGACTGATTTTCTTTTTTTTTTCTTTGAGATGAAAATCTGACTGATCAATTAGTTGATCAAAATCGAGGTCATTTACGTCATTACGTGTAACGTACTCGAGGAATATCTATAGATTTAACGATTAGACGGCCATCGATAGATAATTGGTTCATTGGCTGATTGGCCATTATATATACCAACTAACCGTGTTGTCAAATCTCGGATTTTTATCGGCTGCCATAGTTTTGATTGCATCACATACCACATACCACACTGTTTATGACAGTGGGACTCACAAAAAATAGCCTCCTACGATCTACAAAATCTTAGCCGTCGAGATTAAGTATGGTATATAGTGCCATCACAACTATTGCAGCAGATTCTCACCCGTCAAATCTCCCCTATTATTTATTGGTCGATTATTTTGATATTACGCAACTCAATTGTATTTGTACCTGTCTTAACATTTTGCGCGCATCTAAATTCCCACTTTGATGAATGTGACCACATGATCCCTGGACCCTAAAGATTAGATTTTACAAACCTCTTACAAAAGTTGGTATTGAATTTTTAATAGTAAAATGGTAAGAGTTTTTAATATTTTTTTGTATTGAAGATGCTTCACCAAGTATTACTTTCGATTTTATGAATGCTACATTGAAATTTTTTCATTTTATTTTTATCAATTACCATATTTAATGAATTTTTTAAGTGTTCCTTTTCATACTAAGTGTAACTTATTTCTGAACTCATATCCATGGCTTTTTCACATAATTTTGTTTTTATCTGATTAGACAAAACAAAATAAAAGAAAAAAATTGTGCATATTTTATTGCCGATATTATTTATACAATCATTATTCTCTCTTAACCAAAAATTGTAAAAAAAAATATTTTTTGAGTGTGTAAATAAATCAATTATTTGAGATATGGTTTGTCTAATAAAAAATGCCAAGCTTTTAAAACCAAATTTGTGTTTGTACTTTGTAAAACTTACAGTCATTGATAGCGCATGGCATGGTACAGGCTATAATTAATTGGGAGGTTCCACAAAATAAATAAGTAGAAAATTATCATGGAGAATTTCCACCCAAATAGTAAAAAAAAAAAAATCACTACACATGTCAAAAGATTTTAGTGAATTACCATTTAGCAACCAACATTTAATACCGAGCAAGCGAGCTGTAAAAAAAAAAATCAAACGGAAATAAATCAAGAAGCCACTTGAAAACAAGTTTCTCCCACCGGACCCACCCACAGTATTTCGATTTACCATTTTTACAGATTTACTCATCTACCAAAAAAAAAAAAATGTACGAATGATTTTTAAACGCTCCTTCTATAAACCGTACGCATAAAAAGCATGCGCATGAACGGTCGAGATTTGTCATCTTCCCGTGCGATGCCCCACCTGTCATGGTCTCACTGCAGCAGCCAGCGGCGCTGGAGATGTCGGTTAGCGGGTCCACCGCCACTTCTCACTACTCCGGACCCACCCAAAATTTCCCCAAATCATCGCCCGAAAATCGAAAAAATTACAGGACAGTATTCTCTCCATTTTGTTAGAACTTCAGTCTCCAGTGCGATGGGACCTTCTTCTAGATTGTTGCCACCACGTCGTCGTTGTTCAGGAAGGGATGATTGTTGCTACGGCAGGTTCTGTCTTTTGCACCGTGATGACGTGATTGAATTATAAAGAAGGGGGAATTTGTTGTCTCCAGTATTTGGAAATGGAGAGGAGTTATGTGACGCCCTACTCTACGTCGTCCTTTTATTACGGTCCATACCATGATGAATTCGCTGTAGACGTTCCTGTGGATCATACTGTGTGCCATTCCACTGTACCAAGGTCTTTTGTTGTTAGAAAATTTTTGGCTTTATTGCTGGTTTTGGTGCATCAGATTTTTAAAGATACAGTCATCCACCAGCAGAGGAAGAAAAGTGTTGTTTACTGTTTTGGGCTTATCTCATGTGTTTGGTAAATAAATCAAAGGGAAAAAAGAAAAAAAAAATTTAGTAGCCACCTAAATACTAAATAAATACCAAAATATGATGAAAAAAACAAGTAGAAAAAGATAGAAAATGGGACTTATCTCATCTGTATGGTAATATAAAACAAAAGAGAAAAAGAAAAAAAGATTTAGTGGCAACATAAATACCAAAATATGGCGGAAAAAGCAAACAGAAAAAAAGATAAAAAAAAATGGGGGAAATAAATAGGGGGCGGTCTTATCTGATGTGTTTGGTAAATAAACCAACATCAGAAGAAAAAAAAAAAAGATTTAGTAGCCACCTATATAAATACTAAATACCAAGTAAACCACCAAAATACGACGTAAAAACTTTAAAAAAAAAGCGAGCAGAAAAGGTGGAAAATAAATAGGGAGGGAAATAAATTCAACAAGGAGTCGATAATTGAACCTCTTAAAAATCTTTCTTAATCGTACTCCAATACCTTTTTAGTTAAAATTTTTTTTTCAAATCCAACAAATCACTTTTAATCGGTTGCAATTCACATTCTCAATCGAACAAAACACTTTTATATATATATATATACACACAATAAAAGGATCAAAAATAAAAAAATTTGCTCAAAATTTATAAGAGTACGAGAAAGAAAGAGAAAATATTATTAATTTAGTTTGGGGATAGATAGGCGGTGCAGTTAATTGTGACAAAGATAATTTCTCATTCAATAAATAGGGGCTGTCTGTCTATATCATTTTCCAATGCGAAAGATTGAAAGAAAGATGATGAAGTGCACAGTTCAGTTGGGTCTGTTTGTTGGTTTGTTATGCGGGAAACAATAACAATAACAAATAACAAAATAGTTGTTTGTTGTTTAGATCGCATCGCATTTCTCCTTCCCTTTTTCCTTCCTTCGCTCTCGTTTTAAACCCCCCCTCCCACTCCAAATCTCTCCTCCCTTCTCCTCTCTTCTCTTCTCTTCTTCCGTGACTGAGAGAAGGAGGCGCAGATCGTCGCCGTCGCCGTCGCCGTCGCCTGGGAGACAGATCTTCGCGATCCTCTAGGTACGCTCTTGTTTCCCGTAATGCCGCTCATTCTCGATCTAGTTTTCTTTTGAATCACGCGGTGTTGTGTGATGCAGCTGCTGCAGCATCTGTTGAGCACGCAATGGCGATGGATTCGGCGGAGTGCAACGGATCGGCGGAGGCTCCGAGGGTCGAATTGGAGGGGAGAGCGGGCGGCGCGGAGGAGCTCGGATCCGGCAAGGATCTGGCGAAATCTGACGGCATTGCTCCCGCCGCACGGGAGGCGGGCGATCAGGATGAGATCGGGGGTCCGTACGTCATCATAAACGCAGATTCCGACAATCCCTCGCCGAAACTTGCTAAATTGGACGAGAAGATAGATCCTGAAGTCACCGGTGATCCCGAGGGCCCTTCTGTGAATGGCAGTAATGGAATTGGAGGCGGAGAGGTTGAATTGGGGGAGAAAGTAGAGGATGTGAGTCAAGGGGGCTTGGAGAATGGAGAATTGAGTGAGAATAGAGAGAACAATTCTGCTGAACTCGGGGGTGGTGCTGAGATGAAAGAATCGAGTGAAGGAGTGGTGAATGAAGAGGTAAGCCAAGATGATGAGAGGGACCGGGAATTGGACAGCGGTGGTGAGAGTGAAGATTTAAGTGCGGGAACAGTAGTTGGAGATATTAGTCATGAATCGGGTCAAGAATGTGAATTGAATCTGGCTGCGGATGTGGAGATGCATCAGTCAGAAGCAGCTAATGGGGAGCCTGTTGAATCCGAAATTGTGTCTGAATCGGGCGAAAAGGAAGAGGAGGAGCATCCTGTATCTGGTTCAATTGAGGATGTGGATGAAGAAAATGGTAGGATGCACGAGTCAGAAACCATTGTCGAGGAACCAATCCCACATAAGGAGTTGGATGTTATCTCAGCTGTTGATGAGCAAGTACCTCAGGAGGTTGAACATGAAGCAGCCAGTGCACCTTCAGTGCAGATCGTGTATGAAGAGTCAGGCGCATTACCGGATTCTCATGATGTGCAAAAGGAGGCAGAGGTGCTAGTGTCAGCATCGGAGGATCCTACATTGAATTTGGCAGTAGAAGGAGAGTCTGAGCAAAAGCATGAGATAGAACAGGATGCTCCTATTCCTCTTAAAGAGGAGGAGAACCATGAAGAATCGCAAGGTTTATGTGATTCTTTGCAAGAAAGTAAGGAGGTGGAGATGGCAGAGACTGAATCAGAGGAACCGTCCTTATTGGATACAACTGTTGTTGACCCTGAATTAAAGCATGAGTTGCAGCAGGTGGTATCAGGGCCTTCTCAAGAGGATGAACAATGTGAAGTATCTGAGGGCGTATCTGATTCTATGCAAAGCAATGAGGAGTCTGGTACACCTGGGGCAGATCTGAACAAGCAATCTCCAATGGATTCAACCGTCAAAGTTGAGTCTGAACAGAAGCTTGAGGAACAACAGGAGACATCTATTCTTTCTCAAGATGAGGAGATGCACGAAGAAACAGAAGCTCCAGTTCCTTCTGAGGACCAAAACGGGTTCATGGAAGCATCTAAAACCGATCTGAAGGAGCTCCCATCATCAGATTTTGAGACTGGATCCAGAGGAGAGGATGGCACCACTGGTGAAACCAAAATTGAAGATCAAGACACAGTGAACACTGTCTGTAATGGTAAAGAAGATGGTGAATCAGAAACATCTCCCTCTTCTATCTTGTTTGAGAAGGACAAACATTCTCTCAGCTCATCTTCTCCAAGCCAGGAGAAGCTTGCGGAATCAGAAACAAAACAGGAGAATGTCCCGCTAGAAGCAAATGGTGAATCTGAGGCGCCTATCTCTGATGCTGTAGCTGATGAAAATGTGCCATCCGATTCAACCAAGGAAGTTGAAGAAATGCAGAATTCTGAAAGGAGTGATGCTGCCTTTGATGCCGAAGCAGTTTCCCTCTCTCATAAGATTGAGGTAGATTCAAACCCAGTTATTGAAGTTGAATTAGTTGAGCCATCTAGTGAGATTTTAGCTGATTCTGAAAACAAAGGCACCAGTGATGTAGAAGAGAGTGACAGATCTGTTGCCGAACTCGAAGATGGTAAATCAAAAACTGAAACAGAAACAATATCCGTATCCTTCAATGATACTTCTGCCCGAGAAATTGGATTAGAGGACTCTGTCCAGATTGGTAAGTTTAAAATTAGCATAGGGGAAAATGGGCCATCTGTTCTGCAACATGAGTTGCAAGAAAGTTCTGTGGCAACTGAGGCTGCGACACCAGAGGAGCCTGGAACTTCCACATCCAGTGGAGAGAAGACTGAAGGACAGCAATTAAAAAGACAAGCAATATATATTATTAAGGTACCCAGACATTCAGATGAGGAGCAATGGGAAAAGATACAAGAAGCCCAAGCACGATTAGATGAGCTGACTCGTACTAGGGATGCTATCAGGGACATAATGCAAAAGAAAAGAGTAATGACCACTAGCCCTTATCATTGCATATCTTCTTTCATTTTCCCCTCTTTCTTATATTTACCAACATTGTTGTATTTGCCAGTTTATTAAAAGCTACTTCTTTTAAAAACAAATTTTGCAGAAAGCTTGTTCCGATAGTTGGGATGAAGTTGTAAAGGCAAAAGAAGAGGAAAGAGCAGCACGAGCTGTGTTCAATGCCAAAAGACATGAGATAAGCACTGTTCAGTCCGTGATTAACAAGCTAAATAAGGCAAACTCCATTGATGATATGGATGATTTGGTAAGAAACACCCATACTTGTGCCTCAATGAATTGCTAGGAAACACATCCTAAAAACTTGTTGCATAAATATATATATATATATATATATATATGATCCATTCCTAATGTTTGTGTTAGTTATTGCCACATTTCTCTGTCTGGAACCATAATGTATCTGTACATTTGATTTTTTGATGTTGTAGATAGATATGAAGGAAAAGAGTCTACAGCATGAGACCAGGACATTGAAACAAGAGAAGATGCTTATCCAAGAGATCAAAGAACTTAAAGTACAAAGGAAGAAGTTAATAGACAATATGGGTTCAGCTGCTGAAATTGATGAGGCATTTGACCAAAAAGACAGTGTTTTTGATAAACTAAAGGTACCTGTTTCAATTTTTGTTCCACAGCTTCTAGTACGTCATTCACCAAACATTCCGATGATACTGCCAACTGGAGTCTGTACCATAGTATAGTTGGATTGGCATGTGTTTGGTAGAGGGGATAATGTTGGGTTGTTTGGTCTGATTCAATGGTTTTACTTCCCCAGGTAATTATGACTGTGCGAGCCTCAATTGCATTTAGGTCTTGTTATGAAAAATCATGACAGATTCTGAGGTGATATACAGATAAACATCATATTTGTATAAGAAGAAAGATAATGGCCATGAAACTATTTGTTTATATGTTTATATGTACATGGCGCCTTTTGGTACTGACAAAATTCGTTTGATAGTTTTGCTAGCCTTTGTGTTGCCTTCATTCTATGAAAGGTTAGATATGGCACAAATTCCCTATATCCTAGCTGTGCCCATACAATAGTTGCTTTTGTGCTGCCTTCATTTGTAGTCTACAGCATGAGACCTGCAAATACCCATCAAATACTAGGGCTGGATTTTAGGCATAGGAAGGATATAGTATTGTATGAGCTTTAAAGTCCTGTTTTGGCAGTCTATTTATAATAGAATGGTGTCTATGTCTGTCTGTTTGTTATTCTAATTCCAATTGGCACCTGCACCGAGGAACACAATACTCTAAAATACTTACTGATATTGTATGTGCAAATATTTGTGCCACAGATGCTGAAGGCTGAATTGGACGTTCTAGGGAAAACCCTGACAAAGGCTGAAGCAAAAACAAGAGCAGCCCAGAAGGACTATGATGAATTGGATTTTTCATTTTGCAACTCACAAGATGAATATAAATCTGCTGATGAGGTCCGCCAGAAGGCTTACTTGTACTGGCGTGACTTGAAGAGTGAATTGGCCAAGAAGGTGAATACTTGTTTCTTTGTGTTTTTATTTTTTGCCAGTTTTATTTCATGTTGTTTAATTGCAGTGTTTCTTTTTCGTCTATGATTTCCAAATGCAGAACAAGCACTTTTTCAATTATAGAGATGATCAGAAAAGGGCTGCGAGCTTCCTAAATCATAACCCTCCTGACACAGAGGGGGTCCGCTTGTTCTGCAATAGACAGGTAATTGCATGGTATATTGCATACTCTTTTTTACAGGTAGTTTGTTTTGTTAGTATCTTTTACTATGGGATAATTTAGAATTGGATCTTTTTTATACTATAAGAATCTTTGAGTTGCTCCACGAATTATTAAAATCAATTGAAGTATAATTTGTGCTATTTTGCTTTGGCTCACTGGAAACACCAGGTGGATGTTCCAGCTATCTAAATCACTGTTTTGCTAGATCCTTACACCAGTAAATTATATTTTCCCATCCTCTTTCTGTATTTGGCCGAACGTAGCTTGGTGAGCGTTTTTGTGGGTGGCATACATCTACATTGTAATACCAAAGCAGTCCATATTAGAAAAATATACCAGTGTTAGTGAAGCAACTAAAACTTGGAGTAGATGGCTTTACTATGTAGGTTACTGATTTACGTAAATGAAAATTGAGGAACAATTTTGCATGGACTTTTCCCTTCTATATTGAAACGTTGACCATTAAATGTTTCTTCCATATGGAACATTGTACAAAAATCTTATACAACATGTATTATATTTGTCTTGAGTCAGTGTGTTACTTTTAATAAATCAGTCTGTTTGAGTTGTGTTCTGATAGGAAGGAATTGAGACAAGAAAACATGGAAAAATATATCCCATATGACAAGCCAAGAACTGACTCTATCAAGTCTTTTTTTCACGTGATAATAGCAGTAGTTTTGGTAATAAAATCTTATTGATCTCTGAACTTCAGGTTGAAAGAATGATGGATCTATGGAACAGTGATACTGAGTTTAGGAAGCAA
The DNA here is from genome assembly GCA_030179965.1 of Cyperus esculentus. Taxonomy (NCBI): domain Eukaryota; kingdom Viridiplantae; phylum Streptophyta; class Magnoliopsida; order Poales; family Cyperaceae; genus Cyperus; species Cyperus esculentus. The sequence goes on from JASGLE010000030.1 coordinate 3,067,959, forward strand.
TACATAAAATCCAACCAAAATAGCACACTCAGAAGACTAAGAACTCCAGATGGGAGATCACTCGGGCCAGATGAGGTGCCACCTGTCATACCTATGGCTTCTACTGCTTATAGAAGGACAAACACACCAATGATCCCTGCTACAAAAGAAATGAAACTGGAGAAGTCAACCCGAGCCTCTTCTATTTCTGTACAGAGCGATGACTTCCCTGAACTGCCGCAGCACAAACCAAATGTATCTCATGGTAACGGTAGAAATAATAAGGGCACCTCTTCTAAAGAAAAATCAATGGATGAATCGGTGGTGATGGGCATTGTGACTGCAACAACGGAGAATGCCCATATGGAGAAGAAACGGGAAGAAGATGAAATGGAGAGGAGGAAGAGAGAAGAGGAGGAGAGGGTAAGAAGAGAGGAGGATATAAAAAGGAAAGCGAAGGCTGAAGCAGAAGAGAAAGAGAGGCTCCGAGAGGAGCAGAAAGCCAAGGCAAAAGAAGCCGAGGAAAGAAAGAAGCGCAAAGCTGAAAAGGCACAGGAGAGGGCTGAGTATAAGGCCCGCAGGGAAGCTGAAATTCGTGATAAGGTCTGGCATACCTTTTCCTGTTTTTTTCTTGTCCCTGAGCTTATACATGTCATGTATCTATTATTCTGTCATTCATGTTTATCACAATTTATAGTCATTTTTTATTTACGTCGCAAAAGGAACATGCGATATGTTTCGGGGTATATTAATTAGCTTAATCATCACAGCTATATTTGCAAAATCAAGCTTGTCTAAAACATTAAATAGATAGGTAATTTCCAAGGATTTATAACTGACAAATTCAAATTGTGTAAAAATTGCAGAAGAGATCAAAGAAGGACAAAAAGAAGGTAGCTGGGGGTGAATCAGACAATGGTGACACAACAAACAGTCTCTCTGCTGAGAGCAGCTCACCATCTGAGATTGCTGAGACCAGGGATGTGCCTTCCGCTGCACCGGTGACAGCCACCCGGCGCCCGACAAGGCCCCAAGCTGCCTTGAAGCAGCTAAAACGGGTAGAACCTGTGCCTGTTGCCCTCCGCAACCGGGGCCGCAGAAAGCGGTCTTGGGTAATTGGCATTCTGGTAGTTATTCTTGCCTTGTTACTAGTTTTCCTACTTGGTAACTGTAACTTCTCTCATATCAGCAGTTTAGTCTGGCTGTAGAATCATTCAGCATTCATAACCTTCTTGATAAAGCAAGTGAACTGGAGTAATAGTATTGATAATGATTATAGCAAATATATATATTTATATAGCAATGCGAACATTTTGGTGCTTTAGGACTGGGTGTTACTATGGATAGAAAAGAAAAAAAATGCATAGTATCAATTCTTTGATGGTATTCCTTTTTTTTTCTCTCTTTTTCCTCTTTTTCTTGGCTATTTGGAGTGTTGTGTATTGCTAGAGGTTTTGAATATGTACTTGAAGAGGAATGTTATCTTGAGTTTGTTATTTATATAATCATGAAAAATAATGGTAGCAATAAGATGTCCCCTTGTCTTGCATTGAAAAAAAAAAAAAATTGCCTTCAAAGTACATGGCCCCCTTTCTTTCAGTTTCAGCTTGTGATTTGTTTGAATTGACTGCTGACTGCTCTACCTTACCTTCCTTTTTGCTCGAGTAGCATATGGAAGAGAAACAGAGATGTATTTTCATGATTAGTGATGCTCTGGAAAATTATAGAAACAGAGATGTATTTTCCTCCGGTACAAAGTTTGTTTTAATTGAATAGCTAAGCTGTTGTTATACTGGGGAAGTTTACTGAGGACGTACTTGCGTCTCGGAACTGGTTTCAGCTGTCAAGAAATATAAAAGAGGCTAAAAGAAGGGCAGGATTCAATAAGAACTTTCGGTGGGCTTTCCATGGGCTCTTTATGGTGGATTTGTGGTGGGTATTCGTTATATTTGTGATAATTCAATCTCTAGATTGGCACAGGGAGCTTTCGTTCATCTTAAAATCTTAAGTGATGTACTAGCTATAGTCTTTAATATCTCTATTTCCTTTCGATGTAGTTGTTCTCCGTGTTCAGACGAGATTCAACTCCTGATTTCAGAACTATAGAACTGACACATTTTTATTTCGTAAAAGGTAGCTAAACATTAATATCTACATAATATAACAATGGGTTCCGTAATATAAAAAGATCAAGCCTTAAAATCACATTGTCAAATGTCAACACATGTTGTCTTGAAAAAAACTAACCAGAAAAATAAAGAATAACAGAAAAATAAAAAACTAAAAATGTTGCTTCCCACTTCCCACCATTGAGGACAAAATAGCAATCTTTTATGTTCAAAATTTTCAGGACGGTAAAAAAATAATAACACTTGTTTTGTTGCTTTCTGTATTGGAAGGGTTAGTCTGAACGGAGAAACCGGAAAGTCTATGTCTCTACCTTAAAAAATGATATGCTTATATTAAATTACTTCAAGTAAATTAAAATGAGAAAAAAATTATTTTGTTGTGGATGAGATGCCAATGTCAATGCCAATATTTGACTCTTCACAGGTGCGAAAGAAGAGGAGCTTTTTCTTTTTTCCTCTCGATTGACTAATTCAATTGTGATTTTCGTGTATGCACATTTTAGTTAGTTAGTACAATGCATTCATTTATTTATTTATTCGTCTTTCTGGTTAATTGGTTCATGTCCCGGTACATTCTAATAAATAATTTGTAATTTAATGTCCTGCTTTTTTTTATTCAGCTTGTTATACGTCATAAGACATCCTTACTATAAAAAGCATATTGGAAAAAAATGATATGAAAGGGCTATCCATCCACATGAGCTGTTGATCATTTTTTTGGATAGATCAGAACCATTGATTTACTTTAATGCTTGTTGACGTTAATGTCTCAGCTCATTAAAATTTAAGGCTCATATCAATTTTCTCAATATAAGGTCCATTACATATTATCTTAAAAAATTATTATAAGAAATAACAATTTCAGCCCAAAACAAGGCGTGAGCTCTTTACTAATATATATCATGTACGTGTATGTCCGATTTATTTTCATTTTAACTGGGAAATAAGAAGAAAATGACTTGAGAAAATTTTCTTCTAACGAGTCAATTTCATGATTTCATCTGTTGTCCATTGTGGTAATACAGAAAAGACATAAGATTAAAAAGAAGAGAGGATAGAACCGCATCACCATGCATTACCATGAAAGGACAGTAATTTTGTTGACAACCTTTCGTAGTAAGTAGACTCATATCCTTACTTATATATAAAAGTATATCAGAAAAAATGATATGAAAGAGCTATCTTCCTCAAATAAAAAACCTGAGCCCAATGGCAGAGGGAGCATAAACATTTAGTGGGGTCAATACATATAATTTTTAGTAGTCTTGTGAAAAAATATCAACTAAATTATATATATTTTAAAGGGAATTTATGAAATTTTGTGGTGTCATTTGCACCCATATTCACTAAGGTAGCTCCGCCACTGCTTGAGTTGTTGATTATTTTCTTAGATAGATCAGAATCGTTGATTTATGTTAATGTCTGTTGACGTTAATGTCTCAGCCCATTAAATTTAAGGCCCATATCAATTTCCTCAATTTAAGGCCCATTACATATTATCTTAAAAGTTTATTACAAGAAATAATAATTTCAGCCCAAAACAGAGTTTGGACTTTTTACTGGTACATATAAAAAAGCTGTGTTTTCTTTTTAAAACAGAATTTGATATGTAATGATAACTAACTCAAAGTTTTTAACTCAATCCAGGGTCGTGATGAAGTTCTATTTTGCGTTGTCATAATAAGCATTGTCAACCGATCCCTACCGTTATATAATTTACTTGAACTAGAGCTGTAAATCGGGGCTTCACCCTGAAAAAATAATATTACATACTTTTAAAATATATTGAAAATAAATATAATTTTTTCATTTTTCATAAATATATCTTATTAAGTAAATATTGAACCTAACACATTTTCTATACAATATATTTTTAGCTACATAATAGTTCATATAAAAGAATACAAAGAGTCTCAAATATTTTGAGTATTAAATTGTTCTTTAGACATATTATATTATCTCTTTAATGCAAAAAGAAAAATCAATTTGAGTCATTTGATTAAGATAAAGAAGAGAGATAAACAAAATAAATGGTTGAGATTAATGATGATGTGGCATAGCTAAAAAGTTTGGAAGCTTACCCCTCTTTCTTGAATATGAATTAATGAGTTAAGAGTATCAAGATTCGTGTCATTGCATTTCAGACTTCGTTCCCTGCAGTAGAAAAACCTTTACCTCGCCGGATGGTAAACCAAATCTTTTTAGAAAAGGAGAGCCTGTTTTTCTTTATCTAACGATCAAGAATGGTTCAGTGCTACAATCTTAAAGCGCTCTGTAGATCTCAACCGTTGGATGGAGAAAAACAGGCCCTACCAGCGGATTTACTTCCGATGGGTGCTCCATCCTGCAATCCATAGTTTTCAATAAAATAATTCCCCACAATTGGGATATGCAGTTTTAATTCGTAAGCTTGAAATTATGCCAGCACACTAGCACCCATGTCCTTCCTGTTTAACCTTTTCATTAAAAAAACTAATACATTGTCAAAACGCTCTTAATTAATTTTATTAGCGTTGTAGGAGCTTTTGAGTTTTGTTTAGAGATGGTAGAGTATAATTTTTGAGAAATTCTACTCGTATATTCCAACTATTTAGATGACAAAGCAAAGAAAAAAAAATTGTGATTTGCAAATTATATTCGCATCTTTATTAAAATTCCATATATCTAATCACGTTCTTCCATCAGATTACAAGGAAAATGTCAGACAATAATAAACAGCTAATATTTGTAAATTTTTTTTTTATATATATATAAGTATCTTTTGATTCTGGGTGCCAACTTGTGTTTTGCTGGGTCATTGTCAAATATATAAAGGAGAGAAAGAGGGAGGAGAAATTATTACCGTCTCCACTATCTTTCTATTCAAATAATTTATTTTTCATATGTCCTTTCTTATACGGTTTATTTATAATTTATTTGTCCATGTTTTTAGTAAAAGGATCGGATCAGCTGCTTCTCATTTTAGAAAAGCAGGCTCTATTTTTTTTTATCTGACGGTTGAGAAACACTGAAGTACATTGAGTTCGGTACAACAAATACCAAAGTGTTTTGAGTCGGTGTAAAAACCAATCCCGACCATCCGATCGGAAAGCAGCAGATTTTCATCCTTCTTTTTAATGGGCTTCCAATTTTATATGTTGATTTCTGTAAATCAGAAAAAAAAAAATAGCCTTAAAAAAGTTTTCTAATTATTTCATACTTTTTAAGTTTGAGGAGGGATCCCTTGACAATGGGTATTTTGACAATGATGACAATCTGATCTGAACCCTTAGATTAAATACTTGATGTGCGCTTCAGATCAAAGCATTTTGGCGCTGGCTTTTTTCTTTCCCACCCACGTGATACACTTGCACCTTTTCTCCAATCCCATCCATTTTTCATTGTTGTTCTTCATCTCCAGTTCTCATTTTGTTTTCTTTTCTTCTCTGCCACTAAAGAGAATGAGAGTATCCATAATAGAAATCTTGATCCCTCAAATCCTTGCGTCTAGACTATTTCTGTTCTTGCTACCATCCTATTGTCTATTCTTGCTACGATTTTAGTTTTTTTTTCACTATTATTGTTATCCCTCTTTTGGAACACGGTGTCGAGCGCGGCCAATTTCATCAATGACTACCAGTGATCTTTTGCCGTCTCGTGAATTAGAACATGCTATCGACCTGCAAGACCTCCCTACAATGCTCAGATAAAATGATGAAGCACCATTCGAACAATGGAAACTACAAGACAACAAAATATAGTATTGTAATTTTAGAAGTAGAATAGAATGGAAGCAAAAGTGCTTGACAAAGCAAAGCGGCTTGACATACGAGTACGTAAGCAAAGGGCTTGACGAAGGAGTCGATCTCAAATCGCGATCAGGTTTCATCCTCTTCTCTGATCATTGAGTTGGGACTTGGGGGAGAGTAAAAAGAGGGGAGGAAAAGAAACTAAAAATTGAATTGGAGAAGGGAAAGGTGGATGGCAGTAAAAAGATTCCCACATGACTTAACTTTTTGGCACAGTCTTTTATAAAATCTGATGCGCACATCAAATGTTTGATCAAAAGGTCCAGATCAGATTGTTATCATTGTCAAAATACCCATTGTCAAGGGATCCCCCCTCTTTAAGTTTTGGGTGCTCATAAGTTAAAATGTTTTCATTATCCAAGTACGTCGAAATTATTAATTCGTCATTCCCGACTTCTCGTAATGTCAAGCTGTCAAGTAATTCATAATATAATATTATAATTTATATTTTCCATATTTTTTGAAGAGTTCTATCAGTTCTATATTTCTTTTTGAGATAAAAGTGAAGGTCAAGCCACTCAAATTTAAATGTTTATAAAAAACTTTCTATCCGAGTTTCGAACCCGCGACCTCCTATACGGAGAGCGTTGCACTAGACCAAAGATTGGTTCTTCGTAATTCAATCTCTCATATTTTTTATATATATCGACATGTTATATTTTATATTAAAGAATTACGTTAATTTATGTTATTTAAAAATGTATTTTATTTTATTTTATATTTTTATTATTATTATTTTGCAATGTTCTAAATAGTGCGCAATAGCGACGCTATAGCGTTTCCGGGCCTCAAACGCGATGCTATTGGCCAACAATACGCAAGTAGCGCTATTGTCGCTATAGTCGCTATAGTACGAATAGCGGGCGCTATAGCGTATAGTGTTATAGCGTGTAAATAGCGCGCTATCCGTCATAGTATATATTTTATGCTCAAATGATTTTTTTTTTTCGGGAAATAACTTAGTTAGTACTTATTACATTTTTTTGTACGAAAATGACATAGTTTGTAATGGCTTAGATATTTTTAAATAGAAAAAAATATATTATAGTAGGTAAATTATGAATTGCAATCTAGATTTTGTACCGGTTTAATGCTAATATTATAGTTTCATAAGTAATTTTGTGTTGCTTATTTGCTCTATGGAACTCATGATAATGTTAAATTAAATATAAAATTATAAATAATATTAAATATAGATTATTAATTATGAAATTATTAGATATTCTACGTACAATAGCTTCCGCTGTAGCACGTTATAGCGGCGGTAGCTTTTTCAAGACCTTGTCATGATGACGCTATAAACGTGATTTAGAACCTTGTTATTTTGGCTCCAAACTCCAAATAATTAAGTATGAATTGAGCACCACACCACATTCCCTCAAGTCAAACACGACCAATCGTAGAGAACTCATCACTCATCAGAACTCAAAGAAGAGTCTCAAACCACAACAACAACAACAACCAAGCCTTTAGTCCCAAACAAGTTGGGGTAGGCTAGAAATGAAACCAAGTAAAACCCAATGATGATCATGATCGTAAGAAAGATAAAATAGATAAATAAAGAAAGAACAGTAATAACAATGGTAATAGTGAAAAACTAGTCCTAATATGAATGATAGTGATGATGAGTATGATACTACATAATACTACTATGAATGATAATAATGATGATACTACATAGTAGTAATAGTGGTAGTAGTAATAATACTAATAATAATAATAGTAGTAATAATAATAATAGTAATAATAATAGTAATAATAGTGAAATAGTAGTCATAGTAATAATAGTAATATAATAGTAGCCGCTAGGGGTTTGATTTGTTGGTCATGGTTCCGGTACGTGGATTGCTAACTTCCACGCGTCCCTATCCAAGAGCAGCTCTTCGGATATACTCCATGCCTTCAAGTCTCTTTTTACAGCTTCCTCCCATGTCAGTTTTGGCCGACCTCTACCCCTTTTCGTGTTTTCGGTACGGGTTAGGACACCGCTACGTACTGGTGCTTCAGGAGGTCTCCGTTGAACATGTCCAAACCACCTCAATCGGTGTTGGACTATCTTCTCTTCAATCGGAGCCACCCCTACTTTGTCACGTATGTCATCATTTCTGATACGATCTTTTCTTGTGTGGCCACACATCCATCGTAGCATACGCATCTCCGCTACACTCATCTTCTGGATATGGTTTCTTTTAGTAGGCCAACATTCTGCCCCATACAACATTGCAGGTCTAATGGCTATTCTATAGAATTTACCTTTCAACCTTTGTGGGACCTTGCTGTCACAGAGAACACCAGATGCTTGTCGCCATTTCATCCAACCCGCCTTAATTCTATGGCCAACATCTGCATCAATATTCCCATCACTCTGTAGCATGGAGCCCAGATATCGAAATGTGTCCTTCTTTGGCACTGTTAGTCCATCTAGACTAATATCTCCATTCTCAGATCTCTCATCACTGAAGTCGCATCTCATATACTCGGTCTTAGTCCTACTAAGCCTAAAACCTTTCGTCTCCAGCGTCTTTCTCCACAACTCCAGTTTCGTGTCGACAGCTGCCCTACTCTCGTCAATTAGCACTACATCATCAGCAAAAAGCATACACCAAGGGACATCTCCTTGTATATCTCTCGTAACCTCATCCATCACTAAGGCAAAAATATACGGGCTCAAAGCTGACCCTTGATGTAGTCCTATCTTAATGGGAAAAGCATCAGTCTCCCCATCACATGTTCGGACACTAGTCACAACATTATTGTACATATCCTTGATAAGGTTAACATACTTTGTTGGGACTTTTTGTTTCTCCAGTGCCCACCACATGACATTTCTTGGTATTTTATCATATGCTTTCTCCATATCGATAAATACCATGTGTAGATCCTTCTTCTGCTCCCTATATCGCTCCATAAGTTGTCGTATCAGGAAAATCGCTTCCATAGTCGACCTCCCCGGCATAAAACCAAATTGGTTTTTTGTGATGCTTGTCATTCGTCTTAGACGATGTTCAATCACTCTCTCCCATAGTTTCATTGTATGACTCATCAGCTTAATTCCTCTGTAATTAGTACAACTTTGAATATCTCCTTTATTCTTGAAGATTGGTACTAATATACTTTTCCTCCACTCTTCAGGCATCTCATTTGACTGAAAAATGTGGTTGAACAGCTTAGTTAGCCATACTATTGCTACGTCCCCAAGGCATCTCAAACCACTAAAAAAAAAAAAAGAAAGAAAAAAAAGAAGATGAGTCTCAAACAATCAATCAATCCTATTGCAGCTGCCGGCAGCCCAGGTACATTGCCCCATGTGGATTGAGTCACTCTGTCTTCTCTCAAAAAAAAAAAAAGTCACTCTGTCACTGCATGAGCAGCCTGCAGCCCTGACCTGCCGACGAGCGAGCGAGCGAGCGCACGTGATGCTTGGGACAGCGTCCAAATTACTTTAGAACAGCTTTTGTATTCAAATCTGACCAAAATACCCATATGATCAATAATATATTTTACTTTATCAGAGGGGCATTTTGATCAAATTTGGATTATAAAAGCTGTTCCAAAGTAATTTGGACGCTGTCCCAAGCAGCACCCAACTTTGTCGAACTCGAAGTCGAAGCCCAGTTCAGTAATTTCCGAGACTTCGACGGGCGAAAGACTTAAAGATTAACAACAATACGCAACCGCGTTACGCGTGTCGTTCAAGGTGCGGAGCTCCAGGGAGGGAGTGGTAAGCTGGTACGTGGAGGGCGGAGGATGGCTGGGCTCGGTGTGGGATTTGGGAGGGCTGTACCGGATTGGCGCGATGTGGGCGTGCTTATCCTCTGCTGCAACACTGCGCAGCGAATCGACGACGTGGATCATTCGAGAGTTTCTCGAGATTGCGATGCGCGCATCTTGAAGTAGATCCAATGGTTGGAACATTGTCTAGTATATTACTGTGCAGTAGAGGATATGTGAATTCGTTGAGTGGAGGCAGCTCTGGGAGGGGTCAGCGCACCACTACTGAAGAACGAGAGATGGAGACAGACGTACTGTACGGCCGCGGGATAGTACAGAGGAGATGGGCGGTCCGGATCTGTTCTACTGTGTTTGGACTCATTGATTTACTGCGGTTGTTGTTGGAATGACCCTTGAATGAATGAATGGTCACTCCAAGTCTTACCTTCGTATAAATCTGTATCTCTAATTTCAAAATATTAATATTCAATCTAAACCGTTCATAATGATCTTCATATGTAATTTTATTAATAAACCAAATTTTATATTTTTTAGAATTTATTTATTATTTTTAAAGATATTTTAAAATGTCACTTGTTTAGATGGTTCATAATGTTTCAATCAAGTGACATTTTAAAATATCTTAAAAAAATAGTAAATAAATTTTAAAAAATATAAAATTTGGTTTATAAGTAAAATTACATATGAAGATCATAATGAATGGTTTAGATCGAGTATTAGTATTTTGAAATTAGAGATACAGATTAATAGTACGAGGCAATCCGTACTATTAATAGTACCATAGTCTCACTCTTTACCAAAAGTCTTACTACCTTCATTTTTCTTATTTATTATAAAATTTACGAGTTATAAATTCAAGTTTTAGTTAGATCTTATTCTTTTTTTAAATAATGTGGAGTCAGGTTTAAACTTTTATCATTTTAGTTTTAAAACTATGAAAGTTAATTTCCGGAAAAGATGAAGGTAACTGGGTAAAATTGTAGGAGCTAAACAATTTACTGTTAACAAAATATAGTTGTTCGAGTCTTTTGACCAAGGTCTAAGGCAATAAATATAACTTCAATGATTGGATTGCCCTTTGTTTTAATACCTACAAGATATATATATTTTTTTTTAAAGTGTACATTTATTTCATAGTTTCAAAACAACGGTGTTTCTTTAATGTTGCACCCATAAGCATATTTTTATGAACATTTAAAAAATAGGATAGCATCGATTCGCATATTTATATTAAATAAAAAAACACAAATATTTTATATTAAATCATCCCTTCTTGAACCATCAAGTATTGTAAAATCAGCGCGTCACCATCGTGCACATAGTTGTTTGGATACTAATGTTGGCATTTCGGCCTAAAATGCTAACACCTTAAAATTTATGTTATCGTATCTGAAATCATGATTTATGGTGCTCAATAAATTGTTTGTATGAAAATATTGGGTGATACAATTTTTTTTTATTTTTAGAGTTCTATAAGTATTTATTTTGAATCTTGTAAAAGAGCTCATAGATATTGATAAAAATATTGATGTTTATACATGCTATTTTCAAAAATGCAAAACAAATACTTAGAAAACTCTAAAAATGAAAACTTTTTGTATTCCCCAATATTTTCATACAAAGAATTTATTGAACACCATAAATCGTGATTTCGGACACCATAACATAACTTTTGAGGCATTAACATTTTCGGTCCGAAATTGTTAACGTTAGTATAATAGTCTACTTCTAGTTGTTTGACTGAATTAAAAAAAAAAAAAAAACAAAATTTAAGGTGGGTATACGACTATAGGCACAGTTAAGCAGAGTGCAGTTATCATATCCCATTTGCTATTTGCTATGAGTGATGTTTACAAAACATAAAAATTGATGCTTCTTTAAGAATCTTAAGGGGCCAATATATGAATCTTAACTTTTTTATATAAATGGATTGATTATATTCGTTTGTATCATGTGAATTAAAAATGTGGTTGCAAGTTGCAAGTTGCAAATGTTTGATAGCGTGATACCATGAGTGCTTATCCCCTGCCTTAAGGTAGGGTGCTATGAAACACGTCAGCCATTGGATTGCCTTAAGATTCGTACAGACTTGAATCTCGAGATATTATGCTATATGGATGGAAATGAAATGAGCCTTTTTTTAGTATACATAATCACATGTAAAAGATAGGAGCATCTAAGTGGGGTATTATCAATTATGCTATATGGGAAAAATATATGATAACATATATGAGTCCGGTTTTAGCCCATACTAAAAGAATCATGCTTAATTTAATTTGTTGGCAAAAAAGTGGTGTGTTATACAATACAGTCATACAGTCATGATCCTGAAAGATTTGACAACATGAAAGTTACTGCGGTTGAGTTACCTCGGAAGATCCGATTTCTTCGTTTCTTCTTATCCGTACGCACGATGATAGGTGCGAAAGGATTCCATATCCTCCGTAGCGCTAGCTGCATTGTGCAGCGCAGGATGTGAACCGTTAGATCATCTCGAGATCTGTGCTGGATCGAATCTCGAGATGATCCAACGGTTCACATCCTGCGCTACACAATTGAGCGGTCTTCGACTCTTCGTCCCCCCCTTGAAAGGCCTGGATTGGAAAAACGGATATTCGCACCTTTCTGATTTTCTCTACGCACTGACTCCATTGATTTCTCCCCGAGGGCTGGCTGATTCTCTCCAGTACCAGCAGCGCCGCAGATGAGCACTTGTAGCTCCTGATATCTCCAGTCGCAACTTGCTGCATTCTTTTTTTTTTTTTTTTTTTTTTCTGGTTGATGAAACAGTCAAGTCAAGCTTCTTTCAATTGCATTATCTAATTTATCTATCTCACTATCTAGGTATCATTCTATATGCAGGCAGTTTTGTGCAAGTCAAAATATCAAATCCACCATCAGAATATGATAATAATATCTAATGGGAGAAGTTCAACCTGACTGCTTATAAGCACAGTACGGAGCACGGCAAATTTTAATATTTTTAGCATGATTCAACGTTCACTTTTAATTATAGGTGTTGTTGGAAGCGAAGAAAATTGTAAGGGAATTATAAGAAATGAATAAATTTAAGTTTTAACCGATGTTAAATATATTATATTTGCCAGCGATAGATATTTTGTTTTTTTTTTAATTTTATATATTGGTTACATTACATACCAACCACTTTAATATAACACAATCAACGTTTCCAAGGTAGAAAAGTATGACAAAAAAAAAAAATAATAAATAATATACTCCAAATTAAAAGTGGCGTTTCCTTAGTGTAACTTAATTAAGATGCCAAGTTTCATGATAAAAATACGCAAAGAGGAAAGCAGAACTGAGAAGCTTAATTCATTCATGACCATATATACAGTATATATATATATGGCCTAATTAAATCTAATTCAAATCTGGAAAAAAGAAAATTAAGCAACAAAAAGCAGAAGGAGAGTAATAAAAATCTAATTGACTAGTTGGAAGACTTGTATTTTTGATTCAAATGTAGATGCAAATGAAGACAATTTTTTTTTAAGGTTAATTAGGTTAAGGTTACTCAAGTACATGAATTTCCCTGTTAGTTGATTTAAATAGATAGTGACGTTTTAGGCTATATTTATTTATTTGACATGTGCTTTTGAATTTACTGTCATATTTTCAACTACATATGTAGACAATTTAATTAACACGTGTATTTGCTTGAAATATCTGCAAAACTCTGAAATACTATTCTTAGAAGTTAGAATTCTACGAGCAAAACTTGCACGAATTCAAGTCTCTCAGCGAGCTGAATTAAAAAAAATTAAGAATTATTATCTGTTAATTATTTTAATTATTATCACTCAATAACTTTTCTGTGTTAAAATACAAGTAGGATATTAATTTTTCTAGTATATGAGCTATATAATTATATTTTAAGTTTCTTTTTAAAATAACTCTAAAACAATATAAATTTTACATGTACATATGAGTCAAAATAAAAAAAGCCAAAACACTTTTAAGAATTCAATTTTTTTTCCTTCGACAACACAAAACCAAAAAATTATAATACATGCAAAATTGCAAACATGCATCATTCAAAAATCAGTAAGCGCGTCAAGTTGCAACGTAATTAAAAAAACAATGGTACAATTTTTTAAGCTTCAAATTAAAACATTTGAGCAATGCTCGAAAAAAAATCTATGAATATAAGAGCTACGGATGAAAGCCACCCCATGAAATGCATAAAGAAATAAATAAATAAAATCAGTCCTTTTTTGTTCTATATGTGGATAATTCCAAGTTGTTTTATTTGACTGTTGTAGACAAGAATTTACGGCAATTTGGTAACCGTGAAACGATTAAATATGACTACACGAGTTCGGTATTCAGCGAAACGATTTAGTACGAGTTTATTCATTCATTTTGTTTTGTTACATCAATTTTGTTTTGTAAAAAAGTTTGGAACTTTATATGTTTTTTGATTGCTTTTTTTTTTATATGTTTTTTTTTCTTTATAATTTTGTTTGATATATGTACAGTTAGCTTTGATTTAATAATTAATATCTTTCACTTTAAAATAGTTTAATGGCGCTCACTAACCTCTAATTAATTTCTATGGATATTTGGCTTTTTGTCTATTTTAAAAAAGGTTGGCATTGACAAAATATATAATTATATATCTAGTGATACGTAAAGATTGTTGCGGACCTGTCATCAAGAAAACAAATATGAATTTTACTCTAACACTCCCAAAAAAAATAATTTCTTTTCAATCTGACAATTATAAATTAATATTACCCATTATGAGATTTATTTGTAACTGATAAAATTATCTGGTGTAAGTATGAAAACAACGTCCAATAAATATAAAAGCACAATATAACTCCAAAACCATATGCCACAATAATTGATCTAGTTTGTGAAAGACAATTGAACATGTTAGTGAAGTTTATTAATTATATATTATTTGTTGTATAAATTTTTTTTGGTTGCTTGTTAATTTCTTTCTGTACCTGCTAAAATATTAGAAAACGATCTTCAAAAGAGCTGTCCTATTGAATCATTATCATTAATGGTATAAAAAACCTGTTTTTTTCGGTACTGTTCTGTATTTTATTTATAATTTTATAATAACCACAACCTCATCAGTGGCAAAGCTAGAAAATTTTTATATGAAATTAAAAAATATAATATCAATAAGATAATCACATCAAAATCATTAAATAATTACAGTGGAGTTCCACTAAAATTAAAAAAAAATCATATATATATATATATTTTATGGGTTTCAAATACAATTATTTCTACCCATACATATATAAATACTAATTAAATTTACTATATTTTTATATAAAATTAATAAAAAATGTGGGACGTTGTTCCCTATATCATTAGACTATACTTAATTAGTGTAATAGATGGAACCCATTAAAAACTTCAAAAAAGAAAAGAAAAGAAAAGAAAGACAATATATAAAACATGAAAACAATAACAAAAATGTTTATCAATGATCCATTGCAATCAAATTAGCTAAAAACAAATCAACAAAATTAGACAGCTAAATCCAGCAATCCAGCAATTGAAACTAATGCTGTTATAATTATAAATGTTCCTGCCCTAACACAAATAAAAACGGTGAAACGAATATTGCAAGTGCTGAAAAGCACAAATTGCGGCTATCTGTTTCCCTTCAGGTCTGAATTTGGTCCACACAACAAATTACTTGCCTTAAAGAAACCCAAGTGTTGCCCACTCAGCCACTCACTGGCCCCACTCCTCAATTTAATACTTCTACGTTTTGCTACTATCATCAAAATAATTTATATTCTTATAATTAATTAATTATATATTCCTTCAAATTTTATTCTTCTTGGTTTTTTTTTTTTTTTTTTTTTGTTTTGAAGAAATTCAACTACGGTGCAATGTGCCAGCCCCAGGCCAGCACTAGCAGAAAAGATGTCCTTCTTTGTGAAAACAATATCGTCCATATATAACCCCCACAAAAAATGTGCACTATAAAGTAGAAAAAGATAGAATCTGGTACATTTTGTTGAACTTATTTTAAAAAATACCAAATTTGTAAAACTTGCCAAGAAATTTATTTTCGCCACCATCAAAATCAAAAGCACTAGTTAATGTACTTCAATATTTTCTTGACAATGATTAAGGCTGGCAAAAAAGCTCTGAGCTTGTGGATCGCCCGTGGCTCGCTCGTGATCGAATCGAATTAGGCTCGCTTGTTAAGCTCGTTAAGCTAATGAGCCGAGCTTGAGCTTAGTATGACTCGGCTCGTTAAACTC
The DNA here is from genome assembly GCA_030179965.1 of Cyperus esculentus. NCBI lineage: Eukaryota > Viridiplantae > Streptophyta > Magnoliopsida > Poales > Cyperaceae > Cyperus > Cyperus esculentus. The sequence goes on from JASGLE010000030.1 coordinate 3,083,850, forward strand.
GTTTGACTAAATAAACTATTACTAATTGCAATTCGTAATGCCCTTATCGTAGATTATTAATATATTATACAACATACGGTCTAATATATATGAAATTGTTATGTAAAACGTGTACGGACATACGTTTCTTAGTCAATTTGTTGATTTTTATATAACATACTTAAAAAATTATTATTAAAAAATAAATGAGCTTAACGAGCTAACTAAGTGAACTCGTTAATCAAACAAGCTAATCTTGATCATCAAATCGTTGAAAACATAAAATATAATTACAGATTAAAATAATCACCGTATCGGCGTACGATCACCGGTTCCATTCTCCGCCTCTCCGGGCCTCACGAACCGGAGGGATCCAGTACCAATAATGGAGGAGAAAAAAAAGAACAAGGCGATCGATCATCAGTTCATCACTTGCTTGCTTTCCTGGTCACGTTGTCCGTGAACCGGAGAGTGGCGCGAACTCAGATTCCCGTGACCAGTCCCCATGCGACCAACCCTGCGTCATTCAACTGACACCCATTTTATCGCCAACTAACAAGTTGTCAAGTTGACAACAGTGACGTTATGACACGACGAGCAGCTCGGCGTGGGGCAGAGAAGAGCGCGCGGGGGAGGTAAGAGGAGGGGAGTAGGAGAGAGGAAGGAAGAAGGAATCGTCAACCGGCAAGGACGAGAGATTATTAATTGATTGAAGAAAAAAAGGGAAGGGAGGACTGAGGAGAGGACGCATTATTAATTCTTGTTACCGTGCTTTTGTCCCCCTCATCCGTACGGTAACACAGCGTGGGCCGGCGAGTTCCCTCCCCCAACTCTTTACCCCCACTGTTCGGCGATATTTACGCTCACTGCCACCAGCCACGCTGCTACAACACCTTGACCGAATCCATATCCCCTGCTGTACTGCCGTTGGATTGTCTTAAGATTCGTTGCAGAGCGGATCTCGAGACGATCCAACGGCTGGCTTTGTGAGCTGCACGATGCAGTAAGTCTGGGGATGAGCACTCCGGCTCGATCTCCTCCGAGGGTAAGATCGTCATTCCCTCTCCCTCCCTCCCTCCCTTTCCTCTTTCCTGAATCCTTTCCTTTTCCCTTCCTCTCCCTCTCTCTCTTTCCAGTTCAGTTTCTCAATTTCTTCCCTTCCTTTAATCCTTTCTTCCTCAGATCTGCTGCCCCTCCTCTCTCTCTCCTGGCGATTCTTCCTACTCGCTGGCTGGCGGGCTGGGCTGGCTTCTTCTCGTTCTTAATTTAATTTCAGCTGATTCTGTTTGTTATTTGTGTGATTGGAACTGGAATTGGAATTCAGCTGCTGCTGCTGCGGTCGATCGAAGTGTAACTATTATTGATGGTAAGTGAAGTTGTTGTTGTTGCCCCCTTTTGCCTTTTTCTTTATAAGGTTAGATCCGAACTAATTAAACAGTTTCTAGTTCCGTCTTCCTTTCCTCATTCTGTAAATTTCTTTTCTTTTTTTGTTTTTTGTTTTCCAATCAGGTGGAAATTAACCGCGCTTTTGACTCAATCAGTTGCTACTTTGATTGATTGATTGATTCCTCTTTCTGAGAATATTCGTTCTTTGGATTCCATGGAGGGAGGGGAGGTGGGGGCGCAGGTCGCGGCGGCGCCGGTGTTCTTCCACAAGGGTTTACCGGGACAGTTCCATGAGATTCCCAAGAAGCGAGGGTTCCCGTGGCCGAGTGCGCAGGCGGCGGGGTTTCACCAAGCTCAGGTTGTGGGATCTAACCAGCCGAATCCGGCGGGGAATTGGAATCCGGGGTCCTGGAATTGGGACAGCTTCAGATTCACGGCCAGACACGTTCCGGAGGTGCCCGCTGCTCATGGCGACCAATCGGATCAGCGGAGGAGAGCCGAGGAGCGCGTAAATACCTCTCCTTCGCAGAGTAATATGGTAATTGACGGCGGTGAGGGTTTGACATTGAATCTAGGAGGCGGGGTGTTCTCAGGCGACCGCACAGTTGCGGCCTCTTCTCCTTCCCCTTCTCCTTCGCCGTCAGTCGGAGCTACGGCTCCAGCTGTAACGGCGGCTGTTCCTTCGCAAGAGCCGGTTGTGAGGCCTAACAAGCGAGTGAGGTCTGGGTCTCCTGGGAGTGGAGGCGGCGGCAGCGGCGGAGGAGCTGGTGCCGGCGGGGGTTATCCTATGTGTCAGGTGGATGATTGCAGAGCTGATCTGTCAGCTGCGAAGGACTACCACAGGCGGCACAAGGTTTGCGAGGTGCACAGCAAGACAACCAAGGCCCTTGTCGGGAAACAGATGCAGCGGTTCTGCCAGCAGTGTAGCAGGTAGTTTTTCTGTGCTTCATGCTACTACTGCCTTGCTTACATAGGATGATTAATGATTCCTTCCTTTTTTAGGATTGAATTAGTGAAAAAATTAAATAGGAAATGTGATTGAAGCTGGTAATACTTTATTGAGTATATGTTGCTGTATAGCGTAATCAAATTTGTTCCTTTATCTATTTATTCAATTTAATTCTTTCTAAATTTTCTGATGTGATTTTAATTCTTGGTGAATTGAAGATTTCATCCACTATCTGAGTTTGACGAGGGCAAGCGGAGCTGCCGTAGGCGGCTTGCTGGCCACAACCGCCGAAGAAGAAAGACCCAACCCACCGATGTTGCTTCTCAATTGTTACTTCCTGGGAACCAAGAAGGTGTCTCCAATGCTAATCTTAACTTGGTCAATATTCTCACTGCTCTTGCTCGCTTACAAGGTAAGATAGCCCTACGCAATCCCTGTCTCTCCGCCTATAACAAACCATCAGAATTCAAGTGCTGTTTCTGATGGTTTACTGTTTTTATCTCATGGCAGGTAATAGTGCTGAGAAGTCCGCAAGCGTCCCTCCTGCACCAGACCGAGATGGTATCATTCAGATTATCAGCAAGCTTAGTTCCTTGAGTGGCACGAACCAACCCGCAAAATCACCTCCTTCCGGTGGTGGTTTTGATCTGAACGTATCTGAGGATACACACCAAGACTCAGTTGAACAGCACCCTACTAATGTGGTAGTCAACCAGGGGGTTGTCAACCAGGCTGCCCCGTCAACTCAGAATCTGTTAGCAGTCCTCTCAGCCGCATCTCTTGCTGCCTCAGCGCCTAACAAGCCAATCTTTTCAAACTCCCAAGGAAGCAGTGACAGCAGTGGTAATGACAAGGGGAAGACTCAGTGTGTAGAGTCTCCTAATGGGGTTACCAAGGGTTTCAATGGACCAAATAAGGAACAGTCACTAACTGGGCCATGCCTTGGTCTGCAATTGTTTGGGTCACCTGGGGATGAGAGCCCACCTAAGATGGGGTCTACCACAACCAAGTATCTCTCATCAGAGAGCAGTAACCCTATGGAAGAGCAGTCTCCTTCAGCTTCACCTCCCATCACTCGTAAGTTCTTTCCGATCCATTCGGCTAGTGAAGTGGCTACAGAGAGTGAAGCAATCAGGATCAGTGATTTTAAAGAAGACGGCATGCCAGTGGAAGTGAGCACTAGCCGGTGCCAGCCATTTGATCTATTCAAGGACATGGATAGACGAGTGGATGGAAAACTTGTCAGAAGTGGTGCTTCCCCAGTTACCTATGCTTCTTCTGCTGGTTCAGACCATTCCCCCTCTACTTCCAACTCTGATTCTCAGGTTTTTCTTCATTTTATTAATTCAAACTACTTCTCCCTCATCTTTTCTATCTGCCAGTTTGAATGGCAATATGTATATATATATTTTTAAAAAATTACTGAGACACGTTGTTTCTTTCGCTCTCTGAATTATAGGATCGCACAGGAAGGATAGTTTTTAAGCTCTTTGGCAAGGATCCCAGTAGTTTTCCGCAGAATATACGTGATCAGGTAAGAACAGAATAGAGTTTGGACTTGATTGCTCTTAACTTATTTTTGCATAATAGTCATTTATTGATCAGCTTGAGATATCAAATTTTTGTCTTGTTTTTGTGTGTTAGATAAATAATTGGCTGTCGAGCAGCCCAACGGATATGGAAAGCTATATTCGACCGGGATGTGTTGTCTTGTCTGTTTATTTGTCGATGCCAGCTTTCGCTTGGGATGAGGTCAGTGTCCTCTCAATCACTAAATTAGTTTCTCACTGATTAAAAGTATATTGTTTGAATAAATGGTTTAGTATCTGATCTCTCATGAATGTTTTGTTGCAGCTTGAAGAAAATCTCATGCAACGTGTTACTTCTCTCGTGGAGTCCTCTGATTCTGATTTCTGGAAGAACGGACGCTTTCTTGTTCGAACAAACAGACAGCTTGTTTCACATAAAGATGGTAGGTGTTGGGCCATTTACTTTTATCTCCCTTATTGACTGTAATTTGGTTATTAATTTGCTTCAATATGTTAGGGACGATCCGTTTGTCAAAATCCTGGAGAACATGGAGTTCTCCTGAGGTTGCTTGTGTGTCACCTGTTGCTGTGGTAGGCGGACAGAAAACATCCCTTGTACTGAGGGGCCGCAACCTTACTGTGCCTGGAACAAAGTAACAATCTTATTCTGTTAGGTTCCTTATAAGTTATCTTTCTGGCATGTTTTCTTGTCTAACTTCATTCCAATGTACTGTTTGTTGCAGGATCTATTGCACCCACATGGGAAAGTATTTGTCAAAGGAGGTCCTTTGCTCTGCGTATCCTGGAACAATATATGATGATTCTAGCGTAGAGATTTTTGACTTCCCTGGAGATGAACCTCCCATTAACCTAGGGCGTTGTTTTGTTGAGGTGTCCTCCCTTTTCTAATAAACCAGTACTTCCCAAATTTTCTTTGTTTTCAATAGCCAGCTAAAATTTCAACTGCATTTATTTATTTAGGTGGAGAATGGGTTCAAAGGAAACAGCTTTCCTATTATTGTGGCAAGCTCTGCAATATGCCAAGAGCTGAGAACCCTGGAGGCAGAGTTCGAGGAGGAAATTACAAATGGGGAGGATAATGGGTTGCAACAGTCAAGAGAGGATGTCTTGCGCTTTCTCAATGAACTTGGATGGCTATTTCAGAAGGAAGCCAACTCATCATCTTTGAGCCCGGACCTTGCTGAGTTCTCTGTTACACGGTTCAAGTACCTCCTCGTCTTTTCAGTAGAAAGAGATTGGTGTGTTGTTACAAAAACTCTTCTTGACATGCTCGTCAAAATGAGCATAGGAAATGAGATACTTGCACAAGAGTCCCTTGAAACCGTTGGGGAGATACACCTGCTGAACAGGGCTGTTAGGAGAAAATGTAGGAAAATGGTTGACATGCTTCTCCATTTCGCTGTACCTCTCAATAATGATGGTAGCAACAACAGTGGTAGCAAAGAGACGAAGATTTATCCCTTTATACCAAGCTTGTCTGGCCCCAATGGGTGGACACCGCTACATTTGGCTGCTAGCTATGATGCTGCTGATGAAATCATTGACGCTCTTACTGACGATCCTCAAGAGGTAAATATTATTAATCATCTTTTTTTTTTTTTTTCTATATGCGCGTCATTTGATCATATGATTGAACATTTTCTTTAAAATATAGATCGGATTGAGTTGCTGGGACACATTGCTGGACGAGAGCAAGCAAACCCCACAAATGTATGCTATGGCTCGAAGCAAACATTCATACAATGAGTTGGTTGTGCGGAAGCGCATCGACAGGAAAAATGGTCAGGTTTCAATCACTGTAGGGGAAAGTGAGGATGGAATATCCATAGACAAATCAGTTTCAAGAGGGAACCATCCCCATGCATTCCAAATTATAACACCATCAGCAACTAGTTGCGCGCAGTGTGCAATGATGGAGGCGGTCCCATGTATACGGCCCACACGAAGAGGTGGACTACTTGCTCGGCCCTATGTCCTCTCCATGCTTGGTATAGCGGCAGTGTGTGTCTGTGTATGTCTTTTCATGAGAGGCCGCTTGCGGATCAATTATGGTCGCTCCTTTCAGTGGGAGAATCTGGATTACGGTGCATTGTAATGCTAATGGCTTTTAAACTCTTAGCCTTTGCATCTTTATCGGGGTTTTTGTTTTCACCGAGCATGAACATGGCAATGAAGACGGAGTTTAGGTGTCCAGCCTAAGGAAACATATCCAAGCAGCGCGGTCATACTTTGCCACTTACAAATAAGGTCGTTTAAGATTTTATAGGAAAGCAAGTGTGAATTACTATCAATGTTTTGTATTTTTTAAGTATATCCCGTCTAATTATTTTATGTCCCTTGTTCTATATTTTCCCTTTGTTTCGTATTATTTTTTTTGTTGAATATACGAGGTTATGTAATATGGAAGGTCATATGTGGTTATGTCGTGTTCTGGCTCCGCTCTTTGGGGCTGGGATTGGGGTTTGAGGGGTGGGGAGGTCGGGGTTGCTTTGCTGACATGAGGTGTTTATTTATTGTAGCCATACGAAGATCCATATAGGTGATAGTTATGACCATTTGAGTATATCTCACAATTTTTTATATTATTTTTATCTTGTTAAAATACAAGTCTTGTTCAGTTTCTTTTCTATCATTTTTTTCTTTGCTACTGCTTCAAAATTTGGTTTTAAGTGATAGAGTGCCTTGTAAGGTTTGCTTTATCCTTTGTGGGATCTGATCTATAAGTAATTAGTGGTATGGATTTGGTCTTTGTTTTACCTCATGGAGTTAAATAGTAATTAGCTAGATTCTGCCATCTGATTTGAGAACAATATATTCATGGACCTTGCTGTGATGTGTATTTACCCTTATTCTTAGTGTGATATCTCTTAAATTTTAGGAAATATCTTAGTTGCTTTCATCATAGGACATGATATCCTGTTGTAAAGGCATCTCTATAGAGATGATAGAATGCCTACTTGATTCAGTTGTGGTATATATGGGGTGCAGCGTTTCACCAAAACAGAGACTTGTGTACGGTGGTTTTGCAAGTGGAACCTTAAAAATGACATGTGAGCTTTTCTTTAAGTTTCTTTCTTTCTTTCTTTTTATTTTTTTTAAATCCCAAGTCCCTTTCAAGGATTTGTAATGTGAACTCTATAATAGAGTTTAGGATGTATGATTGAAAACATAGATGAAAACGCTGTGTCACATAAGAATCATATGATCTTATCTGATTGCTGTACCTAGTAACCCAGATAACTATCAACACTACAATTGGGTCGGTATCTGCTGAGATCCAAAACCGATCTCAGGGTCTTGAGATCCCGATCCGACGGTTCTCAGGGTCCGCATCTGCTGAGTCTGGATCTCGGGGTCCTCGAGAACCGTCGGATCGGGATCTCAGGACCCTGAGATCGGTTTTGGATCTCAGCAGATACCGATGCCACTACAACCTACTTATATGTTGAGTTCTGGTTTCTGGAGGTAATGTTGGAGGTACTGGTTTGCATTTATAGCAAAGTTTGGCAGAGAAGACTGTACCAGCATGGGAGTTTATATCAATTGTACTTTTAGCAAACCTAACTAATTGCTTTTAGACTATGGGTAATGAAGATGCTTATATGCGAAATTTGTATGATCGGTATTGACTTGGTTGTTAGTTGTTACCGTGGTGTTTGTTGAGCATTGTTGATAGTTAAAAAGTATGATAATAGTGGGTGAGAGAGATACAAATTAGCCGAATATGCTTAGAAAATATATGAAGTAAAATATATATATATATATTGTTGCTATCTTATTTATCTAGGTAAAACTAACTCTGCTTGGGGTTTAAATTATGAACCATTAAAAGGAGTGATTTGAAATTACCTAACAAAAAAATAAATTAGCAAGAGAATTCTTAATAAATATGAAATTGGGTCGACATGTAAAATTTGGTTCTAAAGATCATATGGAGTGATTGAAGCGATTATATATATATATTATGCTGAAAAAAACACAACAAAGTTCCATAATTATTATTTATCCACTATTCCACTTCCTATTACATACTACCTCCGTCCATGAATAAATGAATTTTTAGGAAAAGTCAAATGAATTAGTGGAAAAATGAAATTACATAATAATTGTTCCAATTAAATAATATAGAAATGGTAATTATAACATTGGAGAAACAAGTGGATTCAAACAAGCGAATAGAAAAATAAATTCAAATCGGTAAAATTCATTTAATTATGAACAAGCTCTAATTAAAGGGTATAAATTCATTTAATTGTGGACGGAGTTAGTAGTTTCTCCTGACATCATCATCATCATCATCAATCTTGACACAAACAGAGTAGCTATGTTGTGTATGCGTTGGCACATGCAAAAGATGGATGATGATGATGGATTACAACTTCCCAAAAGAGTACAAAACAGATAGACGCGCAGAAACGGAACCTCCCCCCATTCCATCCCATGCCCAAAGCGAGACAGATCAACGGATGAACCGAGTCCAAAACAGAGGACGAGCTAGGACGAACTCATCACGCATTCACACTCAGAAAGCATGTGGATGTAAGTGGCCGGACCCGGACGGACCCATGCATCCAGACCACGTTGACGTGTGCGGCTCCCCAGTGCGTACTGTACTGTCTGTTGCAGCCTCGGATTCACCTTGCATCATGTCTTAAGGGTCTGCTCCAGAAGGGGGCCAGAAGGGGGAGAGGAGGGGGGGACGAGTATTGTGTGACATATATCATGTGTCATTTGGCACGTAGACCGTTGGATCTCCTCGGGATTCATGTTTACCCGAACCTCGAAGAGATTCAACCGAATCCCGAGGAGATCCAACGGCTCACGTGCCGAATGGCACATGACATATGTCAGACGATCCGAATTCGAGGGAGGAGGGAGGGCTGATCAAGTTTGGAGTTACCTGACCGAAGTCATGTTAGTTGCTCCATAATTACAATTTGTGTCTTGTTATCCTCCTCTTCTTTCTAGTAATTGTAGTTGTGGAGCAAGTAACATGACCTTGGACAGGTAACTTCAAACTTGGTCAGTTCTCCCCTCCCTTCCCCTCCCCTCCTCTCCCCCTTCTGGAGCAGAGCCTAAATATCTAGTGTCCTCCAATGTCTGTGTTTACATATTCATATTGTTATAATATTTGGGATAAAAGTTATGAAATTTGAAGTAAGAGTTGCAAAATTTATATATATGCATGCGGTGTGTACATGTAGATAGTTAGTTAAATTGTGGGCATTTGAAAAATTTCCAAATATTAATTTGTGGAAAAGATGAGGAAACAATTTACTATGAATTTATATGTTTTGTTAATTAATTAATTTATTTATTTATTGCTTACTTACCATGTGACGATTAGGCGATCACATGCATGTGCAGGTATTTATTCTTAACATACATAGTATAGTATTATAATTTGGAAGAGGTGCACTATAATAAGCAAAACCATATATGAGCAAATATACTGTGAGCTTAACCTCCAAAAACTTATCAAATCACCTCCAAATTTCGATTTATATGGCTCAATAAATTCTTTATATCAAAACCTTATGGGATACAAAAATTTTCCATTTTTAAAATTTTTAAGTATTTGTTTAAGATTTTTTTAAAAGTGATATATAAAACTTGATTATTTTATTAATATTGTATAGTTGTTTTTAAAAAATCTAAAACAAATACTTAAAAAATTTTCAAAAATGGGAAAAATTTTGTATCTAGTAAGGTTTGGATATAGAGAATTTATTGAGTCATATAAATCGAAATTTGGAGGTTAACCTCACGATATATTTGCTCACCATATATATATATATAGTGAATTTACCCACGTGAGGACCCCATTATCACACTATCACACTTACTTATATATAAAGTAACATTATCAATCTTGAACCAGAGTGCATGCATGCATACACTGCTATTAGATTCATGCATGCACCGAGTCTCTCTCGTCTCATCAAGGGCAGGCAAACAGTACGTCGATAATGAAAACCCTGCTTTTGGTAGGTTAATTTGGTATGGCATTCTTCAAAAAAAAAAAAAAAAAAAAAAGTTTGGTATGGCACAAAACAAAAGGGATCTGAATCATCTGATATCGTACGCGCACCCAATTAAATCCACAGCTCCAGCGAAGATAAGCACGATTACGTACGTACGTACGTGTCATATATGGCGGGGCCTTGATTCGGTTTGGTTATGGACTTGTGGCATGATGTGAGACCACTTTCTGTTGTTGTTATGTGGTGGGTTCGTCTTTTTGGGAGTTGGGTTCGTGCAACATGCTTCCTGGCCGGCCGGCCCACCTCTATATTGTTGGTACAGAACTACAGATCGATCATGGAGTTATGCAGAATAATGATGCATCGAGTCATGGAAAAACCGTATACCCGTATGATTTGTGCCACATATTATATGAACCGAACATAATTAAAAATCAATGCAATAATTATCCCATTGAAGTTATAAATTCTCAACTATAGAGCCAGAAATGTTTTTTTTTTTTTTAAACATTCACAGGATTCAAATATGTTTTTTTTTTTTAATGAAAATACAAAAAAAAAATTAGAAAAATGTATAATTTTTTTTTAAAAAAAAGAATATGGGAGACATTGTCCCATTTTAAAAAAAATGTATAATCTACTGACAATGCGATATATTATATATGTGGTTGTGTTGTTACGTGCCTGTGCGGATCAATGACTAGCTCATACACAGTGTCCATAGAAAAACTATCTATAGCGTCTATAAGTTACATTTTATGATATATCTAATATATTTTGGAATATATCTGTTACATTTTTTTGTACATCTATAGACGTTATATGGACGACTTTTCAATTGACGCAAGATGTTTCTCTCTCTATATATATGTCCGGCCAGGCCATTCCATACCTCCGCTAGCTATATATATATATGCATACATATGGTGGAATGGAAATTATGGAAGCTAGTACGAATGCATCATGCATGTGCACCGTGCACGCCAAGCAAAGCAAGGCATTCGACATCCCTCCCTTTATCCAATCTAGTTAACGGTGGGCGCTGGTGGTTTCTGCGAATTCACTATTCAGCATTTGGACTGCACTGGATTGCTGTTTCCTCGCTCCGACTCACTCTAGCAGCACTCTGTAGTCTGTACTCGTTTCTCATTTTAGTTTAGGAGTAATACCTAGCGTCCATAACGTTCATAGGTTATATTTCGGGATGTATCTATTATATTTTAGTGTGTATCTGTTACGCTCCGTACACGTCTATAGATGTATGGACAGTTTCTCAATGGACGCAAAATGTTTCTCTTAGTTTAGTTTCTCTTGGTTGTTTCTAGCTAGCGAGAATCATATATCATTATAGAAAATATGAAAAATGGAGCTAGCTGGGGCTCTTTAGTTTCAGTCCAAGGCCGTTTTAGAGCTTGGATTGGAGGCTTTATTTGGAGCTTTTTGTGAGACTGAATTAACACGGTACTGCGACCGCTGGTTATATAATTTTCGCAAGATGATTGATTTAAAAATTATCTGCCATTAATCCATTAATTAGATATATATATATAGAGTAAATCTAGCGTGCTCTTAAGCTCACGGGGGCCTCCCGTGAGCTTAACTCCAAAAACGTATCAAACTATATCCAAATTTTGATTTATATGGCTCAATAAATTCTTTATACCAAAATCATGTGGTATGTAATCTATTTTTAGAGATTTTTAAGTATTTATTTCAGATTTTTTAAAAGTTACATATGAAACTTTGATTATTTTATTAATATTGTATAGTTGCTATTAAAAAAATCTGAAATAGATCCTTAAGAATCTTCAGAAATAAAAAAAAATTGCATGCTATAAGATTTTGATATAACAAATTTATTGAGCCATATAAATCAAAATTTGGATGTGATTTGATATGTTTTTTGTGTTAAGCTCACATGAAGCTCCCGTGAGCTTAAGAGCACGCTAGATTTACTATATATATATATATATATTGATTATGTTTTTGTACCATAATTATATGTTCTTTTTTATCTAATGTTTATTAACCCGTATCTTCGAACTACAAGCCAATTAATTGATGAAAGAAATTGTAAATTCTCATGAAATAATTAGCTACTTAATGAATTGTACTGAATTTTTCTTTTTTAAAAAAAACGAGTTGAGAAGGCTTTGAGAATCCACCGTATGGTGCTGAGCTGACCTGTCTAAAATGTTGATTGAATGTTCCCAATTTTGTTAACATGACAGATACCGGGTCCAGAATATCAGATACAACATAATACTACTAATTAATACTAAATCATACAACTATCATTTTGGATTGTTGGTATAATGGTACCATTAACTATCGTTGTTATATATATTGTTGTCGCCTAACAACCCTAATTAGCACACACAATCATCAGATGCCAGGGGATCAAATGCATGCTCCAATATTGACACGTAGTAGTACCGGAATCTGATTTAAAAAAGATGTAAATTCGACAGAGTCTTCTTCTTCTTCAACCACTTCTTTTCACTGAGGCCGACTCTAATTAAAGCCCAGAGTCCGATCCATCTATTAGGTTTATCGCAGGCCGTTTAAACTAAAATCAAACTGGACTATTTCCTTTAGGCCTATAATGGATATAAATCCGTATTAGAGGAGTATATATAGCCCACTGAGGCCTCTGAAGTCCTCGGAAAATCATTGTAGGTATTTTACCAACTAGAGCTGTAACCCGGGCTTCGCCCCGGAAAACAAAAAGCATACTACTAAAACCTTGAGATTAGATATTATTTCACCACCATGATTTTGCATATATTTTTATTTGCTGATTTTAGTTTATAAATTTACTTTCAAGTCTATACACCAAAAAAAGATCCTTATAAAGAGAACAAAATAATTAAAAACAATATGTCATGCAAAATATAAGAAAGAATCGTAATTGCAAAAGAGAGCAAGTTTGAGGGGGAAAGAAGTTATAGACTTGAGAGTAAATTACTAAAGAGGTTACTAAAAATGTGATTTGTGGACGTGGTGTGTACCTAGTAGCCTTGTCACATAATAGGCAGAACCGGCAATAGTTTTAACAATATAATTAAGATGCGATCGAGAGAGAGCTTCCAACAATAATATGTATCCTGTAAATTGGATTATGGCTAGTCAGTGCTTGTGCATGTTGTACGTTCTCATTTCATGTAACATATGGCTCTTACTTTTTGTCAATCTTTGTCATCTTCTACCACCGAAAACATATATATTCAAGTGTCTCTTAGCAGAGAGAGATGCCTCGGCAATAAATTGAATTTCCTTATTAAGAGCCTTTAGTAAGCTCTATAGAAAGATTTTGCAGTAATTAATATATATAAAACTCTCCATATTTCCCTCCCTCAAGCAATGTTTTCAGTTTAGGAATACCACTGAAAAGACAGAAACGAAAAAAAAAAAATTAAAGGCATTAATTGTTCATAAATTGATTCTATACAGCATATTGCGTGCACGGAAATATTTTAAATGCCTTAATTGATAATCAATCCATTCAATCAGCTGTATACTGCAAAATCGTTAAATTTATAAAAAAAAACAAAATACATTTGCTGAGGTGGCATAGGTGAGAAGCTTAGAAACTTGCCCTCTTTCTGGGTATGGATTACCTATGAACTGTGAAGAGACTTAAAAAAAAAAAAAAAAAATTCCCTTCAAATGCTTTTTGTTTGGATATATAATATAGTGTCTGCTGACGGACACTCTTTTAGTCTGCTAGTTCGGCACAGCTTTCATGTTTATTAATTACTGATCATCAGATAACTTTGAACTTCACAAATAGATCTATAAAAAAAAAAACGGGTGTGTTTGACAACCAAAAATTGGAATAGAATAGCAAAATAATAGCTATTCCATGTGCCAAACAGAAAATAGCTATTCGAATAGCTCTAAAAAATTGCTAATCTGCTATTCCTCCTATTTGGTCGAATAGCGGAATAGCTATTCGAATAGCTCTAAAAATATTTATCACAATACTATTCTAATTGTCATTTGCCAAATAATATTTCCACTATCCGAATAGCTCTAAACATCACTATTCTTTTTACTCTTCCAACAACCACTAATCTATTTTTACTAATCGGATAGCACTATTCTATTGCTATTCCTTGATTTACCAAACGGACCCTACTAGTTTAGAAATTATACCAACCAAAAAAAAAGAAGAACAGATCAACTCTTCATTTAATTAGAAAAAATCAAATTGATCAGACATATGTCTAAACCGATTAGACATGTTCTATTTCTTCTAGTCCTTGCATGTACATAACCCAATAATGATTACTATTTTTTATTTATATTTCCTCAATTTATTTCTTTGTAAATAACCCAATACACACAAACTTACATCAAGATCAAACGAATGAAATAAAAAAAATTAAAGAATGTAATATAGAAGAGATGAGGAATATCTGTCAACAGATAAACATATATAACTTCAGATTGGATTTACATCAATTAATTGTACTGCAAATCCTTCTTATCTGTCCTGCGGAACCAGTTAACGGGGTGATGTCCCCCATCTTGACCATTGCTGCAGCAAAATCAGCATAGAAGGAGGCTGGATCCTTGCTATAACCGGCTACAAAGCCATCAGTCTGGCCTCCATTGAACAACACTTGGTCAGAATGCAAAAGTCCCATTCTCCGCATCAAATTATTGTAGTACTTATTATCAAGTTTGTTTGGTGTAACAGGGTCCAAAGGTGCCAAGTTGGTAATTCCAGCATTGTTGTTAGGGCAACTCTGTCTACGGTGCATAGCAAAGCCCGGATCAATGTTGGTCTCGTTGTATATACGGTCTCTGAATGTCACACATTGAGCCTGACCAATTGTATGTGCACCTGAATTATGACAATTCGAATCATGTTAATTATATTTTAAGAAAAGAACAGAAAAAAGTGTGAAATTTACTAACTGAAGGAGGATCTTTAACTAATACATACCTGAGAGTGCAACCATTTCCTTAGCATTAAGACCCTTCTTGGAGAATCTATCAATCAGCACATCCAGATTATCACTAGCAAAAGGCAAATCGGCAGTAGCCAAATCTCTACTTGCTGTGGTTGAGTCCCTTCTCTCCAATTTAACTGTCCATGTCGGTCCATTCACATACTCCGAAGAGTCTCTAGCTGCAACTGTGAGGATATCTGCACACGAGACAACTCCAGGACAAACAGCCTCCACTGCCCACTTGGCAGCATCAATTATCTCCATTCCTCTAAGCGAATTGTTGTTTTGTCTAGCAGTTTGCTCACCAGTGAACCATGGAGTGTCCTTCAGTAGCACCGATGCATCACATCCCTAATTAATTACAAATATAATGCATTATTACCTTTTGATTTAAAAAAGGAGTGGTTAATTAACATCAAAAATACAATTATATGTAAAGTTTATGTAATTGCAAATTACTTCATAGTACTAATTAAGAATACTTGTGTTATAATATTTTAGTGGTAAGTATAATTTCAAAATCCAAATCAAGGAGTGATTATGAGCACATTGATATTTGAATTATAAATTTGGAAGTACTAGATATGCTGAGCAAGAGTGACTGATTTAATTTACATGCATGTAATTAGCTAGTATACCTGAACAAAACAATCATGAAAGTGAAGACGAATGAGAGAGGCAGCCATTCGGCGCTCCTGTGCAACGGCATTCTGTATAACATTGCGAATAGTTTGAAGAGCTTTTGGACATGTGTAGTCATAGTAATTCGGAATCAGGTGTGCTTGACAATGATTTGAAGATAACGTACTGAAGAGAATTGCAATTGCAACCCAAACAAACTTAGAACCCATTTTGAATGTAAGAGACAGAGACAGAACTAATTAAGACAACTGCTATTTAGGGTTTTTTTAGTGAGTGAGAACTAAAATTGGAGGTATGGTAGTAGAGCTAAATAAACATAGAGTGTGAGAGAGTGAAAAGGAGAGAATGTGATGGTGGATGAGAGCTAGTTCTGGTGTTTATATACATGTTTCATTAGTTGAATCTCACGTGTTCAACGTATCCCATCTCAATTAAAAACTGCATGAATGAATTGAAATTCTTCTTTCCACATTCATATAAATTAACGCTGCCACTGACTTTCAAATGTCCAAGAGATATATATAATGCATGTTTTTTTTTTTTTTTTTTTCAGTTTAAATATTTTATTGAAACGTCATGGTTTGTTAAAGTGCCGCAATCATTACCAAATTTATTTTAACAAAATGTTTGGTGGTAAATTAAGGTGTTTTATTCCTGGTCTGCGTCACATGTCAAGAGACCTGGTCTACTCAAAGACTATCTTAACGAAATAAGGAAATTATTTCACAAGCAATAAGGAATTGATTTTACTCGTATTGTGATATATATTTCTGGTCATGCAAGATAATGTCGCTTTGACTATGAATTCATTGATAGAAAGAAGCATGTGGCGTGTCAAAATGTGTCAATCATATCAGACAAATTTTTTGGTGGTTAATTAACACCTAAATCCTACTAGCTACACATTGAAATAAGAGTTAGGAAAATGTTAGGGAGATACACAATCGATACCAAAATAGATACCATATAAAGTTAATATGAAACATGCTGCAATTAAAATGAAACATCTGTAAAATTAATCTGAAACTTAATGAGATTAAAATGAAATACAAATTATATTAATTTTTTTTGTTGCTTTTTTCACTTCATCTTACTTCCACATGCATGTTCTCTTAGCAACTTTAAGAATTTAATAGTGATTCAAATAGATAATTTAATTTATGATTTGTTTTATTCAACTTAACTAATACTAAAATGTTTCAAATTAATACATTAATTGTTTCAGATAACATGTAAATGTTTCAATTTAGATATATTGTACATTATAACTTGGTATCTGTTTTGGTATCTATTTGGTATTTGTATATCTGGACCGATATCTTTATAATGCTCCAATACTTAGTACCGGAATCCGATTAAAAGAAAAGGAAGAGAGACAAATTCGAGACGCATTCTTCTTTAACCACTTCTTTTTCCTGAGGCCGAGTCTAAAGCCCAGAGTTCGATCCACATATTTACGTTTATCGCAGGCCGTTTAAACTAGAATCAAACTGGACCATTATTTCCTTCAGGCCCAACATATATGTATAAATACGTATTAGAGCAGTACAGCCCATTGAGAGGCCTTTAAAGGTATTACCAATTACTAAAAATTACTAGTAGCAAGGATACCTGTGAACTGTGAAGAGACTGAAAAAAAAAAAAACTTTCCCTTTAATATTATTTTTTTTGAGGTGTTCCGCAATGGATCGAGTCAAGCAACCGTTCATATTTAATTGAGTATCCTCTTTTTGCAGATCAAACATGCTTCTTTAATTGTACCCAAATAATATATCGTGATCATTTGATTCTAAGAAATGAACGGTCCATATTTTATCTTATCCATAGCAGAATTAGCCTATTTTATTTTTCTTTGTTGGGATATATAATATGTGTTGTGTAGCAGTAAGCATATGCAAGTTCATAGAAAAATGGCTGAGTAATTGCTCTCCTATTAAATCCAAAAAAAAAAAAAAAACAAAGGTTAAAATTTAGGAAAACTAACAAAAAGAAGCACCCTTAATTGTCACTCAATCCTTACAATTATTTATCAGGAAATTCTAAAATTCAATGCAGAATAATTGGGTTCACACTAGGTATGTATGATGGTCTCATGACTAACACCATTAGTCTTCTTTGCTCTTTAGCATTGATTCTGTTTTTGCTTTGGTGATTATCTATTAAATGTGCTCTTAATTAATTTATTACTTCTACCAGCCTCCCTCCAAGTTATTCTCTAGTTTAGCCACCAAGCAAAGAAGATTCCACTGCATTATGTTACTTGAAGAATTTCCCCTTTCACCTATTATTATATATTAGAATAGTAGGTAGCATCCACCTTTTTCACTTATCCACCGGTGCATCGTATTTTCAATGAACAAATATCATTTTTCAGTAAACATTTAAATATTAATGAAAAGATATCATTTTCCGGTGAACAGATATATAACGGTTTCCAGTAAACATTTACGCAACTGTGCTAAGCACATGGGTGCACGTGGTGTGTCAGAACCGTGAGAGAGAGGTGAATGGGTGGCTTACTTTATAGATGGACTCTTCGTGTTTTCCTATATATTATCAACACAGGCAGTCAGGTACAACACAACAGTACCAGGCAACAAAGGCACTCACAATGAAGATAGACAAGGAGTTTGTTCATCCGAGCCATCCGAATCACAAGCTAAAGATGGAGTACACAGAGATACCCTTCTGTTGCGATGGATGCCGCGAGGCTGGTATAGGCCTCAAATACCGGTGTGACAAGTGCGATTTCGACCTACACAAGGTATGCGCCGTGGCGCCAAGTTCAATAGCCCACCCGTTCTACAAGAAGTGCGAGTTCCGGTTCTACTACAAGCCTCCTGGTCCATACAAGAGGGCTTGCGACGCGTGTAGAAAGGAGGTGCAAGGGTTTGTGTACCACTGTACACGTTGCGGGTTCGATCTTCACCCTTGTTGCGCCAATTTGCCTCTACGTTTAGAAGACAGCGACATGCAAAGTTTTCATCTATGCGAAAAGTTATTGAGCGCGTGCCACCGTTGTGGCAATAAGGGCTTAGGATGGTCGTACCGGTCGGAATGCAAGAACTACAATCTGCACGTGTCGTGCGTCAAAGAGTTGCTTGTGGAAAGCTGGCAGACAGTATACCTCAATCAGAACAAGAACGGTTATAAATCCGTCGGAGAAGCTCGGATGAGTAGTGTGATGGTCCCGAGCTTGAAGGGCACGTTACAGAACCACCACAAGGGGCGTGTCGGAAAGGCGAGGCGATGCTGCCAGATGGCAGTAAGTGCATTGCGCATCATTATATCGGCGATCCTTGGAGACCCAACGGCTATGATTGCCGCTGTCATAGGCGGGCTGCTTTAGATCAAGGAAGCGATCGATGCGCCATCGTCAGATGTAATTAAATAACCAGTAGCAGCTGGTGTCATGTCATGTCATGTAATATATGTCTTAATTTCTGGTGTATATATATACAGAGTCCGGCTACAATAATATGCATATCACAGTTTGACCGTGCTATACGGTCTATATCTCCGTTTTCGGTGTCCAAATTGTCGATCCGAACTGTTAAACTTAATCTTTATATCAAAATATACTAGCAAACCAAATTTTATAATTTTTATAATTTTTTTGCTATTTTTAATGATGGGAAGAAAATGGCTAGATTTGAGGATTCTGGTTCGTACAAAACAACGATTTTCTCCCCATCATTAAAAATAGCAAAAAAATTCTAAAAATTGTAAATTTGGTTTCCTAACATATTTTGATATAGAGATCACATTGAGCGGTTTGGATCGACTATTTGGACAGTGGAAATGGTGATACGGACTGCATAGCACGGTAAAACCATGATATGCATATTACCGTAGCCTAATTCTATATATACATTAAAATAATTTGTAACCTGTCACTGGTACAAATATGGGAAAATTGTATTAGAACTTGTAACTGTCATGTGGAATATATATGTGAAATGTACAGTTTCTTCAGTAGATTTACTGAAACATCATAATTTTGCAATATCCATAATTACTATGATAATTCGTAAATCAGTCTTTTTATCAACAACTAAAAGTCATTTAATTAAGATTCGAAATGTATTCAGATAAGATTGTTCGACTCCTTCGATCGAACTAATCGCTACGAAAGCTTGTAACATGTAGCTAGCTATGAAATCTAGCTGCCCTCCTGCAAGTGTGGCATTGCTTCTTTTCGCTACTCATGGTTCGTCCCGAGTGCCGATGATCTCTATTGTGTGTGTTACTTTCCAATACAGCAGAGCAATTCATCTTATGATGATGCCAGTCTCAGTTTTTCCAACTGACAGTGCTTATGGTTATGGGTGCAGATCGATCTGTACCTGATTCTAAATGGAGGGGGTGTCAAAATTTGTGCTTGGTAGGAGACATATAAATATACCAAAAAAAAAATTGCCTTTTTCTTTTTGCTCACTTGAAAGCATGGGTTTGCCAGCCAATTTGACTAAATGAAATTGTTTTTTGTTCTTTTAATAAAGATGAGGGTCACGCCACTCAAATTTAAATGTCTGTAAAAGACTCGCTATTTAGGTTTTGAACCTGTGACTTCCCACACAGAGAGCGTTGCCCTTAGCCACTAGACCAAAGGCTGGTTCTTACTAAATGAAATTGTTAACTTGCAGATTATTTTCAACATCAAATATTACCAACATCAGTACATTTTAGCATCTCTATTGTTATACAATCTATAATAACATTCTCATAATAAGATTTTTTTGAAGTTAACTGTTGTTAGATGTACCTGAACACTATCCGTCTATCCCAAATCTTGCTTAATTCAATAATTTTGTTCAATTCATATCTAACAGGATTAACATCATTTGCTCTTAATGCTCCTTTTAATCCCCTTACCAATGCCACCAACAAGGGACTCTCCTATTCCATCTCCAATCCCTTCAATCAACCCTCCAATAGCCTTAAATACCAGTTTCGAGACGGCTCTAGCGATAATTGAAATTGGGTCCTTCTTTTCTGCCTGTACCACTCCCTGCACGACGTAAAGCCCATTCATGAAATCCTTTGCGCACACTGCGTGCAAGTAGTACCTGCAAACTTTGCACTGGTAAACCTGGCCTGATCGTTTCCTCCTACATATCTGGCATACAAAGCTCGTCGACGCATTGTCGAAACTGGAAATGTACAACGTGTGCTGGTGCGTTGTCGGGAAGTTCATTTGGGGGCACATTGTAGCGCAACATGGGTGCATCGCAAATCCGCATGTGCCACATTGGAAGTTGTATCCTTTCGCAGTTTTACCACAAATGTTACACTTTGTATGCTGCGATCCACCTGGATAATTAAATAAGAGAGTTAAAATATTAAAATCAACAAAATTAAGTATTTTTGCTTGTGTAAAATGGATTATAATAATATTCAAGCAATAGTGCAATACTGAAACTGAAGAAATGATACATAATTTATCAGTAAGACCTACCGTCCATCAATGAACGGTCCATAGAAGTAACAAACAGTATGACAAATGGACCCCATATGGGTCCAGATGTAACAGTTACACTTACACTATAACTTCTATGGACCGTCCATCGATGGATGCATGAAGTTTCACATAATTTATGGTCATTTGATTCAATTTACCTATTTTTGGTGAGAAATCAAGTCGGTGCTCAATGTGGAAAGGATGGTTGTGAAGTGAGCGAGGCGCCAACGCGCAAAACTCGTGCATATCGAAACCGCAAGTCTGACAGACGAACCTTCTCCCTGCACCATTTTCCTTGCACACCATGCAATTGAACACGTAAGGCGCATCAAAAGGAATCAGATTGTGCTCCGGATGTCGAAAATGTAGAAGCCCTCCATTGCTTGTTTTGCCATCCGACGAGACATCCATCGACGGTGACTTGAACTGGAACGTTCTGGGCTTCTTCAGTGACAGCAGCTTGTTCATGTTGCCAAGTTAAACATGGAAGAACATCTGGCTCAAAATCAGTACAGATGTAGAAGCAATAAGTGGTTAAAGTAAATGCAAGAGATGCCAATTGTGATGGAGAAGCTTAATTAATTACAAGGTTTGGATTTCCAGAATGTGACAGGATCAGCTAGAACTGTTCAAGTAATCTCTTTCTTTATAGAATTTAGCATCAGATGCTTATTTCTTTCAGTATTTTTCTGCCATGCAAACTGATACAGTGTTTAACTTAAAAACAAATTATATATGATTGATTTTATGGATATTGCATGGGATCATGTCGTTGTTCAAATGAACTTGGATTCCGGTATTATTCTGCAAAATTATATCCTTAGCATGAAATTTCAAGCACCATAAATCTATAAGTTCAAGAATATATCTATAAACTTTTTTCAATTTTTAAGATTCTTTTTTTTTTTTTCAGATTTATTCGAAATACAATTTTTAAAATGGTCAAAATAACCTGTGTGCTCGAGCAAATCTCCAAGAATTAATACATCCAAACTTATCCATCTTCAAAATTTTTTGGATTATTTCAAATTTGTGGGAAGCTTTATTGTCAAAATTATTTCAAAATAACCATGGTCAAGTGATTCCTTTCCATTAAAAAAATTAACAGTTATAGCTATGATATTGAATGACTAAATTTGCCTGTTAATTAGTTCTGCAGTTTTTTAGTTATCTTTTCATTTTTTTTTTTTTTTTTTGAGGATCAGGCAAATAACCTACTTGATTCTTTTTCTAGTTATCTTTTTCATAAATTGTATCTATCCATTCTTTGTTATTTCAATTAGCTATTTGAGATGCACTTAGTCAATAAAATACCAACCTTGTACTATAAGCAACAACAGAATAATGAGGTTGCCTTCAATTAATATATATTTTACCAGTTAATAGCAGGGCGTTGTGATGAAGTTATCCTCCTGCAAAAATTATAGTCAAGTTGTGTTGATCTTCCTTTCTTACTTACAAATTCATGCTAATCAAAAAGAGCATCCACACTAAATAAAATTGTTATGACACTATTTTTTTAAAAAAAAATAAATCTTTTTAATGCACTTCCAGGCACCATTATTTTTGTGTGTGTGTGTGTGTGTGTTTTTTTTAATTGTTAATCAATTTGTGGCTAATTTCTCTAGTTTATATCAGCAAAAACACATTCAAATGTTTCTTATGTATTGTCTTCTATGAGTACATATAGCTAAACAAGGTCGTTATATCTTATATGTATATATGAGAACTTAATTAAATCAGTTTATATATCATCAGAACGCCACTATTTGAGATTTTAATCAATTTAGTCCAATTTCTCAGCCTTATATATGCATAGGAACACAATAAAAAATGTTCAAATGTTGATAATTTCTACTAGTTAAGATATTGATTTTTCACAAAAGAAAGATGTTAAGACTCTAATTTCACACAGAAAAGGACATAAATAAATCCATTTAAACGACTTTCTTTGTTTTCGATGGATTTTCCCTTAAAGAAAACGGTCTTGTACATATTCGTACTTCAATCCATCAATCTATACTTTAAATGGATGGACTACAAAGATATAATATTTGAACCCCATAAAAACATGAAAATTATCTTATTATTGAATTTCATAGATATAATAATTTATTTTCTTAATAGAATAATTATATTAATTCGAATATTTGTTATATTCTTGGATTCTATTTAAAAAATTTGGTTCAACCATTGGGTACGTAATTGGTAGGAGTTAGTTACCCACCAAAAAATTTGTCTGATATATATATATGAATAATATGATTGACACATTTTGACAGGCCACATGCTTCTTTCTTTCTATCAATGAATTACGAGTCAAATTAAGAGACATTAATTATCTATTTATCTTGCATGAACAGAAATATATATCACAATACGAGTAAAAATTCGTTGCTTCTGAATTTCCTTAATTATATCTTGGTAATTAGGTAGTCTTTGAGTAGACCAGGTCTCTTGACATGTGACGCAGACCAGGAAAGCACCTTAATTAATTTATTTACTACCAAACATTTTGTTATTAAATTTGGTAAATGACTGCGGCATGCACTTTAACAAACCATATCAATATATCATGACCTTACAATAAAATGTTTATATATTGAAGAAGAGGCATAATGCTTTACATATATACATAATATATTGGACATTTGAAAGTCAGTACATGGCAGCCGTTAATTTATACAAACGTGGAAAAAAGAAATTCAATTCATTTGAAACGTTCTCACGTGTTCAACTAACGAAACATGTATATATATAAACACCAGAACTAGCTCTCATCCACCATCACACTCTCTCCTTTTAGCTCTACTACCATACCTCCAATTCTAGCTCTCACTCACTAAAAAAACCCTAAAGAGCAGCTGTCTTAATTAGTTCTTCTTCTGCATCTCACATTGATCAAATTAATGGGTTCTAAATTTGTTTGGGTTGCAATTGCAATTCTCTTCAGTACGTTATCTTCGAATCATTGTCAAGCACATCTTACTCCAAATTACTATGACTACACATGTCCAAAAGCTCTTCCGACCATTCGCAATGTTATACATAATGCCATTGCACAAGAGCGCCGAATGGCTGCATCCCTCATTCGCCTCCACTTTCATGATTGCTTCGTTCAGGTATATATATATATATATATATATAATAGCTAAATACATGCATGTAAATTAAATCAGTCACTCTTGCTCTGCAGATCTAGTACTTCCAAATTTATAATTCATATTTCAATGTGCTCATAATCACTCCTTGATTTAGATTATGAAATCCTTACTTGCCACTGGAATTTTATAATACGAGTATTCTTAATTAGTACTATGAAGTAATTTGCAATTACATAAACGATACATATAATTGTATAATTATATGTTACATATAATTGTATAATTATATGTTACATATAATTGTATAATTATATGTTACATATAATTGTATAATTATATGTTTGATGTTAATTAACCACTCCTTTTTAAATCAAAAGATAATAATGCATTATAAATGTAATTAATTAGGGATGTGATGCATCGGTGCTACTGAAGGACACTCCATGGTTTACTGGTGAGCAAACTGCTCGGCAAAACAACAATTCGCTTAGAGGAATGGAGATAATTGATGCTGCCAAGTGGGCAGTGGAGGCTGTTTGTCCCGGAGTTGTCTCGTGTGCAGATATTCTTGCAGTTGCAGCTAGAGACTCTTCGGAGTATATGAATGGACCAACATGGACGGTTAAATTGGGGAGAAGAGACTCAACCACAGCAAGTAAAGATTTGGCTACTGCCGAATTGCCTTTTGCTAGCGATAATCTTGATATCTTGATCGACAGATTCTCCAAGAAGGGTCTCAATGCTAAGGAAATGGTTGCACTCTCAGGTATATATTAGCTAAAATTTCTTTCAATTAGTAAATTTCACACTTTTCTCTGTTCCTTTCTTAAATTGTAATTAACACGATTGGAATTGTCATAATTTAGGTGCGCACACAATCGGTCAGGCTCAATGTGTGACATTCAAAGACCGTATATACAACGAGACCAACATTGATCCGGGCTTTGCTATGCACCGTAGACAGAGTTGCCCTAACAACAATGCCGGAATTACCAACTTGGCACCTTTGGACCCTGTTACACCAAACAAACTTGATAATAAGTACTACAATAATTTGATGCGAAGAAGGGGACTCTTGCATTCTGACCAAGTGTTGTTCAATGGAGGTCAGACTGATGGCATTGTAGCTGGTTATAGTAAGAATCCGGCCTCCTTTTATGCTGATTTTGCTGCAGCAATGGTCAAGATGGGGGACATCAACCCGCTAATAGGTTCCTTCGGACAGATAAGAAGGATTTGTAGTGCAATTAATTAATGTGCATTCAATCTAAATTTATATATGTTTATTTGTTGATAGGTCATCATCTGATGTATATTTCATTATTCAAATTTCTCATGTAAATTGTTTAATCTCGCTTTGAATTTATGTGTATTGAGCTCCTTTCAAAGAAATAAATTGAGGAAATATAAATAAAAAATAGTAATCTTTACATGTAAGGACTAGAAGAAATAGAACGTCTACATGTCTGATCAATTTGGTTCTTTCCTTCTAATAAAATGAAGAGTTGATTTGTTCCTTTTTTTGGTTGGTATAGTTTCTAAACTAGTAATTCTTTATCGATCTATTTGTAAAGTTCAAAGTTCTTTTGCGATCAATAATTAATAAACATGAAAGCTGTGCCGACTAGCACACTAAAGTTCAAAGTTCTTTATCGATCATTTCTTTATTTCTTTTAAATGTATGAATTATCTTATATTTAAGAGGTTGTAAATATGCTCATAAATAAATTAAATATGTAAGATATGTAAGTTTATGGTATAAATTTTTTTGTTTCAAAAAAATTGTAACACAAATATTTACATGAAAGTTTTATATTAGATCACAAGATATTAAAACCAGTACTTAATTGAACTTTATGTCTTCTAAAATTCTTTAGAAAAGAAAGTAAACAAATAATTTTAGCCATTTAATCAATAACAAATAATACATCTAACAAGAAGATTGGTGATGTGGCATGCATGAAATCCTCTGAACCTACCCATATTTTTGGATTATGGATTATAATACTTGAGGAATAGATTGCATGTCCCATTAGTTTTATTTATAATATAATTGATTTTTACCCAAATATTCCTACACTGTTGGGAACTCAACGAATACATAAATCGATGTATTTCATCAAACATGTTACTATACAATGATATATACTAAAATAAGAGATTAATATAACCAAATTTTTACTATTAACGAGAAAACCGGAATACCCAAAAAATTAAATCTGGACGACTAATCCGGTGTGAATAAATCTTTCTCTCCTATTTGTTTAATGGTAACAAAAATATTGTAATTTCAAAATAAAAATAAAACAAACACATAATTTAATTTGAAGAAATCTATACTCTAGAAAGAGGGATAGCACTCTAAGCACCTCAATTATGCCACGTCATCAACATTATTAACCATTGATTTTGTTTAAATCTCTTCATCTACTTTGATCCAATGGTTTATATGTATTCTCTCTCACCATGTAATAAGATGAATAGAATATATGTTCAAGACAAAATTTAACCTTTAAAATAGTCCAACTTTTATGTACTATTATTTACAAATTATTACATTATTATTATTATTATTATTATTATTATTATTATTATTATTAATCACATCAAAAATTCAATATGTTGTTCATTTTTGTAAAATAAATATTTTGAATTTATAAGTTTTATTATTTGTTTGATATCATATTTTTAGGCGAATCCTGAGTTCCAACTCTAGTATAATAAACAAGCAAATAAAATTTGCACGTGCGTAAATAAGTCCATTCTGATATATATCCCAAACAAGTTGCTAGCACGCGCCGTAAATAATAGAACTCTGTTTTTTTTTTTTTTTTGAGAATATAAATAATTAGAATAAATAATTAATTCTACCTGCAGACTAATTGAAGGCATGCTCGGTGATAATTTAAATTACGAGCATATTTTAAACCTACAAATTGATTGTCAAATTTCATCAAATTTAAATGCCATTTAATTAATATATATTCCACTAAAACCTCTTGGACATTCAATTGCACCACTAATTTCTTATTTGTTTGACAATTTGCAAACATATCTTGTATTTAGCGAGTTGGACTTGAGAATAAGATGTCGGTACAATTCCAAGCGTATTCAAAGTCAATTAAACTGACGGATGATCTTTTTAATCAATAGCAACTGGAGCTAAATTGATGAAGACAGAAGACCAACTTGGGTTGATTTACATTTTATTTTTACTTCTAAGACGGTGCATACTTGGTAAGATAATATTTGATATGGTACTTTAAATCTATATATGTAAAGAAGTTTAATTAGGCTCTAATTTAGAGGTGGCAAAATCTGACTCGACCCGACCTTAGTTTCAGGGTAAGTCAAACTGACCTGAACCCGACCCATGTTCTAGGGAAAGTCAGACTGACCCGAACCCGACCCGACCCGAAAAAATGACGGCATATGTCAACTCGATACCTGACCTGAACCCGACCCAACCCGAAAAGATACTGGCAGTCGTCAACCCGATACCTGACCCGACCCGACCCGACCGACAATCTGCCACCACTACTCCAATTCCAGTAGTACCAATTAAACCTGTGTTTACATAACATAACTCTTATTTTAGTGTGCCACTGGCAAACTTATAACTCGGAATTCATGTCACCTGCCTTATACGACTAAATCATCTGCCTTATAGACAGATGAAATGTGATTAAAATTAACAAAACCCTCCAGAAATCCAAACCGGCTGCCTGGGCGGTTGCACGTGCAAGTTAAATTAAATTAAGCATATGCAAGAACCAGCCTTTGGTTTAGTGGCTAAGGGCAACGCTCTCCGTGTAGGAGGTCGCGGGTTCAAAACCCGGATGGGAGGTCTTTTATAGACATTTAAATTTGAGTGGCTTGACCCTCGTCTTTATCTAAAAAAAAAAAATTAAGCATATGCCTTGTGGGCTGTGGCAGTATATATAGAGGAATATTTGACGCCTCATTAGGAATTCATATCCCCTGCTGCATGTTCACAACAACAGCCGTTGAATTGTCTTGAGATTCATGCCAGCGTGGATCTCAAGATGATCCAATGGCTGACTTTGTGAACTGCACAATGCAGTAAGTTAGGGGATGAGCTAGCACTCCCTCACTAGGAGTTTAACTATATATCCACTGTTTTTTTTTTAATAAAAAAATTATACTCACATATATATGATATTATGATTGACACATATATACGAGCAAAATTTCGTAAGATAGTCTTCGATAGACTAGGTCTTCTAACATGTGACGCAGACCAAAATTTTATTTAATTTGGTAATAATTGCATGCGACATTTTAACTAAACATGACCTTAATTACAAGTTACAATAAAATAGTTAAATTGGAGTCTTGGAGAAGAGGCATGCGTTATGTTATGTATGTATATCTTGGACATTTGAAAGTCAATTGGGGCCGTCGAAGGAGAATTCTAATCCACTGCATATATATATATAATATTGCTGTGTTATTTTAGTAATTGATGAGCTTGGATACGTTGAAACGTTCTCACGTGTTCAACTAATATAACATGTATATAAACACCAGAACTAGCTCTCATCCACCATCACACTTAATTTCTACATCAATTCAGCTCCACCATTTACAACACCTCTCTAACTCAAGCTCCCACATTTTATACTTCAAAATCTTAGCAGCTGTCTAGTTCATCTTCTGTCTCTCACATTGATCAAATAATGGGTTTTAAGTTTGTTTGGGTTGCAATTGCAATTCTCTTCAGCACGTTATCTTCGAATCATTGTCAAGCACATCTGACACCAAATTATTATGACTACACATGTCCAAAAGCTATTCCGACTATTCGCAATGTCATACAGAATGCCATTGCAAAAGAGCGCCGAATGGCTGCCTCCCTCATACGCCTCCATTTTCATGATTGCTTTGTTCAGGTATACATATATACTAGCTAAATTCATGCATGTAATTAAATCAGTCAATCTAGTCGATCTAGAACTTCCAATTTTATGTTTCATATTTCAATATACTCATAATCACTACTCCTTGATTTGGATGTTGAAATTTTACTTAACATTAAAATATAACTTTAGTGTTTTAGTACTATATATTAATTTGCAAATACATAATGTGCGCCTTGAGAAGTTACATATTTTTTCTAAATAAATTAATTAGGGATGTGATGCATCGGTGCTGTTGAAAGACACCCCGTGGTTCACTGGTGAGCAAACTACTAGACAAAACAACAATTCGCTTAGAGGAATGGAGATAATTGATGCTGCCAAGTGGGCAGTAGAGGCAGTTTGTCCCGGAGTTGTCTCGTGTGCAGATATACTCGCAGTTGCGGCTAGAGACTCTTCAGAGTACGTGAATGGGCCGACATGGACGGTTAAATTGGGGAGAAGGGACTCAAACACAGCAAGTAGAGATTTGGCTACTGCCGATTTGCCTTTTGCTAGTGATAATCTGGATGTGTTGATCAATAGATTCTCCAAAAAGGGTCTCAATGCTAAGGAAATGGTTGCACTCTCAGGTATGTATTAGTTAAAGATCCTCTTTCAGTTATTAAATTTCACACTTTTATCAGATCTTTCCTTAAATTGTAATTAACACGATTGAAATTGTCATAATTCAGGTGCACATACAATTGGTCAGGCTCAATGCGTGACATTCAGAGACCGTATATACAATGAGACTAACATCAATCCAGGCTTTGCTATGCACCGTAGACAAAGTTGTCCTAACAACAATGCCGGAATTACTAACTTGGCACCTCTGGACCCTGTTACACCAAACAAACTTGATAATAAGTACTACAATAATTTGATGCGGAGAATGGGACTTTTGCATTCTGACCAAGTGTTGTTTAATGGAGGCCAGACTGATGGCATTGTAGCCGGTTATAGTAAGAATCCAGCTTCCTTTTATGCTGATTTCGCCGCAGCAATGGTCAAGATGGGGGACATTGACCCGTTAACTGGTTCCGCAGGACAAATAAGAAGGATTTGCAGTGCAATTAATTGATGTGCATCCAATCTGAAGTTATATTTGTTTATTTGCTGATAGATATTCCTCGTCTCTTCTACATTACATTCTTTTAATTCCTTATCTCATTCTTGATTCTTTTGATCTTGCTGTAAGTTTGTGTTTATTGGGTTCTTTACAACGAAATAAATTGTATCAAATAATAAATAAATACTTGTAATCCTCACACGTAAGGAATAGAAGAAATAAAACGTTTAATTCAGTGTTTTCTAAAGGATGATCGACTTATGTTCCTTTCTTTTTGTTGGTTATAGTTTCGTAATTATTCCTTATAGAGTTTGTTTTGATTTGTACAGTTTGAAAAGTTTTATGTGGCCAAGAATATAAACCGTACATGCATGAAAGCAGGGCCAAACTAGCAGACTGGCAGAGTGTCCGTCAGCAGACAATATTTAAAAGTAGTACGCATTTGGTTGAACTTAATTAGCAAAACTTAAAATAATTATCATTTCTTTATTGTCTTTTGAATGCATAAATTATCTTATTACGTGCATGTGCAGCTAGATTGATTGAGACAAGTCTCCTCAAAAAAAAAAAAAAAAAAAAAAAATTGACGCAAGTTCAATTAAAAACAGGTCATATGTACATTTGCTAAAATGAAAAAAAAAATTGTCACATTTAATTATTATTTTGTTAAAAATTGAAGAGGCGGTAGAGCCGTCGGGGTGAGAAAAACCTGTCATATATATTAATCACATATATGAAAATTGTGATTGATAAATTATATATGCAAACTAGCTATTAACCTTTAAATCATAGAATTCTCAAAACCAAATAAATTTAAAACGTTACAGATTCTATCCAATTCCGATATTTTTTTGAGAAAATATCGACTCAGATTGAATGAGTTTTAAACAAGTTTGTAGGTAAAAGCCAAAAAACATGTCTCATTCATTCATTCCTCATGATCGAAACAATGTAGTATGTTTTTGAACAAATAAGTTTGTCTGCAATTTTGATTTACACAGCTTAATAAATTTATTATATCATAATCTTGCGGCACGTAACTTTTTTTTTTTTTTGAGATTTTTAAGTATTTATTTCGGAATTTTTAAAAGTTACGTATAAAAACATTGATTATTTTATTAATATTGTTTAGTTGCCAATAAAAAAGAAATCCGAAATAAATACTTACAAAACTCTATGAATAAAAAGTTTTTGCATCCTACAAGATTTTGATATAAAAAATTTATTAAACCATATATAAATTAAAAATTGGATGTCATTTAATATATTTTGGAGGTTAAGCTTATGGAATGCCTCCGTGAGCTTAAAACACCGTAGTTTTACTCAAGATATATGTGATTAAAATTAACAGCCCCTCTAGAAATCTAAAGAGAAACATTTTGCGTCAATTGAAAAATCATCCATATATACGTCAACAGACGCACAAAGAATGTTACAATAAATCTGATTTTATAATATATATCTCAATTTGTAACATATAAATGTTATGGACGTGCATATTATGTATACGAGTCTGTATCTGTTGTTATTCTCAAAGAATTAATACATGACCCTATTATTCCATTTTGGGCTGTTAGATCGAAACGGACGGATCCGATATCCACTTTAGATTTTAGGAGGTCTTTTAAAAATAGATCTGATCCGTTGATTTTGATCCGATAGTCTAGATTAGAATAACAGGGTATTGTTATTCTATTTGGAATAACAAACCTATTTCAATTGTGTGTATATTATGGATATTATTATTTCACATCCTCTAACATATGGCACGTGCCATGCCATATGTTAGAGAATAAGCACTCAGTTGGTAGGTATTACTCAAATCCTATGTTACTAGGATACGCCTATTACTCAGAAGAATCCGAATCCGGTGCATATCGGGTGCAGGTGCGGGTGCGTACCGGGTGCGTCACGTGGCGTATCGGTTTATTTTATCAAGTTTGACTGGCCGATTCGGTCACCGATACGCCCCGATACGTCTGGAGACCTAGCAAGATCAGTTACTGGGTGCATCTGGGTGCGTTTCTGACACTTATTGGATGACATGGGTGCAAGCTACTCGCGGCGCCGCATGGAAAAAGCCACAGAGAATCATGTAATGCGCTGAGATTTATGTGTAAACTGGAAAATTCATCAAAATCTGAGGGGGACAGGGATCGAACCTGGTTGCTTGGCATCATACCGTAGCTCTTAACCACTACGCCACCAATTACTTTTGTGTTAGTTTGCAGTTCCGAATAAATATATATAACATTAAGATATGTTTCATTTATTTAATATTTATTAATATATGTTTATATAATAATTTAGTATATCTAACCGCACCCGTATCTAAGAATTTTTAGAATTGCCGTATCGCCGCACCCGCACCGTACCGGATATGATACCCGCACCCGTACTCAGGTAACATAGCTCAAATCCAAACCTGCTGGCGGCTGTTTGGTTGCACGTGCAAGGTAAAGCATGCCTTGTGGGCTGTGCTGTGGCAGCATATATATATAGAGGAATATTTGACGCCTCATTAGGATAGTTTATCTATATCCACTGTTTTTTTTTTTTTTTAACAAAAAAGTTTGTCAGATATATATATATATATATATATATATATATATGATTGACCCACATATATATATACGGGCAAAATTTCTTGCTTCTGAATTTCCTTATGATTCGGTAAGATAGTCGTCGAGTAGACTAGGTCTCTTAACATGTGACGCATACCAAGCTGGCAAGCTTTATTAAATGGAATTTGGTAATAATTGCCACATTTTAACTAAAGATGACCTGACAATGAAAATATTTAAATTGAAGAAAGACTAGGCATGCGTTATATATATCTTGGACATTTGAAAGTCAATTGTGGCCGTTGATCCATATATACGTGGAAAGGAGAATTTCAATTCCCTGCATGCATATGTATTGCAATTTTTAATTAATTGAGATACTGGATACGTTGAAACGTTCTCACGTGTTCAACTAATGAAACATGTATATAAACACCAGAACTCGCTCTCATCCACCATCACACCTTCTACATCAATTCAGCTCCACCATTTACAATACCTCTCTAACTCAAGCTTCCACTATCTATACTAAAAAAATCTTAGCTTAGCAGCTGTCTTAGTAATTAGTTCTTCTTCTGTCTCTCACATTGATCAAATTAATGGGTTCTAATTTTCTTTGGGTTGCAATTGCAATTCTCTTCAGCACGTTATCTTCGAATCATTGTCAAGCACATCTGACTCCAAATTACTACGACTACACATGTCCAAAAGCTCTTCCGACTATTCGCAATGTTATACAGAATGCCATTGCACAAGAGCGTCGAATGGCTGCCTCCCTCATTCGCCTCCACTTTCATGATTGCTTTGTTCAGGTATATATACATGCTAGCTAGATTCATGCATGTACTCAAATCAGTCAATCTAGCTAGTCGATCTAAAACTTCCAATTTTATGTTTCATATTTTAATATATATGCTCATAATCACTACTCCTTGATTTGGAAGTCGAAATTTTACTTAACATTTAAATATAATTTTAGTATTTTTGTACCATATATTAATTTGTATTTGCGCCTTGAGAAGTTACATATTTTTTGGTTTGATGTTAATCTTTCTTTCAGAAATTGAAAGGTTTTAATTAATGTATTTCAAATATAATTAATTAGGGATGTGATGCATCGGTGCTGTTGAAAGACACCCCGTGGTTCACTGGTGAGCAAACTGCTAGACAAAACAACAATTCACTTAGAGGAATGGAGATAATTGATGTTGCCAAGTGGGCAGTAGAGGCAGTTTGTCCCGGAGTTGTCTCGTGTGCAGATATCCTCGCAGTTGCAGCTAGAGACTCTTCAGAGTATGTGAATGGGCCGACATGGACAGTTAAATTGGGGAGAAGGGACTCAACCACAGCAAGTAGAGATCTGGCTACTATCGATTTGCCTTTTGCTAGTGATAATCTGGATGTGCTGATCAATAGATTCGCCAAGAAGGGTCTCAATGCTAAGGAAATGGTTGCACTCTCAGGTATGTATTAATTAAAGATCTTTCATTTATTAAGTTCCACACTTTTCTATGTTCTTTCCTTAAATTGTAATTAACACAATTGGAATTGTCATAATTCAGGTGCACATACAATTGGTCAGGCTCAATGCGTGACATTTAGAGACCGTATATACAATGAGACCAACATTGATCCGGGCTTTGCTATGCACCGTAGACAGAGTTGCCCTAACACCAATGCCGGAATCACCAACTTGGCACCTCTGGACCCTGTTACACCAAACAAACTTGATAATAAATACTACAATAATTTGATGCGGAGAATGGGACTTTTGCATTCTGACCAAGTGTTGTTTAATGGAGGCCAGACTGATGGCATTGTAGCCGGCTATAGCAAGAATCCAGCCTCTTTTTATACTGATTTTGCTGCAGCGATGGTCAAGATGGGGGACATCGCCCCACTAACTGGTTCCTCGGGACAAATAAGAAGGATCTGTAGTGCAATTAATTGATTTGCATTCAATCTAAATTTATATGTTTATTTGTTTGGTCATCATCTCTTCTACATTTCATTATTTATAAATTTCTCATGTAAATTGTTTAATCTTGCTGTGAATTTGTGTGTATTGAGCTCCTTTCAAAGAAATAAAATTGAAGAATTATAAAATAAAAAGATAAATTATTGTTATCCCTCTTAACTACACCTTTTATTTGTATCCTATTTATTATTCTTTTTTTCTTCCTTTCTCCATTGATTTCTTTCCCACCACTATACCAACTCCGCCTATCTTCACCCTCTCCGACCGGACCTCCGCCACCCCTCGACCACACCTCCATCCCACATTATTCTTTCTTTATTCCTCTTTCTTCTATCCTTTCACCATTAATATCACCACAACACCATCACCACCCACACCTTTGCCCACCACTGCCGCATTCACTTGCACCTCTGCCCCTTCCGGCCGCACCTCCACCCCCATCTCCGGTCACACCTCCATTGTCTATGCCTCTTTGATACACATTTATTTATATGTGTAAACAATACTAGTGGTTAGTATAAACACTTTTACGTGTAAATATAACGACCTTTTCTTTTATTATATGGGAAATGTAAAATTATATTGAGGTGCGGTTAAAGAGTTTTTTAAAGGGGTACAGTTATCAAGCCCGAAATAAAAAATAGTAATCTTTACATGCAAGGACTAGAAGAAATAAAACATGTCTGATCAATTAAATTAGACATTTGTCTGATCAATTTGGTTTTTTCTAATTAAATGAAGACTTGATCTGTTCCTTTTTTTTTGGTTGGTATGGTTTTTAAACTAGTAATTCTTTATAGTGTTTGTTATTTGTAAAGTTCAAAGATCTTTTGTGATCAATAATTAATAAACTTGTTGGTAGCTGCTATCAACTTTCGACAAAAAAGAAAAACAATAATTAATAAACATGAAAGCTGGGCCGAAACTAGCAAAGTTTGATCAATAAATCCCAACCGTTGATGGATAAGGACAACTACACACTTAATAATTAGGAGTAGGGATAGAGGTATTATGGATATTAATTTTAGTTTCTTATACATTGTGATCAACAAATAAAATAATTGTCTTGTATACAACTTTTTGAATTGAATATATATATTTTCAACAAAAAAGATATTCAATTAAGAGTTAATTATATATTTAAGTAACAAAATATTTAATTTGTGAATCATTGCTCATATTTTGATGTCAAAAAATAAATTTTAGCTAATATAACACTACAAAATTTTGTTAAAGTAAAATAAAAATGAGATGACATATATATGGTATTTTAAATGAATAAAATGTTTTTGTTACCAAATTATTATTTTAACCGCATAAAAATATGATAATTATTATTATTATTATTATTATATATATATATATATATTGAACCTATCATAGATCTATATTTTTAATATAATGGTTATATTGATTTTAATATTTCATGGTACGTACTTATTGAAATCTATGTAAAATTTTTAGGCTCTAATTCCAGTAGTACCAAAGCTGTCTTAACATAACATAACTCTTATTTTAGAGTGCAACTGGCAACTAATTCATATCACCTGCCTTATACGACTAAATTATCAGGAGGAGATAGACTGCCTTATACGAAAAAGTGATTAAAATTAACAAAGCCCTCTAGAAATCCAAACCGGCTGCTGTTGCACGTGTGGAGTTCCTTAATTTATCTCTATCCAGTAATGCAAGCCTTGTGGGCTGTGGCAGCAAGCATAGAGGAATATTTGACGCCTCATTAGGAGTTTATCTATCCACTGTTTTTTTTTTAATAAAAAAATTTGTCAGATATATATGATTGACACATATGACATATATATACGGCGTCGGTATCGGCTGAGATCCAAATCGGATCTCAGGGTCCTGAGATTCCGATCCGACGGTTCTTAGGGACCCCGGGATTCGGACTCAGCAGATACAGGCTCTGAGAACCGTCGGATTGGGATCTCAGGACCTTGAGATCCGATTTGGATCTCAGCCGATTTCAGCGATATATATATATATACGAGCAAATTAAATTTCTTGCTTCTGAGTTTCCTTAATACTAGTACCTTGCCCGTGCGTTGCAACGGGTCTTATTTAATAAAAGTTTCTTGATATGAATATTTAAATATTGTTATAACTAAATAATAATATCCGTAACTAAAACGTTAAGATTTGAAGTCATTTTGTTTATTAATTTTTTAATAAGTATTAATTTATGAACAATGTTTAATGAGAAGAATATATATATATATATATATATATATATATATATATATATATATATATATATATATATATAGCAAATATACCGTGAGCTTAACCTCCAAAAATCTATCAAATCACCTCCAAATTTTGATTTATATGGCTCTATAAATTCTTTATATTAAAAGCTTACGGGATACAAAAATTTCCCATTTTTGAAAACTTTTAAGTATTTGTTTAAGATTTATTAAAAGTGATACATAAAACTTGATTATTTTATTAATATTGTATAGTCATTTTTAAAAAATCTCAAACAAATACTTAAAAATCTCCAAAAATGAAAATTTTTTGTGTCCTATAAGATTTTGATACGATGAATTTATTGAGCCATATAAATCAAAATTTGGAGGTAATTTGATAGGTTTTTGGAAGTTAAGCTCACGGAAGGTTCCGTGAGCTTAAGCTCACAGTATATTTGCTCATATATATATATATATATATATATATATATATATATACAACGTTAAAATGATATTGTATCACATGACACCTTTAATTTATTTTATTTTATCTTATTTTTATGAATTAATTAATTTAGTAACAAAATCTAAAATAGGATTTGTGCTATTTTTGGAACTTATATAATTTTGGTACATGTTATATGTATAACGGGCACCTAAAAATGTTAATCCATAATCAAATGTCTAAGTGAATAATTATTCTTGACTGCTTTCTATTTATAAACTTTTGATTTCAATTAAAAGTTTAAAACTAACATGACGCGTCAAACCAACTTAATTCAACCGATGCGAGACCGTCTTTGTTAGCCTAATACGCATTGTGCACGAGTAAAAACCCATTTATGCGAGACCGTCTCTGTTATTCCCTATAGTGTTTTCATTTTCTTTTTTAGAAAAGACAACGCATTAATTGGTACCACTGGAGATTGAATCATTAATATTAGATGATCAACGGTAAAGATTAAAACAGATTGATATATCTAATGGTCGAAAATCAATTTGGACAGATAGCCATTTTAATTTCCAAATCAATTACTCCTTTTATAAGGAGTAAGGATTAATGTGCTCTATGCATGTTTTTAATATTAGGAGCAAAACATTCAGAACATATTGTATTAAAAAAGAAAACAGTAGAATAGTTACCATACGGATTCGCATCTTCTGCCTTAAGGCATTTTGCCTTGGTTAAAATCCGAACCGTTCACTGAAATGGACGTCTGAGATCTATTCCAATCGTTTTTGCTCCATTAAAGGCTTAACCTGGCTCAGCGGCAGCGCGGCCATTCACCTCTCCTCTCCACTTCTGATTCAACCTATCTCCTCATTCTGATTCAACCTGTCTCCTCATTCTGATTCCCGTTATTCGTGCGGGGTCGACGCGCTCGCCGTTCCTCTCCTCTTCTGATTCCCGCCTTCTTCTTTGCCATTAGGTTGAATCTTGACCTATTTGCCATTCTCCCCTCAGTCGACCTCCTGCTCCGCTTGGAAGAAGCTCGTGCTCCTCTCGCTCAACGCTCCTGCTCCACTAAACTACGCTCCGCTCCTCTCCTCTTCTCTGAAGACAAACGCTTCAGGTACTCGTTACCAGGCGAGAGGCGAGGCGGCATAGACCAAGGGAGCGTTGGTAAGGCGCGACCAGTCAGTGAGATCGAGGTGCGAAATGGAGGAGTGGCGGAGGGAGGCAAGGGAGCGGAGGAGGTGCAGGAAGAGGAAAGACGAGTCCGTCGGGTCCGGCATGCCAATGGGTTCAGACGAGTCAGATAAAAAACTGAATCTAAGGAAAATATATATATATATATTTTTTTTTTGAAAAAAGTGGGTTCTGAGTCAGATTAAAAATTGAATCTAAGGAAAATATATTGAGATAAATCTCAGACGTCCATTTCAATGAACGGTTCGGATTTTAACCATGGCAAAATGTCTTAAGGCAGAAGATGCGAATCCCTTTCCTAGGTATCCTAGTACAAAATATAACAGTGATAAGTGGTCTTGATTGATGGTAGTCATCATTCAATTAATCAATTTTGGGGTCTTAATAATTATTCCTTAAGTATTGCTTCTTAGTTCTTAATTATGTGCATATATATATTACTCGTATATATACATGTGTTGCCACTGCATTTGTGTCCTTGGCTTAATAAAAAATTTAAAACTCAATAAAAGTGTGCTTTGGCCATGCCATGATGAGGTGTGGTGATAGCTAATCCAGAAGCATGAAGTATTTGGGGGGGAGTGGCATGCAGAGGTGACTCATGCATGGCATATAATACAATACAAGACTTCCTTTTTCCATGTACAAGTGTGCAAAAACGTATATTATACAATAAATGCAGCGATCCGAACAAGTGGAAGAAAGAGAGAGGGAGAGAGGCGAGCGAACAATAAATGCAGCGATCCAAGAGTGCTCTGGCTGATTTAGTGGAGAGACCCAAACATAGGATCGGCAAATTAATTAGACGTGGACGGTTGAGATCATCCGATCGAATGGTCAGAAATGGCTCTGGACAAAGACTCCTTTTGAGTCTAAAAAAAACTCCTCCTTTTATTATTAGTAGGGATTTGGTAAGATAGTCGTCGAGTAGACTAGGACGTCTCAGCTTAATTAACATGTGACGCATACCAAAGTTCTATTAAATTTGGTAATAATTGCATACGACATTTTATCACCATGACCTTACAATAAAATATTTAAATTGAAGAAGAGGCATGCGTTATATATCTATATATATCTTGGACATTTGAAAGTCAATTGTGGCCGTTGATCCATACGTGGAAAGGAGAATTTCAATTCCCTGCCTGCCTGCATATGTATATTGCAGTATTTTAATTCATTGAGCTTGGAAACGTTGAAACGTTCTCAAGTGTTCCACTAATATAACACCTATATAAACACCAGAACTAGCTCTCATCCAGCATCACACTTAATTTCTACATTAATTTAGCTCCACCATTTTACAATACCTCTAACTCTAGCTCCCACACTCTATACTTATACTAATATAGCAGCTGTCTTAGTTCTTCTTCTGCATCTCACATTGATCAAATGGGTTCCAAGTTTCTTTGGGTTGCTATTGCAATCATGTTCAGTACTACGTTATCTTCGAATCATTGTCAAGCACATCTGACTCCAAATTACTATGACTACACATGTCCAAAAGCTATTCCGGCTATTCGCAATGTCATACAGAATGCCATTGCAAAAGAGCGCCGAATGGCTGCCTCCCTCATTCGCCTCCATTTTCATGATTGCTTTGTTCAGGTATACAAAATACATTTTAATCAGTCGCCACTTGATGAGCAAATCTATTACTTACAATTGTATAATTTATATTTCAATGTGCTCATCATCCCTCCTTGATTTGGGTTTCAAAATTTACTTACCACTGGAATATAATAATACGAATATTTTTTAGTACTATGAATTAATTTGCAATTTCATACGAATATTTTTTAGTACTATGAATTAATTTGCAATTTCATAATCGTTACGTATAATTTTATAATCAAAAGGCAATAACGTATTCTAAATGTATGTTATGTAGGGATGTGATGCATCGGTGCTGCTGAAAGACACTCCTTGGTTCATTGGTGAGCAAACTGCTAGACAAAACAACAATTCGCTTAGAGGAATGGAGATAATTGATGCTGCCAAGTGGGCAGTAGAGGCAGTTTGTCCCGGAGTTGTCTCTTGTGCAGATATCCTTGCACTTGCAGCTAGAGACTCTTCAGAGTACGTGAATGGGCTGACGTGGTCGGTTAAATTGGGGAGAAGAGACTCCACCACAGCAAGTAGAGATTTGGCTACTGCCGATTTGCCTTTTGCTAGTGATAATCTGGATGTGCTTATCAATAGATTCTCCAAGAAGGGTCTCAATGCTAAGGAAATGGTTGCACTCTCAGGTATCTATTAGCTAAAGATCCTCTTTCAGTTATTAAATTTCACACCTTTATCTGTTCTTTTCTTAAATTGTAATTAACACGCTTGGAATTATCATAATTCAGGTGCACATACAATCGGTCAAGCTCAATGCGTGACATTCAGAGACCGTATATACAACGAGACCAACATTGATTCGGGCTTTGCTATGCACCGTAGACAAAGTTGCCCTAACAACAATGCCGGAATTACCAACTTGGCACCTCTGGACCCTGTTACACCAAACAAACTTGATAATAAGTACTACAATAATTTGATGCGGAGAATGGGACTTCTGCATTCTGACCAAGTGTTGTTCAATGGAGGCCAAACTGATGGCATTGTAGCCAGTTATAGCAAGGATCCAGCCTCTTTCTATGCTGATTTTGCTGCAGCAATGGTCAAGATGGGGGACATTGCCCCGCTAACTGGTTCCTCAGGACAGATAAGAAGGATTTGCAGTGCAATTAATTGATGTGCATCCAATCTGAAGTTATATATGTTTATTTTTTGACAGATATTCCTCATCTCTTCTATATTACATTCTTTAAATTTCTTGTCTCATTCATTTGATCTTGCTGTAAGTTTGTGTGTATTGGGTTCGTTACAAAGAAATAAGTTGTATCAAAAAAATAAATGAAAAATTGTTATCCTCACATGTAAGGACTAGAATTAATAAACATTTGTCTAT
This sequence comes from Cyperus esculentus, assembly GCA_030179965.1. Lineage (NCBI taxonomy): Eukaryota > Viridiplantae > Streptophyta > Magnoliopsida > Poales > Cyperaceae > Cyperus > Cyperus esculentus. The sequence continues at coordinate 3,125,213 of JASGLE010000030.1, forward strand.
TTAATTCAGTGTTTTCTGAAGGATGAGTAATGTTCCTTTCTTTTTGTTGGTTTAGTTTCGTAATTAATCCTTATAGAGTTTGTTATGATTTGTAAAGTTTCGAAAGTCTTATGTGGACAACAATATAAATTGAACCTGAAATTAAGGAGAGCCAAATTAAACTAGCAGTCTAGAAGACTAGCAAAGTGTCCATCAGCAGACAGTATTTAAAAGTAGTACGCATTTGTTTAAATTTAATTAGCAAAACTAGAATTAATTATCATTTATTTATTATCTTTTGAATGTATCAAATATCTTATTACGAGTGCAGCTAGAATGATTGATTGAGACAAGTTCAATTAAAAACAGGTCATATGATAGACATTTGCTAAAATGAAGAAAAAATAATTTGTCACAATTAATTAAATAGTCTGTTAGAAATTGACGAGGCGGTAAAGGCGTACAGAAGAGAGAATAACTGGTCATATATTAATAGCATATACGACATTAAAAATAGTACATATTTTCCAATAATTTCGTTTAGAGGTGGCAAATTTTGACCCGACATGAAAAATTCGTCCGACCCGAGTTTCAGGAAAAGTCAAACTGACCTAAATCCGACCCGAACCAGACGAACCCGTGTTCCAGGGAAAGTGAGACTTACCCGAACCCGACCCGACCCGAACCCAGCCCGATCCGTGTTTCAGGGTAAGTGAGACTGATCTGAACCTGACTCGACCCGAACCCGCCCCGACCCAAACCCGCCCCGACCCGACCCGAGAATAGAGGTGCAAAATCTGACCAGACCCAAAAAAATATGCCCTACCCAACTCGAAAAAAATGCCGGCAGACGTCAACTCGATACCCGACCCGACAATCTGCCACCTCTAATTTTGTTCTTATGATAAACTTATTATATATCAAAAGAAACTTGTTATATGTTAATACTAATACATATGTGTTGGTAATAATTCAGAGATAGACGTGGGATGGTCTCCTCTGGGTTCTTTATTTATATCCCTTTTAAGTAGTTTACATGAAATGAGTGGCTCCACATGAGAACATGTGCCAAAATCCATAGAATTCTACCTTGTCATTTCTTTTAGTTGGCACAAAGAGAATTTTTAAGGGGGACAATTATCATCTCGCAAATCATTTGATTGCTTCTAAATCTACGATAAATATTGTTTAGACATCTATTATCTATATGTAGTCTCTCAAAGACCTAAAACCTCATTGTAGCATCACTGCCATCAAGGATAATGTTTAATAGGAATATTGCCACTTTTAGTACCTAAAATTTGTAAAGATCTATTTTTTTTTTTTGTTATAAGCTATTTTTTTTTTTTTTGTAGCATTGATTAATTTTTCTGTCTTTGTTTTGTGATGCTATTGATTAATACTCAAATCTAAAGTAATACGAATGATTTAGACATACGTAGCAAAATATGTCACTAACTACGCGTAGCATCCAAGCCGTACTCATAAAATATGTAAGGAATGGAGCCGTCCATTTGTTATGTGTCTCGTATAGTTGACTTTGACCAACTTCTTTTAATCGTATGGTACAAACTAATTCATGAAAAAAATAAATAATGGAGATTTCTTTATGTATCTCTCTTTCTTTCCTACATTTGCTTCATTTAGTGATTATTTTTAGTTTCTAATTACGTGTTTAAGACCTATATTTAATATATAATCCTAAACAAAGTATGCGGCATGTCAAATGTAGAAACAACTATACCGTATATTACATATTTTATTACGTAATTCAAAAAAATGATTTAGTACTTAGAATTATTCAAAATTTATTTAATGAAGTAATTTTATACTTCGAGCGAATTTTCTTATAGACAATAAGAATAATATACGTTTAGACCCCGTTTGATTGAGTGATAATTGATAATAAAATGAGGATAACTCTATCACTTGTGAGACGTGGTGATAAAGTTATCTCCAATTAATCCCTCTCCCAAATAAAATCTTCCAAAATACATATTTAACTAAATAACTAACAAAAATTATTTTAAAAAATTAACTACTACCCTCTCTGTTTTGTTTCTGTGTTTCTTGCTGGGCTGAAACACAAAAACCTATTAAAATTCAAAAACAGATTAAAAATAGATTTGTGCCATATTTGTGCCACAGAGGATCAGCCGATCAAACGATCAATCAAACAATTCAACTCAAATATTGAAATTGAAAGAAATCAAATCAAAAACCCTCGCGGCCACATCGCAACACACCGTCTCTCTCTCTCTCGTTCATAACCGTGCCACCCTTCTTCTCCTCTCCATCGATCGCTCCGCTAATGGAGGCACCACGAAGAGCCTAGGCTAGCACGTGGGGATTACATACCATAGTCGGCCGGCAGCTCACCTCCCTCTTGTCTCAATTCTTGGACACAAGTTATAAATTTAGCGCCATTTGAGTATCCAACTCGACCGATTTTGGGTAAGGGTTTTGGGTTTTTTGTTGGTTTAAATTACCAGTAGATTGATTACCCACAATTTATTTCTGATTTGTTTGCCACTGGTTTTGGGTTTGGGTTTGCTCAGTAATGGTACAATCATCGATGGCACCCATGAGGAGGGCAAGAAAGGTGAATGAGAAGCTTGGTAATGGTGGTGCCGAGGAGTCTCCCAGCAAGGAAGCGCCCGGTGCGGCGGCTAACAAAAGCAAATCGAAGGTAAAAGTTGGCCTCTTTTGTGTGGAACATTGGTTAGCAAGTAACCTCATGTGCAGTTCTTACTTGGGTGGAACTTCAATTTGATCAATGATCACCCTGATTTGATTTGGTTTACTCCATTTGAATTGTTGTGAAGGGGAGGGACATGGGTGGATGGAAGGATGGCCTAGCTTATTTTGACAATTGTTTAAAACCAACAAAACAATTTAAAAAAAAAAAAATTGTGGGTTGGTTTCAATTTGAAATCATTTGGTCTCTGACCCAGTTGGGAAATTATATATATTTTTTTCAAATTGCTTGATGATGACCAATTAATTTCCAACTTCATTCTATTCAGTTTTTATATGCATATTCTCTCCACAGTAAATTCTAAATCTACAAAATTTTGTTAATAATAATAATAATTATTATTATTATTTGTCAGATTTTAAAAATTTTAATTATTATTTTTAAATCATTTGTGTATGGATTTTCCAGTTTCAAAATGGACATCCTTATTGCAAGGTCAGGAATCAGGATAACTACTCTAACTTTGCATATATTTTACACTTTAAATACGGTTTGCATGTTTTATTTAAGCAACACAATTTCGGAGCACTTTTCTTTTTATTTTAATATCAACCTTTTCACGTAACCAGACCACTTGTTCAAAATTTTTTTGTAAATATAATCTTAATATATGCTTAACCTTATATTGTGTCTTGATATACTTGTTTAGTTTCATCTTTAATTAAGTTATTATAATGTGGTATAATAATTGCAGAAAAGGAAATTGGCTGACCTGGTAGGTGGGCAGTGGGGCAAAGAAGAGCTTGAGAGCTTTTATGCCTCTTACCGTAAATATGGAAAAGACTGGAGAAAGGTCCTTACAACTTCATTCTTAGTTTTACCTATTCATTTTTTATTTGTCAATCTGGTGGCATCACTTTTTCAGTAGATATATTAAGTTTGTTGATCGGTTGTGATTTATTTTTTATTGTAAGGTGTCTGGTACACTATGCAACAGAACGCCAGATATGGTGGAGGCTCTTTACAACATGAATCGTGTAAGTTTTGAGTTTGACAAGATTGTTAACTCCAGTACTTTCCTAAGAAAATAAAGCATTTATGGGAACTCATATGTGACTGCTAAAATAATGGGGCATTTACAGGCATACCTTTCTCTTCCTGAAGGAGCAGCTACAGTTGCTGGATTAATTGCAATGATGACCGACCATTACAGTAATTTGGTAAGTGTTTACTCGATTTCACAGTTGCTTATACAATAATCATTTTGTTATAGTGAAGAAGAATGAAACAGAAGAATGCCTTGACTTTGCAGAAAGGGAATAATAGTGAAAATGAAAGTGACGAGTTCCCTAAGAAGACATCCAGAAAGCCACCACCAAAACACGGGAAATGTAAGCAGAAAACAGAATCCAAGGCTCCAGAATCAGATTATACTGATCCACTTTCCCTGAATCCTGTGTCATCTAGCTTTGCGACCCCATCAGTATTAAACAAGAATTGCTCTGGAGGTGCACATTCAATTTTTTGGATAAATATTTTCCTTTTCTTCTACTAATGTCATTTTGGTCAAGGACGTGATCTGACATTTGTGAGAGTACAACTGACCAACATATTGGAGGTGCTTGCAACTGCCACCCTGTTGGTACCATAACACGATTGTGCAAGCGTGTTCGATTAAAAATGTGTCCATTGCTATTTGCGAATGTGGACTAATATTTAGTATAATTTGCCAGTAAAGATGTTTTACTGAGCAATGTTGCAAAACTTGACTTTCTGTTTTATAATGAGGGGAAGATCTACCTGCAGACACGAGACCTAGAGCTGTTCGGAAAAGGACACCTAGAATTCTTGTTGGAAGCATCCAGAACAGGGACAACAGGAAACTTGGTGCCCCTACTGCCACAGATAGACAGGAGGAGGAGGATGGGCCCCACATGGCAGCGATGGCTCTGGCAGTTGTTTCTTGTAGAAGCGGCAGTTGGCCCTCCAGTGATGTTGCTAGCATTAAGGTTGTTGCTATAAAGATAAAATGTGCTTCTCTTTATTTCATATCTGTTACTTTGGATTTTATTTTGTTATATCAGTATTAAGTATTCTGATCAGTCATTTTCCTCTTTAGCTTTTGAGAAATTTGCCATACTTTTGGGCCTACTGATTACTGAAGTAGAAGTCAATAGTTAGGGACTACTTATAATATTGGTTTGCATTCTTTTTGTTATCTTGGTTTACTTCTTTTAAGTTCTGATGCCAGCTACTCTGCAAAATGGTACATTTGTTTAGGGTGGGATATTTCATATAAAGTTCATATACAATGAGAACTCCCGAAATCATGTTCAGCACTTCTCCATTCCGACTGTTTCATGCAAATCATTTCTGTACATGGTATAATATTATCAGCTAATTTGTTTTTAATAAATTATTCAGAATTGTGAATCCGAAAAGAACATTTCAAAAGCAGTCAAATCTCTTGGAAGGGGAGAAGGTATCATCGGAAGCAGAGAGGATGCAAACAAGAGTCCTCTTAATGGGCAAGAGAAGGATAAGGCTGCTATAGTTGGCAAAAGTGCCACACAGTTGAAGAAGTCTAACAAGATAAATCTTAAGGGCATAATTGTGAACAAATCTGATGATGACCAGGGTGATTGCAATAACATTGAAGGTCACAGTGATAGTAGCAGGAAGGGGCTTAAGGATGATGGGGATGCTGCATTACCAGCGTATTATGATAGAACACAGCAGCTTTTTTATGGAGGTACCTTTTTTGGGAAAATTATTTTGTGGTTTCGTTGTACTGATTTTTTTTTTTTTTTTTGCTTCACTCCGATGTTGATACTAGCTAATTTTTGTTCTATATAATTTAAGTTGATCTAAGTGTATGTATTGCACTACAATATATTTCCTTCAACGTTTCCAATAAGTCTTGTTTACCTTAACAAAGGATGGTTTATGATAACATATTGCAGACGACGAAAGTGTGTTCTCTGCCCTTCATACATTGGCAGACGTTTCAGTGAACATATTGCAGTCCACTATTTCTAAATCAGGTTTGCTTTCTATACTGCATCATAAAATATCCCAGTATATCATGGCAGTAAACAATCATACTCAATGTTTACTTATATCATATAGAATCTTGCGCTGAGGTTAGGGATGGCAATGATGAAAGTAAAAGTAATTCCCATGAGAAGCAATCTAAATCTAAAACCTTGTGGAAGAAGGATAAAAGGAAGGTTGGCGGTGGAAATCCTGATGGTGGTACTTGTAAAAAGACTAAAACTTCTAAGGGCAGTACTTCTCTGGAAGTTTACAATAGTACTACAAAATCTGAGAAAGGGAATAAACACAACCCTACTCCTACAAAGGTACTTTCTTCTTAGGTATTGCTGATTTCATTTATATGTTGTGTATCTATTACAAGACATGAAGCTAAGGACAACATGGCTAGACTTACAGTTAAGAAGGATCATTTTCTTTTAGTAAAAAACTCTTTTCTGACTTTCCAGATGCCTATTGAAGAAGAAAATGTGTCATCTAGGAAATTTAAACACACAAAGCAGGCTGGTCCTTTAGTTGAATCAGCAGACAAATTTGCTAATCGAGTCGAGCTTCACCGCACTATGACTAGCCCAACTATAGAGGCCATAGATGTAATCAAGTCCTTGGCTACGGGCAACTCAGTTGAATCGCAAACTAAGATTATCAACCGCCGCAAGTCTGGAATAGTAAAGGCATTTTCTAAGAGGTCGAACTGCCACAGTGAGGCTAATGTTGATAAGAGACCATTTTCTCATCCTTTTAACACTGATTATGACCTCAAGGTACCACTTTTTTACTCCACAGTCCGCCACATGATCTAGTACTCTAGTTAGCAATAAAATCAAGGAAACAGGTGGAAAATTGCCATTTATTAGAAAAAAAATAGTAATAAGAACATTAAAAATTAATAGCAGTTGGTCCTTAGTATGTATGACTTTTGTTTCTTTAATGCTTGCTATATAGGAGAAATTATCTCATGCCTTGTCAAATAGTCTGTTACGGAGGTGGTGCAGATTTGAGTGGTTCTACGGTGCCATTGATTACCCGTGGTTTGTGCAAAATGAGTTTGTGGAATACTTGAACTTCCTCCAACTAGGTCACATGTCAAGACTTACTCGTGGTGAGTGGGGTTTCATCAGGAGGTATATGTCTAATTCCTTGTTCTTTTCTTTTTAACTTGGCATTAAATTGTTCCTAGTAAATTATAATGTAGTTATTGCTTATGCAGCTCTTTACCTAAGCCACGTAGATTCTCAGCCCAATTTCTGAAGGTAGAGAGGAATAAGCTGAACCTGTATAGAGTGTTGGTTAGGAATTACTTCTCAGCTTTGCGGACAGGTGAATTGGTCGGACATCAGACTGATCTTGCCCATTCCCTAATCGTGGGGCAACGTGTCATTGCTCGCCACCCAAAATCCAGAGAACTGCACAATGGCAGTGTTCTAACTGTTAACATTGACAGCTGTAAAGTGCAGTTTGACAGCCCTGAATTGGGGATTGAGTTTGTGTTGGTAATTTTTTCTCTGCCCTTTATAGCAATTTATACTGGTTCAGGGATTAAACATGGGTCATCAAAAAGCTTTTCTATTTGGATAGTTTCCCATCCAAAAAATTAGATATTTTTACATCTGCCTCTTTACATAAATATAATGTTAGTTAAAAGCAAGTTGTGCATTCTTTATATTTCATTATTTGCTAAAATTAGCTGTATCTCTCAATTTTTGTAGAAATAAATCACAGACACAAAATCTTTTTCTTTTCAGTGAAATTTTGCAACAAAAAGGAGAATTATGTTTTATATATGATGCTCTTCTCAATGTTTTTCTTTTTCTTTCACCTGTGCTCATTGGTTGAAGAAGCCATATGTCTTCCACAATTTTTCAGTTTGTTAAAGGAAGATAATTAATGGGCCAGCAAAAAGAAAGCTGGAAGGGTAAATGATCATTTGGTATTTGACAAATTTTTGAACAGGGCTTAAATTGTTTTTATCTTATGTCAATCTGTTTATATAATCTAATCTGAGGATATAGATTATTTTAATATTGAATGGTGATATATGTAGATATACAATTTGAAAGGGTATTAAATAGAAATTTTATATGTGCTACTTCAATGTTGCTGAGATGAAAATTTGAAGACTCTTTTCCAAAATACAGGATATAGACTGCATGCCACTGAATCTAGTTAGAAATGTGTCTGAGGCTCTTAGAAGGATAATTGATTATGCAAACAAATCTGGTGATCGAGATCTTGTGGTGCCAGAGAATGTTTGGAGAATTGGGGCTTCATGTAGTAATAGTTTGGAAAATGGAAGTGGATCCTCACGCACTGCCTTTTCTCATCTCATCAGTGCTCTTTCGAAGGAAACTAAGGTTAAACTCTGTTTTTTTGTCCTTTATCATGTGTCGATTCTTTGCTTTTCAATTAAAAAACATGGTTTTACATGAATATTAAGTTTGGGGAAACCTGGCAGCAGCAGCACGGCGTCTATTCAGTTGCTCAGGCAAAAGCTACGTTAAATGAAGCTGCCAAAGTGGGCCGGCAAGAGATGTACAAAGAACCTTGCACTCTATCACAGATACAGGAAAGGGAGGCTGACCTGCAAGCTATTGCTGATTTTTTCCGTGCTCTTAATAAAAAGGTTCGTAACATTTGATCTCTGAGAGTTATAGCTTTTGTGTTAAGATCCGGAACTAAGGTTGGGTGTGTCATGTGAAATGCAGGAAGCCTTGGTAATGGAGTTGAGGAACATGAACGAGGAACTTTTGAGAAGGAAGGAAAATGATAGCTTATCTGATTCCGAGGTTTTTAAAAATCAGTATGCCATAGTGATTGCCCAACTCCAAGAGGCTGATGTGCAGGTTAATGATACTTACGAAGTTTCATTCTTGTATTTACTTTACAAAATTAAGAAATGATGTATGTATGCTGATTGCAATTTTTTTTTTTTTTTTTTTGTTGAATGTTACCGTTAGAAGGCTGAATTGTGAACGTTAGTACGAACATTAAAAGATTTGATCTTTGTGCTGCAGGTCGAGTCTGCAAAATTCACTCTGAGGGAGCGCAATACCTATAACAAGGATATACCAAAGCAGTTATCCCGGTTCACAGAAACTAATGGAGAACCTCCAGATTTCTTGAACAGCACAGGATTCAGTAACAACCACAATGCAGACAGTCCTCTGGCTAAGCTTATGAAGAACTCGAGAAAGAAAGCCAAAATGATGGTTGATGCTGCTATCCAGGTATTTCTATTTAGGTGGCACAGGTGAATATATCAGATGCGAGACACGGTTATTCTAGGCCTAGACCTTGATTCTGTAAAAGTATCAGTAATAATGCCTCCTGTTCAAGTGAAATCATCAATGCTTGGACCCAGACCCGTGGTCGCCATCTTCTGTCTTAACTATGTCATCCACCGTTCTATTTTTAGAGCCGAGCATTGTGTTATCGTTTTTCGCCTCTTATCCTTTTCGCTTCTGGGTGCTGATGGTAAGGTTTTATCTTCTAATAGGCAATGTGCTCTACAACCGAAGGGGAGCAGCCTGATGTGAAGATAGGACAGGCGCTTGATAGCTTGACCAACAACAATTCTGGTTTCAGTTCCAGCAGATCGATGGAGCAGCGCATCCCTCTTGATTCGGGGCACGCCGGCTCTATTAGGGAGAATGCGACTTCCGCACAGTCAGACCCTAGCTCAAAAACGGGTGCTGCGCCTGAAGGGGAGATCACATTTCCCTCTGAGCTGATCACTTCGTGCGTATCCACGTATCTAATGATACAGGTTATTATTATATTTCACGTCTTATTCTTTACGGTTATAGTTGCATTTGTGCATGAAATTTCTGTTCAGCGAACACATATCACATTTTCAAAAATAAAAAAAGAATCAAAAGAAGTATATATAATTACATATTCTGTTATTTGCGGCAGGGTTGCACTCAGGAAATACATCCGCCCGCGGACATGGCACATATGCTGGATTTGGCACTCGCAAGCATGCAGCCCCGCCACCCTGAGAATGCCGGGTTGTATCGGGACATAGAGTCGGCCATTAGCAAAATCAAGAATATGATGCTCTCTATTGTTCCCACCCCTACGCGCAATCCCCCCGTTCCCGTCTCTCATTCCTCCTGAGCCGTTCAAGCAAATTCGGCACTTGTAAATTAAAAAACTGTCAGCTATAGTCTAATAACATGTTACAAATTTTTTTTTTTTTTCATTCTCCTTCCTAGAAGGCAGCTCAAAGGGATGCATATAGAGTTTTTACGCTTTTATAGGGAAAAAAAAACTTGATTATAGGTTAGGATCTGATAATGTAACTTGAGAATGCTGACTATTTGTTGTCAAAAATTAGAAGTGATACTTAAAGATAAAATATTATAGATTAATGATAGTTCAATAGATGGGATCGATGCCTACCAATTTTACATTATTGGATATTGTTTAATATATCATAAAAAATATTCAACAACGGATATTTGTAAAAACTTTTGTTTTGTAAGTGCTGGGCAATTTTATTATCTCATAATCTCATAAAATACTTTATTATATTTGTAAAATATTTTCCTATTGATAAATCGAAAAACGAAATTTTATTATCTCATAATCTCAGGCAATTAATTAGTGATTACGCTTCAATCTATTTCAACTGCTGACAGTGCTATTGTGAGCCGGGTTATAAACGAATCAATTTCATATTTTTTTTCGTGCTATTATATTTTACTTCTTTTATATTTTTTTTATTTAGAGGTATGCTTTTATTATTATTTTCTTATTTCTTGATTGCTCTTTTCTTTGTGACATGTAACAACCTTTTCAATTTTTTAAAATTTCCATAATAGATACGTCGTCTCCTATATCACATAAATTATTATCAATTTTTTTTTTTTTTTAAACTACGAGAATGAATCTACTAAAATTTGAAAGACATGAAAAATACAAATCTGAATTTTGAACCTATGACATACCACAGAGAGATTTGCCTTTTATTTCCAAATCAAAATTGGTTCTCAATTTTCTATTCTCTTAAAAAGTTGGAAAAAAAAACACTTATTTTAAATCAAGATAAACGCGTGCTTAATCGGCTTTTTTTTTTTTTTTTTTCATTTCTTTTGTAAAGTAGACCAAAAGCGTGTGAAAAGATTAATATTAGAAAATGAAGATTCTGGATTGTAATTATTTATTAGAGGCATCTTTTCCACTAATCAATTATTTCTTAGATATTTTTTAGATAAAGATTAAGGATGAAACCACTCAAATTTAAATTTTACATAAATATTAACAATGCCTAAATACCTCAGCACTCAAAACGTGCACAGTAAAATAGTAATAACTATTTTGAAACATTTTATTTTCAATTATTTATATCTTGGAGTTAGTCAGTTAGACTATTATGAAAACGTTTGCATTTCGATCCGAAATGCTAACGGTCCAAATTATACTTTGCAATGTCCGAAATTTCAATTTATGGTTCCCATTATATTCATTATATAAAAATACTGGGGAATACAAAAATTTTCCATTATTGGAGCTTTTAAGTATTTATTTCGGATTTTTAAAAAATACCCTAAAATATTATAAAATAATGCTTGTTTTTTTTTTTGAATGTATAAAATAATGCTTGTTTGTACATGGATTTTTAAAAATCCGAAATAAATACTTAAAAAACTCCAAAAATGGAAAATTTTTGTATCCCCTAATATTTTCATATGATGAGTTTAATGGGAATCATAAATCAAAATTTTGGTATAATTTAGACCATTAGCATTTTGGAGCGAAATGCAAATGTTTTCACAATAGTTCAACTCTATATCTTGTATTGGATGCAATATGCAAATGAAGTAACGTGCATATCAAGTCTTAGGACGAGTCTTAATATAAGAAATGGAAGTAAAAAGTCTATTTTATAGCAAATTTCCTCAATTCAGTAGCTAAGATCTCTAACTTGTAATCATCTTGAACTTGCTATCTTGTACATATTTCCGCTGTTGGTAGAAATATCAAATATGGATGTTGTTTAAATTTCAAGACCGGATTGGACCTGAGATATTGTTAGATCCTATTATTGGAGCAAGAAAATTTTTTTTTTTTAACAATTTTGATAATGATTGTTTTATAAAAAATGCAAATCTTGATAATATTTGAATAATACAAATCAATCTATAAGGTTACATTTTAAATTTCAAGCTCTACTGTTAATATTTTCCAATATTGTATAAATAATGACTTTCTGGTGATTTCCTCCCTCATAACAACAAAATTCCAAATTTGATAAGAACAACTACTTGTGGATTTTTTTTTTTTATTTTCCCGTCTCCCTCAATAAAAAAAAAAAATGAAATAGCTAACTAATGCATGATTGGTATTTAAATAGTACTAGTGAAATATTGAAATGATAAGAAGGTTGGCAGTTAAACCTTTTCATGGGCCCCTTTTTCTGTACTTTCTTGGAGATTTCCTGGGCTTTTAAAACGCATCATAAAAATAGGAAGAATGTGAAAACCCAGGGGGCAGGGTCCCTATTATAAATAGGAAAAATATAAGTTGCCACCAACAATGCCCTCTAAACACCCCAATACACTTGGAAAAAATTTACAATAACATTCCTCTTTTTAAAAAATTTTACAGAAACATCCTTTACTTGGGAAAAATTTACAAGAACTTCCCTCTTTTCAGAAAATTTTACAGAAACATCCCTCTTTTTCAGAAAAATGACCTGACAATTTTACAAAAATATACCTCCACCCCACAAATTTTTACAAAAAATGACCCTCCCAACCATTCATATTATGCTGCCAGCGCATCGTTGGGTTTGAGGGCAAGTCCTGCGGCGTGCTATCATCGTCCTTATAAATATTGAGTAATCTAGCGTCTACAGAAAAAACGTCTATAGATTACATTTTGAGATATATCTGTTACATTTCGGAATGTATCTGTTATATTATGTACATGTCTACGAATGTATATACGGATGGTTTTTCAATGGACGCAACATGTTTCTCTATTATATTCATGTAATTGTTGACTATCATTGCCTCCTAATTAAGCACTTAAAATATGTCCTGAAAGAAGCTTTTTGCCTCCTGCCACTTCAACAAAGATGTGCCTGCCAGCCATTCTGGCAAGAAAGGTTTGAGAAAAAAAAAAAGAAAAGTAATACCTACTAGCGTCCATAAAAAAACTATCTATAGCGTTTATAGGTTACATTTCAGAATTTATCTGTTACATTTCAGGATGTATATATATGTTATATTTCGTACATATCTATAAATGTACGGACGATTTTTCATCAACAAGATGTTTCTCAAAAAAAAAAAAAAAAAAAAAAAACGATCCAAATTCTATTGTGCATCTTCGTGTTTAAGTTTCAAACTTTCAAACTCTGAATTTCTAGTTCTCTACTCCCTCTAGAGTCTAAACAGAATTCTATAAAAATAGTTTTCAGTTAACAAGTCATCCATGAATTATTTAATTCTTCTAGCTATATATAAAAGATAGCTAACCCTAGTTTAGTACGTAGTTTATGTAGTTTTCAAAAAATGCATGCACAACTTCCGCATGCGTATTTGATTTTTTTTTTAAGTAAGTATATTTTAAATAATTATACTCAATTCTAGAGGTGGCAGAACCCAATCCGACCTGACCCGAAACCGACCCGACCCGACCCGACCCGACCCGACATTTTCTAGAAAGTCAAACTGATCCGACCCAACCCGACTTGACCCGAAACCGACCCGACCCGAGATCAAATATCATCCAATCCAACTCAAATCACCATACGATCCAAAAAAAGTTGATATTAAAATTGACCCGACCCGATCTGCCCTTGACCCAACCCGTACTATTCTAAAAAGTCAAACTAACCCGACCCGCGCGCCCAATTTGCCACCTCTATACCCAACAAATGCAGCACACCAATATATACTTAAACAAAGTGCTATAAGTTTGTACGTTGAACATATATCTCTTTGAGATGTTCCACCCATTCCTTCATATATTTTTATTCCAATCTAACAAATAAGAATAGCAATTAATAGAGTTCTTATATATATAATCCCAATTTAATTATTACATGTACAGAAAGTACACTCACTCCTATTTTAAATAATAATTATTTGAGAGCTCCTTCCTTTAGTTGTTTTCTTACACGCCATCTCAAACTCTGACCAATCAATAATTCTTTGACAATTATTCTTTACAAGTTTGTTTCTTGCAATTTTTATAATTTTGCCTATTGCTTTCTCAAAAAAAAAAAAAAAAAAGATAATTTTGCCTATTGGTGTTTTTTTTTTTTTTTTTGTAATAAATAGCGCAGGTAGATTATGTACTATATCATATCGGGAAATAATAAAAGGTTGTATATAATAATGAATTAAGCATTAAATCTAAATAAAATATTTTCTGTCAGAGAGTGCTCCATATATATATACATAGATATGCTATTTTATTACCTACATTATGATACGGAATTAATTTTCAAATTAAAGCTAGCTTGTGCTTAGATAATCCACGATATTTATATTCCTAAAGCATGAGCTAGCTGAAATTGAAAAAATTATATATATTGTTCAGTATTACATAATAAGAGTGCAATTGAAAACAGCACATAATATAGATTAAATAAACGGCAATTCAGATTAATTGTTCTTCCACCAGGTCATTATTAGGCAGTGGTTAAAAAGGAATTGAATCAACCAATTCTTTTTTTTTTTTTATTAACAATCAACCAATTCATAATGTAGGAAAAATAAATATATATATATATATATATATATATACTCGTGCAATTAATGATGTAGTGTTTAATTAATTAAGTAGGTGCATTCTCCATTTCTTGACCATTGAAATTCAATGATTGAATAACTGAGAAAGAGAGACAGAGTGAGTGAGTGATCAAAAAATCCGTGAGGATATATTGAGGGTCATATAGAACCTAGAGGCGTATTAATAATAAACTAAGACGGCTCTTCAAATTTTAATTTAGGGTTATGCTACTGTGTACTAAGTTTTATTTCGAGAAAAAAAATGTTGGAGCATTTTGAGCCATATGATCAATAAAAACTGAAAAGTTTCAATTTATTGTAAGATACTGGTGCTAAATTATAGATATTGAAGCATACATTTACTATTTTTTTTTTTTTCAATTGATCGTACGGCTCAGAAAGTTTCAATTTTTTAATTAAACTAAAGTTGATGTACTATAGCAAATTCCATCTTTATTATCACATCCTTTTAAATAATATATATAGAGTTTTTTTTTTTATCCCCTTCTAATGAGAAACGAAGAGAATATTATGGAATTGCTTCTTTTTAGTTTAGCCCTTGGATTCTCCGATATTGTAATCCATTCTTATGTTGAAGCGGAAATTATGAGACACTCAATTAAGATATATAGTTATTACTAATAACTAGACTACTAGAGCGTAAAAATAAATAGGTAAATTTGTATATTTGCCACTTCAAAACCCTCCATTTGTAACTTTGTCACTCCAAACTTGAAAATTGCAAAACTTGTCACTACAAACTTAATAAAATTGCATTACTGCCATTAAAATTTTTTGAATGATCACATTGCCCTCAATCTCTCACAGCGTGCCCCGGCAGCACCAAAAAAAATAAGATAGTACGTAAGCTCGAGTTAAATTCGATGCTTCAACAGTATATATTAGGGACCAAGTTTTACACACTTGGATCCATCAAGTTGGATGCATGGCACTGCTCTTTAATTGTCTGGTGCTTACTTTGGGCCCTCAATTACACACACACATTCATATATACGCCTACCCATAACCGAACAATACACTTTACACCTATCCCACTGTACCGGTTGGTACAAGAAACCAGCAAAGAACAGTGTTAAGGTTTCGGCATTCAGTTTTCTTCTTTTTCTTTTTTTTTTCCTTTTTTTTGAGATGAAGTTAGGAGAAATCCACTAAACTCAAAAGATTTAGAAATTATAATATATATAGGACCCCATATGAATTCTGAACATGCCACAGATTATTTTTAATCTAAATATTTAATTTTGACTTGGCTAATTTCATTTTATTAATTACAGGTCACTCTCATTGTTTGAACATCTCTTTGAATTACATCACCACAAAATCAAATTGAGCTACTACTGGTACGATATTCAGTACCATATGTCTCTTTTATATGGTTATTGTTTTTATAATTATTCAGGTCAGCTGCCACCAGTATTATTGCAGCAAGATCCTTGTTTTTGAATAAATTGCATATGTTCTGAAATGAACAAAATTATAACTAAATATTATCATGAACTTCCATATAAATTCAGGTGTAATCTATCAAGAATACAAAATTTACATAATTAGATACACAATAATGAAAGTTAATTAAGCCATTCGTTATCCTTTAGAAAAAAGAACAAAATTATAGTTATACATATATAGAGTTCAAGATTTAGCACTACACATATATATATACATATATATATATATATATATATATATATATACATATATATATATATATATATATATATATATATATGTATATATATATATATACTGGAATAATTCTTTTTTCTTAGCAATTGAATCTGTCAAGGAGTTGCACGCTACCTAGCTAATTAAAAACAATCAAATTATAATTAAGAAACCTATATATAATCAAAATTCAAAAGCGTACATTGTTAAAGACTAATTGCGAGGCCCTGTAACTATTTATTATTTCTGTCAAATGATGGAAATGATACTGGAAAATTAAATATCTCAAATTAAAGATATAGAAAAGGATGTTTCACAATTAATTAAGCTGCAGTTGATTAGGATTAATATTAATAAAGCTACTTCATCAAGAAGAAAGATATATATATAAAACTGAAGCATATATATAATGTTGCATCATATAGGTAGGTCCCAAACTATATATATATATATATATATGTTAGGCAGGAACGAATATGTTCATATATAGTGCAACTAATTAAATTATGGTTTATGTTAGGCTAAGAAGCATCAGAATCAATGATTGTATTTCTGGTGCCATTAATTACAATAATTATAAATTAATGCAACCCTAATTAATTAGCTCGCGCATTAGCTAATAAACTAAACTAAATTAAATTAATTAATTTGTTGTGTTAGTGTTGTCTAATTGACCTATTATTTATAGATATATATATATATATATATATATAGATACAGTACTTGGTGTCTCGTATATATATAACAGGTGCTAAAGATATTTAAGTAATATAGTGAGTACCATAGTTAGTTGACTAGGTGTTCATTTTGGTTAAATAGAATTGGATGGCTGGTTCAAATGATTTGATGATTTGATGATTTGTTGCAACAAATACTAGAATCTGTATATAATAATATATATTTTTCTTCTTGAGAAAGAACCATTTACTTGTTCCTGAAAGCTAATTGAGAATTTTGTGCGTTATTTCCAGATGTATAGATATATAAAAGTTAGTTGTTACAGGCTTATCTGGCTATTTTCTTTTCCAATATACATTAGTACTATTTTCCCCACAATTAACATATAATTAACAAATGAAATAAAAACTGATACCGACTGTATTAGTATTTATGTTAAATGTGTCGATATTAAAATTAACTCATTAAAGTATATATTCAATTTATTTGAATAATTTATCTGTATAATATTGCACAAAGTAAGTTGCATATAGTGAAAGTGATAATTTGAACACATATCCATTTAAGTTAACAAATACAGTTGGTATCAAATTTGGTATCATTTTGACATGATCTATAACATCTTCATTTATAAATTAATGCCACAATAACGAATTGACATTGTCGTCTGTGAAGTTAATTTTCTTCACGGCCAAGCTATTCAGTATTTGAAAAGGTAGTTGGCCTCCTTTTTTCCTTTTAGAAAATTTTGGATCTTCAGAATTATCAACATTACCCATTTGAACCACACACACACATATATATAGTATCTAAATTAATATTTCTATTTTAGTTTAGTAGGTGCATGCAGAGACTACTAAAAATAAAATGGTTTCCTTAAACAATAAATGTCTTCTAGAGGAACGTTATTGATTTGCCCAAGGATTGAACCAATCCTTGTCAGGTTTCCCCTAAAATTTATTAATTTATTAATTTATTAATTTTTTATATAAATTTTTATTATTATTATTTTTTGGGAAGAACCCATAGGATTTCTCCTACAAATTGAAGGTGAATTATTTATTGCTAAATATCTCCCAATTCAAGAATAATTGGAGGTGGTCCTCGGATGAAAGTTTAATGGAAAATATGTACATATAAATTCAGACCTAATTAACAAAGATAATCAATCCACCTTAAAGTGTGTACATAATACATTCCCCTCCAAAAATCACATTAAAACAGTTAACAAAAATAATTATCTCTATATATAATTATATATATAGCCTCTTTTTTCTTTAGTCAATGGTCACTCGTGAATCTTTTCTCCATAAAGTAGCATAATTTTACCAAAATGGGTGGGCTACTCTATATATATGGATTTCTAGCTTTTGACGCATAGAAGGTTCTTGGCATAAAGTATAATGAAAATGACCACATTGCGCATGTAATCCTTGTAAATTAATTAAAAAAAGGGGTTTCAATTGAGGAGGGATCCAATAAAACTCTTATGGGATGCATGGCCATATATTTTCACAGAGCGATCCAATAACTATGGACATTGGTGTCAGTACCATTTTATTATTTATACATAAATTAACAAATTTAAACCGTTAGATGTATTCTAAAACATCTCAATAATATACACACAAAAATGATGAAAATTTAATATTGTTTAGATAACAATCAAGAGAGGAGGAAAAAAAAATTAAACCATTAATTTTTTGTTAATGCTTGATACACATCTAAATAAAATCAAAATAATATAATTTATTATACGTACATATAAACATGATATATACAAATTATATTTTCTCAAGGTTCTAAATCGCGATTATAGCGTCATCGCGGCGGGTCTTCGGAAAAGCTATCGCCGCTATAGCACGCTATAGCGGAAGTTATCGTACATAGCGTGTCCATTAATTTTATGAATTGTATTATATTTTTGTATTAAATTTCAACATTACTAAGAATTCTATAGAGCAAATAATCAAAACAAAATAATTAACAAACTAATGTTTTTGCATTAAACTAGTACAAAGTCCGAGTTGCTATTCAAAATATCTGATATAGGATTGTTTTCTATACAAAATGATCTAAACTATTACAAGTTGTATCATTTCCTACACAAAAAATGTCATTTCCTAGATTCCTGCACAAAAGAGTCATTAATCCTAAGTCATTTCCTGCACAAAACGTCACTAATCCTATTATCAACCTTATACAGAATATCATATATATCAGGTTTTACTCTAATTTCAAGTCAAACTATATATTATTCTATAGATTCTTCAGACACTTCATTATCTTTTGGCTCAGTATCAGACTTAGCTGGCGGCTCATTATCCTCATCTTCTGAAAAAATATGTTATGTAGCATAGCGCGCTATTTTAGCGCTATCACGCTATGCGCTATAGCGCACGCTATTTACGCTATAGCGGAAATAGCGCAACTTGCGCAGTGTTGACCAATAGCATCAAGTTTTTGGTTCGGAAAACCTATAGCGACACTATAGCGCGCTATTTAAAACATTGTATTTTCTCAATTGATTTTGCTATTTAAGATCTTAATACGTAATTACTTGAAATTTGATTTCACGTATAAAAAATATGGTTATCTGATCCCTCCTCATTTCCATTCTAAGTAGAGAAACAATGTCATCCGAGATGAAATAAGAACGAGTTGGAGTAGTTAATACAAAATAATAAAAGTGAATTTTCTTATTTCAAAATTTTTGTTGTTGTTTGTATTGAATTCATTGTCTTGATGCTCGTGCCAAAAGAACAGAGGCAATAATCGAACACAAGAGGAGGATTTGGTGCATATACATGTGTGGGTTAAGTTTATATTTTTGATTAACTAAATCATTAATCATACATGGTCCAAATTTGTGGAGAATTTTTAGATGATTTTCTTTGTGGCAACTTCACTTGATTTCCATTTGAAGCAAAGGACATATGAGTAGATAAAATATGAGCAGTTTATTTTTTATAATCAGATGGTCACAATGTGTTTTTTATATACAATTAAAGAGAGATGGCTGATAAAAATATTCGATACAAAATAAAAAATTACTTAGCTGATCTGCAAGAACAACTACTAAAAAAAGATACTTCTATTCTACCTAGTATCTCACGTTCTATAACTGCCACCATAATCTCCATTTCATGTGGTGGATCCATGGAATGTGGATATAAACTCTCACTTTCAATAACTGAAAATTTTAATTGCCTACCTAGCTAGTTTTCCACAAAAAAATATTTTCATTTTGTTACTTTTCATCCCGGCTAAGGAATAAGAAATTCTTTTTTTATATATGATAATAAAATAGGATGTTCATTCAAACACGCCAGATATCAAAATCTTGCTTCCAAAGGACAATTAAGAAAATATAAACTGTGGAGGAGGAGGAAGAACCGGTTCAATTTCAAACCCTGAAAAATAATTTAAGTACCTGTCACATTTTTATTTTTCTTTGACAGTTACAGCCATCTAACTCCAACAAATAGTCCATTAATTTGACTGCATCATCATTCATTCATTCATTCATTCTCCCACACCGGTGTTCCAAAATGGACCTAAAATAATAACTGGAGACAATTAAAATTTAAAATCCCCCCATTCCATTCCCACAACAATACAAATGGAATAAGAATAACCCATAAAATAATTGGTTCTACTAAGCTAATCAACCTGGCTAATTTTGCTTTGGATCAGATAAAATATGGGTAGTTCATTTTAAAAAGAGCTCATAAATTTTGTTCTCGATCGGTAATACAATTTTTATTTTTTTATTTTTAGAGTTTTCTAAGTATTTGTTTTGCATTTTAAAAAAGAGCTCATAAATATTAATAAAATATTCATATGTGTACATGCAATTTTAAAAATGCAAAATAAATACTTACAAAACTCTAAAAATAAAAAAAATGTATTACACAATATTTTTATCTAAAGAATTTATTGAGCACCCTAAATCATAATTTTGAACATGATAATATAAATTTTGAGATGTTAAAATTTTGATCCAAAATACTAACATTAGTATTAGTATGATATTCTAACTCAATATATATACATATTGATGATAAATATTCCATTACTTTATAATCCACACATGATAGTTAGGGTTCTAAAAAATGGCACGGCGTGGCCAATTCCGGCACGGAACGGCACGGGTACGGATGGTAACGGCACGGGTAAGGCACGGGCACGGATACGGCACGGGTAGGTAAGGCACGGGCACGGATAGTTAGGGTTCTAAAAGAGGAAGGGTAATTTATAAAACATTATGTTTATTAATTAAGACAATTTTCATAGTATATTGATACTTTTTAATATTTTTTATGTATTTTAAATTTTGAAAAAAATAATTTAATGATTTTTTGGAGTAAATTTTAATTTTTAATTTTTTTAATATTTTTTGGAATATTTAAAATTTTTATGTTCGAAACGAGTGGGCACGTTTAGCACGGTTAAGACACGTAGATACGACACGGTAAGTTACGTATCCGATTGGACACGACACGAATAAGTCACGGCACGAATAAGTCACGGCACGATAGACACGGTGTATGTTATCCGTGCCGTGCCTCCTCCTTCCAATTTTTGGCACGGCACGGCACGGTACGAAAAAAATATTAATAAAAAAAGACACGGCACGAAGGCACGGCGTTTCTGGACACGGTACGGCACGGAACGGCACGATTTTAGAACTCTAATGATAGTTGACACCCAAGTCAGCGGTGGGCTATACCAGTGCAACTGCAACCCGCACACTACACATTCCGGATCCAACGGCCCGAAACCCATCAGGGAAACCGCTACGCACGATCCGGGCCATTCCTGAATCGCGGGTGGAAATCCGCGCACGTTCCGGGTAAAAAAAAAAAAGAACGCAAAAAAAAGAAAAAAGAAAAAAGATCGAGCGAGTAGGTTAAAAAAACCGCCTTATTATAAATCTCCCCTCGTCTCCTTACTTCACATCTCTTCGATCCTCGTCCCTTTCGCTCCTTTTTATACCCCTCCCGTTGCGTGTCTGCGCCGCTCTCTTCATCCTCCGGTATCCTCCGGCGGCCGCTCTTCCGACTCCCCATTCGGCCATTCCGATCAAGTTTTCAACTTTTTGTTGTTGGGGGTGTAGCAAAACTGCAAATTAAAGGCATTTTCTTTTTCTGTTTGGGGGAGGGGAATAAATTCACTGGAGGATCGAACTGGCAGTCGAGAAGAATCAGGAAAAGATAGGGTTCGTAAGGAGTAACCAGAAGAAAGTCATGGTACTCTTTCTATTTTCTACTCTGTTTTTAACATGTACCACTTTTTGAATTTTGATCTTTGATTTGTGTATATATGGAGGAGTTTGAATATTTGATTCTTACCGAATTGTGTTCAAAATTGGATATGATCAGGTCGGGCCGGTGGTTAGGTCGGGCGAGCAAATAATGTGGCCGCCATGGCTGACACCAATGCTGGCGACGAGGTTCTTCGAGCCGTGTCCGGTGCACCCCGAATTGACCAAGAACGAGTGCAATCTGTACTGCCTCGACTGCACGGGCCGCGCTCTCTGCACCTACTGCCACCACTCCTTCCACAAGGATCATCACGTCGTTCAGGTATATATCGTTTGCCCTTCCTTTCCTTTCCCCCATTTCCAATCCACATTACCGATTCCGGTATACATGGATGGCATTCAATTCAATTCAATTTCTGCAATACGAATATATGATCGATCGGTAGGAATTAATGTCGGGGATTAATTGTGGGTAATGCGAAAACAGATCAGGAGGTCGTCGTACCACAATGTGATCAGGGTGTCGGAGGTGTCCAAGTTCATCGACATCGCCGGGGTGCAGACGTACATCATAAACAGCGCCAAGATCGTGTTCTTGAACGAGCGGCCTCAGCAGCGTCCCGGCAAGGGCGTCACCAATACCTGCCAGAAGTGCAGCCGTAGCCTCCTCGATTCCTTTCGCTTTTGCTCCCTCGGCTGCAAGGTTGCCTCTCATTTCTAACTCTAATTCTTATTTACCAATTAACTTGTAGTAATTGTTGATTATGGTTTTGAATTTTGATGTATTGAGTACTAATTTTGTTTCTAATTTGCTCATGTTTTATTGCAAAATATATCTTGTTGAACGTGAACTTCAATTATGTGTGTAATGTGTGCAGTTGGCAGGGATGAGAAGGGATCCTGAACTGAGCTTCTTGTTGAAGCAAAAGCCGGGCAAGGAATCGATGCACGGGTCGGAGTCTGACGAGTCAGCGACGCCGAAGAAGATGCGTCGCGGAACGATGGAGTCGTTCGATGAGGAGATGGGTCGGAATGGTAGGGAGAGGATGTCGCCCGGTACGCCTCCTAACGTCAATTCCAGCCGGATCTCCCGGCGGAAGGGCATACCTCACAGGGCACCTCCATATTAGTATCAATTTGATGGTACTTAATTAGTTAATTAATGTGTTATTAATTTTATATCTTTTGTACAAAAGGTTAACAAACAAAACAAAACAAAACAATAAAAAACCAAGAAAAATTGTGAAGAGTTTATACGTATAATTTGCTAGGTTGTATAGAATGAGAATGAGAATACTATTCTTCTTCTTGGTAGTTATGGAAAGATATGCTTCTAGGTGTATTGTTGGAGAAAAAGGGCGTAGGGTATATAGGGAAAGTATATATATGATAATATATATGTAGGATTTTATAAAGGAAAGGTTGAAGAAAAAAGGGTAAGCCAGCTTTTCTCTTTCTTTTTTGTACAGAATATAAAAAGCTTTGTTAGGTTTTTGGTATCTTGGCGGTTTTTAAAAGTTCATTTTTTATTTTATTATTATTATTATTTTTTAAATAGCATGCATAATTTTTTGCTCATAATTTGTGCATGTTCCCTTTTCATGGCTTTCAATTTATTAAAATAGATGTTCATTTTTTTAGCTTGTCTAATAATAGTCCATTTTTTTTCCATGAATTAATAGTGATGGGCATGGCATATATATATATATATATATATATCCTTTCCCCTTCCAAATCTCCTAATTATGGAGGAAATTAAATGTGGTTTTCTTACAATTGGAGCCACATTTTCTCCTCTGAATATTCCTTGCAATAAATAGTTGGGAATTGGAGGATGTCTTTCCTAGAGAGAATAAATTCCATTAATTGCATAATAAATATGTTGAAAATTAAATTGTCACAACTTGTTGAGCTTTGGTCTCTGTTGAGTCCGACCAGACCAGGCAAGGAAATGTTACAAATGTAGCAACGGGTTGGGTTGGACTTGGGCTCGCACTGACCTGACCTGACTACCTGACCCGGTCTGCTGGTTCAGTTGATGACAAGGGAGATTATCAGATTGATTTCAAGTTGCCCAAAAAAGAAAGGAGTAATACCTGGTCTCATATAAAAGTCGTCCATAGCATCTATAAGTTACATTTTAAAATGTTTTTTTTTTTGTATTTCGGGATGTATCTGTTATATTATTTGTACATTTACAGATGTATGTACAGCATTTCTCAAAAAAAGAGTGCAACTGTGTGAGTGAGTGCACGGTGCAGGTGTCGTCAAGCATCACAATCGGTGCAAAATGTCATAATGGACACGCCACAAACAAAGACCTCCTAATCCAATCCAATCTAATCTAATCTAATCTAATCTAACACCCTCTCTTCTCCCTCCGATAGAGACCTCCTTTTTATCCATCCATTTCCCTTCTAATCTCCGGTCACTAACAAGAGGAAGAAGTGACGGAGGAGGAGCCGTGAGGAATCATGCATGAGAGGTGTGTGTGATGAAGTGATAGCCACCCCCCCTTTCTTTCTTTCTTTCTTTCTTTCCAATCCCTTTCTCTTTTTCCCCTCCTCCCACTCACCTTATTATCATCATTATTATGCCATTATCCTTGTCATTAATTAATTAACCCATCAGAGTATATAGTATAATAACAATAAAGTAGTATCAAAAGTGATCCCCCCTTCTTTCTTTCCTAATCATAATAATAGCAATAATAAGTTTCTTAATTTATATATGCCCTCTCTCTCTGATGGGTCCCTGTTAGAATACTAATTTCTGATTAAGATGGGCTGTTAGAGTTATAACATATAAGACTTATGATTAAGGGACAGGTAAGGAACTGATCAACTGTACAGAATTTTCAGAGCAGGAACAGCTCGTGTGGAGCCCCTTAGTTCTCTGTCCCAGTGCGCGCTCTCAGGATGACGGACAAAACTAACGCCGTTAGAGAAAGGGAACTGTTCTGCGTTCTCCGTCCAGGAGGAGCCAACCGCCGTCATTTTCAAAATTAACACGTTACGACACGTGGATGTCGACATTGATTCTTATTTTAACTTAAAACACTTCCTTGGCAAAATATTCTCAAAAAAGGGTGGCAAAATCTGACCCGACCAGAACTCGACCCGTGTTTCAGAAAAAGTTAAACTGACCCGAACTCGACTCGTGTTTCAGGGAAAGTCAAACTGACTGAACTCGAATCCGAACCCGACCCGACCCATGTTTCAGAGAAAATCAGACTGACCCGAACCCAGTCCGACCCGAACTCGAACCCAACCAGACCCAAAAAAATGCCGGCATCCGTCAACCCGATACCCGACCCAACCCGACCTGAACCCGACACGAAAAAAATACCAACGGCCGTCGACCCAACATTTCCATTCGGTCAAACTGACCTGACAATCTATCACCTCTACTCCTTATTATGATATTACCTCATTATATCATCTACTTGCTTGCTAATTATTCCTAGTGGATATATAAGATCTTCTCATTTTAACATTTTCATTTTTTTTTTTTTTTTTGTAATTTTTGTCGCTCTAGCTAACTGTTGCTTTTGAAGTGTACATGACACATACGTAGCTGTATTTATATTAAACAAATATGTATCCAGTATCTGTTTTTTCCTCGATTTTATATGGAGTCGTTAGGGACCATTTTATTATATATTGATTTATTATTAATTTATTATTGCTGTCATAACCTAATAAGATAATGCCGATCAATGCTGACATAATTATTGACAGGAGGATGATTTTTTTTATTAATATGTGTGTATTGCAGTTGACACACCAACAAGGTTAATACAACCAGACGTATATATATATATATATATATAATACAATATTAGTCTATCATTATAATATATTTAAATGAGATAATTTTTTTATAGCTTGTTATATTCATAAGGAATATTCTTGTGTTAAATTTCAGACACTGGCCTTAGCTACTATACTAAACCAAAGATGTATTTTTTTTTATATTCTTTTTTCATTAATATAATTACTGTTATCATAAAATTTGGCTAATATGGGTATGTAGCAATGGTGCAACAATTTTTTTTTAACAAACGACTATATGCATGTGGTGCGAAACAGAATTTCATATTCCCCATTTAATAGTTACAGATCCTAATTTGAAATGTGAGATCTAATTAATAATATGCCCAATTCTAATTGAAAAATGTCATGGAGATACCATAATTGCCAAAAAAAAAAAAAAAAACAAAAAGATGTTGATACAATATTTTTGTTCACGTTATTATTTTAAATTAGTTGTGGAAATAATTTAAATTATTTTAAATGAATTGAAAAAATAAAATTAGTTGTGTTCACGTTAATGTTTTTATTGTGGTTCTTATTTGTATAGCACTTAATTTGTTATTCAACTTAAATGGGTTGCTATGTGAATTAAGGATATCTAGCTAAATTGCGTATCAAAATGTTATACAAAATAAGTAGGACAAAATCATTACTATGCATAACAAATTAATTAATATGAATTTCAAGTATGATATTAAATTTTGATATTATTTGTGGTATCTAGTTATCAGCTCCCTTTCTAGTTTGTGCAATTCTATATCCTGTAGATTCTTTTTATGGCAGAATTACTGGAAATGTGGATCATTTGAAGCTATGAATGATGACATATATAGGGACTTTTTATGCTTCTCTAAAGTGGATGCCCTTAGCTATTAAGTGATATTATACCTTCATTAAGAAAAAGTGACTTTTTTACATTTCATTTGTTAATTGTAGTGGAGAGGATAAACAAAAAGTAAAGTTAGTTTTAGTGGAGATCAGCATACTGATTTTTTTTTTTTTTTTTTGAAGTGGTATTAAGCAAAAGTAGCATGAGAAACTTATGCTGAGTTATAATATTATAAACATGATTATATAATTTTAAAAAAAAGAAGACAACAGGAGACTTGACTCAAAGGAAAGACTTGCTGAATTAAAGTTCCACGATACGAGAGATATTTTATAGATATTTAAATTTGAGTGACTTGACCTCATCTTTGTTAACAAAAAAAAAAAAAAAATTTAAAGCCTTTCAATATATACTTTTTATGACTTGACTCAAAGAAAATGTTCCACATTCTTTGCCTGAAAACTTAATTTGTTTTGTTTCGACGTATATAATACATGCCCTTCTTCTTGTGATCACGCAAGCAAGTGCACTTAATGGTTTTTGTTTTGTTTACCAAAAGAAGGGCAAGTAAATTAAGCTCACTAGCTACGGCCTAATTAAACTCAATCAACGAATTCAGATTTGGGGTGGCGTGTGCGAATTCATTCAAATATTCAAATATTCAATCATGTAAAATTAATTACATCGTATGACTTTGAACTGAAATGAAGCTCGGAAAAATATGAATATATATAGCACCCATAACTTTAACAATTACATCTATGTTGGATAAGAAGTTCACATTAATTAATTAAATTAATTAATATATATTATGTAGCTCGAAAAACCGACACTGAAATTAAAGCCGTTGTAACGGAACGGAAACGGGAGAGATTTTGGTTCCGTCTGGAATAACGGAATGGAAATGGAAATGCACATTTCCGTTCCGTTATTCCGTTGAAAATCAGATGGGCTGTTAATTGTGGGCCTTGTTTAATGTGCTTGTGAATTTGGCTATGGTGAAAATGTGAAGTTGTGCTTGTTTAATGTTTAATATGCTTATGAATTTGGTTTTGTTGTGAATGTACTTCAATATTATAAAATCTTGTAATTCAATTTGCTTTTTAATGTGCTTAAATGAAATATTTTAATTCAATGTACCTTTTAATGTGCTAGAATTGATGTGGTGAATAAAATTATCTGAATTTTATCATGTTTTAATGCTTGTAAGGTTGTAATTTATCTCAATTCAAACGGAATAGAAATCTCCGTTTTGAAGGTTCTTCCGTTCAATTAAAATGGAACGAAAACGAAATGAAAATTTGTGTCGTTATCCAAAACAGAACGGAAACGGAACAAGGCATTTCCGTTTCCATTCTGAACGTTTGCCACCCCCTAGGTATGAAGCAGGCAACTTTTCTCTCAAAAATGTCTATAAAAAACCTCCTATCCGAGTTTTGAACGTGCGGTCTCCCACATGGAGAACGTTGCCCTTAGCCACTAAATTAAAGACAGATTCTTTTTCCCTTAAAAGTAAACATAAACAAATGTAATGTAATTAATGTTCCAAAACATAATTTTGATTATTTCACTTTATAGCTTGGCGCCAAGTCGCCAACAGAAACAATAGATTATTGATCATCCAACATGTAAGTAGCCAATTTTGCTGATTTTTATGGGCCAGTAAAGTGTTGATTTGGGTTATGTTAACTACTATATATTATCGGTACTCATAGGGCCATGTTACGGCTTGCTAATTAACTATCCAATCTGAAAAAGAAAATGCACTTTGGCCCAAGGGACCAAATGCATATAATAATGGGTTTTTTTATTAATAAAAAAAAATAAAAAATCAAAATTACCACTTTAAAAACTGTTTTTTCAAAATTACAAAAATAAAAAAAACTGCACTCTGAAAGTGCGGCTTAGCTCTGAGAATAAGCCGCATTTTCAGAGTGCGGCTCACATTCAGTGCTAAGCCGCACTTTGAAAGTGCGGCTTAGTCTGTATTCTGCTGCGGATTTATAAAGACATTTGAAGGGGTAAACGTTAGTTGTTTTTTATAAAGGACCTACTGTTTTAAAGATCTTGAAGTCTACTTTCCAATGGTTCAACTTCCAAGGCGTTTGGAGTTCTCATCAGAGAGTTATTGCAGTTTTAGTGGAGATGGGTCAGTTTTCTGTATTCTCTATTTAATTACGAATTTTTAGAGTTTTCTGTTAGTTGTTTTTTACAAATGACCTAACATTTTAAAGTTCTTGGAGTCTACTTTCCAATGGTTTAACTTCTAAGGCGTTTGGAGTTTTCTCCAAAGAGTTATTGCAGTTTTAGTGGAGAGGGGTCAGTTGAAACAGGGGTTGTTCTGTATTTTCTATTTAATTACGAATTTCTAGAGTTTTCTGTTGGTTGTTTTTTATAAATGACCTACCATGTAAAAGATCTTGAAGTCTATTTTCCAATGGTTCAACTTCTAAGGCGTTTGAAGTTCTCTCCAGAGAGTTATTGCAGTTTTAGTGGAGAGGGATCAGTTGAAACAGGGGTTGTTCTGTATTCTCTCTTTAATTACGAATTTATAGAGTTTTCTGTTGTTTTAGGCTATAAAAGAAGATGTATCCTATTGTTAAAACAGTATCTTTAGGAACAATATGCCTATTTACTTCTCAATAGAAATTCCAACACACTATCAAAATATTCGGCTTGCCTAGCTCCTAGAAATTCCAACACACTATCAAAATCTTCATAATCATGTATAGTGCGGGATGGACCACCCATCAATAGAGGCATCTTCTATAGACAAATCTTCTTCTGTTGTCTTATTTAGAATTTTCCGGAAGGCTGGTAGAAGTCTTACTGCATCAATGGGTTTGCGCAACTCTGTCTTGTCTCTCACACCATAGTTCTCACAAGTAAGAATAGCTTTCTCTTGTAACTGTTTCTTGATATCTTCTCTAACACCATTAAGTACAGGAAAATATTACTCGTGAGCCGGCACAAACTGGTAGAAACCTTCTTCTGTTGCCTTTTTTTAGGCTGATTGAACTAAATGAACTAATCTCCTAATTTATCTAATACTACCCCATGCAAATCTGCAACTTTACAGTTCCAAAAATAGGCTGATTGAACCCAATACAGTACACTTTTGCCTTTAAGGCCCTAATTACCTCCATACTTTAAGACCTAATTTGAATTCAGACAGAGACTAAAATATTTTTAGATCTCAATTTATACTTCAATTATGAAATTGAACAACGAAAAGTGTAAACAAGATGACAATCAGTATTAAAAGTACAAACAGTCATAGTGAAAGCTAGTTTTGCCACATTCAAGGCAGCAAAGAATATATAGGAAGTCAATAACCTTGTTAAAATTAAAGATAATGTCCAGCTCACATACATTCTTGAAGCATTTAATAAGGGTTTGTACAAAGACTGCAACACACATTCTTTAACAGTTAGCTATGTTAACTTAGATAAAAGATAGAGTGGTGGATAAACAAGACTTTGAGAGAAGAGATGGATTAACAAGCTTTCTTTGTATTATAATCTTTTGTGTCTTTCTTACATCTCATAACAACATGATACATCTCCTTTTATAGCCTAAAACAACAGAAAACTCTAGAAATTCGTAATTAAAGAGAGAATACAGAACAACCCCTGTTTCAACTGACCCCTCTCCACTAAAACTGCAATAACTCTCCGGAGAGAACTCCAAACGCCTTGGAAGTTGAACTATTGAAAAGTAAACTTCAAGCCCTTTAACACGGTAGGTCATTTATAAAAAACAACTAACAGAAAACTCTAGAAATTCGTAATTAAATAGAGAATACAAAACAGCCCTTGTTTCAACTGACCCCTCTCCACTAAAACTGCAATAACTCTCTGGGGAAACTCCAAACTCCTTGGAAGTTGAACTATTGGAAAGTAGACTCTAAGACCTTTAAAACGGTAGGTCATTTATAAAAAACAACCAACAGAAAACTTTAGAAGTTCGTAATTAAATAGAGAATACAGAAAACTGACCCCTCTCCACTAAAACTGCAATAACTCTCTGGTGAGAACTCCAAACGCCTTGGAAGTTGAACCATTGGAAATTAGACTTCAAGACCTTTAAAACGGTTAGTCATTTATAAAAAAACAACCAACGTTTGCCCCTTCAAATGTCTTCATAAATCTGCAGCAGAATACAGACTAAGCCGCACTTTCAAAGTGCGGCTTAGATTGAATGTGAGCTGCACTCTAAAAATGCGACTTACTCTCAGAGCTAAGCCGCACTCTTTTTTTAATTTTGTAATTTTGAAAAAACAGTTTTTAAAATGGTATTTTTTATTTTTTATTTTTTTATTAATAAAAAAACCCTATAATAATACCGTTATTGGATATTTTGGGTCCATGCATGAGACCACCTCTAAGGCCTAAACTAATTATAAGGTCAAGTTATGCATATCATTGGGTACCTAGTTTTGGTTTGATGTTGGAAGGTCGTTAATAATGTTTGCAAATCCTCGTAACCCATAATCAAAATGAGCTCATAGTATTGTTTTTTTACCCGACTACCCGTAGTCAAATTGAGCCGGCACTTCTTTTTTTTCATGTGTGAATTAGTCGATCAACAAATCAAAATGAGCTCATATTTGGATATCCGGAAATCAATATCTAATATTATTTTTTTCTTTATCCTTGTCCTAACGAAGAAAGGAATAATGTCCGACTGGAGGGACATTGTTTCCTAAAAAATATAACAAAACGTACGAAAAAAAAAATTAAAAGGGAAGGAAATTGTCAGAACAAAAGAGAACAATGATCGACCACATTTTAGAAAGAACTATTTAATTTGGTCGGCTGAAAACTATTTAGGCCCTTACAGCTTCGGCCCGTCTATTTCGCTCCTTAACAGCCTGAAATGGTAATTGTTTTATGCTCACTTTGGGTCCGTTTGGCAAATCTAAGGGTACGTTTAGATGGGGTAAGGATTAGTACAAGAATAGAGGAATTGAGATTAGTAAGTGAAAATAGTGGTTTGGGTTAGTAATTGAGAATAGTAAAAAGTTTTTCTATTCTCAATACAAAGAAATGTTGTTTGGATGGTGTGGTAGGAAGAGATAAATTTTTAACTTGGGAGTAGCTATTCCTTGTTTTATTAAGAATAGTAAAATAGACTCTTCCGGAGCTATTTTTATTTTTTAAAAGTTGTTTGGATCATACTAGATTAGGAATAGTATTGCCATTCTCAAGAACAGTCTATTCTAACTACATCCAAACATACCCTTAAGGAATAGAGCTAGAATAGTGTTATTGGATTAGTAAAAATGGAAGAGTAGAAAGAATAGTGATATTTTGAACTATTCGGAAAAGTAAAAATGTTGTTTGGCAAAACTCGAGACTATTCTATATGCCATATGAGATAGCTAATCCGCTATTCCACCAGAGTGTTGGAATACCGGAATAGTCAAATCTAATAGCTATTCGTTTTGCTATATATGTTTGGCACACTTTTTTTTAGAATAGTAGTCTATTTTTTACTAGGGTTGTGCTAATAGTACCCAAACATCTGTACCCCAGGATTGTACCCGGTCATTAATTGCGCTGCGCACTTCCTTTTCTTGCTATCATCCGACACTTCTTTTTCCAGCTATTAATTGCTCAATGCACGCGCCCAGTAATAATACAACCCAAGCCCAAATGCGACGACTCAAAGCGAAACAAAACAAAATTGAAGCAACATAACCCATAATTAAACACAACTAAATCCATGGCAGCCCAGTAATAACAACTTGGTACCAAGTCTTTATAATTTGCAAGTGTTTATATTTCTCATCTGAGTGTTTATATTTCTCATACAAGTACCCGCGATTTCGAGTGTTTATATTTCTCGTCCGAGTATCCGCGATGCAAGTGTTTATATTTCTCGTCCGAGTATCCGCGATACGAGTGTTTATATTTCTCGTCCGAGTATCTACGATGCGAGTGTTTATATTTCTAGTCCAACTATTTATATTCCTCGTCCGAGTATCCGCGATGCGAGTGTTTATATTTATTGTCCGAGTGTTTATATTTCTCGTCCGATTACCTACGATGCGAGTGTTTATATTTCTCGTCCGATTATCCGCGATACGAGTGTTTATATTTCTCGTCCTAGTGTTTATATTTCTCATCCGAGTACCCGCAATGCAGGTGTTTATATGTCTTGTCCAAGTACCCGCATGCAAGTGTTTATATTTCTCATCCGAGTGTTTATAAATTTTATCATGATTTTAACTATCTAGAATCAGATCCAATGTTCAAACCTTATAATCAGTGCATCTACCTCACTTTGAGGTGTTATAGTTTATTTGTTGATGCTTATATTTTTAATTTCAGTTGTATAGAACTGAATTACAATGCTTATGTTAAATATATTTTGCACTCGTTCCAGATTTATAGTCAGGTGTTTTGGATGGGAGTAATTTCATTCATAGAAATCTATACAGTCAAGTTACCCAATGCACCAATCAATATTGTCGTGATATATCGCCAAAATTTTTTATATAATTAATTTAGCAATTAATTGCTTTCAATTTGAAGGGTCAGCACTCAGCACAACGTACACCAACAATGCGACTCAGGTGCTGCTGTAGTGGTGCGTTTTGAACTACTGTCAATCCTTCCGAAAAGAAACAAAAGAAATGAAGTGTATGAGTGACAGCTGGCAACAAAAAGAAAAACAAACGTATATTGTTGAAGAAGCAAGAAATAACAGGCCCAAGTCTTAATTAAATATCACGGGCTTTCAACCTTTCAGAGCGGGGGACGCGACTGGGGTACAGGAGACGGGGTATTATAAGATTTTCTCTTTTTACTATTCCATTTTGGAATAAAGGTGCCAAACGCACCCAAATTTGATAATAGGCAAAATTTAGCAAACATCAATAATATAAGACAATATTTATTGACACTTTATAACACATATCATACACTGTCTTGATTTGAATAAATTTAATATACAAACTTAGATTGCATCTATCAAACTTAAAAAATATATATATCACTAAATGATGAATTGTAAAATTTAAGTCATGCAGATCCATAATTTGAATATTTAAACATGTGGAATATTCAAGTCAAAATAATTACACAAGAGTCACCCTCCTAAGTATATATAATGTCCGTAGTTTTGTACCCAAGTTACCTGTACTACTCTTTTGGTCCGTCCAATTTCAATCCTACTTTGTGCTTGATTTGATATTTGTGGTTACACAATTATTTGGATTTTAATGGGACCGTTATACAAACAAGACAGTATAAAATTATAAAAGGTGTTTTTTTATGGACAACCGTTTATTTTTTAATTAAGCGGTTCAATTTTTACATATCAAATATCTCTCTTCACTTGTGTTTAACAAATATATATTGACCATCCGATTCAGAAAGATGGACAGTCCATACTTCTTCCGATAGTTTACAATTTTTTTAAACTCGTTAAAAGTTCATTCTCAACAAATTGTTAAGATAAATATTGTCAAGTGATTTATCCCTTCTTCATCCCCCGTTAATCTTTCTCATTCCTTTTTTTTTTTTTAAAAAAAAAAAAAACCTCATTTCCATTTAGTTTGGAAATTCTTTTGGATAAGAACACTGGTAAAAACAGAGGCGATGCTTCCTTCAAAGAGAAGGTCAGAACTCAGAAGGAAGTCCACTCTAACGGCACCATCTCCAGCTCCCCATCATGTTAATTACTCTTGTACAATATAGTACAAACTCTCTTATTCGGAATCCACTCATTGACTTTCTTCTCAACTCCTGTCAAGTACTTACCTCCATATATGGGTTTTGATATCTCCTGCTGTACTGCATTTTGCAGTTCATGACGTGAGCCGTTAGATTGTCTTGAAATTTGTGCAGCTCGGATTTTTATGAATCTGGAGACGATCCAACGGTCCACATCATGAACTGCAAAATGCAGTTAGGGGATAAGCGCTCCCATATATGATTTCATATCCTCCGTAGTGCTGCATTGTGTAGCGCAGGTTGTGAACCGATAGATCATCTCGGGTCTGTGCTGGCTCGAATCTCGAGATGATCTAACGGTCCACATTCTGTGCTACACAATGCAGCGCTACAGAGGATGAGCACTCCCCATATACGGTGCCGCCAACAAACGGACGATATGCGATGTCAATGTTGTTACTTTATGAGTAATAGATAGTGACCACCCATTTTATCTATCCACCGGTTCACTGTAATTGTAATGAACAAATATCATTTTTCAGTGAACACTTGTAATTTTTCGATCAACATATATTATTTTATTGTAAACAGATACATTACGATTTACAGTGAACATTAATTTATGCAACTGTAGCATGTACATAAGTGCATGTGGGTGTGTCAGATTGTGAGAGATGATGGAGGGGTAGCCTACTTTATAGAGTAGACTTTACATGTTTTCCTTACTTTATTACAACTCGCGTCAAAAGGGAACCCCCTCCCATGATTCAATATCAACCTCTCTTTTTACTTTCAAAATGGACCGTGATATATCATCCGACCAAAGGAAGAGTATGGTCACTAATAAGAGACCTCGGTTTCGGTGGGGCCCACTTTGATTCACTCTCTTTTTCTCTTTGCTTCGGTGCAACATGGCAGTGGATCTCAGTTGCTTTCAAGATAAGTGTGGATTTTATTTTTGTCCCTACATTTTTAGTTTTAATTCAAGGAAATCGCAAACCAATTGTGACCAAATTATAGTTCCTAAATTGGTAATATGTGGGCCCCATGAATAGTACCAGTGGGGACCACGAACAGTGCTTTATGAACAGCAATTTTTTTTTTAATGATCCATTGGTTATTGATTGTTGGATCTTGATCGCATGGGGTCTAGATAGTTTTACTGGTATTGTTTCAAACTTGTAAACAATTTTTTTTTTTAAGATTATAGAGTGATATTGTTTCAAATTTCATGGAATTTGAAAATTTAGAAAATTATTCCCTGTTTTAATTAAGTTAACCAATTGATGTCATTCCCTTATGTTCTTTCCAAATTATACTGTTAAATGGGTACTTACCTAACCGTGGTAGATTTTTTTTTTTTCTACTGCTTAAGATATTGTAATGTTGTATATATTAAACATTTTATTTGGGTTAGACGAGCTTAAGATTTTGCAATGTTGTTAACGTACATGTAAAGATGAACAATACATGATTCACTCTATTTGAACGACTTAGACTTAATTCCATTTTGGATATTGTTTCTTCCAAAATTGCGTTCCATTTTTTTTTTCTTTTCTTTTGCTTTTTTTCCATTTTAGTATTGTTAAGTTTGCTATGTACCGCAATTTGAATGAACAATAAAGCATACTCGCATAGCACAGACATAGGTGAATTAAGTTTTTGTAGCAGTCAAAATATGCTCATTTCATTAAGTTAATTGCACACAAATCATGTTACAATAATTAATAAATTAATATTCTTACATATTATAAAGGAGTATGCCTCTGTTGTTCAGGGTTGTGCTGGAGGCACAACTAGTTATCTATTATCATTAATTCACCTTAAAAAACCAACTAAATTAACATACACAAGTAACTCTTAAAAAAAATATTATTTACAAAGAAACTACCTCACAAATAAAAGATCATAAAAAATATAACAATCATTTGACGTACTCCAAACCTATAAAGCAATTTCCCAATTCTACGAGGAAAGAGCCGCAACTCAATATCTAGTAAAATAAGAATTCATATCCTCTACTGCGCTGCACTCCACGGACGGAGCCAGCTTTTGATTATAGGGGGGCTTATATAAATATAATGCTTTTAAAGAGCATATACACTGCATTAAGCTCACATAGCCTTTCCATAAGCGTACCTCCAAAAACATATTAAACTATCTTCAAATTTCGATTTATATGGTCCAATAGATATTTTATATCAAAATCTTATGGGATATAAAAATTTTCCATTTTTGAAAAATTTGAAGTAGTTGTTTAAGATTTTTCAAAAGTGATACATACAAATTGATTATTTTATTAATATTGTATAGTCATTTTTAAAAAATCTCAAACAAATACTTAAAAATTTTCAAAAATGAAAAATTTTTGTATTCCGTAAAGTTTTTGTAGGTGCGTTCACGGAAGGACTCATGGTATATTTGCTCTGCGTTTAAATGCATATTTATATAGTTTGGTAATACCAAACACATATTTCTTTATGAGGAAGGATCAAATAATCATGTTTTTGGGAACCGATCGGTGACTATGAAATTAAATCTTGAATAACAACATTTAAACTCTTATATAAATAATAAAACTAATGGATAGAATATGTTGTATACATCATATTTTATGTGTATACAAAAATTATATCATTTTGATTTTATTTACATGTGCATCAAGTATTAACAAAAATCAACGGTTCAAATTTAATAATTTTTTCTCCTCTCTTGATGACTATCGAAACGATTTTAAAACTTCATCATTTTATGTGTATATGTTATTGAGATGATTTAGAATACATCTAATGGTTTAGATTTTTTTCAATTTATGTATAAATAATAATATGGTTACCATGATCACCAATGTTCATGGTTATTGGATCAGGCCTCCTCTTTATTTATAAGCATGCAAGTTTAATATATCCATAATAACATGTGAGTAAAAAAATGGAATGCTAGAAGATATTAGGTAAAATATGTTGGAGAAGCAATTCAATTATATTTTAAATTATAGAGAATTGTGATCCATGTGTATAATTAATGCTATTTCATATGAATTCGAATTTATAAGAAGTCCAAAGATTTAAATTTTTAAAATGCCCCTCAGAAACAAACTAAAGAGGAGTGACCATATTAATTTCTCTGGAAACTGAAGTGTCATGTTCTTAATACACAAGATGACATAAATTATCATTGTAATTTTTTTTTCTATATATTATTTGAATGTTCTATTTGTATAATAGCAATTTTTTATTCATACTATTTTTGAAGGGACGCCAAAATTTGTTATTGCAAATTTTGTATCCGGAAGTCATTTTTCTAAAAACCAAAGTGATTGAGGTAATGTATTGCATAAAACATATATTTTAGATATTTTATAAATAATATCTCTACGATCTAATTCGGTATGTTAATAAAAGTGGTAGTTCAAATAACAAATTTCATATCAAAGTACAGAAAAATGAATAAAGTATATATACATAAACATTTACTGAGGAATGAGAATTTTAATGTAGCGTACAACATTTTTAATTTTAGCTAAAAAATACACTTATACAATACTCAATCATATTAATGTGCTTATCCTCTATTGCGCAGTATGCAGCGAATCAACGATGCAGATTATAGGGAGTTTTTTGCGATTGAGTTGCACGAATCTTAAAGCAGACCCAACAGTTGAATCGCTGTGCAGTAACTTACTGCGCAGTAGAGGGTACGTATGAATTGGGTCTCTCTGGGTGGATGCCCTTCATTTGCCCTTTTTCAAACAAAAGTGGTAATCAAATCCCTAAATTATCGTCACTCGTGACCACAAACCAGTTACAAAGTACAAACTCTGAGAAATGTCAAGGACCCACAATTCGATCTGTTTTTCCAATGACGCCTTTGCCGACGTCA
Source organism: Cyperus esculentus (assembly GCA_030179965.1). NCBI lineage: Eukaryota > Viridiplantae > Streptophyta > Magnoliopsida > Poales > Cyperaceae > Cyperus > Cyperus esculentus. Next base: position 3,163,529 of record JASGLE010000030.1, read on the forward strand.
CATCTTTGTAGTCAATTTGTCCTTTTTGTACTTTTCTTCATCATCTTCTTCTGCTCTCAGTGAGTCTCTCTATATATAAAGCAGTGAGGCACTCTTCACTCTTCATTTCCAACTCAAGTATCCAACACTAAAAATTACTTCTCATTTTTAAAGTTTCAAGCTTTATATAACCATCAACACCAAATTAAACAATCGATCGACTTTTACCAAGTAATATCAGTGATGGGTTCCTGCGTATCGGCTCGCTCGGGTGATGATGATGGGACCGTAGACATGCTCGACACGGCGAAAGTCGTGACCGTGGAAGGCGCTCTGAGAGAGTACTCGGTGCCGACGAAGGTAGCGGAGATATTGGATGAGAATAAAGCCACTAGTACTGCATCTTTCCTCTGCAGCTCGGATGAGTTGTACATGGACAGAGAGATCCCTGCACTGAATTCTAATAGCTGGATTGAAATAGGCCAGATATACTTTATTCTGCCTCAATCCATGCTCGATCGGCCGTTGAAGGGACAAGAAATGGCGGCACTTGCTGTCAAGGCAAGCTCGGCTTTGGCCGGAACATTAAAGCCCGGTGGTACCAGCGAGAAGCGAGGCATGCAAGTCGTGCCGGTTTCGTGTGACGCGGATGATGAAAAATTTGATCAGGCGCGTACAATTGGAAGTGGATGTAAACAACCCGAGCGAAGTAGGAAGGCGATGTTGCGGAATCCTGGTACGAAAGTAACGGGACGGGCATCGGCGAAAGGCGGACGGAATAGGTCTAGATTGGCTGCCATTCAAGAGTAGCAGAATTGATGGGATCGGGATCACCTGCTTTTCTTTTAGGCCCTGCTTTTTTTAATCCAACGGTTAAGAAACACCGAAGTACTTTGAGATCCGTGCAGAAAACACCGAAGTTGGTAAAGTACTTTGAGATTGGTGCAACAACCGATCCTAACTATTCGATTGGAAAAGCAGGCCCAGCAGATTTTTATCCGGATTGATGAAGCAAGATTGTTAGTTGTAGAGATTCTCCTTAATTATTTCTGTTCAGAAAATATTCATTGCTGCTTCAAATTTATGAGGAACAGATTTGTATGGATTTGTAAATAGTAGGATCGATCGAAAACATGTACTTGATAATGTACAAACTCAAAGTTAAATGGCAACTCAATTTTGCATATATGGGTTTGTTTTTTATTTATTTCTTCAACACTGACTCTCTCTACGTAAAGACATTAATTTCTGTCTTCCGTTCTGATTACCAACAATAACACAATGGCATGAGATTCTATTAATACTAGAGCTGTGAATCGGTCGGTCCGAAAAAATAATATTACATAAATTAATATATATTTTTCATAAATAAATTTTATTAAATAAATATTGAAATTAACATATTTTCTATACAATATATTTTTAGCTACATAATAATTGATATAAAGAATAAAAAGAATCTCAAATATCTCTTTAATGAAAAGAATTAATTTGAGCCATTTAATTAAGATAAAGAAGAGAGAGAAACGAAATCAATGGTTGAGATTAATGATGATATGGCATAGCTAAAAAGCTTAGAAGCTTACCCCTCTTTCTTGAGTATGAATTGGATAAATCTGATGTTCAAAAGTTTATTATATTCTATTAATCTCTCCGACAACATCTATATATATATATATATTTATACTCCTATAAAATACGTAAGGACTTGACTCTCCATTTTGTTCCAAGTCTACCTCTGAAATGGAGAAAAAAATATCACCATGCTTCCGTAGATCGAATCGTTGACTTTTCGATTTTTCTATCTTTCCACTCCCAACATCTCACCGCCGTCTCTCCTACTCCAATTGCTTTTCCATTTTCCTCTCATTGTGATCGAAAGATAGAAAAATAAAAAAATTGCTTTCAGTTTTCACTTTTGTTTTTGCAATTCGGCATGGCTTTTATATTTGATCCATCGCATCAGAAGAAAAAACTGCGACACTTTGCTCCTGGTCCAGCTTGCTTGCCCGATAGGTTCCAGCTTCGCTCCTTCCTACGATGGAGAGTCCATAACGCTTTACTCAATTTTATAATTCTATCTTTTTCTATTTGTACTGCATATTATTAAAAAAGGTTCATTGTTTCGATTTTAGTTAAGAGAAAATCTCTAAATCCCCTGAGTTCTGTACCTTGCCCGCGTCCCCCAGGGCTTTCATGGATCGAGCCAGCCCATTTAATTGGAAGGTATCGCATGTATCATTCTTCATATTCGATTTGCTTTGGATTTGTTGTCACGGATATCCATAATGAAACTTCTTTGTCGTTTTTTTATTTATTTTTTGAATCGGGTACCAAATGACATTTGAAGCATCAATTAATGATATCTAGATAATAACAACAACAAAAGAATAGTAAAATAATGACATCCAAAGTCTAAACAATAGTATTAAAAAAATAAATTTTGATTAAAACAAAATTATATCTAAGAAAAAATGTAAACACTTCATTGATAAATATAAGCACATGAAAATAAATTGTTTGATAAAAAAATATGAATACTTGATTGAAAAATATAAACTCGAGATCAAAATATAAACACTCGCTACGCGGATACTAGAACAAGAAATATAAACACTTGATCGCGAAATATGAACACTTGATCGAGAAATATAAACACTCGCTACGCGGATACTCGAAAGAGAAATATAAACACTTGATCGAGAATTATAAATACTTGATCGCAAAATATAAATACTCGCTAATTAATGACGGGGTATGATCGAAAATAAGAAATATGAACACATGAAATAGAAATAGAAATAGAAATATAAATACTTGAAAAAGAAATATAATCACATAAATAGTTCGTCCAAACGCAAAGTATGAACACGTGACACAAAAATATAAACACATGAAATAGAAATATAAACACCTGAAACAAAAAATATTCACATAAATCGGTCATCCAAACGCAAAGTATGAACACATGACATAGAAATATAAACACATGAAATAGAAATATAAACACCTGGAAAAGAAATATAATCACACAAATCGGTCGTCAAAACGCAAAGTATGAGCATATGACATAAAAATATAAATACATGAAATAGAAATATAAACACCTGAAAAAAGAAATATAAACACCTGATATAGAAATATAAACACATAGATTAGTCAAATTATAACCGTCTAAAAGCAAAATATAAACACAAAATATCCATCATGAATATATAAACTGAAAGTGGAAAAATTTTTTTGGAATTGGCGAATGGTGCAGGGGAATATTGCGCCTCCTATTATTATCCGTCTAATTCATGTTTTCCGTCTTTTTTTTCATTGGGTTGGGTTGGGCTGTCGTGCGTGGGCTTTGAGTTGGGCTGTCGCGTGTGCATTGCACAGCTGGAAATGGAAGTGTGCAGCATAATTAATGACGGGTACTATCCGGGGGTACGGATGCTCGGATACTGTTAGCATAACCCTTTAGTTAAAATGAATGGACATGTTTCTTGCTAGTAAGTTATAAAAGTGTTTTTCTCAATGAAATTTCCAACTTGAGATAAATTTTTATTGGACTCCTTGAGAATCTTTGAATTGGGAAACAAAATTTTCAAAACTAAAAAATGAAATCCAGTCAATTGGGAACATTTGACCGGGGTTTTTGACTTTTTTTTGCAATTATGTGTTTTGTTGGATGTACTTAATTTATGCGTTGTAGGTATTGGGACTTGTTATAGATAATATTTAGGGTTGGTTCTATAGGCATTTAGACTTGAATGACGAAATGCTCAGCGTACTTATAACACATTGTTAGTATTATTAGTTGGGTTGTAAACGCATTTAAGATCTGGTCAACGCGGAGTATTTGACCGGAGTATTGAAGGTGGGGTACTGATATGTTCTCACGTAAATAAAATGGTGGGCGTTATTGTATGTATGCGGACTAGTAATAAATTAATGAAGTTGCCTATGATCGACTGCTCGTTTGTCATCGAGCACCTCTCTAAATGTCAATTGGAAACTTCAGCGCTTCCACCCATGACACTGAAAGTTATGATGACCGGTGCTTTTCATTGATCACTCGCAGCCACAACTTTTCTGAGATGTAACTAGTGTTTTAATTTAAAAAAAAAATAATAATATAATAATAAGAGTCCAACCTGGTACCCGGACAGCTTAGAAGAGTCAGAAGAGACGGTCTGCGTAAGGAAGAACAAATTTTTTTATTAATCGAAATTGAAAAAAAAAAAATTTCGGAAAAGAGTAAGATGACACCCGTTTTTACACTACTAGATAAAATCGAAGAGTTCCTTCGGTCCCTTTCTGAAGGAACCGAAGGGTTCCTTCGGTATGGGCTTTTTTTTTTTTTTTTTTGTCCTCCCAAAATGGGTTCATTTGTTTTGCAACCGGCCACAATTTCAAAATGGGGTGAGTGGGAAAAAAATTTTCAAAATGGGTGCCTCCCGTAGCAAAATTTGTTCTGCTCTTCCTAAATCGAGTCATGACTCACCGTAGCAAAATTATATATATATATATATATATAGTAAAACTATGGTGCTCTTAAGCTCACGAGTGCCTCCCGTGAGCTTAACACAAAAAATATATCAAATTATATCAACATTTTGATTTATATAGCTCAATAAATTCTTTATATCAAAATTATGTGTCATGCAAAAATTTTTCATTTATAGAGATTTTGAAGTATTTATTTTAGATTTTTTAAAAGTTACATATGAAACATTGATTATTTTATTAATATTGTATAGTTACTATTAAAAAATCCGAAATAAATACTTAAAAATCTTTAAAAATGGAAAAAATTTGCATGCTATAAGATTTTGATATATAGAATTTATTGAGCCATATAAATCAAAATTTGGATATGGTTTGATACGTTTTTTGCGTTAACCTCACGGGAGGTTCCCGTGAGCTTAAGAGCACGGTAGTTTTATATATATATATATATATATATATATATATAATTATGCTACGGTTAGTTGCGACTCACGGGCTGCTCCGTTAGTCACAATCCAAAAACAAATCAAATCACCTCCAAATTTCGATTTACATGGCTCAATAAATTCTTTATATCAAAATCTTATAGCACGCAAAAGTTTTTCATTTTTGGAGATTTTTAAGTATTTGTTCAAGATTTTTTAAAAGTGACTATACAATATTAATAAAATAATTAATGTTTTACGTATCATTTTAAAAAATCTTAAACAAATACTTAAAAGTCTCCAAAAATGACAAACTTTTGCGTGCTATAAGATTTTGATATGAATAATTTATTGAGCCATATAAATCGAAATTTGAAGGTGATTTGATATGTTTTTGGATCGTGACTAACGGAGTAGCCCGTGAGTCATGACTAACCGTAGCAAAATTATATATATATATATAGAACTAGACTATTATACTAACGTTAACATTTCGGTCTGAAATGCTAACGCCTCAAAATTATTGTTATCGTATCCGAAATCACGATTTATGGTGCTCAATAAATTCTTTATATAGAAATATTGGGAAATACAAAAATTTTTCGTTTTTAGAGTTTTCTAAGTATTTGTTTTGAATTTTAGAAAAAAGCTCATAAATATTAATAAAATATTGATGTTTGTACATGCTATTTTCAAAAATACAAAACACATGCTTAGAAAACTTTAAAAATGGAAATTTTTTGTATTCCCCAATATTTTCATATAAAGAATTTAATGAACACCATAAATCGTGATTTCGGACACAATAACAACAACTCTGAGGCGTTAACATTTCGGTCCGAAATGCTAACATTAGTATAATAGTCTAGCTCTATTATATATATATATATATATATAAACTTGGATACAAATATATGAATATACATTGAATATATGTACGCAGACTGCAGACATAGGTTAGATGTGTGCAATTATTATGCATAGAGAAATCTGTATTGTTAATTGGAGGATATATATTTTTCCAAGATAATTAATACATTCTCCTATAAAATTTATACTCTGGTAAATTAATTATCTTGCTAGAAAGTAAAACATGCATCAGATTCATAAACCGCAGTTGGTAGATTTGACATGCGTATACCAAAAGTTCACATCTATGATAATAAATTAACCCATATTTTGTTGCCTTAATTTTCTGTGTACCCATCAAAAGTTGCTTAATTGCCAGTATCTCCATCAATGTAATCTAATATCCTATATCCCATTAAACTTTAACTTTATTGCTATTATCCTCTTCATTTACAATTTCATTAATAATACATGATACTAACTCATATAAAATTTCTAATGACCATTATGCCCCTTTTCTAATATGGAGAGTCCCTTAATTTCTTGTTCTGTTTCCGTTCCGTTTTGGATAACGGCACAAATTTTTATTCCGTTTCCGTTCCGTTTTAATTGAACAGAAGAACGTTCAAAACGGAAATTTCCGTTCCGTTTGAATTGAGATGAATTACAATCTTGCAAGCATTAAAACTGATAAAATTCAGATAATTTTATTCACCACATTAGTTCTAGCTAGGGGTGAAAACGGATCGGATACCGACAGATAGTAGTCAAAATTGTATCCCTATCCGCTTTAGTTTTTTTGGATACGAATACGGATACGGATAGTTCCGGTTACGAATACGGATTAGAAATCAAATGAATACTAATGCGGATTGGATATTTAACGAATACGAATGCGAATACGAATATACTTCAGATATTAGACTTATTATTAAAAAAAATATATTGTATATAATTTTTTTATGATAAATCACTAACTATAATAGTTAAATTAATATAAAAATTAATCACTGATCATAATTATGTTATTAGTTCATCGGTGATCATTATTATCAAACATATTCACATATTAGTTAAGAAAAATCCATAATAATTATTATAATATTAATTAAAAGTATCAAAAATTAGAAAAAAAGATAAAGTGTAAAGCCTAATTAGATATAAACTTCATTAAATTTGAAATCTACATAAAAAATCCAATTGAAAAACATATAATAAGCCTTTAAAACGGATATCTGAATTACCAAAATATCCGGATTCGGATAATTATCCGTATCCGTATCCGTTTCCATATCGGAAACCGTATCCGTATCCGTATCTGCATAAATTTTATTTGTATCCGTATCCGTATCCGCAAAAATTCGAATACGAATTCGGATACGAAAGGATAATATCCGATCCGTTTTCACCCCTAGTTCTAGCAAATTAAATAGTACATTGAATTAAAATATTTCATTCAAGCACATTAAAAAGCAAATTGAATAACAAAATTTTATAATATTGAAGCACATTCACAATAAAACCAAATTCATAAACATATTAAATATTAAACAAGCACAATTTCACATTTTCACTAAAGCCAAATTCACAAGCACATTAAATAAGGCCCACAATCAATAGCCCAGCTGATTTTCAACAGAATAACGAAACGGAAATGCACATTTCCATTTCCGTTCCGTTATTTCAGACGAAACAAAAAACTCTTCCGTGGAACGGAACGGAATAATGTCACAAACTCTTCCATTGACACCCCTCTGTGTCTCTATATATATAAAAGCAGTGACATGAGGCACTCTTCACTCTTAATCCTCAGCTTCAAGCTTTATATAACCATCAACACCAAATTAAACAATCGATCGACTTTTACCAATTGATATCAGTGATGGGTTCCTGCGTATCGGCTCGCTCGGGTGATGAAGATGGGACCGTAGACATGCTCGACACGGCGAAAGTGGTGACCGTGGAAGGGGCTCTGAGAGAGTACTCGGTGCCGACGAGAGTAGCGGAGATATTGGATGAGAATAAAGCCACTAGTACTGCATCTTTCCTCTGCAGCTCGGATGAGTTGTACATGGACAGAGAGATCCCTGCACTGAATTCTGATAGCTGGATTGAAATAGGCCAGATATACTTTATTCTGCCTCGATCCATGCTCAATCGGCCGCTGAAGGGACAAGAAATGGCGGCACTTGCTGTCAAGGCAAGCTCGGCTCTGGCGGGAACATTAATGGAAAGGAAGCCCGGTGGTGCTAGCGAGAAGCGAGGCACGCAAGTCGTGCCGGTTTTGTGTGATGCGGATGACGAAAAATTTGATCAGACGCGTACAATTGGGAGTGGATTCGGAAAACCCGAGCGAAGTAGGAAGGCGATGCTGCGGAATCCCTGTACGAAAGTAGCGGGGCGGGCATCGGCGAAAGGCGGACGGAATAAGTCTAGATTGGCTGCCATTCAAGAGTAGCAGCATATATGAAGCAAGATTGTTAGTTATAGAGATTCTCTGGATAAAAATCTGCTGCTTTTCTGAGAAGAAAAGCAGGGCCTGCTTTTCTGATCGGAATGTCGGAATCGGTTGTCGTACGGATCCTAAAGTACTTCAGTATTTATTACACCAATCTCAAAGTACTTCAGCGTTTCTTAACCGTCGGGTTAAGAAAAGCAGGGCCTATTTCAACACACACAAGAGATGGTGTGTGAATTGTATAAATTTTGATTGTGGTCAAAATTACGAGGAAAAGATTTGTATGGATTTGTATATAGTAGGATCGAAAACATGTATTTGATAATGTACAAAGTGAAAATGGCTACTCATTTTGCATATATATATGGGTTTGTTAATTATTTAATCTTCTCTGATTGCATGCTGTCTGCCTGTCTTAATTTACAGACATTAATATTTTTCTTCGGTGCTGGTTAACGAAAATTAAATAGCAGTTTATCATAAAGAATCTATATACTCCATAAAGAGATGCCACATCATCACTATTATTAATCATTGATTTTGTTTTGAAACTTTTCATCTATTTGATCTAAAGGGTTTTTTTTTTTTTCTCTCCTCACTAAATTAGATGAATGTGATATGTCTAAAACAATTTTAACCCTTAAATGTGTTAACAATTCTAAAGCAAATGGCCTAGTAGCTCAAGTGGTGGCTAACTAGGATGACTTCTAAGAGGTCATGGGTTGAATCCTCTATGAGCACAAATATCTCCTAAAAAGAAATGGAAGATGGTGGAAAATATTCACTTAAATCTAAAAAAAAAAAACCCTTAAAATTGTCTAACATTTATACATGTTCTTATTTATAAATTATTACATTATTATTATTGTTATTATTTAATTACATTAAAAATTTTGTTTAATATAAATATTTAAAATTTTATAAATTCTTAGTTAGTTATTTGATACCACTTTTTGAGGTGAAGCCGAGTTACAGCTTTATTTGAGAATAGAAGGTGTCGTGTCCCCTAGGGAACACAACGATGTCAATTGAGGAAGAAAGACCCCAACCGGAAACAATCACTCAGAAAAGAGTAATTTCAAAAGAGAATTCAAGAGAACAGAAAAAAAAAAAAAACTGGAAGAAAAGAAAGAAAGAGAGGAAAATAATGTTCTGATTTCAATACTCAATACTTCTCTTACAGTTCAAATCTTATTTATACCTCAGCAACACATGCTGTAGGTCTGTAACTAACTAACAGAATTTGAGTAAAAGGTCTCCATTACAATCACTTCCAGTACATACAATACAACAAATTAACTGGAGAGAATGAACTGCTCCTTTTCCTTTGGGCCTTCCTTATGTTCCTCCAGCCCAATTTTGTCTTCACCTAGCCCCTGGTCCAGCCTAGCTTTTGAATGCTCCTCTCCAACGGCTTCAACCTTGACACTCCCTTCGTCTCCAAATCAACCTTGTCCTCAAGGGTTGAGTTAGGAAATTGCTCTACAATGAAATCATAATCCTCCCACGAGGCATCTGAAACTGGAAGATTGGACCACTGAACCAGAATTTGAGGTACAGGAAATTTACCTTTCTTCACCAATCTTCTCTGCAGTATAGCCACTGGTTCCAACTTCCATTTGCCCTCAGGTGTCAGTATAGGTAGAGTTGATAGAATAGGAGTTCCAGTGCCAATTCTTCCTTTCAATTGAGATACATGGAAAACAGGATGTACTTGAGAACCAACTGGCAAATTCAATTTGTAAGACACCTTCCCAACTTTTTCAATTATCTCATAAGGTCCACTGAACTTACATCTCAATTTCTGAGTTGTTCTTCCCCCAACTGAAACCTGTCTGTAATGCTGCAACTTCAGATACACCCAATCACCAATTGAAAAGTGTCTTTCTGTTTTGGACTGATCAACAAATTTCTTCATCCTTTCTTGAGCTTTCAACAAATTTTCCCTTAATTGTATCAGAGCAGTCTGTCTATCCAGCAAAAGGGAATCAACAGCTGCCACTCTACTACTGGGTATAGAACCCATAGGTAAGTGTGGAGGGGGGTAACCATAGAGAGCTTGAAAAGGAGTTGTATTTAAAGCAGTGTGATGGTTGGTATTGTACCACCACTCAGCCAAGTAGAGCCATCTAACCCACTTCTTGGGCTGGGCATGTGCCATACATCTATGGTATTGTTCCAGACACTGATTCAGTCTTTCAATTTGTCCATCAGTTTGTGGATGATAAGTTGTGCTTAGATTCAATGTGATGTGCAACTGACCCATCAATTCTTTCCAGAACTGACTCACAAATACAGGATCCCTATCAGTAATGAGTTTTGATGGTAATCCATGTAATTTGTAAATGTTCTCCAAAAATAACTTGGCTACTGAAGGTGCTGAATAAGGTAGAGCAATGGGAATAAAGTGGTCATATTTGGTGAATTTATCTATGACTACCAGAATACCATCAATGCCTTCCACCTTAGGCATATCAGTAATAAAATCCATGCTCACTGTTTCCCAAGCACCCTGAGGAATAGGAATAGGGTCAAGTAATCCAGGGGGTGAGGTGTGTTCATTCTTATTCAACTAGCATATATGGCAGGATCTGACATGGTTCAAAATATCTTGTTTCATGTTAAGCCAGTAAAACAACTTTTTGGTTCTTTGAAGAGTACCTAGAATCCCTGAGTGACCACCCACACTGGAATCATGCATCCAGGATAACACTTTACATCTCCAATTATTGCTGCTACCAACATACAGCCTGTTCTTATACCTGATAACCCCTTTGTGTATAGAGATATAGCAGGAGGGGTAGGATGGGCAGAAGAATTGTGCAGTGTTTGAACCCATGGATCATTTTCATAACTGGTCTTTAAATCATCAATCCACTTGGGAATCAATTAAGTTACAGCCACTACTACAGAGATGGGCATTAGCAACCCCAACTTAGCAACTGTTTTCAAGAAAACTGTTGTTGAAAAGTGGCAGTGGCAGTGGCATTTTGGAAATTTAATAAAACACATCAGCAACGGTTTATCAGAAGGAACAGTTGGGAAAGACTTGCCCGAAATCTGAAAAAGAACCAACAACTGTTCCTTTAAAAAACAGTTGGGAAAGGCATATCATTCCCAACTGTTCCTTAAGAAGAAACAGTTGTTAATTCATGTGCAAGAATTAACAACGGTTCACAATAAAAAACCGTTGGGAAAGGGAGAGCATTCCCAACGGTTCCTAAAATAGAAACCGTTGTTGATTCTTGGTAACATAAAATATTCATGTGCAAGAATTAACAACGGTTCACTATAAAAAACCGTTGGGAATGGGATAGCATTCCCAACGGTCTCTAAAGTATAAACCGTTGTTGATTCTTGGGCAACATAAAATATTCATGTGCAAGAATTAACAACTGTTTTTTATTAATAACAGTTGCTGATTCCTTCTTATGGCCCATTTAACAACTGTTTTTTATTAATAACCGTTGTTGATTCTTGGGTAACATAAAATATTCATGTGCAAGAATTAACAACTGTTTTTTATTAATAACAGTTGCTGGTTCCTTCTTATGGCCCATTTAACAACTGTTTTTTATTAATAACCGTTGTTGATTCTTGGGTAACATAAAATATTCATGTGCAAGAATTAGCAACTGTTTTTTATTAATAACAGTTGCTGATTCCTTCTTATGGCCCATTTAACAACTGTTTTTTATTAATAACCGTTGTTGATTCTTGGGTAACATAAAATATTCATGTGCAAGAATTAGCAACTGTTTTTTATTAATAACAGTTGCTGGTTCCTTCTTATGGCCCATTTAACAACTGTTTTTTATTAATAACCGTTGTTGATTCTTGGGTAACATAAAATATTCATGTGCAAGAATTAATAACTGTTTTTTATTAATAACAGTTGCTGATTCCTTCTTATGGCCCATTTAACAACTGTTTTGTTTAACAACCGTTGGTGATTGTTTTTCCTAGTTTCCCGCCTCCACATCTTTCAACCACTTTCCCTAGTTTCCCTAATTTCCCGCCTCCACAGTTTGATTCTTTTCAAACTGTCTTTTGCTCTACTATAATTTCAACTTCAGGCCTTAGTCAATTTGTATTTCCCCCAATTTCAAAACCTGACTAAAACACTTCCCTCTTCATGGAGCATGATGGAGGGCTGCTTGATAGCGGCAACGGCGGCGCAATAGAGGCCAGCACCAACTCTCCGCGAAAAGGTCCCGCAACGGAGGCTACCACCAACTTCAGTCTCCCTGCTCTCCGCACAAAGAAGGCCAGCACCAACTCTCCGCGAAAAGGTCTCGCAACGGAGGCTACCACCAACTTCAGTCTCCCTGCTCTCCGCACAAAGAAGGCCAGCACCAACCCTCGCTTTCCTTGCTCTCTCCGATAGCGAAGGCAGCACCATCACTGCTCTTTTCTTGCTCTCTCAAGGTAGCACCGGCACTTCCTTTCCTTGCTCTCTCAAAGTTCAAACAAATCGTAGTCAAACTTTCTTCCCCTAAAGTCAAGAAAAAAATTAACAAACTGAATTGTAAATAATTCATGTACGAAATTGTTTCTAAGATATTGCAAAAAAATATATTATTGCAAACTCACTGTACTCCCTGTAGATTCGGGCACAGGAGAAGGTGCTGATGCAAGATTAGGAGATGCTGGTGCAAGATCAGGAGGAAGTGATGGTGCAAGATTAGGAGAAGGTGCTGATGTATACGGATATTATTAGGATTTGTGAAATTCTATTATATTATGATGGATTTTAATTTTGTTGGATATATGAATATGATATTATATTGGATTTTAGTTTGGTAATTAATCTGTGGTATTATTAGAATTTATTATTAGTTTTTTAATGTACATTTTTTTTGTTAATATGGTATATAATATCTAATTTGAATGAGCAAAGGGCTGATCTCTATAAATAAACAATTTTTTTTTAAAAAAAAAATCATCATCCCAACTGTTATTTACAAAAAACAGTTGTTAATTTCTAAGAATCAACAACTGTTATTTACAAAAAACAGCTGTTAATTTCTAAGAATCAACAACTGTTATTTACAAAAAACAGTTGTTAATTCTTAAGAATCAACAACGGTTATTTCTTATAAACCGTTGGGAATTGCTATCATCAACAACGGTTCCTTCTTATAAACCGTTGTTGATTAACAGTATCAACAACGGTTCTTTAGTAAGCATTAGCAACCCCGGTATTACAGACGGTCACTGAACCGCTGGGAATTGTCATTAAATAACCGTTGTTGATGCTTTTCTCTGTGGTAGTGAGCTAAGGTCTCAGCTGTTGTTTCTTGCTGCTCACACCTTTTTCTTGAGAGAGCATCAGCTACCACATTCTCAGCTCCCTTTTTGTACTGAATTACATAATCAAGCCCTAAGAGTTTACAAAGACCCTTGTGCTGAGGGGTATGGTTAAGTCTTTGGTCAAGCAAGGATTTAAGGCTGATATGATCAGTTTTTATCACAAATTTGTTCTTTCTAGGTAGTGCCTCCACCTTTGCACTGCTGACACCACAGCTAATAATTCCTTTTCATATGTTGACTGAGCCTGCATCTTTGGTCCCAAAGCCTTGCTGAAAAAGGCTATGGGATGGTGACCTTGCATCAGAACAGCACCAACTCCCACTGCACTTGCATCTGTTTCTAAAATAAATGGCTTGGAAAAGTCAGGCATGGCCAGCACTGGGGCTTCACACATGGCCCTTTTCATGAACTTAAAAGCCTAGTCTGACTCTTCAGTCCATTTGAATGAATCCTTCTTAAGGAGGTTAGTTAAGGGCTTGCTCAAAACTCCATAGTTTCTGATAAATTTTCTATAATAGCCAGTTAAGCCCAAAAAAACCCTCAGTTCATTAACAGATTTGGGAGTAGGCCAAGAACTCATTGCTTCAATCTACTGAGGTCAGTGGCAACTCCATTCTTACTGATCACATGTCCCAAGTACTCAATTCTTTCTACTTGAAATTCACATTTTGATTGCTTAGCAAACAACTGATGATCCCTTAGTTTCTGTAAAACTGCTTCCAAATGACCAGTATGCATCTCAGTATTAGGACTGTATACTAAGATATCATCAAAAAATACCAGTAAAAAACTTCCTTAAAAATGGCTTAAAGACACTGTTCATCAGTGCTTGAAAAGTTGCAGGGGCATTGCTCAAACCAAAAGGCATAACAACATACTCATAGTGCCCTTCACCAGTTCTGAAAGCTGTCTTGCAGATATCTTCTTCTTTCATTCTGATTTGATGGTACCCTGACCTCAAATATATTTTAGAGAAAATAGTTGCTCCATGGAGCTCATCCAACAGATCTTTAATGACAGGAACTGGATACTTATTTTTTACTGTGAAAGCATTTAGTTTTCTGTAGTCAATGCAAAGTCTCCAACTACCATCCTTCTTCTTGACTAATAATGCAGGGGAAGCATAAGGACTAGATGATGGTTGAATCATAGAAGATTTGAGTAATTCCTCTATGATTTTTTCCATCTCTATTATTTGAAAATGGCTGTACCTGTAGGGTCTCAGGTTGACTGGCTTGGTGCCTGGTAATAAGGGAATTTGGTGGTCAAACTCTCTTTTTGGAGGTAAGGTTGTAGGTTCCTTGAAAACATCCTGGTACTGTGAAAGTACTTTGGAAATGGCAGGATTTTGTGAGGACAGCTCTGGTTGAATAGAGTTAATTAAGAACACCTGTGCTATAATGACTTCATTTCCATTCTGAACCTCCTTGTCTATGTTCACTGATTGACACATTGTAATTTTTGCACATTCTGGCCTGTTTTCCAATCGTACTTGGCTACCATTCATGGTAAAAGAGACCCAATTCTCTAGCCAATCCACTTGCATTGGTCTATGCTGAACTAGCCAATCCATCCCTAGTACTAAATCATACCCATGTATATTCAGAATTCTGAGGTCATCACAAAATTGGTGCCCTTGCAGGCTGTAAGGCAGTTGAACACACTTAGCATCTGTAACCATGGTATTGCCATTAGCAACCTTGACCACCATTGGTATAGTCTGAACAATGAGACACCCTACATTTTGCAGTACTTGGTGGTTGATGAAACTGTGTGTACTGCCACTATCAATTAATGCCCATATCTCCCTATTGCCTACCTGTCCTTTAAATCTCAAGGAGTTTCTACTGGGTATAGACGTGGTAGCACACATTGAAACTATTGCTTCCTCATTTTCTAGTTCTTCAATGTGAACAGCAGCCTGAGATTCTTCAGTCTATTCTATCTCAGGTTCTGGTTCCAACTCAGGATCTCCTATCAACATATGCACAGTCATCTTACAAGGATGGCCTGGGTAATACTTCTCCCCACACTTGAAACATAGCCCCAATGCTTTCCTGTGTTCCATAAGGGTATTTTTGGTATTGATATT
This sequence comes from Cyperus esculentus, assembly GCA_030179965.1. Classification (NCBI taxonomy): domain Eukaryota; kingdom Viridiplantae; phylum Streptophyta; class Magnoliopsida; order Poales; family Cyperaceae; genus Cyperus; species Cyperus esculentus. Next base: position 3,179,142 of record JASGLE010000030.1, read on the forward strand.
ACTGACAGGAGGTTTCCACTCAATAGGTTTAGGTTTGACAATTGGTTGTGTTGGCTGTGTTGGATTTGAGGGCTGCCCCATATTAGGGTAAAATTGTGGTTTAAATCCTGGTTTAGGTCTCTTTGCTTGATAATCCAGAGCTGCTTTCATATGTTTAGCCTGAGTGAAAGCATCCAGGAGATCCACTGGGTATCTAGCTAGCACCAAGTGCTTAATATCCTCTCTCAACCCATTGATAAACTCATTCACAAAGTGTTTTTCTGGTAGGTAAGGTGCAGCAATCAGACATTTCTCTTTTATCATTTCAAACTTTTGCATGTACTCTTGCACAGAATTGTTCTGGTACAACCTTTTTAGCTCCTCCTGTGCACTAACTGTGGAGGTATTTGAAAACCTTATCTTTACCAACTGAACCAATTCAGACCAAGAGGGATGGTCATGACTGCTATGGTACCCCATATACCAGGTACTGGCTTCCCCCTGAAAATTTAAAACTGCCTGTAATGTTTTGTTCTCCTCAGGTACCCCATACAACTGGAAACAGTACTGGCACTTAGAGATCCACTCATCAGTGTTTGATCCATCAAAGGTAGGAAAATTTTGCTTCAATCCCTGTACCTTGTGTCCTTTTACCTGAGCTCCTTCTGTGGTATGATGAGATTTGCAATAAGACGAACCTGATCCATCTGAGGCAAAGTGCACATTTGGGGAATTTCCTCCAGTTCCCTGCATAGATTGAGTCACCAGAAGCTCTAATCTTGCAAATCTTGCTTCATTTTCTTGCTGTAGAACAGCTCGAAAAGCACCAAACTTATCATTCACCATTTTCAGGGTTCTTTCATGCTGTGTTACTTCTTGTTGCTGAACTCTTTCAGCATCTCTCTGGATCTGAAGATCCTGCTCTAACTGCATCCGATCCAACCGTGCAACCACATCTTTGATCTCACTAACCACCGAGTACACATCTCCTGATACTTCCGACATTGAACCAGGTAGATTTGAACAAGAAAGAGGTTGCAAACGGAGCAAGAATTACTCTGATACCAGTTGCCGTGTCCCCTAGGGAACACGACGATGTCAATTGAGGAAGAAAGACCCCAATAGGAAACAATCACTCAGAAAAGAGTAATTTCAAAAGAGAATTCAAGAGAAAAGAAAAGAAATCTGGAAGAAAAGAAAGAAAGAGAGGAAAATAATGTTCTGATTTCAATACTCAATACTTCTCTTACAGTTCAAATCTTATTTATACCTCAACAACACATGCTGTAGGTCTATAACTAACTAACAGAATTTGAGTAAAAGGCCTCCATTACAATCACTTCCAGTACATACAATACAACAAATTAACTGGAGAGAATGAACTGCTCCTTTTCCTTTGGGCCTTGCTTATGTTCCTCCAGCCCAACTCTATCTTCACCTAGCCCCTGGTCCAGCCCAGCTTTTGAATGCTCCTCTCCAACGGCTATCAACCTTGACAGAAGGCAACTAATGACTGCAGGCTGCAGCTGATAAAATCTGAGTTCCGATTATTTTAGTTTGGATGGCATACTGTTTCTCCACCTAGTAAGTATACTTAATATATGGCCTGAGATTCTAATATGGGATGAAACGATTTGAAAATTTAATATTATTTTGTCTAACACCACCATAATAAATATGAAAAGTGTTAAGTGGATGGAAAAAGATGAGGGTCAAGCCACTCAAATTTAAATGTCTATAAAAGACCTCACATCCGGGTTTCAAACCCGCGACCTTCCATACGGAGAGTGTTGCCCTTAGCCACTAGACCACAGACCGGTTGTTAAGAGAAAAATATTATATGAAGTTGTTGTTCAAATAGTATTGTTTTGTCATAGAAGACATGCATATTGGGTCAAAGAAAATCATCAACCTTAAATTGACAAAAAAAAAAAAAGAAAGGGATATAACCTCTCAGACAACATAACTTATTATTAAGTGAATTTCTTATTTGAGGAGGGATCAAATGACACAACTTTTGGTACCCATCGGTAACCACAAAACTAAATCTCAAATAAATATATTTTTAATGGTCAAATAACAAAACCAATTAATGGAATGTTTTGTATATATCATATTTTATGCGTGATTAAAAAATTATATCATTTTGATTTTATTTACATGTGAATTAAGCATTAACAAAAATCAACGGTTCAAATTTTATGATTTTTTCTTCTCCTAATGGCTATCGAAACAGTGTTAAATTTTCATCATTTTTTATATATATATGTTATTGAGATGATTTAGAATACATCTAACAGTTTAGATTTATTAATTTATATATATATATAATAATGTGGTTATCAAGGTGCCATATATAATAATGTGGTTATCAAGGGCACCAAATTTGTGGTTCCATAAATGAAAATTCCGACTTGAAAGATTAGTCGTTTTCAGACTGCCTGAGAATCTTTGAATGGTAGATTCTGAATTCTGATTCAGAAACAAAAATTTGCAAAACTAGAAAGTGAAATCCAGTCAATTGGGAACATTTGACTCGGTCATCGATCAGACCATGGGACTGGTACAGACAGAGAAATCCGTATTTGGTACAGAGCTTTAGGACAGGCCAGAGCAGAGCAAATCACGGCCGTTGGATTGGATTTCATATCCTCTGTAGCGCTGCATTGTGTAGAGTAGGATGCGGACCGTTAGATCATATCGAGATCTGTGCTGTCTTGAATCTTGAGATGATCTAACGGTTCACATCTTGCGCTACACAATGCAGCGCTACAGAGGATGAGCACTCGTTCGATTGGATTGCGTATGTATTCCGTTTGTTTGGTTTGCTCCATAAATAATTATTCGGCTTGTAATTAAATGGTGGGCATTATTGTATGTAAGGAAGTTCCCTATCTATCTACTGCTCGTTTCGTTTGTCATCGAGCACCTCTCAATGTCAATTGGAAACTTCAGCGCTTCTACCCGGACACTTTCATGGACCTTTTCCTTTTGTGAGATTAAAACGAGGGTAAGTCACTCAAATTTAAGAGTAAACTATTGTGCTAATGTTAGCATTTCAATCCGAAATGTTAACGCCTCAAAAATTACGTTATCGTATCCGAAATCGTGATTTATGGTGCTTAATAAATTCTTCAAATAAAAATATAAGGGTAAACAAAAATTTTCTATTTTTAAAGTTTTCTTGGTATTTATTTTGTATTTTTGAAAAAAACATGAACAAACATCAATATTTTATTATTATTTATGAGCTCTTTTCAAAAATTCAAAACAGATACTTAAAAAACTCCAAAAACGGAAAAATTTTGTATTCAGTATTTTTAGATAAAGAATTTATTAAACACCATAAATCACGATTTCGAATACGATAACACAATTTTTGAGGCGTTAGCATCTCGGATCGAAATGCTAACGTTAGTATAATAGTCAAGCTCCAAATTTAATGTCTATAAAAACTTTTCAACTGGATTTTGAGTCCGCGATCTTCCACACAAAAAACGTTACTCTTAGCTACTAGATCAATAAATGGAGGTTTTCATTGATCACACTCGGTCACAAAGCTTTTCTGATACGGAAAAATTTCTTAACATTCCACTCTGATTCTCTAGTTATTTAATTTTAAGGAATTAATATGTAGATACCAAAGAACCAGCCTTTGGTGTAGTGGCTAAGGGCAACGCTCTCCGTGTGGGAGGTCGCGGGTTCGAAACCCGGATGGGAGGTCTTTTATAGACATTTAAATTTGAGTGGCTTGATCCTCATCTTTATCTCAAAAAAAAAAAAAAATGTAGATGGCAAATTAAAAAGTTCTCAAAATCGATATCAAATATGTTAGTATTGATGTTAAATGAGTTAAATACTTGTATTAACACGTCTAGTATTCAAGTTTTTTAATAAGATAAAGATGAGAGTCAAGTCACTCAAACTTAAATGTTTATAAAAGACCTCCATCTGAGTTTTGAATCCGCGACCTCCCACATGGAGAGTGTTGCTCTTAGACGTCTGGTATTTAAGTTACTTATATAATATATACAATACATCGTATAAACATAATTAGTAGCATAATTTAGTCACTAATTTATCTCATTTAACATGAATAGTTGAATTCTTATACAATTGGTATCGATTTTAGTATCTTTTTGTATCTCTAAAATATTTTTGTTAATTTTTTTTTTCTGTTTAGTTTCTACAAACTGTTGTTAACGCATCATCAATTACAAGCAGGCGGAGCCAATGCTCAATAGGGGTAAAAATTTACAAAAATAATCCTTCGTGAGGAAAAATTTACAAAATAAGTTTATTTTATAAGAAAATTACCTCGGAAACTCTTTACACAAATGTTCCTCAAAAAGTTACAAAAATATACCTACCTTCTTTTATAGTTTCAAAATTATGTTCCATCGAATAAATTAGACCCCCTGCATGTAGGGCTGGCTCCGCCCCTGGTGACAAGAATAGAAAGTGTGGTTCATCAACAATATTTTAGTACTAATTAAATTTTTTATCATAAATTGAAAATCTTCATTGATCATATAGCTCAAAATATTTCAGCTATTTTTTTCCTAAAATAAAAATTTATGTACCGCAGGCTAACTCGAAGGATTAATTGTTAAACGTGAATTGTCTCGACTATTATTAATAAATAACAGAAGTAATTTAGCAGACTTAACATTCTTTTTTGAAGTTCTAGCTAGGCTGGCATGCATACTATAAGTTTGAGTGGTTCTGCTATGGATCGGTTAAGTAACCTTTCATTTGAAATCGAGCGGTTCTTATCAAACATGTCTCTTTAATTGTATCTAAAAAAATATCGTAACCATCCGATTATGAAAAAATGAATTACCCATATTTTATCCGATCCATAGTAGAATTAGCCCTATAAGTTCATTGAAATAATAAAATAGAGTTTGTGATACAAGTCTGGAATGTAGAAATTAAAAAAAAAAAAAATTGTTTACAACATTCTATCCTAAATATTAGGTCATTCTAGCTCTACAATCATGATAGGATCCCCGATCATCTTTGAGATAGAAAAATGCGTCTATTTCTCTCCTTATGAACATTCTCTACAATCATATGAAAGGAATTGCTTGGTCCGAAATCGAAGTTTCAGATTGGGAATTTTCGATTGTCCTCATTTTAAGTGTCCACGAATATATAAATTTTATGACACATATATCAAATTTTGTAACACTTATCTCAAATTTGTGTCAGTGTAAACATGTGGACACTAGATATGACCGTTTCAAATTCACCGAGATAAAGATCTTCGACCTATAGATGACTATTCTATCATCCAAATACGAACTGACTTTTCAACGCAACTTGATTCTGTAATCCCCAATTATGAAAACGTGCTATGAAGAAAAATGATCCGTCAGTTTTTATAATAAGTTGTGAGACCAGCTAATTTTTTTTTTTTTTAAAGAAGAAAAAGACAATGCATATATTCCTCAATTATCTGCAGTCAGTAACTAGTCCTCAAAGATTCAATTTTTTTTGTAGAATTTAGAAGTCCTATCATTGCAAGGAATGAAGGAATTGCTCAGTCCATCGGGGAAATTGTATATTTGTATATACTATCACGCCTTGCTTTGGGCTGAAATTGTTATTTCTTATAATAAATTTTTAAGATATTATGTAATGAACCTTAAATTGAGAAAACTGATATGTGCCTTAAGTTTTAATGGGTTGAGACATTAAAGTACGCTAACGGTGGTAATCAATATAAGTAAACAGTTAACGGCTGAGATTTATTCCTTAAAGAAAGATAGATTTTTCATGTCAAAAAATTCAATATGCTTCTACTAGGAGCAAGGATAAGGATGTTGCTTACACTCGGATGAATTTTCTGTTTGATTATGCGTGCCTGATTCCTGCACAGTTGATTTATATTATTCAAATGCAGTCACAATCTTACAAGAAATAAGGTTGAAGCTGCATGTTTTTGTAGTCATTCTAATTTCCAGATCAGTCCTTATTTTCCTGTAAAAATTCTTACTTGGATCAATTTCTCTCATACTGCCTTCTCTGAAGTCTTATCACCAAGCTTTAAGATATGAGACCTATACATAAAGCAATTCTGTGTACTGAAGATCCATTTTTGTCAATTTTAAGATTTGCTTTGTTAAACACCAATCTTGTTGGTTTACGTGTTGAAAACTCCAGGTGCCGTCAAAATGATTTTTCGATCGCTTGGTTCTTATGGGTGTCAAAAGTTAATTAGTAGCAACACTACTAATCATAATTTGAGAAAGAAGATTTTGCAAGTAATTATATTTAATAAAAAAAAGAAAGAAAGAAAAAAAGACTTATCGTCAAACCAGATCTCACCTTCAGAGCCACTAATCGGACGGTTGGCTGCTCCAAATTCACCAGAGCTCGAGTTTTTTCCCCCCTTTTAAGGGAGAAATATTTGTCGGGGCATATAATTTTTTTTTTAGAAAAATGTTATAGAGATAATACAAAAAATGATACTAAAATTGTTATTAGTATTCATATTAATTAAATAGGTACCTATTCATATTATTGGTTTCACTATATATGCAACTTACTTTAATTGTACAATGTATTGAGATATCCTTACTCCTAATAAAAGCATATAATTGGATCTTTTTTATATGAAAGTTCATCTTCTCCAATGAATAAATCCCAACCGTTGATTGTTTACTTAGATTGATCACCACTGTTGACGTACTTTAATGTCTTAACTCACTAAAACTTAAGACCCATATCAATTTTCTCAATTTAAGGCTCATCAACATTTTCAGCCTAAAGCAAGGCATGAGCTCTTAACTAGTATTATACAAATAAGTTGAATAATATTTTTTAATGAGTTAATTTGAATATCGATGTATTTAACATGAATACTATGCTATACTATACTATGCACAATAGGTATCAATTTTGATATAAATATGTATGTACTATGTATCAATATATTCCCACTTTTTTACCGATAGCGATAACTAAATTCATAACGGAAGAAGACCAGAAAAGTCGAACATGCACATGTATATATAACAATTACCAAAGACTTCTCAACGGTAAGCCAACCTAGATTAACAGTACTGAACAGTGACATATATGAAAACAATGTGCGGGCTCCAACTGTAATTAGTCCACTTTAATCTAGCTTATAAGAACACTCTTACAATTCGTCATCTCTGACCAAAAAACGCCTGCGGGCTCTCCAAAAAAATTGACTATTAACAGTAGAGAAATTATTTACATCCCCGTTAGTTATCCCCATATGCATCCCCCGGGAATCTTTAAAAAAGATTCTTCCCGTAATTAAGATCAAAGACCGTTCCGTGAGTTTCCCATTTTCAGTTTTTACTTTTATCTCCATTTCATCAATATGGTGTTTTTGGTGTAAAACAAATCTCATATTATATCTCACAATGTCATATAAAAATAAAAAAAATGGGAAAAATGCACGTGTCAGACATGATACAAATACAAAATTTTGTGATAACCTACAATTTAAATATTTTAATAAAATATCTGAACAACTAACCAACCATAACATATGTATCTATTTTTTTAGTATAATCACTTTGCTTATAACATTTTTTGGATTTTTACTTGCTGGTATAATCACTTTGCTAAGTTTTGTATAATCACTTTTTGTGTACATTTTGTACGGATATTTGTTAGTATAGTCACTTAAAATATAAATATTTAGTATCAACATTTTGTATAACTACTTCTGAATTTTAGTATGACCGGTACAAATTTTTAGTATAAACACCTTTTAACATATAAATCATTCATTTCCTATCTTTATAACCAAAATTTTTTCTTAACTTTAAGCTTTAAAAAGTTAAATATATCTAATTTTCGGTTATAAATGTTATAAATTTTTTAATATGTAGTAAAATCTGATCCCATATCTTGAATAATCATTTTGTATGTTCACTATAACCACTTTTAACTTAAATAATAAAAAATATTTCCCAAGATTTGTTTTATCATTTTTAACATTTTGTATAGTCACTTTTTGCTTTTTTGTTTCATCAATTTTAACATTTTTTATAATCACTTTTTGCTTTTTGGTTTTATCAATTTTAATATTTTGTATAATCATTTTTTACTTTTTTGTTTTATCAGTTTTAACATTTTGTATAACTACTTTTTTTCTTAAGATTATGTAGAATTTAGTATAATCACTTTATAATCATTTTTAATGGCACCGGGCCGTACGGCAGGGACGCCGGGGCGCGCGGCAGGGGCAGTACTCCGCGCAGGGAATTGAAATCGTCTGACATGCGTCACGGCATGCAGCGACCCAAATTTGGAAAAACATAGGATCGAATGTAACCTCAAACTTTGTAACTTTGGTGTAATAAGCTATGTTCTAATTAATGTTGTAAGGATTTGAACAGAGTATACAATATTGGTATAGTAATTCCTAAATTACGAACATGGAATATTTGAATTAAGAAGTCTTTGTACCCTGTTTTAATACAAGAATTTCCTTACTTTTTGCATATAAACCCTGTAAAATCTGTAATTTTACGAAAACCTCTCCAAGGGATACTATCCCTTACAAATAAAAACTTTCTCAGACAGTTCATGTCGGATTGGCGTCTAACCTCTGGCAGTGACGATTACAAGGAAGCTCTTACCGCAACAACCACTCTTGGAGCTCCTACAGTCGGTTTTGCTAAGCTTGAAGACGTGACAGACAGAAACGAAGCCGTAAAAACAATCATAAAACAAAACAACCTCCTCATTCAACTTCTAGTCCAAACCAAATAAGATCTTGACGATTGTAAAACCACAATCAACGAGATTCAGCGAAAACTAGCAGCACAGAAAGAGCCGGAGCCTCAAATTACAGAAGCAATCTCAAACCTTGAGGCAAATTTGAGAAAATTGTCTCTGGGTGAGCCATCCAAGCCGAAACCTCGTCCTAAAGGTCCAATTTACGTATTCAAGGATCCCCTCAAAATCCTTGCAGAAGAAAAGAAGAAGGGGTCAAAATGAGTTCAACCAGGACTCAAACTGTTGTTGAGCCTAGACCCTCAATCTCAAACCGTGAGGCTCAGAATGAAAGAACCCCCTCAGTCCAAGACCAGATACGTGGCTACAGACTAGGTCACAGACTCCGTCATCAAGCCCAAAGGATGTTGCCCAGGCGAAACAATGGCTTCAGACGAACATTGGAGTCAGAGATGGACCCGAATACTGAGCTGAGTTTGTCAAATTTCAGACAGGCTCAGAATGTTCCGGCTGAAGTTCTCTATCAAGTCGGATGGAATCAATCCCGAAACAGAGTTTACCAGCATAACTCTGATGAAAGAATTTTGGTGGTTGGTAGCCAGCAGCTAGAGCTACCATTTATCACAAATGAGTCGTATGAACGGCTCAGGCAATCTGGTTTCCAGCATCTACACATAGGGATGATTATGGTGAGGTTAAGCACGCTGCATAGAAGGAATGCAGGTGTAAATGCGTTGGTGGTATTCCGAGACACAAGGTGGTCTGATGATCGATCTATCATATCAACAATGGAGATTGATCTCACAGGAGGTGCACAACTGGCGTACACAGCACCTGATCTAATGATGAGTATTCATGATTTCTTCAATCATATACAACTGGTGGTGCAAACTCACAGATACGACAATTGGCAAGCTGGAGAAAGCAATCTGCTTATCTCTAGATCTCTGATTGGGAGACTGTCAAACGATAGTTTCACCAGGTTCAACTACAACATAAAAATTGTTGCTGATCACCTAGCAAGTCATGGTGTACAAGCAATACCTGGAAGGAACCAAAGTACTGCTGAACTGAGAGGAAGGCAGTGGATAATACGACCACCCGAAGTGGCACAAATCCAAAACCCACAAAGTGCACACTTCCGAGCAAGAACAGATGGTTCAGTTCAAATACAATTCGGAGATTATGCCCCAACCAAACCACAGACGGAGGCAAAGAAAGGTGCAGCTGGGGAAGATATCCTCAGTGATGAAGAAGAATTCGTAAATCTCCTGGAGGAGGAGTTTACGGATGATCAGCCAGAAAATGACCCAGAGGATGACGATCAGGATGATTTCCTGGATGTTATCCAAACATTGGCAGCCCTACCCAGGGAAGTTGTGTCCCAACCTGACTATTGCCCTACATGGGATATGTCAGACGATGAAGATAAAGATGGATTCGTTAATCCATTTGCGGAAGTTGGTGGGAGAATACCCAATTCTTTCGCGTTCTCAGCAGAAATGGAGTACCCTAAGTTGCAAAAACTAATGCAGAAGGCAGAAGCTCAAAAGCAGATGCCAGCCGAAAAGGCGTACTCAACTGCTACGAGTGGAGTATCAGGCATACCAAGGGAGCCAATCATGTCCCAAGCAAATTACCCACCTGGCCGATATGAGCGAGGAGAGTCATCAACTCGGCCTGAAGGATTCACTGGAGGTAGCCGTTTCAAAGGTGGCTACAGAAAACAACATAATGAAATGTATGATCTCCCCTCAGCACAACAAAATGAAGGGGCGATATTGGTTTTACCAGAAGACATCTCACTGTACCCAGATGTCATATCCAGATGGGAGTCCATTACATTGAACATTGTGAATGAGAGAATTTAGAATGACAACAGATCCAAAGTCATGTTTATTGAAAACCTGCTAGGAGAAGTCGAGAAGATGTTGTTTATGCAATGGCAAGCAGCATACCCAGAGGATTATGAAGAGCTGGTTAACATAGCTGAAGATCCTCAAAATGTTACTTCTCAAATCAGGAGGATGTTTCTATTCGAGGACCCTGCTCAGGGGTCAACAGAAGAGCAAAACAAGGCGATCAGAGACTTGGAGCGCCTCACATGCCCAGGCATGGCCAACATCATGCGGTACCTAAATGATTATTTGATACTGGCAGCCCGATCTGGCAGAGCGTACATGGACCTGGACCTCAACAACAAACTATTCATGAAGATGCCAGACCCAATTGGCAATATCCTAATGGAGGCCTTTAACAAGAAGTATCCAGACCAGCATGAAGGAGGTGTAATAGGTCTTGTACCAAGGATTTATTTATGTCAGAAGTACCTGCAAGAAATGTGCCAACAAGCAGCCCTGCAACGAAGTTTGAAAGATTTATCTTTCTGTTCAAAGATACCCATACCAGGGTATTACAGCAAAAACCCCTCAAAGAAGTACGGGCTTCGCAAATCTAAAACCTACAAGGGCAAACCACATGATTCTCACGTCTGCGTATTCAAAAGAAAGCATGCAGACAAAGTGAGAAAGTGCAAGTATTTTATTTGTGGAGAAGAAGGGCATTTTGCCAAAGAATGCAAGAAAAACCGCGGTAACATCACTAGAGCCGCAGTTTTGGAGAACCTTGACATTCCGGATGATTGGGATGTTGTTTCAGTAGATCAAGATGAGCCCGATTCAGACGCAATTTGCAGTATGTCTGAAGGCGAAACTGGTGTATCTTCATTGAAGGCACAAACAATCATTGAGTCATACCCTTATGAGGATGCGTTCATGCTACCAGTCAGCAGTTGGAGGCCACATGTGGAGCTGACTGATGCCTAGAAAAATTGCAATCATCTATGGCAACACAATGATGAAGTTCCTAAAGGCAAGTAACGTTGTACTTTTTGCAAATTCCTAACAGCCAAAAACATGAGAATTTTCTGTGGGAATTGTGAAATTACAGCATGTCCTATGTGTGCAAGGCACTATGTTAAGGAGAAGATCAAACCAGTACAGAGTAGTCCCAAGGTGTTCTCAGGGAAGGATTCCCTAATCAAAGAGCTGCTGCAATACATTGACTATTTGCAGGCAGAAAATGATCGACTGCAAAAGCAGTTGGATGAGCTGCTCATGAAAAATCTGGAGGAAGATTTCAAAAGCCTGCTCATTCACGACAAGCTAAAAGGAAAAGCCAAGGTTGATGAAGAATTCGCCAACGTGGTATTTGAAGAAATCGAAATTCATACCACTGCCACAACTAATATCCCAAAATATAAAGAATCAAGGCGAGTAGTCAACAGGCTGTACAATTTTATTGCAGTCATGGAGATTCCTGGTGTGAAGAGTTTTGAATTACGAGCTATCCTTGACACAGGCTCCTCAACCTGCTGTGTCAATCAACGAGCCGTACCTCTAGAAGCTTTAGAGCTTAGCGCGTATCCAGTCATTATAAATGGAGTCAATTCAAGGCAAGAGGCAAAACTCAGACTAAAGAATGGCCTCATGAGGATAGGGGAAAACAGTTTCAGAATCCCCTTCACATTCAGCTTTGATATGGGTACTGGAGATGGTATCCAAATGCTGATTGGGTGCAACTTTATCAGAGCTGTGCAAGGAGGCTTACGCATAGAAGGCAACACGGTCACTTTCTACAAAGGAGTGACCTCTATTGAGACACAAGCCGACATTGAGGTCGTCAACAAAACCTCAATTCCCGAACTAGAACTTGATGAACAGGAGTACATAGAAATTCAAGAAGCGGTGTTCTATAATTTTGGTGAAGAAAACAAGTTTTTCAAAAGCCGCTTTGATCAACTACTAAAGAGATTGGAGGTACAAGGATTTATCGGGGATGACCCGGTAAAACATTGGTCCAAAAACCAAGTGACGTGCAAACTAGAAATCATCAACCCAGACCTAACCATTCAAGATAAACCACTAAAGCATGTCACTCTTGCCCAGAAGAAACAATTCGAAAGACACACCAAAGCCCTGCTGGAGATAGGCGTGATCAGGCCAAGTAAGAGCAGACATAGGACCATGGCAATAATGGTAAATTCCGGTACCTCTATTGACCCTATTACTGGAAAAGATGTGAAAGGAAAAGAAAGAATGGTCTTTAATTACCGCACCCTTAATGACAACACTCATAAAGACCAGTACTCTTTACCCGGTATCAATACCATACTCATGAAGGTGGGCAACTCGAAAATCTACTCAAAATTTGACTTGAAAAGTGGATTCCACCAGGTGGCTATGGATCCATAGTCCATAGAGTGGACAGCTTTTGTTGTCCCAAACGGGTTGTATGAATGGCTAGTGATGCCGTTCGAATTGAAAATGCTCCAGCAGTATTCCAAAGAAAAATGGATAACTGCTTTGCTGGCACCAGTGATTTCATTGCTGTTTACATTGATGATATCCTGGTATTCTCTGAAACTGAAGAGCAACATGCCAGACACCTGGAGGTGATGCTTCAAATCTGTGAGGCCAATGAACTTGTCCTTAGTCCATCCAAAATGAAAATTGCAGTCAAAGAAATTGAATTCCTTGGTGCAACTATTGGCAACTGCAAGATCAAACTCCAACCTCACATTATCAAAAATATCATCTCATTCAGTGAGGAAAAACTGAAGGAAAAATCAGGGCTTCGCTCCTGGTTAGGCATACTCAACTATGCGCGATCCTACATCCTAATTTGGGCACACTACTAGGCCCCCTCTATTCGAAAACCAGCCCACATGGAGACAAGAGACTCAAACCCTCTGATTATGAATTAATCAGAAAAATTAAAGAAAATGTGCAAAATTTGCCAAATTTGGAGATTGCACCTCAGGGATCGTACATCATCTTGGAGACGGATGGATGTATGGAAGGATGGGGTGGAATATGCAAGTGGAAACCTTTCAAAAATGATCCCAGAAGTTCTGAAAAGATCTGTGCCTATGCAAGTGGGAAATTCCCGGTCATCAAATCAACCATTGATGCAGAAATTTTTGCATGCATGAGAACTCTCAAGGCACTAAAAATCCATTACCTGGATAGGAAGGAAATTACGCTAAGGACTGATTGCCAAGCAATCATAAGTTTCTATAATAAATCAGCTCAAAATAAACCATCAAGAGTCAGATGGATAAATTTTTGTGATTTTATCACGGGGACAGGCCAAATTAATTTTGAGCATATAGATGGGAAACTTAATGTCCTAGCAGATTCTCTTTCACGACTAACTAATTTGTGCATTTCAGGATGTCTGACACAAGAGCAGCAGGAGAATCTAGTGCTATGGGAGGAAGCACTGCAGGAACAAATAAAGAGCAACAGTTCACAGTTGCAGAACAACAGTCCACAGATCCAGCAACTGAATCAAGTGATGATGAGTATGTTCTCCGTGGAAACACATTCCTGGAATGGGAAAAATTGCTCTACGAGTATGAGAAACCCCAGAGCTGGGACGATTTCATGTGGAATGGAAAAGAAAGGGAGCGGCTCAAGAAAAAGCAGCTTATGCGAGCCTTCAAAGAAATCAGTAACTTAAGGTTCATGTTAAAAGCAGAGTATAAATTGGCTTTCCCTTACCGAGGCCATGACTCAATGGCTGGTGATGCTGAGCCAATTTTGCGTAATCAGTTGGAAAAGGTGATGCAGGCAGAGGCAATAATAGAGCCAATCGCGAAAGCAGATCGCATCTGGTTCATCTAGAGGGCCTTGGAAAGTGGTGGACCCATAAATCCAAATTATTAGAGACAGATGATAGTGGAATACCAGCTGTCTCACTAAGTTAGCCTCAATAATTCAGCCAGAGAGGATAGATAACCGTTGGCTTTTGTTTGTCTTTACTTTTATATTTGTTTCTTTGTGTGAGTCATCCTCTATTATTGAGTAGTAGTTTGCATTATTGAACTAAAATAATGCAGGGCATCTTTACTTTTGCCCAGCTGTGTGGTTTTCCTTAATTTTCGGCCTATATGTTTTGGCCTACTTTAGTAGTAGTTTGGCACCTTTCGGTGCATTATTGTACCTTTGATAGCGGAAATTGTGGTAATCCTTTAATTTTGAGTGACGATGGGGCCCATAAGTGTACCCGGCTCAAATTATTGAGATACCTTTTTCCCTTATAAATAGGTGTGTTTTAGAAGTAGCAAGACACGCAGAAATCATCTGAAGTTTACTCTTCTCTCTTGTACAATATCTCTAAGTTAAACAAAATTTCCGCTTTCCACTTCTAAAAACTCGTGTTCTTAGTAACCAAAGTTTTGAAGTTTTGGAGTGATCCTGATCCTCTTCCTACTTGGTATCAGAGCTTGGAATTAGCAAGGTATTAATGGCTTTCTAAATTTTTATATATTCTAGGTAGTAAGGACGGAAATACTGTACTAAGATTGTTATTCTGTTCATCTGTTTACCCAAAATTAGGATGCTGTATGCCAAAGTGTTAAACTATATTAAAATTTTGCGTTTCTATATACAAACATTGAATAATATTTATAGAGGTCTAAGTAATGTTTGTGTACAAATAAAATGTGTTTATGTTGCGATAAAAAGTATTTACAGAAATCTAAGAAGAATTCATTCCACGATGTAAGCCATGAACTTAAATGATAAGTGGTATTAACTGTGCTTAGATCTGAACAAAAGTATCAGGTCAAGCCATAGAAAGAAGCAAAGGCAGGAGGCCGATAAGTCTTCTTGTTGGAACCCGCCTGGTTGAGTTAGACTAGACACACAAAAGACCACACCATTTAAATAAAGTAATATTACCTTATTTGGAGTGCTGCAAACCTTGCAGCATGTCAGAGGATTATCATCCCCGCGCAGGGCGGCGCGTTGGGCTGGGATACACGTTGGGATTTATATGGAATAGGGAATTATATATGGAATCTTCGAGGAATTTATATGGAGGATTTATAGCGGGGATAATATCAGGACCCTTAAGTTAACAGTACGACCACATAGAACAATTCCATGTTATTGGAACACGACGCTGCCAATTCAAGACGTCATCATATGCACCTTTCCCTTTCAAGTTGTAATTATTTGACCATGCATATGTATATTCATCTGTTAGACACTTAGACTGATATATAACAATCTCTCTCTATATATAAGCTTGCTATGTTCAAGGCATTAATATATATATATATACCGTTCAGATAAATATATATTGTTCTCACAAGTCACAGCTGGTCACTAGTGAAATTATAATCAGGCAAAGTATATATTCATCAGTTCATGCAATTAATGGGTTCTTGTTTATCTTTTCAGTACTCCACTTATGATGATCACTTGGTAGAATTTCCCCACACGGCCATGGTGATCGCCGTCGACGGTTCTCTAACCGAGTACTTGGTGCCCGCGAGCGCATCTCAGATTCTCGACGGAGAGTACTCGTCGTCGTCATCCTTCCTGTGCAGTTCGGACGAACTGGACTTTGACAGGCGCATTCCTGCACTGGGTCCTCGCGATTCAATCGAGCTCGGTCGAATAACTTTGTGCTTCCTAAATCCATGCTCGATAAGCCGTTGATGGGAGCAGACATGGCAGCTCTTGCGGTCAAGGCGAGTCTGGCGTTGGATCGAAGAGCGAACCGTGGTGCCGACAAACCAAATCGAGTGTCGCCGGTTCGTAAGACAAGTGATCATGATCGTGATCCTGCTGAGTCGTTTGAAGTGAGTGGTTACTTGAAGTTGAAGATGTTTGGTTTGAGTAGGGAATCACAGTTGCAGAGTGGTACAAAGGGATTTACCGGAGGCCGGTATCAGATACCGAAACTAAGCATCGTCGAGGAATGAGTAGCTGAAGAATGTAAAAACTGGACCCAAGAAAATTTGAAAGGAATTGTTGGGTCATGACAGCATGAATAATATTAGAATGCTGGTGCTTTGGTAATTGGTAGAGTTGTAGACTTGCGTACGTATATCCAGTCGGGAAAGCGAATGTAGATATAAACTTGGATACAAATATACAGACTAATACCTAACGTCTATAGAAAAACTGTCTATATATTACATTTTGTGATGCATCTGTTACATTTTGAAATGTGTCCCAAATATATACATTCAATGTAGACGTAGGTTAGAAGGCATGATAAATGTATACATAGCTTAATTAGATATATGCAATAATGCATAGAGAAATGATCTGTATTGTTTGGAGGATAAATTAATTTTCGAAGATAAAATTAATTAATAGAGATCAATTGTCCGATTATAAAAATTTAGACTTTGATAAATTAATTATCTTGATAGAAAATAAAACATGCGTCGCTTGCATTAATGGAATTGCAGTTGGTAGCTAGATTTGACATACTGAAAGTTCACATCGATCTATCTATATATGATATTGATAATATTTTATTGTTTTGACTAGTGCAATTGTCAAAGCGTCTTTCATTGACTAGTATTGAATATTTTAACCTCGTATATGTCCCCATTACTACAAAATTTAAGGTAAAAATTATAAAATTTATGTACGTACAGATTTTTTTTTTTTTTTTTGAAGAAAGTAGAATACTCCACCGATTTTATTGGAACTTTTTTATTTGTGCACATGGAGGATTGAACCCATGACCTCTAAGAAGTCATCCTAGTTAGCTACCACTTGAGCTCTATGCCATTTGCGTACGTACAGACATGTGAATAGTTGAATTGTAGATACTTCAAAATTTCCAATATTTTTCATATTATTATTTCTCCCCAAGGAAGGATAATAATCAATGAAACTGTGGCAGCAGATACAAGTCCATTATTTTGTACTAGTAAAAGTCAACGTCTTGCTTTGAGCTAGTGTTGTGCTCCCCGCCCGTCCCGGGCCGCCCGCCCGGGCCCACAATCCTCGCCCGCCTGTCTAAGATCCGGGCGGGCAGATCTTCAAGAGCAAGGGTCTGGATATTTGTTATCACCCCCCCGAAACCCGCCCACCCCTCGTCGCCTTCCTGCCCGCGCCCGCCCCCCACGCCCGTCCTTACCCGCCCTTCCCGCGCCCGCCTACACCTATAAATACACCCATACATTCAAATTCATTTCATATAAACAAACTATCAAATTCTCTTAATCTCTCACTCAATTACAATTTACAAGTTTCTTAGTTTCTAAAATATTAAATTTTACTTCATTTCTTTTAAAATATCAAAATAAAAAAACATAAAACTTATTCAAACTTACAAAAGTTTGCAAAGAATTTGCAAAGAAGTTTTGAATTTTTAGAAGAAAAAAAATTATTCAAACTTATAAAAATTATTCAAAAGTGCATTTCTAAATGGTTTTATAGAGGAAGAAGTCTATGTTCAACTACCACCCAGTTTTGTAGACCTAATTTATCCTAACAATGTGTTAAAACTTACCAAGGAACTTTATGAACTTAAACAAGCTCCGAGAGCATGGTACGGTAGGTTAAGCACATTCTTACTTGAAAATGGATTAAATAGGAGTAAAAATGACACAACATTGTTTACAAAGAAAAGAAATAATGCTATATTGCTAGTTCAAATCTATGTTGATGATATTATTTTTGGATCCACTAATGCGGCACTTGCCGAAGAATTTTCATCTTTGATGATTAGTGAATTCGAAATGAGCATGATAGGCGAGCTCACTTTCTTCTTGAGACTTCAAATTAAGCAAATGAAAGAAGGCATCTTTGTGAGTCAAACCTAGTATGCAAGGGAGCTCGTGAAGAAATTCCCAAATGGACGATAGCAAGATCTCGACTTAGATGCAAGTGGAAAGACCGTGGAGATCACTCAACACCGCACTATGATCGGTAGCTTACTTTATCTCAATACAATGAATTAAGATTTAAGTTGGGAATGCTTGAATTGAATGATGAATCCTAGTCCAAATTGAATAAAATCACAAGTCATTAGTTGCATTTGCTTTAAACTACAAAAGAGTATTTGAGTATTTCTTGAAAAATAAATGCAAAATCATTTCATGATTCTTATTTCAAAATCTATGATTGCATTATTGCTGTATTTTTAGCCAAAATTTAGTATTAGAGCTTTTGAAAAACGCATCTCTGAAAAACAAAAAAACTGCATTTTTCATTTATTCTGTTATAACGGAACATACATCAAAGCATAAAAACTGTATTTTTCATTTATTCCGTTATAACGGAACATACATCAAAGCAGATTTTTGCTCCAGGTTGTGTGGTAACGGAATAACTAGTTCCGTTATAACGGAAACTGGGTAATTTTCACTTCAAATGAGCAGCTCAAACGAATAACGAATCTCGTTCCGTTACTATTCAAATAACATCCGTTATAACGGAATAAGTCACAAGATTAATTTGAAGAGAGCTGAGTTCAGATCATTCATCTCTTCCAAAACTTCTCCAAACTAACCCCTTTCCTTCCTCTCCTTCTCCACTCGGACCACCTCAAGACACCACCAAAATCCGGTCATCTCTTGCCAAATCTCGCCCGAAAACACAAGATCATTGCTCTCCTCCCAACCCTCTACTCATCTATACCACTATTTCTCAAAATCTCACACTCTTTCATCTCCATTGCCAAAACCCTAGTTTCAAGAGACACGCCAAAACCGACGATCCGACCGGTCAATCTCCGATCCGACTTCACTTCCAAGCTTCTCTTGGGGTGCTCTCCTCACTACTAGGTCATCAATTTCTCGGTTGGTAAAATCTCAAATTTCCTTACTCTCAACGGTCTTGAAATTGAAAATGTTTCCAACGGGTACACGTGCCAAAATACTACCAAAAAGATCAAAAAGAGCATGTGGTGATTTAAATAGTGAGGAACCAGAATTTGACCTTAATTTGGTACCAGGAAATCGGTATTTGTTTAGGGATGTTGAAGCGTACCGGATGTTTGCAAGATTTAAGAAATGGTGTTTGTCGGGATGTTACTATTTTGACCCAAAAAGAAATATTCCCGCACGGTAACTTACCAAAATTAATGGTTGGATAAATCACTTCTCACTCCTTGAATTAGCCGCTCCAAACCAATACCATGGCCTAGATGAAAATGCCCCAGAACCGGAAGAATCGGAACCAGAACCCGCTCCACAAGCCGTACCGGCCCCTCAAACTCAAGCCGGAAACTTTGATCACCTCATGACTTATCTTACCAACCAATTCCAATGTATGAATCAAAGGCTTGATCGGTTTGAGACCAATGTGAATGAAAGGTACGATCGGATTGAGACCCGACTTGACGGGTATGATCAACGAATCACGTCTTTGCAATATAAGATGAATTCTGAGTTCCAAACTCAAGAAGAGCACGGTGCAAAGCAAAACAAAACCGTGAATAATATGTGGATTGAAAAGAGCAATCAATTTGATTCGCTCAAAGGCGAACGAAGCACTTCTCAAGGGGGAGATAATGAAAATGGTGATGAGGATGACGAGTGAGATGAGAGAGTGCATATCATATGCTTATCTGTGTCGTATTTTGCAACTTGTCATGTTTAAACTTATCTATGCTATGTGATATTTTAATCTTGACTTACATGACTTGTGATGTGATTTCTTTTTAGTACATTATGGATTGCAAAATTCAAAAATAAAGGGGGAGTAACCAAATAGAGGGATAACTATGGCAAAATTTTTATAAACTCTTTATGTTGGATTATGTAATTGTAATCTTGAGGGGAGCAAAATTGCTTAATCTTTTAACGATTTCCAAATATGGGGAGTAGTATAAGTAAAGCAAAATTATACTTGAAATGCAAAACACGTTTTCGCGCAAATCTTTAAGAATTTATTTATCTTGCTTTATTTATGGATATTGTTTTGGAAAACGTCAAAATGGGGAGATTGTTGTTCCAAATAATCTTTCTTATTTGACTATTTCCAAAACAATATCAAACTATGTTACTAACGATTTCTTTGAGTATGTTGTTTGTGAAAGAAAAATATTTGAGCAAATTTATCAAGGAGTCAAAGGCAAACAAGTGATGCACCGCATTCATATCTGCATTTTACCAGAGTTGCACCTTATTTCTGACATAAAATTCTCAAGTTCATTTGCATTTTAGTATTAGAATGTCTAGATTTCAGTTACTTGTTTACTTTTGTCCAAGTTTCAAGTAAATCGGGCTTTTGGAGCAAGACGGGAAGATTTCGGAACATTTGGAGCACTTAAACTGCTGACCCGTTCTGTGACCCATTGCACTCTCTGATGTGGTATGAATTGAATTTCGGATCAATGGAATATTGATGACATGGTTTGAGTCCAGCTGCTTGGTGCGAGTCCAGCAAACTGCTTGGTGCGAGTCCAGTTGCTTGATTGCGCAAATCAAATGAAAAGCCAAATTCATGCCTAGCTGCACATAGCACCAAGTCCTTTAATTGCTCAATCATGATTAATTTTGCTAGCTGGTGATTCTTGGGAGCCAAGGAAAAGTCAGAGAATTAATTGCACATCCGTAATTGAGCAATCTCGGATGCTGCCATCAAGGAGATGGCCTATGCTTCTGTCCGGATCGGAATTAATTTGGATTAATCCCACATTGAGAGTTGATGAATGAGAGACTCTTTGCTCTCTTATAAAAGGACCTTGGCACCTCTTGCCACCAGGGATTCTTCTCTCTTCCACGAGTAGGGACGAGATTGGAGCACTCCCTTGGACGTTTTCGAGAGGATTCTTCCGAGGAAACGACGATCGAGTTCATACGAGTTCCTTCTTCGGTTTTTCTTATCATGACTTCTTCTCTTTTGTTGTTTGTTTTGTTTTCCCTCGCCATGAGCGAGTAGTCTTTTAGTTTCTAGGGTAGATGAGGATATTTGGATTAATGGATTGATTGTATGAATTGTTAGACTCGCGTTATTTTCATGCTACTTGTGCTTCCATTGATATTGTGTTTGTGATTGACTTGTTTGAATAGTAAACCTATAGATTACGCACAAATCTAGTTGGTTAATAGAATATCTTCTTTACAAGAACTGTTGCACACACTGTTTGGGTTGATTGTTTAACGTCCGAGAGTATCCGAAAGGAGAAATCACGGTCTCGACGAAAGTCAGAACTGATCCCTAGATTAAAAGTAACTTGAACATAGGTTTAGAAATAGATTTGTGAATTTCTATTGAACTGGAACTGTTAGAAGGACCAAAATACGACAGTTAAGGAACTTGTATCATGTCTAATTTATCTAGAAATTGTTGATGTGAGTCGAAACACCGAACAGAACTGAACCTGCTTTCTATCTCGTGCCTGCGGATCGCAAGAGACATCCTGCGGACCGCAAGTACCTGTAGAAAGTTTAAGATAGAGTTTACAAAACTGTTTGTAATTCACGGGAGAAATCCTGCGGACAACAAACAGACTTGGAATCTCTAAACCTTGCCTGCGGACCGCAGGAGAACTTCTTGCAGGCCACAATCAATTAATCCAGAGACCAAACTGAATCTGAATACCCTAGGAACGCCTTTTTTTTGTTATCTGTCTTCGAGTTTTTACGTGCACTTGTTTATTGTTCACTTGTTTGACCAATCAAATTGTGACAAAACCCCCACTTTATATAAAAGACCAAAAACATTTACACTCTGATCGGAATGAGAACTAGTGAGAATTGATTTCAATTCAATAGAATAGAATCGAATTGAATAGATTTGGGACTGAATTTCCGTGATCAAAATACAACTTATAATAGCAATAATTCATTCTTGTGGTAACAAAAAATAACCTTGTAGTTCTTCTTATTTACACAAACTGCCACTCAGAACTCAGTTTAGGGTTCACTAACGATGGACCAAAAATGGTGATTTCAACCTAACAAATGCATAAATAAGTTCAAAACGGAGTGTATAATAACAAAATTAGCTTGTCGGTGTTGCAACTGGGGGCAGGAGTTGGATTTTTGCACTCGCTTCGTCAGTGAAGAAATGAAAAGTGAAAGGGCACGACCGTCTGAATGAAGATGAAAAATGAAATCTCGCCAAATACCACCCCATCGGCGATGATTTCCGTACGCGATTTCAGCCTTCCAAAATCACGTCGATTCCATTTCTCGTCGTCGTCATTGCTGATTCCGATCACGATTGCGATTTTATTTCCGATTCCATTTCTCGTTTTGGTCTCCACGACTTCATTCCGATCAGAGTATTACTTAGAATTAGAATTGTTATTGAAGTTCTGTTTAGAATTAATCCCGTCCTTGTGTTCGACCTCGACTGTACTACACGAGATCGTGCGCTTGCGATCAAGTGTTTGCATTGGGTTATAAATTTAAAAGCCTATACCGTTTTGGACCATCAACAAGCAACAATATTGGAAGATAAGATAAGCTAAAGAAGCCGATGATATCTCAAGATTTGGATTAGCTTTTCATTGTACTTTTAATTTGAACATAATAGTGAATTTAGGTAGAGTTACATAGTTTAGATATTCACTATTGATAGCATTGAAAAGCTCAAGTAAATTGGTTAGGTATGGTACCAGCCCAGGTTCAGTTATAACGGAACATACTTCAGTTATAACTGAACTTTGTTCCGTTATAACGGAACGGCTCTGTGATTGGTTAAAGCAACTCAAACTCCATGTTCAATTATAACGGAAACTCGGTTCCGTTATAACGGAACTGTAGTCTGAGCTGCTGGGCTGGCTGTTTCGGGACCCATATAAATACCTTTCTTCCCCAAATCATAAAACAACTTTTCCCACTTCAAAATCAGGTTAGAAAGAGCAAAAACCCAAGAACCAAACTAGCCATTGTTACTTGAGCTTTTCATAGCCAAATCTTTGTAAATCAAGCCTCAACTACACCAAAGATTTTTGTATCTTGTAAGAATGTTAGCTTGTGAGCTATTTTCTTTTCGAAGCTTGAGTGTTGTCTCTCCTCCAAACTTGGTGACGTCCCATTTCTTGTGTAAGGGATCACTAAGTCGTTGTAATATTTTCTTTGCGGGTGATAGGAAAGGCGCACCACCGAGTTGGTTGCGGCACCCCGGGGACGTAGGCTGTTTCGCCGAACCTTGTTACCACATCCCATGTCACCTCTCTTTGTGTTTGCTTTCTCTTACTCTCATTTATTTACTTTATTGCAAACTTGATTGGCCTTAGAGTTGAATTGCATTTGGGAATTGACCAAAAATATTAATTGGGCGAAAATTGCTAAAATCGGTTAAGACACCATATTCACCCCCTCTAGGCGCAAAATATAAACACTTGATTGCGAAATATGAACACTTGATCGAGAATATAAACACTCACTACGCAGATACTCGAAAGAGAAATATAAACACTTGATCGAGAATTATAAATACTTGATCGCAAAATATAAATACTCACTAATTAATGACGGGTATGATCGAAAATAAGAAATATGAACACATGATAGAAATAGAAATATAAACACTTGAAAAAGAAATATAATCACATAAATAGTTCGTCCATACGCAAAGTATGAACACGTGACGTAGAAATATAAACACATGAAATAGAAATATAAACACCTGAAACAAAAATATTCACATAAATCGGTCATCCAAATGCAAAGTATGAACACATGACATAGAAATAGAAACACATGAAATAGAAATATAAACACCTGAAAAAGAAATATAATCACACAAATCGGTCATCCAAACGCAAAGTATGAACATATGACATAAAAATATAAATACATGAAATAGAAATATAAACACCTGAAAAAAAAAATATAAACACCAGACATTGAAATATAAACACATAGATTAGTCAAATTATAACCGTCTAAAAGCAAAATATAAACACAAAATATCCATCATGAATATATAAACTGAAAATGGAAAAAAAAAATTGGAATTGGCGAATGGTGCAGGAAAATATTGCACCTCCCAATATTATCTGTCTAATTCATGTTTTCCATCTTTTTTTTTTTTTCATTTGGGTTGGGTTGGGTTGTCGTGCGTGGGCTTTGAGTTGGGCTGTCGCGTGTGCATTGGACAGCTGGAAATGGAAGTGCGCAGCATAATTAATGACGGGTACTATTCGGGGGTACAGATGTCCGGGTACTGTTAGCACAACCCTTTAGTTAAAATGAATGGACGGATTTCTTGCTAGTAAGTTATAAAAGTGTTTTTTTCAATGAAATTTCTAACTTGAGATAAATTTTTATTTGACTACTTGAGAATCTTTGAATTGGGAAACAAAATTTGCAAAACTAGAAAATGAAATCCAGTCAATTGGGAACATTTGACTCGGTTATCACTTATCACTTATCTTTTTTTTTGAGAAAAACTTATCACTCATCAGTAGAGGTGGCAAAACCTGACCCGACCCGAAAAACCCGCCCAACCCGACCCGACCCGACCCATACCCGACCTGACCCATACCCGACCCGACCCGACATTTCAGAAAGTCAAACTGACCGGACCCAACCCGACCCGACTGAAACCCAACCCAACCCGAGATCAAATAGCATGCAATCCAACTCAAATCAACATACGATAAAAAAAAAAAAAAAAAAAACTGATATTAAAATTGACCCGACCCGACCAGCCCATCATCCGACCCGACCCAACCCGAGATCTTCTAGAAGGTCAAACTGACCCGACCCGCCCGACCCGAACCCGAACCCGACCCGCCGCCCGATTTGCCACCTCTACTTATCAGATCAGGAGACAGAGAGATCGTCTATGGTACAGACTACAGGATTCCATATCCTCTGTAGCGCTGCATTGTGTAGCGCAGGATGTGAACCGTTAAATCATTTTAAGATCTGTGCGGGCTCGAATCTCAAGATGATATAACGGTTCACGCCATGCACTACACAATGCAGCGCTACAGAGGATGAGCACTCAAGACTACAGAGGCGTAAGACAGAAAGATCACCTGTGGGTTCCGCTCGATTGAGAAACTTGTGAATTGCGATGCACACTTGCAGAGAGCAGAGTAAATCACGGCCGTTGGATTGTGTATATATATATATATATATATATATATATTCCGTTACTTTAATATATGCTCCATAATTATTTGGCTTGTAAATAAATGGTGGGCATTAATTATTGTATGCAGACTAAATTACTAAATTAAGAAGTTGCCTATGATGTACTGCTCGTTTGTCATCGAGCACCTCTCAATGTCAATTGGAAACTTCAGCGCTTCGATCCACCCATGAGTATGACACTGAAAGTTATGATGGATTGATGGTGCTAATTTTCATTGATCACTCGCAGCCACAACTTTTCTGAGACGTAACTAGTGTTTTAATTTTAAAAAAATAATAATAATAAGAGTCCAACCTGGTACCTGGACAGTTCAGAAGGGTCAGAAGAGACGGTCTGCGTAAGAAAAGGAACTCAACCCATAAAAGTAATTCTCGAGGATACCTAGGCAATCCGAAGTAAAAACCCTGGATAACCCTGGGAACCGGACAACCTTGACTGTTGTTAAAACACTAGATGTAACAAGTCCTGCCGTTTCACTACGATTCTCTAACTTTTTAATTTTATTTACATTTTAAATAGTTTTTACAAACTTTCATTAATTTTACAAAAAGCATGATCAATATTCAATAGCAAGAAATATGAAATGTGATCCATCAGCTATAAATTTGTACAAAATTTCTTATCATAAATTGAAAATCTTCATTGATCATATGGCTCAAAATGCTTCAACCATTTTTTTTTAAGATAAAAGTTTGTTCATTGTATCAACGATTCGTTTCGTTTCAACTAATAGTCTATTATTATTACACAAACAGAAGTTATAATTGGCGGACTTAACATTCTTTTTTGAAGTTTTAGGCTTGCCTACTATAAGTTTATTAAATTAATAATATAGAGTTAATTTATGGTACAATTTATTTCGAAAAAAATTATGGTACAATTCAAGATAGAATGTAGAAATAAAAAATTTAATTTAATTACAACACACTATGGTTTCTTTGGATTGAAAAATGCGTCTATTCCTCTCCTCTCCTTCCATACATTCCATTCCAGAAGAGCGAAAGGAGTAGCTAGCTGCATGGTCCCATATAGAAGTTTCTGATTCACCCACATAAGAATTCTAACCAGAATTAGATGACTTAATTTGTTATCATCCAAATACAAATAAAAAAGAAAGAAAAAGACAATCCAATCGTAAATTGTGACAGTGCAGTCAATAACTAGTCCTCAAAGATTCAATTTTTTTCTAGAATTTAAAAGTCCAATCATTGCAAGGAATTACTCAGTCCATCAGCGAATTGAATGTTGCTAACATTCGGCTGAATTTTCTGTTTAATTGGTTGTGCCTGATTCCTGATGAGAGTTGCATGATCATTTATATTTTTCAAATGCAGTCACAATCTTACAAGAAATAAGGTTGAAGCTGCATGTTTTGTAGTCATGCTACATCAGATCAATCCTTTTTTTCCTGTAAAAAATTCTTACATCAATTTCTCTAATACTGCCTTTTCTGCAGTCTTATCACCAAGCTTTAAGATATAAGCCCTCTAGATAGAGCAATTCTACTGAAGATCTCTTTTTAACAATTTTAAGATTGAGGAGGGATGCATTGACAATGGTTTTTTTTAATAATATTGACAATGCTATTTTTCAAAATTTTATAAAAATCCATAAAAAAAACTTCAAAATAGAAAAAATTTTACAGAAGTATTATCACTTAGAGCTTGATTATGTTTTCGATTATATTCAATTTGACCAATATTTGATAGCTCTTTAAAGATCCGTTAAATTACAACCGTTAAAAAATACACAAAATTTTGATAAGGCATCGAACGTTTTTCAAATTCACTATCAATCTATAAGTTAACTAATACATCCATAAAAATAATTCCATTTTTATGACTTTTTATAAATTCTAACAAAATTTAAAAAATAAGTATTGTCAATGGATCCCTCCTCTTTAAGATTTGCTTTGTTAAACACATTTTGTTGATTTACCTGTTTTAAAACTCCGGGTGCTGTCAGAATGATTTTCGATGGCTTGGTTCTTATGGGTGCCACAAATTAGCAGCGACACTAATCAAAATTTCAGACAAATGGTTTTGCAAATAATTATTTTTAATTTATCTAGGTATATAAAAATTTTTTTAGAAAAAATGTTATAGAGATAAAAAAAATATATATATACTAAAATCGATGCCAAATGACGTGTTAGTATTCATGTTAAATAGGTATGTATTCAAATTATTGGTTTCATTGTGCAATTTACTGTGTACAGTATATCGAGATATATTAAACTAACACTGTGGGTATTAATTTTGGTATCTTTCAGTATCTACATATCATTTCTTACTTTTTTACTGATAGCGATAACTAAATTCATAACGGAAGATCAGACCAGAAAAGTCGAACAGCACATGTGTAATAGTGTATATATATACTTGCCAAAGACTTCTCAACGGTGTGCCTACCTAGACTGAACTATATATATGTAACACTTAACAGTGACATCAAAAATTCAAAACAGTGACATGAAAACAATGTGCGTGCGGGCACCAACTGTAATTAATTAGTCCACTTCAATAATATTGTAGCTAAGAACATTGATTTAATTTATAATTCGTCATCGCTGACCAAAAAACGCTTGCTGCCTGCGGGCTCTCCAAAAAAAGTGACAATTAACAGAACGACGATATAGAACAATTCCATGTTATTGGAACATGACATTGCCAAAGACGTCATCATATGCACCTTTCCCTTTCAAAGTTCCAACAATTTGACCATGCACATATTCATCTGTTACTGTTAGCTAGACTGATATATAACAATTAATCTCTCCCTCTCTCTCTCTATATATATAAGCTTGCTAGGCAAGGCATTAATATATATACCATTCAGAGATATATATATATATATATATTGTTCTCACAAGTCACAACTGTTCACTAGTGAAATTATAATCAGGCAAAGTACATATTCATCAGTTCATGCAATTAATGGGTTCTTGTTTATCTTTTCAGTACTCCACTTATGATGATCACTTGGCAGATTTTCCTCACACGGCCATGGTGATCGCCGTCGACGGCTCTCTAACTGAGTACTCAGTGCCTGCGAGCACATCTCAGATTCTCGACGGAGAGTACTCGTCGTCATCCTTTCTGTGCAGTTCGGACGAACTGGACTTCGACAAGCGCATTCCTGCACTGGGTCCTCACGACTTAATCGAGCTCGGTCGGATATACTTTGTGCTTCCTAAATCCATGCTCGATATGCCGTTGATGGGAGCGGACATGGCTGCTCTTGCGGTCAAGGCGAGCCTGGCGTTGGATCGAAGAGCGAATAACCGTGGCGACAAACCGAATCGAGTGTCGCCGCCGGTACGTAAGACAAGTGATCATGATCGTGATCCTGCTGAGTCTTTTGAAGTGAGTGGTGACTTGAAGATGTTTGATCTGAGTAGACAATCACAGTTGCAGAGTGGTACAAAGGGATTTGCCGGAAGCCGGTATCATGTACCGAAACTAAGCATCGTTGAGTGAGGAGTAGCTGAGGATTTGGTAGAGTTGTTGATGACTTGCGTACGTATATAAATCCAATCAGGGAGAGTGAATGTAGATATATATAAACTGAGTTAGACTATTGTGATAACTATTATGATAACGTTAGCATTTCAATCTGAGATAACTATTGTGATAACATTAGCATTTCAATCCGAAATGCTAACGCCTCAAAAGTTATGTTATCGTATTCAAAATCGTGATTTATGGTGCTCGATAAATTCTTTATATAAAAATATAAGGGTAAACAAAAATTTTCTATTTTTAAAGTTTTCTTAGTATTTATTTTGTATTTTTGAAAAAAGCATGAACAAACCTCAATATTTTATTATTATTTATGAGCTTTTTTCAAAAATTCAAAACAAATAGTTAAAAAACTCTAAAAATGAAAAAAGTTTTGTGTTCCTCAGTATTTTTATATGAAGAATTTATCGAACACCATAAATCACGATTTCAAATACTATAACACAATTTTTGAGGCGTCAGCACAATAGTCTATATGTGCAATTGTTATGCATAGTCTGTGTTGTTGGAGCATATATATTTTTCCAAGATAATTGATACATTCTCCAATAAAATGTAGACTTTGATAAATTAATTATCTTGCTAGAAAAAAAAAAGCATGCATCACATTCATAAATCGCAGTTGGTAGATTTGACATGCGTATACCGAAAGTTCACATCTATATAATAAATAAACTCATATTTTATTATTTTGACTAGTATAATTGTCAAAGGCGTTCATCGACTACCAAGTACTGAGTCAGCTGTCAAACATTCAAAACGCAACGGAATTGAGTTGTTTTGTTAATCAAAAAACGAAAAAACGAAAATATTTGTTTAACAGTATTATTTTACTGTCAAAATGGATAATGAAATATAATCGATCGTTTCATTTCGTTTAACGCAACAAAAAATCGTTTCGTCCTACAAAATAACGGAAAACGGTCTTCCATTGACAAAGTAGTATTGAACAATTTTTCCCCAAGGACATCATTATTTTGTATGTGCCATTGGTAACAGGCCTAGCAGGGCAGGCCATGATCATCTCGTTATCCCTCTCAAGTCTCAACAGGCCTCCTAGTCACGAATCAAAGAAAAAGAAAAAGAAACCCCATTTCATTTTCAACATGGACTTTATTGTATTGGGTCTCCCTTAAGCTAGCTCGGTCTTGGGTCCTTTGAAAGGAGTCCAAAGTTTCGTGCATGTCCAAATATCGACTAACCTGATTCATCATGGATTCGTAGGTTATTGAGTCCGTATCGGCTACGATCCAAATCGGATCGGAGGACCCTCCAATCTTCAATCTGACGGTGGTTGATTTTAGGAGGAGTTTTTTAAAATAATCTCAACCATCCGATTTCAGCGCGTGGTTTATTAGACCGGGAGTAGTATAGTTTTGCTCGCGGATCACCACATTCATTTTTTCTTTTTGTTCTTTTTGTTTTTTTTTGGTTTTGAGGTGGCAACTTAATCTGTTGCCAAATTTCCAATTAAAAAAAAAGCTATTTACAAATTAAGTTTTATCCTACTATTATGTAATGTAGCCAAATCTAATAAAATAATAATAATAATAATAATAATAAATAATTACCATCGTGTATATTATAGTATTGCCGTAGTAAAATAGTTTTCATTTTAATACTTCTCTTTTTGTTTTGAAAATGAAGCTTCTCAAGACGTCGACAAGCTTTTAGTGACTACTCTTTAGGAAGGATTAAAATTTTGTCCAAAGCTATTTGGACGGTCTCTGTTCAAAGCCATGACTAAACTATTCGATTCAATTTATATGTTTATCAACGGTGATATCATGTGACTACACCATTCTAAATATAACCAGCATGCTATTTTTAGCACCTACATGATTAAATCACGGTTGATCAATTACTAATAATTAGATCGTACAGCTCTCAGAATTCTTTGAACCGTCCAAATGGCTTTGGACAATATCCGATTCTGATCATCAGAAGCAGCTTGCTTCAATTGGAGCAGGGTTCATTTTAGTCTAGCTAGACAGGTTGAGTTTCACTGAGCTATCATAGACAAAGACTCGTGTTTTTCCTTTATTGAGCAGGCTTAGTTTTTAGATACGGTGTTATCATCTCATATATATAGCTTTTACTTTTATCAGAAAGGCAGAAACACATTGCTCTTTTCAAGAACAAAGAATCATGTGAATATAAAATATGCCTTAATTAATGGACTTTTCTACAAAAACCAAGAAAATAAATAAAATAAATAATAAATAAATAAATAAATAAATAAGTATATAAATAAGTATATAAAAAATAAAATGAATAGACATTTTTTTTTTTTTTGGTTGAAAATGAATAGACATGCAGTGGCACCGTATGCGCACATGCGACTCAGTGTCTCAGTGAGACTGACCGACTACGGTGGAACGGACCCATGCTCCTCGAGTCTGAATCTGCTGTTATTCCCAGCGCGCGTTTGGGTTCGTAGGATCATACTGAACGGGTGAGATTGAGTCCAAAGTTTGGTTTTCAAAGCCACAAAGAGTTTTGCCGAATAGATATTTTCCGTCCATTTTAATCCAACAGTGCCGAAGAGGAAAAGCAGGGTCTCGGAAAACAGGTGATATTGATATGGATTCCATGCTCCTCGCTGCCTCAGAGCCAGAGTAGGTTTTGTCATTTTGTCATGGGGCAGAGGCAGCCACTGACTGAGCTTCCTCACCAAAGAGAAATTGAACATCGCAAGTAAAATTTGGACTGTGCGTCTGTGTTCGTGTCGGCAGGGACATGGGTCCCGTGTCCGTGTGGCATATATATTATGTATGATATATAATATATTGATATGTGAGTTCTTTCTGTAATACTTGTCATGATCTCACATTCTCACCTACTCAATCACTTTTTAAAATTTGTTTGTGTTCATTCTTTGATTCTTTCTGTCCGGCGCCCTCCCTATTTGGTTAATTTGTGATTTTAGTGTTGTTCTGTTCCGACTATGTTACGTGCTCAATTTGCATAAATTAGTCAACATGATGGAAACGAATAACCTCTCAATTTAGTGACTCAGGATTTATTTAGTTAAGGGGAGTGCTATTTTGAGGACATGAATTGCTATTTTGAGGGAGGAGAGAACATTTTTTCTTCTCTCACCAGTTTTGCCCTCATTAATTTAGTTCTACTAATCTTCACTTTGCTCTAGACAGAATGCAATTAAATCTCTACACGAGAAACTCTCAGTAAATTTACTCTAGTAGTGCAGGCTATTGGTTTACTTTGACCTATAAGATTGTCTGTGGCTTAACTCTTTAGTACATATCGTACAGGAATGAATTTCTTCTCTTCTATCAAAAAACAAAATGATCCGTGAATATAGGTTAGGTTGGGTTGGTACTTGGTAATATTTTTCTTTTGCCATTAATCTTTCATTTTAATTTAATGAAATTAAATATTTTCAATTTGACTTAAACATAAGGGATATTTTTAAATTTAAATAAAATATTGAATATTAAATTGGGTTTGGCGACAATGGCTTTAGCACATATGACATATTTTATTTACATTTTAAAGTTATATGCATAACAAATAGTCAAATAGAAAGTAATTTAAATAGAAATAAAGATGAAAATAGTATAACATACTCAAAAATCAAAATAACAAATGATTTAACCAGAAAAAATGTAAGTAAAAAATTTAACCAAAAAAAATTAGTAAAATTTGTGGGTTAATTACACAATCCTTTATTATTAAAATATTAATTTATATATATTTTTATTGTTCAAAATTCAATTATATAATATCCATATTTTTTTCAAAAATACATCATTTCTCAAAAATGTCTTAATGGCTTAAAATGTAATGTTCAAAATATAAATGTAGTACAAATGCAAATATTGTAGTGGATCAATGATTAACTGTTATACAAAAAGAAAACTAATAAAAGTAATGATATATGTCGAGCTTGGGACTTAGCTTAGTATCATATTATCTTGATTTTACTTTTTTTTTTATAATTATAAGTTATTATAACTTATGATTGCATTTCTTTTTTATCTTGATTTATTTTTCTTTTTATATTTTAAACTTGAAAATATAAATAAAACCCGTTGAATCTTCTAGAGCATTTCTTACCAAACACATTATTAAGATTCAATAAATGATTAGATATGGTGTTTTTAATAATTGAAATTAATATAATCCCATTGGAATGAAACACAAATTGTATATATGTGTGTAAAATAATTAGCTTGTACTTGTATGAGCTTCCTATAATCTCATAGTTCAAAGCATTAATTAAAACCACCGTGTAAATGCATTGAGAATTTGACAATTTGTTTTTGCTTTGGAATGTGTAACTCCTTTTTAAAGCTAATATAAAGAAAGTAATTAATGAGGGCAAAACTGGGAATAGAAGAAAAAACCTTCTCTCCTCCCTCAAAATAGCAATTTGTGCCCTCAAAATAGCACTTCCCTTTAGTTAATTGAGTGGGGGATGATAGACTAATAGTATCATAAAGGCAATTAAGATTGTGCATGAACTTACTCGCAGTCCTTTGCTTTGTTGTACGTCGTTCTTGGGATCATGTACGTACCTGAATTATTTAATGGAAAATACAACTGGACCTTGGCCCATTTGTAGTTATTATTATTATTGGAGTATTTTGCATCTGGTCATGCTAGTACACTACAAATATACAATACAGTCAATACTGTAATAATGAGAAGCCAATATATATATGCGGGCTGAAGGTGGCAAATGGGACGGGCGGGTCGAATCAGTTTGACCTTCTAGAATATCTCAGGTCGGGTCAGGTCGGGTGATGCCGCCAGGTCGAGTCAATTTTAATATCATTTTTTTTTTTATCGTATGTTGATTTGAGTTGGA
This sequence comes from Cyperus esculentus, assembly GCA_030179965.1. Taxonomy (NCBI): domain Eukaryota; kingdom Viridiplantae; phylum Streptophyta; class Magnoliopsida; order Poales; family Cyperaceae; genus Cyperus; species Cyperus esculentus. The sequence continues at coordinate 3,213,086 of JASGLE010000030.1, forward strand.
TTGGATGCTATTTGATCTCAGGTCAGGTCAGTTTCGAATCGGATTGGGTCGGGTCAGTTTGACTTTCTGAAAAATACCGGGTCGGGTCAGATCGGGTCAGGCAGGTTTCTCGAGTCGGATCGGGTTCTGCCACCTCTATGCGGGCAGCAGGTGAACAAACAAATCATTGTATTTCTTGAATAATAATAATGTAAGATATCTGCCCGAATCTAATTTTTCTGCGATCCAAAGAGAGAGCTGCCAATGGCTAGCTGGGTCAAAAAAAAATGGCATTTATATATATAATCTGTAGTTAATTGGTGTTATTCTAAGTAATCATGTCGACTTCTTTTATTATTCCAAAAAAGCAATCTAACCAATGATATGGGTATCAGGTACGGAGCACAATTTTAAAGCAGCATTAATCGATTAAACTCTCTTTTATTTTTGATAACTTGTAAAGAGCTCATGCCTTGATTTGAACTGAAATTGTTATTTTTTATAATAAATTTTTAAGATAATATGTAATGGGTTTTAAATTGAGAAAATTGATATGGGTTTTAAGTTTTAATTGGTTGAGACATTAAAGTACATCAACCGTGGTGATCAATTTAAGTAAATAATTAACGGCTGTGATTTATTTTTTATGGAAGATAAAATTTTTATGTCAAAAAATCTAATCTCCTTTTATTAGGAGTAAGGATTTCATCTAATCGCTACTTTTAATCTTAGAAATAGGTACTCATAAAGTAAGGATTAGTTAATTTCCCAATGCAATTAGGCAAAAAAGTGCGTGCATTTGGATGATTCCTATACGTTATAAATTTATAATATATATATAGGATAGGTGGCCATCCTCAACGCCTCAAGATTAACAAACAATAAACAAAGTAATAAATGGATGAATAATTAACTTGGGTGGTTGATTGCATTTGCATCATCAGTTATATGTGTCTATATATTTTATCTCGCCACATTTTGTTGATAAAAAAACCATAAGAAATTAAATAATGTTGTGATGGTTAGTTTCCCCTAACAAATCTCTACTCAACACATTTTTGCATTATCAATCTGATAATGATGTATGAAATGGAAGTTAAAGTTAGGTCATGGATTAACGACAGTGATGTCCTATCCTGGATTTTATATCCTCTGTAGCGCTGCATTGTGTAGCGCAAGATGTGAACCGTTAGATTATCTCGGGATCTGTACTAGCTCAAATCTTGAGATGATCTAATGGTTCATATCCTGCGCTACACAATGCAGCGCTACAGAGGATGGGCACTCTCTGTCATGGCATGGCAATCCAGCTCTCCTTCTCTTTGCTAATGGGATGTGATGTCCCTCTCACAACTCACAAGAGTCATAACATAACCACTATATAGATTATAGAATATGCCACACATATATTGAGCAACAGTATCCCTTTACCTAATATGCACATCACCTATTGCAATTTTGCAACTGTGCAAGTCTCTTTTGGGGATCACTAAAGGGGAAAAAGGGACATGTAGAGGTGTGTTAGTTAGCTCTACCATTCACTACCTTGGCCTTAATTAGTCTATTAAACAAACAAACAAAACCAATAAACATATCTTCTTTTCTCACTAATTTATTGGCATTAGCATTCTCTTATATACTATTTATATTCCCTTCACTACTTGCTTTCTTCTCCCTGTTTCTCTTTTAGTAGCTGTGTACATTTATTTTAGCTGCTGCTTCCAGGACTGAAAGTGGGTCAGTACTTGTCCACAAGCAGCATATATATACTCATATACATATTAAATAGCCTTTTTATGTTAGCATCTGGTCACTCTTTATGGTACACTAACTCCAACCCAACTCAAAGAAAGAAAGCAGAGCAAGCAGAGAGATTTATTACATTACACTTACAGACAGTGGTACTTGGTTTGGTTTCTCTTCTCTTCTCTCTTTCTGACAACGTGGTGTACCTTGCTTTTAGTGCTTTTGTCTGCCTTCGCATGCATTCCCAAGAACTAAAATCAATTGATTAATTTCCTTGTGGAAATTCATTCACCGACACTCACACTCTCCTCCTCAATCATGGCATAGAGTGAGTGCCTCACAATCTCCTCAGGTACTACTTTCTTAATGCTGATATTCTGACAATAATTGGTTTAGTTGGATCACAGTATTGTGTTAATTTGGTTGTTACAATTGATAGGCAATTGGGAAAACATAGAAGAAATTTAATCCAGTGAAGAACAGTATGGATACACCAAGAGCTAATTGGGTTTCCAAATACTCCAAGGAGAGGCATTCACACAGGTGATACAATCTATCTCTCTTTTCTGTTTGTGCTTTTCCTTTTCTTTTCTTTTCTTTAATGTTTTTTGGGTCACTTCATTCTCTGAAATTCAGACCAAAACCTCTATTGTAATTGCTGACAATTCAGCAAATTCAATTGTGAAAATGGTTTTTTTCAAATTACAATTCGAGTGTGGAATCAATTAGAAATTGAGGATCTTTCACTTTATTAATATACAGGATTCCTCTATTATATGTATCTCATTCAACAATTCCAAATGTGGTATATACATGTTAATATCTGTTTGATTTGTGCATGTTTTGAGAAGGATGAGGATTGAGTATTACTCTATTAATCATTTTTTTTTTCAATTACAGTATATCATCAGTACAAGAAGACGTACTGAATATCTCACCGCGATTATCTTACTATAATCCTGTAAGTAAGATATTAACATTTCATCTCTGATTACATAATTATAGATACATGCCAGCCTTTTTCAGGCATTGTTCAATCGATTAATCTGATGACAGTTTCCTTATATCTGATATAATTGGCATAACAATATATAACTCAGACTATCAGCCTCGAGCGGAAGCTACATCGAAGGAACTCATTGAATTTGCCGAAAGAAATCGTGCCCAACCGAAAATCCGCATCATCCGTCCCTTCAAGTGAGGCCAATACTCCAAGGGTAATTCTACCTTTTTTTTTTTCTTTTTTTCTTTTTAATGTAGCAACTTCTGAATACTAACTCTTAGAGGTGGCAGATTCCCGAGTCGGGTCGGATTCGGATTCGGGTCGGGTCAGTTTGACCAGCTGGAAATGTCGGGTCGGGTTCGGGTCGGGTATCGGGTTGACGGCTGCTGGCATTTTTTTGGGGTCGGGTCAGGTATCAGGTTGACGTCTGCCGGCATTTTTTCGGGTCGGGTCGGGTTCGGTCAGTTTGACTTTCCCTGAAACTTGGGTTGGGTCGAGTTTCGGGTCGGACAGGTTTTTCGGGGCGGGTCAAAATTTGCCACCTCTACTAACTCTTGAACTGGTCAATTGTACCAAGTCAATATAGAGTTAATTAGTAGGAGTAAACTCTCATATAAGTGAACTTCTCAAGTTATAAGAGGAGAAGGTGGTCTGGGCATTTAATGATTAATTGTCATCATCATTGATTATCATGAACCTTTTCAGCCAAAAAAAAATAAAAATAAAAATAAAAATAAAGATTGCCATAATCATGAAGATCACTTCATTGTTTTGTATTGTTTCATATTTCTTTTTGTAGATAATACTTTTCTTCTCAACAATTTTAATTTGTATGTGCAGTCTGTGGTGGATTTGGTCAGTGAGATAGCAACGCTGGAGCTGGAAGTGGTGCATTTGGAGAGGCATCTTCTGACATTATACAGAACTGCATTTGAGCAGTATCTTTCAAGTTCATCTAGCAACGTTAACCGGGCATCGGGTTTGCCTACATCTCTTGAACAGCCCCGACTTCAAAACATCCTTGGCTCTCATCATAAGTCGCAAGAAATATTGCCCAAACAATATAAGACCGAAAGAGGCGACGGCAACTTGACATCAACTCCTGTTTACACTGGAGATTTGTCTGACCATGTCAACACGAAAATCTCTACTGTTGTAAGTTGGTTTTCCTTTTCTTTTTTCTGTTAAGATATTATTTTCAGCTTACTTAATATGAGATGCTTTGGAGTCTTTTTCTTGGTCCCATAGCCAGCTTTTTGTAGTTTAGATCCGAGCTTAAGAGCATGTAAATCATTTATGATTGAGACATGGTACCCATCCAATACATCTTTCGATCAAACTTCAACAGAAAGTAGGGAGTTATAATTGGTTGTTTGTCTTGATTGGAAAACAATAGGAGAAATACATATGTTCCTTAACAAATAAAAAGTATGCACTATAGCTACATAGACTAGTGGACTTCATCAGGGGCGGAGCCAGAATTTGAAATTAGGGGGAGTCGAGACACCGAGGGACAAAATTTATTAGGGGGTGAAATGAAAACTCTCAACAAAAGCACACCCCCCTCCGCCCCTGGACTTCATATTGTTTCTGAAGATTTATATTTTAAATAAAAGCCATAAATTAAAATCATGTATGTATGATTCTGCAGAATTTGCAAAATTCAACATCCAGACACCGTAGCTTGGCAGACCATTTTGGGTCATCGATCGTGGATCATGTGGCAGAGATCTCGCCACATCGATTGTCAGAGGAAATTATACGGTGCATCTCGTCCGTTTATTGCAAGCTTTCAATACCTGCTGATAAAAGCGAAGACTCAGAGATGTCACTTTCTTCGTCAACTCCGTCAGTATCATCATCCAGCAGCTCCTTTTCTCCCCCGGAGTCTGGCGATTTTAGCTCAAGCTCCTGTGGATTTGAATCACCTAAACAGAAGGATCTTCCTTATGCTAATACCATAATTGTTCCCCACATTCGCATCGATGCGCACAGATTTGGATATGCCTCTAAAATGCTTCAGAACTTCAGGTAGTTAATCTATTAGTGCAAAGATTGTCGCAAATAGTATACAAGTGAATGATAGCACCTGTGGTAACAAATTTTGACCCCTTTTCATGGTACAGTAATAATCCATTACTTGTCAAATGAGATTTGCAAACCATTTGACATGTAACCAAGTTAAAAGAAAATTGAACTTGATATTTAAAATTATTAGTGCGCATGCATTGCTTGTGGCATAGCATATGTCTTGATATGTAATGAATCAATACATGCTAAATGTTTTTTATTGATATGCAAATAGGTCCTTGATACGACGACTAGAGAAAATTGACCCGAGAGAGATGAAGCATGATGAACAACTGTCTTTCTGGATTAACATTCATAATGCCCTAGTTATGCATGTACGTTCATGATCTCATATGACTTTATTTTCTAAAATGTCAATATGATTTATACTTTATTGATTTTAACGTTTGTACCATCAATCACAGGCATTTTTAGCGTATGGGCTCCAAAAGAACCATATGAAAAGTACACACATGATCCTTAAGGTATGAATGTTGAAAACTAATAATTCAAAATGAAGCCTTCTTTCCTCTCAAGAAATTTTCTAAGTTTTCATTCGTATCGGATTTGCAGGCGGCATATAATATTGGAGGCCATTCAGTGAATGCATGTACAATTCAAGGTTCAATTCTTGGATGTGAACCCCATCGACCTGCACTGGTACATCTCTCACCTACTCAATTAAGTCTCCCAATTAACTGTCTTAATAAATCAGAAGAAAATTTAAGCCCTGTTTTCGACACAAACTTTAATTAGCTGATTATATATATATGAGGAGGGTTCCAATGCCTCAATTTTTTGTGCCTCAATTATACCTCAACTTTTCAAATTTCAAATAACTCAAAATTTAAAACTAATTTTTCAAAACAAAACCGTTAGATTTGATCAATATGATATTCTCTATGTGCACATAACAAATTTTTGCACTTTTTTATTTTATTTATATAAATCAATGAGTTATAAAAATCAATGTCTAGAAGCTGCTCAAATTAGTGCATTTTTTGAAGCCCTTGATGTCAAATAAAATAATATTCAAATTTGATGATTTTTTACATATACATAAATAAAATGATATAAATTACATATAATGGTTTTGTTTTAAAAAAATAGTTTTAAATTTTGAGTTATTTGAAATTTAAAAAGTGGAGGCATGATTGAGGCACAAAAAATTGAGGCATTATAACCCTCCTCTATATATATATATATATATATATATGTATGTATTGGTAACTAAATTGTGCAAATATATATTGTCAATAAAAGTTGCAAAATAAAGGAAAAGTAAGTTAGTAACATTTTAATTAATTTATTAATGTAGTGGATGCTTGCACTCTTCTCATCAAAAAGGCGTTCGACAACCGTCAATCAAGGACATGTTTATGCTCTTGATCGGCCGGAACCGCTGGCTCATTTTGCTATTTGCACAGGCGCTATCTCAGACCCACCAGTAAGTATTTTTGTTATTTCCTCGATTATTCCCTTGCATTATATTTTGTCATTTAGATCTTAAAGATTGTTTTCCGTCTCCTTCGTTATCCATATATATATAGTTGCGGCTCTACACAGCGAAACAAATCTACAAGGAACTGGAAATTGCCAGGACCGAGTTCATTCTGGCCAATGTCTCGGTAAAAAAGCAGAACAAGATACTGTTACCAAGAATGCTGTACTACTATGGAAAGGATTCTTCGTTCGAGTTATGCGACATCCTTGAGATGGTATACAAATGCTTGCCGGAGTCTCAGCAGCGCAGAGACATGGAACGACTGTGTCTGAAGAAAAGAGCCGAGAAGCATGTCGAGTGGCTGCCATACAAATCGACTTTCAGATATGTTGTGCATAGAGCTCTAGCTCAGTCTTAGTTAATTCTACCAAATTGGTGCTTGTACATTTGTAATCAAAATTCCCAAAACTCCCAGTTGTGTTGTGCAGATTTTGCCCCGCTTGATTGTGTGAATATTGATTGCTTCAGCTTGTAAATTATTAAACATGATGGTTTGTTTAGAGCTTTTTTTTTTTTGTGTTTATTTTTGCCAATTTGAACGCTGACAGAGTTTTTACTTCCAAATTCTTCCTCCCAAACAAGAAATATAGTCAGCAAAACTTTCATTTCTTTTGGAAACAGACTTTGATTCCGATATGGAAACTAACTTAATTTCTGCCATTTTCCTTGATTATTACAGGAAAACATAGTTTAACCCTATATAAGTAGACACACCATCCAACACCTCTTTCACAGTCTAACATGCTTACATATACTTATATGCTTCTCACAATTACATATATGTTCATTAGAAACCGTAGTATATTCACTGGAAAATCATATATATTAATCGAAAAGACATAAATATATACTGAAAAATAATATTTGACTATTTGTTAATTAAAATACGTTAAACGATTGGATAAGTAAAAACGTTGGACGCTACCTACTAATTATTATACGGAGAACAATACATTATGTGACGGCCCAATAAAACCCAATTTTTTTTATTGGGCCGAATGTGTGAATTTTGGGCCCAATTAGCTCACATTCTACTCCCCACTTTGTCCTCTTTACTGCGGATTTATGGGAAAGGAGGGAGGAGTGACCGAGCTTGCCTGATCTCACTTTGGGAACTGGCATGGGGACGGCCAAGAAGAACACAATGCAGCTACTTGATGGTTGTTTATGGTTAGTACAATAATCTCTTCACTATTTGGTTATTTACTGAACTCTGAGTGTGTGAGTTTATGTCATTGATTTTGCAACGTATGATACAAATCATGGAGAAAAAACCCGGTAGAAATAAGCAGTGGCGGATCCATGAGTGATATGAAGGGGGGACCGGGGGACGATTCATGGTTCCAACTTTCGAAAGATTGATCCAAATTCCAAAAGGGGTTTTAGAGGGGTCATTTTATGGTTCAAAAGATAAAAAAATAATTATTATAATATGTATACAACTTTTATATTTATTCGACAAAATAAATATCAAATTAAGAGCTAATTGCATACGTAATTAACAAAATATTTAATTAATTAATAATTTTTTATGTCTAAAAAAAATTAATTTTACCATCAAATTAACAACGATTAAACCAAATATGAACTTGATTAAACAGAAAAAACCAGGGTTCAACAGAAATAGGTAGTTAGAAACTTTACACTAGTAATCTACTGGTAGTTCAGAATGATCTTAGACAGTAATTTAGTACACCCAGTAAGTTACTTGTAGGATAATATTGTTCACTGACCTTAAAACGCAAACCTGATTTATGTGATGCCTCCAGAATAAAACAATAACAGTACAATTATACAAGATATTTTTCTTATTAACAATACCTCTCATTTCTGTACATATCACTTACTTGCTTGCTCCTAGTTCATTCTTCTATTATGTACGTCTTGTTAAAAATTGCTTCTGAAACAAATGGTAGAGCAAAAGCTTGTTAGTTGGGCATTTTAAGTAGTTTTGAATATATATATCTCGGTTTAATTTATCACACTCTCTTGAAATTATTGGTTTTCAATTTTGTTTATATTAAATTCACGAAGAGTGTGAGCGGGTGGTGAACCTTATAGTTTCTCAAGGCTCTGTACAGCTTCCTCTTCCTCCCATTGCAGATCTTTGATTTTGGAATCAGCGTCTATTCCTGTAAATTGGATGGGGGCATCTAATTGGGGTGGTTCCTGCATATGTATGCATAGATACTGGTAAATTACTAAAATACGTAAGCACGTCATATGCAATGCATGTCAATGAAATTAATTATGCTTGTTACCATGTGACGGATAAGGGGCCAGTTGATGCCTTGGAAAAAGGGATGTTTTTTAATCTCATTTGCACCGGTGTTTGCTCCAATTCGATCAGCTGGGTCTCTTTGTAGCAACGCATGAATTAACTGCCGTGCTTCTAGGCTAACCTGTTGTTATAGGCAAAACGACCTCTATTATTAGTACTGTTATTTCATACAAATATTTTCTGTTTAAGGAAGAATTCACAGCATTTTGCATTTGCTTACTGGTATGCTGCTGGGGAATGCGAGATCCTTGTTTAAAATATTGGAGAATGTTTTCTGTCTGTTCTTCCCTCTGAAAGGTGTGCGCCCATACAACATCTCGTATAGAAGGATTCCTACAATTTTAGAGAGATTGATCAACCCCTTAATATCCCAGTTAAATAATGTCGACACAATATGGCTTTGTCATTCGGAATAAATGTGAATTAGTTCGCACAGTGGCAATATCATTACCTAGAGCCCACCAATCAATGGCGCTGCTATGGCCTGCTCCCATTATTATCTCCTGGAGTGCCAATAATGAACAATGCAATAAGATAAACTAGTGATGGTAAACACTATTATATGAATGGAAGAAAAACTGATCAGAGACGGGTAATTACGGGGGCAATGTATTCTTCGGTTCCGACGAAAGAATTTGAATGGGTGCTAGGTTCTGCAACGAATGTAGGGGGGTTCAGGTCTCTTGACCTTCTTCGTTTCGATTGCAATGATTGTTTCACAACCTGCAAATACATGTTAGTTAAGCTTTTCTATGTGAAAATATTTCTTAATTACTTAATTGGGTTGATTCAATAAAGGGAGGAGAAAAGGTAAGGACTTGCCTGGGGCTTGCAACTAGTCAAAAAGGATAGGTCAAAATCAGTCAGCACAATATGCCCGTCCTTTTGAAGTAGGATGTTTTCTGGTTTAAGGTCCCTGTATATTATGCCTGCATCAAGTGAATCGTAGAATTGAATTGTCACATCTTAATTTGGGCACTCGGAATGTTGAAGCTACTAGCATAAAACAATTGTTAAAAATTGTGTCATTATTGATTGAAAATGGGAAAGGTAAGAGCATCAAATACCTAGGCAATGAAGGTATTCAAGGCCAACAACTACTTCTGCTGCATAGAATCTGCACAGTATTTTAGTTAATAGTACATAACATTATTCATTGTTATATTATATAGTAGCCTGTATTAACAATTTTATGTATGATCTACAAAACAAATTATCATGTATGCCCTTGCAAAATAAAGGTAGCTGCTTCTTCACTATATTTTACTGGTTCTTTCTCTTATATATTTTTTTTAATAATCATATATGCCTTCTACCTTTCCATGCAGGGTTACGGTCAATTTTCAAAATTAATATTTTATAATTTATACATACACATCATTTTGGACCTAAATAAATTAAGATAGTAGAGTTGTACTTGGCAGCGTTCTCTTTGAATATTTTCATGGGTTGTCTGTCAAGCAAAGCAAACAGTTCTCCTCCAGGGCAGAAGTCGGTTATTAGACAAACATGTGTTGGAGTCTGGCACATGCACATAAGCACCAGTTAAAATCTCCATATTCATAGTCCAAAAGATTAATTTACTAATATATGAAAAACTAGGAGAGGAGGCAAACCTGAAAGGAACTATACAAAGTGGGAAGGAAAGGATGGTCCAACTGCGAATAAATTTCTCTTTCAATGCATGCTCTATGAACCTGTGAAAAGTTGCAGTTAGGAAATGGCTATATTCTTCTCACCTCGACAAATTGATTAAAGAAAGACGATTACCTTGTTTCGGCTTAACATTACTGACTTGTCCATAGCCTTCATGGCATACAATTGACCTGTGCCTTGTAGTTCCACCAAGTGAACACTGAAAAATAATCAATGAAATGAAGTTGACTCCTTGTAGGTTTTAAGCTCCTTTATGAGGAAGATTATAAGCATTAAATTTGACTTCTTTAAATTTAGACAGCGAACATGCTCATGCATTTTGCCCAAAAAGCTTATGAGGTTAGATTTCCATATGTGTGTATAAAACATTATTCCTAATTGGTCCAAAAAAAGTTGCCTATTATGTTTTCAAATACCATCTTTTTATTAGTTCTATGATAAATTTTGATGATTTTTGAAAGATGGCCCAATTTGAGATACATTCATTAAAGATGGTAATCAAATTCAAAATTGGTGGTCCTATACTCGTATTCTACAAGTTTATGATATGAAGAACCTTTTCTTATTGAGAATATGAAAAAAGTATTTTTGAAATTGCTAGTCAGTGTACCTGCCAGTATCACCACAGCCGAGTGGTTTTATCGGCCTGAAGTGCTTCAGTTCAATCCGTTCCCATTTTTTGGTAATCTAAAAATTTTTGAGGTTCATAATACATCAAGCCATCGAGATCATATTAGTAATTATTTGTTAATCATTAGATTTTTTGTTTACCTTTTCAATGGCTATCCAAGAAGAATTATTCCTCTTGTGAGGCTTTGGAAAGACAGGCCTGGAGTGGATTTCCCACAGATTCTCTGGTTTCTGGAGAAAAGCAAAAGGTTCCATTCGTGTTACAATTTACCTCACAAAGTTTTTAAATTTTCGCAAATTTGAAATAAGAGAGAAGTACCTTACCACGTTGGGATCAGGAAGTTCCCTCACAGCTTCATCCACATTCTCAGCTGTTGCTTTGACCTGAGATATATTGCCAGCAGCAAGACTTTAGATTGCGTGGTAATATGTACACAAGATTTAATGGTATCTTTTGAAAAAGAATATTAAACTTACTAATTTGGCACTCTTGAGCTCGGTCTTTTCTGAGAGACGATTCCGAAGAGGTTCAACATGATCACTTCCATCCAGTTGTACTCCAATGAAGTATTGAACTTCCCCCTGCAACATTCAGGGAAGTATGCATGAGTCAATTTCGGCTATCTGGTATTGAGTAGCGCTTCTTGTTTTTCCAAGAAAAAAACAAGAAGAAAATCTTTGAACTATTGTTAATTATGTTTAGCATAGAGGACTACTAAGTTTTAACTTGAAAGAAAAAGGAGAAGCAAAAGTATCCACCTTTTGGTCGCGCATTGGTTGCAAATGGAATAAGTTCCAAAACTTTTTGCCTGAGAGAAATTTACCAAATTTCGGAGTTTGTTAACATATTACTGAGCTCTTTTCAAACAAAAGGCAGCAAAAATTCAGAAACAAAGAATAAATACCACTCTTTGTGTAGTTGATAAGTTGGACAGTAATTTCTTTTTGCTCTCTGATAGCATCTCTTATTCTGGCGACTGTTCCTTGATCTGTTTCAGGTCCTTGGAGAAACCTGCAATGGAACACGGATTTGAAGTTTAATATATGGTTCTTCAGCAAAATGAAGTTTTACAATAAAAGGTAACACTGATCTAATATCTGTAAAATACAAGCATTTAAGTTTTTGTTGTTGATTTTTCTTTTTTTCATCAACATCTGAAATTCTCATTTCATGTGAAATCTGAATTGATTTACCTATTTCACATGGTTCAAAATTCAGTATATTTTATTCTAAATATGACTAATGAAAGGAACTATAATCGTATGCAATAAGGAACTATAATCGTATGCAATAAGGATATTTATCCATATTATCTGTTCAGATCGGTTCACAACAGGACAACAATCAGTTTTTCAATAACATAAATTTTTTTTCAAATTGAAGGGTAGAGATGGAATTATTTGTAACTTTAATACAAAAGGCTTGCTTTTTCCTGTCGTTTCTTTGCAAATTTCTCTGTATTTTATTGTGTTGATACATAAATGCTACATGAATCCATACCTACAGTTTCTTCCCAAAATTTCTTCTCGGGTGTATTCTGTCAGTTCAAGAAAGCTGTCAGATGCAAAGATCTGCAATCATAACATAAGGATAGTTTAGTCCAAAACTGAAAAAAAAAATATATATAATAAATAATGAAACAGAATCAAGAAAGGCTTACAATTGGGTTATCAGGAAGTCTAGGATCTGTAATAACAAAGTTTTTCTCGATGCGTTCAAGTGTTGTTGCTAAATCAATTGCTTGTCTGATATCCTTCTCCCTTTCCATGCGTTCCCAGCTTTCCGTCCTTTGTACTTCCTTGGTCATTAACACCTCTGGAGGTGGCTCCACATATGACATTGGTGCTTCAACTGAACTCCTTTTCCTAAACCTACATAACAAATATTTTCAATTAACTTGAAAAATAGTTGAATCATTAATTAAGAAAACTAATTTTCTGTTATTCAATTAAATAGATTGTGGTGGTGAAGAGCTGACCCCATTAAAGAGAGGCGGACTGATCTGCGCGTGCTGCGCTGTGGCGACTCGCTTTTGAAGTCATGGAGTGGAGTGAAGCGGCCTGGTGATTTGAAGAACCCTTTCACCTCAGAAACGATTCGCTGAGGTGAATCCACAGCCCCTTCTTTCTCTAGCTCATGTATCTTTATTGGAAGTTCAACCCCTGTGGGTTGTGACTTTCGAGGATGCTTCACTGTTTGCACCACCTCTGTTATGCACGATAAGGCTTTCTCCTTTTGTCTTGCTGCTCAAGATCGTGTGGAGACTGGTGAGATGATAATTTGATAAAAATTATGAAAAATAAAAAAGTGCATGTTTGTTGAGGTCTGCTTACCATCGTAGTGAATAAGAGAAACGGGTAAGTTATTTGGTCGTAATATCTTGTCGCTTTGGCCTTCTGTATACTTGCTGACCTCAACTTGCATTCTGCATGCATGAGAATTTTCTTTTAACATAAGCTCTGAATGGAAACAAAGATGTAAACCAAAAGATTTTGGATCTCCTAGTGGTTGATGCAACTGCAAGTGCTGTTAAGTTTCCTAGTATTCGAGTAAAATAAATAAAAAATAATTCAAAAAAAAAAAACATTTCTTTTAGTTCTATACTCATGCAGTTCTACAATCTGATGTTTTATCTTTTTGCTTGGAATATTGATCGATCATCTAGTGCAGATGAAGATACTCACCCGATGAACTTGATAACCTTTCCGTTGTCATCCCGGATGGGGGTTATAGTAAGAAGATTCCAAAAGGGGACGCCGTCCTTCCTGTAATTCAACAGCCTTCCACAGAAACTTTTCCCGTTCTGAACTGCATCTCGTATTTTCGCAACCATCTCTTTGTCTGTGTCTGGCCCTTGTAGGAACCGGCTGTTGCACAAAACATGAACAAGAATTCAAATTTCTTATAAATTAATTTCTTGGGAGAACCATCAGTAACCTACATTTTCCCCCAATATTTGATAATGATTCTATTGCTAATGAACTGCATGTATTTTTTAATGGCTAATTCTGCTATGGATCGGATGAAATATAGGCTGTTCAATTTTCATAATCGGATGGTCATATATGCCTTTTAAATACAATTAAAGAGATATGCTTGATAAGAACTGCTTGATTCAAAATGAAAGGTTGCTTAACCGATCCGTAGCAGAACCACTCTTTTTTAATATGTTTCTAGATTTAGGAGACAACATAAAGATAGTCTCCTACCAGTTCTTCCCTATGACCTCCTTCGCAGAATAACCGGTCATAGTATAGAACCCAGCACTGGCATACAAAATGGGGCAATCAGGCCGTGTTGCATCCGACACAACGAAAGTTTGTTGAAGGTTGGAAAGTGCATCCTTGGTCTCTTGGGAGACCCGAGGGAAGCTCCCCGATAATCCTGAGCTTGATTCTGTCGAAGCCCTTTCAATGGACTTATCACCTGATGATCTATTGCCGCCTCTTCCATTCTCAAATGATTTTGGGTCACGCCGCCTCCATTCTGTCGTTGCGCCTTCCTCTACTATCTCGGTGTTCGATTGTTTGGTCGGAAAAGCCATCCACTTCTCTAGCCCAGCATCAGATACATCCCCGGGAGGCAGGTTTGTGTTCGAAGAGCTTGGTAGCATTGTTTCTTTTCTGCTTGAGTGCAGTGGTGTCAGTCAAGCACTGTAACTTCAGAATACCGGCTCGGAATTTCAAATTAAGGAAGATACCTAATAATTAAAAAGAATTAATTAGCAAAACGGATAAGATATTATTATTTGCTAATACCCAACAACAAAAAATGTGACAGGTTTGGTTTGCCTAACATAAATAGCTATAACAAGGAACACATTTGAAGCAAAACAGGATAGGTTACTAGCTAGCTCTTGTTGCACTTGTACTTCCGTAAGTCATAACAACTGAACACTCATTACCCAATAATAATTCTCACTGTACTATTGTTGACAAGAAGCAAACAGAAAGAGGGGAAAAAAAGAAAAAGGCAAAGGTACAACTATTATAAGTACCACGGCACAGAGGAAGCAAGGCAGTGACACAACAGAATCAATCAAGACCTATGCCAAGCTGCTGTCCAGATAAGAATTGCACAAAGGCAATAGAAAACTGACGATGCAGAGCAGCTCAAAAAAAAAAAAGTTGCACGGTTTCTACGCCTCAAAAAAACAAAATGCAGAGATATATAACAGAGAAAACAAAAAACAAAAAAAAACCCAGCAGAGGGTGTTGATTAAATATTAATTGAAAACTTGTGTGGGAAAGGTTCAAAGGATGGAGTTGTGTGTTTGGAGCAGAGTGCTTATTTATCCCCTAACATATTGCACGGTGTCATACAGTAGACCGTTGGATCGGTTCAAGATTTGGGTCAGTACGAATCTTAAGGAGATCCAACGGTGTATGTGCTGTATGACACCGTACCATATGTTAGAGGATCTGAAATCGCAGATGCTTTTCAATAATACGTCTTAATCATGTCTCGAGGCCAAGGAAGTGACACCATGTGATTTTTTTTCTCCTCCTCTTCTCTTTTTGTGGTCATTCTCATCGCCACTTATAAGTCATAATTTCGTCTGGTTTTATGTGTTCAGTTTGTGCACTGTTTAGTGTTGAAGTGTGTTCCATTTGGTGCCTCTAATATGATGTGGTCCCTCTTTCTAGTTGAAGACTTGGAAGTTGGAAGTACCAATTCATATCTTCTACTGCGCAATAAATTACTACGCAGCACTTCGGCCGTTAGATTCGCTTTAAGATTCGTGCAATTCAATCTCAAAAAACTTTCCCTATAATCGACGTCGTTGAGTCGTTGCGCAGTACAATACTGCACAGCAGAGGATACGCACTGTAACGGTGACCAGTTCTTTCTTACTGTTCCCTGAAGTCCTGCTTGGCTTGTTGGCCTACAACAATTTTTTTGGGCTTTTGATGGAACGTTAAGTACCACACAATAGGATAAAATTTAAAGCACAACTAATCTATCCTTACTCGTAATAAAATAAGATTAGATTTTTTTTGACATGAAAATTCTATCTTCTTCAAAGAATAAATCTCAGTTGTTGATTGTTTACTTAGATTGATCACCACCGTTGACGTATTTTAATGTCTCAACCCATTAAAACCTAAGGCCCATATCAATTTTCTCAATTTAATGCTCATCTTAAAAATTTATTATAAGAAATAACAATTTCAGCCCCAAATTAAGTAAGATGTAGGTTCTTTACTACGTGTATTCAAATTTCAACAAGATTTTAATATTTTACTGTATTACGAATTTTCTTATGATATTAACTTGAATATGTATTGTCACAATTATCAACTTTAATGGTTTTCAAAAGATTCTGGCCCTTTTCATTTAGATAGAGCTATGGTACCGTCTCCTTACTTTGACCCACTTAAAATTGACATGTATAGAGAACCAGTCTTTGGTCTAGTGGCTAAGGGCAACGCTCTCCGTGTGGGAGGTCGCAGGTTCGAAATCCGGATAGAGGTCTTTTATAGACATTTAAATTTGAGTGGCTTGACCCTCATCTTTATCTCAAAAAAAAAAAAAAAAAAAAATTGCCATGTATCCCTACAATACTTGCACTGCAGTAATGAAGTAGATTTATTCCCAAAAAAAAAAAATGAAGTAGAATTTTTTTTTTTTTGAGGTAAAAAAATCAAGTAAAATGTTATACATGGGCCCAAAAAATCGTTGCAATTTTGCACCAAGCTCGTCCAAGTTATTGCTATCACTTGATATTTACTAGGTTGAACATGGCAGCTAATTGTGGGTCTGACTTGCTCTCAATCGTACGAAACTAAAGCTGTCACTCGCTTAACGCCTCGTCTTATCCTCAAATTATCTTTGGATTTTGTTTGCATTTGAAATCGTTCTGTCCATTGAATTTTCAGGTTTTGAGATTTTTGATATCAAAAAAACAAGAAAGGTTTTGAGATTTTTAGTTTTTGAGTATTCATGAAAGAATTAACAGTTGTGGGTTTTAACTTTAAGTTAACAATTATCAAGTTGAAGCTAGTTGGATACTTAGATTATTGTTAGACGTTATTTACTAATAAAACAAGAGTGATTCTAGTACGGATCAGATAAACAACATTTCATTCTGAATCGAACGGGTTCTTATCGAACATGTTTCTTTAATTGTATCTAAAAAACATACTACAAACATCCGATCATGAGAATTGAATATCACAGGCTATATTTCATCTGATCCATAGAAGAATTAGCCAGTTAATCTACTAGCAATGCATCAAACCAAGGACTACATGTGCTCTTGATCGATCATCACTATCTTGCAGAGGATTTGTTAAAAAAAAAAAATCAAGCTATCACTTGCTAACAAGGTTCCAAATGGCACCATGCTCGTCACTATCTTCACTCAATTGGTACGAAATGAATGTGAAGCCATCACCAGCAGCTAACCAACTCGTCTTATCCGGAAATCATCTGGGATAATTACAGTATTTAAGGCTAATTAATTAATCCCCTCAACAAAAGAAGAAACCCCCGCCTGGTAAGGCAAGGAATCAAGCAAAATGTGTGGAGGCACTCGCAGCAAAATGCTAACATGTTCCTGTACAGAAAGGAACATCAACGAAAGAACAATTAGCTGTCACCGAGGTTGCGGTCTAGTGGTAGTAATATGGACTCCCACCGTAGAGATCCAGGATCAAGTCCCAACAGAGGCTGGATAGGAGTTAATTGGGGGGTTTGCCTATCGGGCTTTGTTCAAAACAAAACAAAACAAAACAAAAAAAAAAAAAAAAAGAAAGAAAGAAAGAACAATTAGCTTCATAGTTAACTCTCTGCAGCGGATAGAGCTCGTCATGCCGTGTGGTCTTATTCTGACAATCGTCCAGCTAAATTATATACGAGTTACATTTGAGACGTATCTGTTACATTTTTAGATGTATTTGTTATATTCCGTACACATATATGGATGTACATACGATTTGTAATGGACGCAAGATGTTTCTCTATCAATGTATGAAAACAACTATTGTTGTAGTGATTCGGTACATGGCAGCATATAGTTACAGTTGCATATATGTATGAGATTCTAACGGCTTGAATTAGTTGGCTCATCAGACTCATGTGGACACAGAGCCCCACTGGGATGGAGATGGAGACAACAGTGACCTCAACATTTGTTATTTTCTAATGCTTACTTTGATAATTTATTCATTTATTTTGATAACACGTGACAACAGTCCTAAATATTTTGCTTAGGAGCACAATAAGGGCAATGAAATGGGGCAAAGAAATAAAGAAAAATATCTTTAGCTTAGGATGCGGAATAAAATGTCCAGAATATAGGCCAGACTAGGGTCAAACCCAGCTTTAGCCCTTTAAATTCAACAATAGCAGGTTATATCCTGTCCTAAATTATTTTGTATAAGCACTTTATGCATGTCTGACAGCAACAAAATAAAAAAAGAACTGGGATAATATAGAACTCTCATATAGATTTTGCAACAGCAAAGGTAATGGTAAAAATCACTAAAAAAAAAAAAGGTCTGAGAAACCACGATATAAGTTAACCAACAAACTGTTTTCATTCAGACCCACATTCAACTGAGATGCCCAAAGAGGAGATGGCACTTTATTTTTTAGTTACCAACTACTTTCAATTTTCAGAAAGATGGCCCTGCTCTTTCAGGGATTGCAGAGCGTCATCATACATTTCTTCGATCCCTCTGAATTTGATCCCCAAGTTTTGCAGCTTTGATGTATCAAATTTGTAATTTAACTTCCGGAACTGTTGCTTAAACCTGTGGACAAAATTATTTGAAGTCAACCTACTAAACCGACCACGATAAATGCATAGATAAGAAAGAGATTGAGCTGACTTACGATGTTGGAATAGGATACGAAGGATATCTTTTAGCAAGTAGGCTTGCCAGATTGTAATTATTGATAACGGAAGAGCTACAGAGATATCTACCATTTGCATCCGGATTTTCATAGACTAGTATATGGCAAAGCGCCACATCATCAATGTGCACATATCCCATTCTTCCGTGCCATGAGAATCTCTCAGATTCTCCTATATATATCATTTAAAATTTGAAGCAAACAAATGATAGAATATATTCCTGATAGATTTACAGAATAAAATGAATAACACATTGGAAAAGGAATAATACCTTTAAACAAGCCAAGCACATCTGAAGCAGTGAGAGATAAGTCTCGAGGCAAGCAGGGGCCCACAACAAAGGAGGGGAGTACTGTCACCAAATCAATATTGTTCTCTGCTGCAAATTCCCAAGCAGCCTTCTCTGCCAACACTTTTGCAAGTGGATACCAGATCTTCGACACACAGTCACCCAAAACAAGAGTCAAAACAGTATCTTTTGGTGAAATTTTACATAATACAAAATGGCTATTGCATCCTAAAAAATCAAGTAGATAATAAAAATTTATCCCAGTCTGGCAGAACCCCATCCGATTAAGAATAGTGTAAATACTACAATGTAACATAATAGGCCCACTTGATAAATAAAGGCCTAAAAGGGTGTTCATTGTCACTCTGAAACATTAACCAAGTTCCGTTAGAATCAACAAGGCTCTATATGATAGCTAGTGCTCACTATTTTTATTTATGAATCTCACCTGCAATCTTTGGCACAGTTCAACAGAGCTCCAACAAGTTTCATCTAGCACCTTATCCTGGTCAGAGTCTTCCCTCACCCGTACTGTAGATGATGAGGATGTCAGCACCATCCTTCTGATCTTGGGGTTCCTCTTGCATGACCTCAGCACATTCAGAGTGCCCTTTATTGCAGGGTCAAGTATTTCAGTCTGCAAAAGATATTACTACCTATTAGCACATTACCACTCATGAGAAAGCCCTTTATTGCAACGTTAATTGACGATTTAAGCATTGCTATATATTCATACCTGTGGATCAGATTTTATTGTGCCAATAACAGGAGATGCAGTGTGGAACACACCCTCACAACCGCTCAATGCACCATCAAAACTCCCCTCTTTTGATAGATCAGCTTCCACTAGTTCTAGCCTCTCCTTGGCTCCATCAAGTTCCCATAAATGCACAACCTTCTTATCATTCCCTGTGGCCAAAGAAACTTGTTAACTCAATCCACAACTCATATATACCAGATTAACCAATGATTTGCATTAAACATAAAACACACCTAAATTCCTAACTGTTCCGACAACATGATAACCAGATTCAAGAAGCCGCTTAATAAGCCAAGAAGCAACAAACCCTGCGGCACCTGTGACACACACTTTGCCTTTACTATCAAATGTCTTACTGTCCATTTTATCAATATAAATTTTTAGATAATATACTGGAGGATTACAACAAGCTCCCTGAACCAGTATATATATAACTGTCCAGCACTCATTACACTTGTATGCTGAGTGGAGCTCTCAGAAAGTAGGTAATCCATGCCAGTACCGTGATACAACAGTTGGACATCATATTAGTTTGGTGACTATCATGCACATGTAATCAATATGACATAAATTAAAACAATGCACGTTACAATGAGCCACGCCAGATTCTTATTTATAAATAGTATAGGAAAAAGATAAGTAACAAAAATTAGGATACTATTTGCAATTTCCATATTTTTGTTACATACCTTATACACATGTAATAAGCATTTAGCCTTGGTACCAAATTATACATGTTCTTAAGTTGCCATGATGAATCACCAAAGAATTTAAGACTGACATGTACAAAGAGACATTTTGCTTAATTCCATACATCAATTTTGGGTTATACCTGGTTAACTCAAAAAGAAAAGATACCATATCGTCAGAAGCACCACTAAGAGTAACTGGTTTACCAAATAATGACATTCACTGCTTTCATAACAACCTACTGATGAAGCTACATTATAGACAAACCGCTCACAGCTTCATTAAATTATTGAAAGTGAGTAGGCTAATTAATTTGTCAAGTTAAATACATCAAAAATATGTAGTAAAATAAAATTCAGCACCAACAACGCAATCAACACTAGGTTTTGATGCTGGTTCCAAGAGAGGCAATTATGAAATGAAGCTGTACAAAAAATTATTGTTGTCCTATAATAAACAAGTTAAAGCCTGCCTTTTCTTACACACTAAGTTCAATACTTTCAGTCTCAAATAACACAACCGATCTACAATAATAAAAAAAAATTTCAGATCATTTACATATTTTTTTAGGAAATGCAACCTACAAACTATGAACACCCTAATCAGAAGTCACGCTAATTGGAAGAACCGATCAAGTTTGTGAGAACTTGATCAATGCGCTTCCATTCCCATACCAGAAGTTAGGTCAGAATTAGTTTTCAAACCGTGCAGAGAGAGCATCAAGAACTCCGTTGAAGCTAGAAAACCTCTCGCCAACAACATCTACTGTCAAGCCAAAGCTCTCGACCCCCTTAGCAGTGACAGGTCCATGAGCCGCCACTACCAAGCGAGGCCACTTCCGCCTCACCATCCCCCAATCCCACTCCACTGCATCCAGCCCCTTCAGCAACCCCTCCACCTCTGCTGTACTTGTGAAAACAATGGCATCAAGTTCACCGTCGAGCTCAACCAGCTCATCAGCACATCGCGGCCCGATCCATCTAGTTTCGTACGCCGGAACCCTAACAGCAACCCACCCTGATGATTCCAAATCCACCAGGAAGTCGGGAACAACGTCAGGCTCGGTCAGGCCAACGACAGCGGGGACGGGGCAGAGCACCTTTCTGCCACCGCCGTCACCGAGAGACCTTACCATCCCAGCCGGGGTCGCAATCTCCGGCACAAGAACCCTAACCCTACTAGGGTCACCATTACACAACAATTCTATAAGAGAAGGTTCCCCCTGGTACAGCGCCTCGGCGTCCGTGCCAAGCGCGGCAACAGTGAAGGGATCATTACAGCTAGACTGCGGGGGACATGGCAGAGGGTTTTGACCTTGAGACAGAGCGAGGGAGAACGCGGAGATGCCTCTGCGGGAAGTGAACGCGAGAGCGGAGAAGGAAGCGAGCGTTTCTTGAGAGCAGAAGGAGCGGAGGGAGGAGAGAGTGGAGGCGGAGGGGCCGACGGAGACAGTGGGGAGAGGGAGGGGAGTGGCGCCGCGGAGACGGAGAAGGCGAGTGAGACGGGCGCCGTAGGTCGCGGGAGTCGTGAAGGCGATGCGACGGGCCGAGAGGGAACGCGGGGGTTTGGTGGCGGCCCGCTCTTTTGCGGAATGGGTGGGAGTGGGACTTGGAGTTGGGAGGAGAGGTTTCATTGCAGGTCCCGCGATGCCGCTCGTTGGCACCGGCGAGGCGCAGATTGATTAATGTGATGAATAGAAAAGAACACTAGGCGTTGCCGCCCAACGGGAGTACGGGACATGGATCATCAATGATTCATTCAATGGTGATGATGGGTTGATTTGCGACGGTATAGTGGATGGATAGGATGCGGCTGTCATCTGATCTGATCGGACTCGGGTCTTTATTTTATTACATCCTAATATAATATCCTATTCATTAAAAATTAATAAGATTTATAATTAAAATGTTTAACTGAATTTTGAATACATTGATTGTCAACTTTGTAATCCTAGGCGTTAAATACGGATTTGAATTTGTATTTGACGGGAGGTGATTTGGACACCACCAAATCCTTTTTGAATACTCTTTAAATTAAATTTAGAGAGTTCAAACATAGAATTGCTATAACATAGGTTAGGAATGTTCGGAAACATTTCAATATCCAAATCACCCTTCTTTTTAGGGTAAATTTTTTGGGAGGTCACTGAACTTCCTATGTTATCTATATTTGGTCACTGAACTTTTAATTATCTATTTCTAGTCACTAAATTTTGATAAGTATCCAAAATTGGTCACTCCGTTAATTTTTCCATCCATACACTTAACAGAATATGACGTGGCGCTTATATGGATTTTTTTTTTTTGTACAATTGGACCGTTAGGTTGTAATTATATGGATGCAACGGTGCTTGAGTGGGTCATTAATGTGTCTAACTATTTTAAAACTTAAGCCTTCTGTGGACAATTGGCCATTATTACTGGAACATTTATTGGTGTGGGATTATGATAATTATTTTGTTCAATTAATTTTTGAGACTAGTGATGATGTTTACTAGAAAAAGTTTTTTAAGTGAAATTTTGTATCAATTGTTGATGCACTTGAATTATGAAACAACTAGCATTTGCTTCCCTGCTATAATTAATGTTTATTTTTTCTTTTAATAATGTTTATTCACTACGCATGTCTCTATTAATCAGAGCACGAGTTGGAATGTAATTTCCACCCGCTGTAAAGTAAGCCCCTTCCTCATTCTTAATTACAAACATTAATCTAGACGATTGTACTGAAAAAGAAATTTTTAATTAATTACCGTCCCCAATTGATACTTTATACAATCTAACGGTCCAATTGTACAAAAAAGAATCCATATAAGTGGCAGGTCATATTCCGTTAAGTGTATGGATGGAAAAGTTAACGGAGTGACCAATTTTGAATACTTATCAAAGTTTAGTGACTAGAAATGGATAATTGAAAGTTCAGTGACCAAAAATAGATAACATAGGAAGTTCAGTGACCCCCATAAAATTTACCCTTCTTTTTAATATACAAACATGAACTTGACACTATTACGTACCAATAGATGAAATTGTAGTTCCTTCAATCTCAGTAACAGAGCCATAGACTATTATCATGAAATTGTGCAGTTTATAACATTTGGTGACAAAAGTCAGCATGCACAGAAAATAGTAAAATACTATTCAACTTCCAAACATAAAAAAAGGCGAACATTTTTTATTAAGAAAGTTTCTACATCCAAATATGGCGCAGGAGATGCTCATTCGTGAAAGCATCAACTTCTTCAGGAAACCACAAAAACCAATACACAATTGCCCTCTAACAACGATGAGTTCTGTTCAGCATGAATGGATCCATCGGATGTGGTAACTAATATAACTCATTTGATGGAGTGCGACATGTCGAGTACAATCTACAGAGCTAGTAACTAACTAGTTATTGTCAGCTGCTGCGATACGGAGATTTGCTGGTGGTGTCGAAAGGAAGTTTAACTGGAGTAGCATTGCCATAGAATTCTTCCAAGTTATAGAATGTCCTTTGCTGAGGTAGGAATATATGGACTACGACATCACCTGCCATGCAGAAGAATTCCACAATACATGTATCAGGAATCAGCAAACATATAAAAAACCATCTAACAGAAAAGATTTGGAGTTGGTCAAACTCAATGCCACACCGCCACAGGTTGGTGGTCTCATGAGTAATTGCAACCAAAATGCCATGGACAAGACCTACTATGAGATGGTGAAATCTTACCGAAATCAAGTAGTGTCCATGTGTTAGGTTTTGCATCTCCTGTCGCAACTTTATTGAACTGCTGCTCTGCAATGTCTCTCATTTTCAAACTACAAAAGGAAATTAAAGAAAAAAAGTCAAAAAATATAAAAACAATCAACTTGATGGGGATACCAAGCAGGGATGTCTTTGACAAGGAAAACAATACTCTACATATTGGTAAAAAGTAAAAACAATCGCTTTAGAGAAATGTGGAATATACCCAATGGCGTTAATTTGGGGGTTGGAGAAAGCAGTGGCAATGATGAAGAACCGAGTCCAGTAGACCAAAGGTTTCACATACAGAACCCGAATATCTTCAGCCTTTACCTCATTGGCGATATTAGCAAGTGCAAGTGCAACTGCATTGAGAAAAAGAGGCACAAATATGTCACAAACTAGTCTGTTTAATTGCGAAAACAAGCAATGACTGTACAATAATTGCAAATACGGCACCGCATTATTAATCTACTTATCACACAAATGTCAAACTGAACTCTCATTAAACTTTATGCAAGCCGCCCGGTTGAAATAAATTCACAAGACGACATTTCAATAGGCAGCACAGCAGTACCAGATAAGCAGGGTTTAAGGTACTTTGCACACAAAATTTGCTAGATTACTACACCCGAGAGTAAGTGATACAAAAGCTCTGTCCCGCACAAATTCTCACCCAACAGCATAACAGCTGGAAGGTGCTCAAATTCATGCTTGTTTTTATGTTCGCCAAAAAGTTTTTATAACAGACTCTTATATTTCAAGATGATTAAAAACAATTTAAGCTCATTTTTCATATATGTTTCAAATTTGGTATGATATCAGAGCAGCAGCTAAATAAGAAAGTGAAAAGGTTTTAGGAAGCATACGGGACAGGCTCTCGGAATCATCATCAAAAGAAGGGGACGGGGCGGGGGCGGCAGGTTTCCGGGCCTCGTAATTGGTGTACACAACCTTGCCATACTTATTGAGCAATTCATCGAGCACCTTATCTGCGTCTTCGGCCCTCTTCGCTCTCTGCACAAATCATTCCACATCACCAACCCAACAAAGTAACAATCTGACCAAACTCAGCTAGGGAATTAAAAAGAGAAGTAACGCACGAGGGTATGAGCAGAGCGTCTCTGGCAGAAGAGGAGAGGAAGCGGCGGGGAGGAGGGGCAGGGGGGTTTGGTACTTCTGCCCATCCACCGGACAAAGGGAGAAGCCCAGGGTCCAGGCGTGGCGACCGACGATGATGACATCTCCAACCTAGATATGAACCCCCCGCGTGGCTGCTGCAGCTGCGCCATTGACGCTACCGTATGTATATCTAGCTAGCTACTTCTCTCTTGCTGTGTGTGCTCTCTTCTGCTTGCTCCGAGAGGGAGGGAGATCGCGGTGGGCAGACGGGGAGAGGGAGGGAGATTTGTGATAACTTAGATAAGGTGAATTCCGATAGTGTCGCGTGCTTATCCTCTGCCGCGCGGTATTGTACTGCGCAGCGAATCAACGATGTGGATTGTAGGGGACTTTTTGAGATTGGGTTGCACGAATCTCCAAGTAGATCCAACGATTGGAGAACTGCGCAGTAGAGGATATGAATTCCGAAAGGACTGTGTTCTCTTTGACTGGGACTCCTGCGCAAGTCTAAGATATTTTTCTGTTAGAAAAGGCCCAGATAGTTTCTGTTAGATTGGCCCATGAAGCCCAAATTGAAAGTAGGAGAAAATCGGCCCGTTTTGTTGGCTTTGGCATGTTAACTGTTAGTGGCAAATCGGGCGGGCAACTTGGGTTCGGGTTTGGTGGGTCGGGTCAGTTTTGACCTTCTAGAATATCACGGGTCGGGTCGGATCGGGTCGGGTCGGGTCAGGTGATGGGCGGGTCGGGTCGTGTCAATTTTAATTTCATTTTTTTTTTTTGGATCGTATGTTGATTTGAGTTGGATTGGATGCTATTTGATCTCGGGTCAGGTCGATTTCGGGTCAGGTCGGGTTCGGTTGGGTCAGTTTGACTTTCTGGAAAATGTCGGGTTCGAGTCGGATCGGGTCGGGCGGGTTTCTTGGATCGGGTCAGGTTCTGCCACCTCTATTAACTATTGATGAAGAAAGTTAAAGAGTAACATGTACATTTCACATTTACTTTTTCGACTTTTTGTCCATCCTTCCACCTCTCTTTATAACAAACTCATGTGCATCTATGTACTGTGGAAATAGAAAATACAGAAATAGGGAGATATATCTATTAACTGAAAAATGATATTCACTAATCGGAAAAATATATCTTTTAACTGGAAATAGGTATGAAAGAGTTATATTTGTTAATTAGAATATAATGGATGAATGTTATTATATATGTTTTTACTGTGTCATTCATTTTGATTGAATCTAAATGGTACAAGCATGTGCAATTGTGAAATTGTTTACTCTCTCTTTTCCGGCCAAAGCATTTTTTTTTTATTATTAATGAATTTCATCGCATACATCTTTTACCCTCCCTTGTCATAAAAAATATGCAAGTTATCTTGTTCTTTAACTATCCAATTGTAATGGACAAATAATACATGACTTCTTTTGGAATAAAATGGCGGATTGTTAGTTTTTACGTACTACCAAGTACGCATATTTTATTAGAAGTAAAATATTTCTATTGATAATATTAATCAAAAAATTAATTAATTAAGACTAGCATGCAGTAATTGCTTAAAGATCGAGTATTTATACATATATACTACAAGAAGTCTAATTGGGTCACTCGAAATATAATGGTGGATTTGTGATACCAAACACGCATCCTTAATTCACTGTTATCAAAACCGGACCGGACCGGACTGTCCGGCCAGAAAAAACCGCAACCGCTTGTATTGACGGTTTGATTCTTTGGTATGACCGCTTATGTCAGTGGACCGGCCAAAAACGGTTTAACCGACCGGTTCTCAGAAAAAGACGCAAATCGAACCGTTTGAGATACCCGGTTTCTACGCAGAAATTACTTTTTTTTGGGAAGTGCGCCTGAATTCACTCAATCACTCAATAGTCAATACAGTCTTTTTTTTTTTTTTTTTGGAAATTCGTATACAGTCTACTATTCAAAGGGACAACTACTGTTAATGGGCCGGGGTATTTTGGAGTATGTTTTGTTACACTTTTGCAAATGTAACCTTTTAATTTTCAATAATACCAAATGTACATGTTATATATATATATCACTTCTAAAGAAAGTCTTAGACACAAGCTATATTATCATCTTATTGATCGTTGTCATGAGAATCTATTTTTGACGAGGCTTAATTTTTTTATATATTATAAAGTATTTATGTTTTACTCGTTGCTAAATCACAAACAAAAGTAAATATGGAATCAAAATCTATACTAATGTAAGTATTCTTCCTAAATAAATATTTGATGCTCTGCATTTAGATACAAATAGACATATTTTCACATATATAATGTGAAGGTTTTATCATATATATACAATTGTCATAATATGACCTGAATATATAAAATATTTAAGTGTTTTAAGAAAAACCAGCGGTTGAACCGGCTGACCCGACAGTTGGACCAGTAAACCATTGACCCGAAGCTTTTCCAAGTCGACGTCCGGTCCGGTTCTAATAACATTGCCTTATTAGTTAATTTAAAACCAGCGCAGTTGATATATAAAAACTTGTTAATTAATTATAACCAACAGTGATGACTCAATAAAGAATTACTGAACAAAGGTGGTCTCCTAAATGAGGTAAACAATATATTCAAATGAATGAGATACTCATGAAATAGCTATCAAAACTATATTTCGACTTTTGCAAATTGAGTTGTGAAATATTTGCAAAATCATCAAGGAACTTCGACAGAGGATAATATAACATCAAATTCAACCATATTAATTTATTTCAAAACGAACATAGAATGAGCTAATTGATTGATACTAATTTTACTTGAGCCGTTGAATAAGTGTTGAAGACATCAACAGCAAAGGTAACCAAATGGTGCTACTAAATAAATGATGCATTTGAATTGTGCAATTGAAGCCATTGAACATGCCAATGCTACAACCAAGAGCTTGCAACTTGAAAATAGTTCATGGGATATGCTCTTGTTGCCATTAGTTTTAAATGGATGGAAAGCAACATCTGGCAACCAACCTATGCCCAATTCCAACGGGGTCTCAGTTTTCATGATCTAATTTTGGAAAATCACCTAAATTAGTTTGCAGTTTTCAGTTGGAAGACAATGAAATTCAGATTTTTAATTTTCCTCTTCTCTAATATCTCATTGTTCCTTTCCCGAGATTACATTCCGGGATAGGAATCCTCCGCCTTCCCGCCCCCTGCAGCGCCATTGCGCTCTCGCAACAATACACGGAATTAAGGATGAATTTCATAGACATGAAGTTCGTCTTAGCCATTGTAATTAGCGTCAACTTCTTGCAGTGTATTGTCTTGGGGCAAACGACGACGACGACGACGACCACGCCATCGACCTTCACTCCGCGTGATAATTTCCTCATAAGTTGCGGTGCAACAATCATTCCGAATTTAACTGATCACCGTACCTTTAAGACAGACTCACAAGCCAACTACCTATTGTCAGCAAAAGATGCCATTCGCGTCTCCCTTCCCTCCTCGCCAAATGCTCCTTCACCATTGTACCTCTCTGCTCGCATTTTCCGTGAAGATGCGACATACAAGTTTCCTTTAGCTCAAGCAGGATGGCATTGGATCCGGCTTCACTTCTTCCCCCTTCAGAATCCCGACTTTGACCTGTCGCGCGCTTCATTTACCGTAGCTACAGACGACTATGTCCTTCTACACAGTTTCACCATCGATAATTCCTCCAAGTGGGTTTTCAAGGAATTTCTTGTTAATGCTACCAGCAATCAACTTTCCCTTCATTTTCAACCTCTAAGTAACTCAGCCGCCTTCATCAATGGCATCGAGGTGATATCTGCTCCTGACATCCTTATTTCTGATGTGGCCTCCACGCTTGTCCCGGTAGGCCCAATCAATGGGCTCTCGCAATCGGCATATCAAATGGTGTACCGCCTAAATGTAGGTGGGCCTCTCATTACTTCTGCAAATGATACTCTTGGCCGCCAATGGGATGAAGATGAATCCTACATGCATGCCAGATCTCTTGCTGATAAAGCAAAGGTTAAACCCAATGTAATCAAGTACCCAGATGGAACCTCGCCCCTTATTGCACCTAACTGGGTCTACGCCACAGCTGCTAAGATGGCTGACGCAAATGTGGGGAGCCCCAATTTCAATGTAACGTGGGACCTTAATGTGGATCCTACATTTGATTACCTCGTAAGGTTACATTTTGCAGATATTATTAGCAAAAGCCTTAATGACCTATACTTCAATGTATATATTAATGGAAAGATGGCCATATCGGGACTTGACCTCTCGACAATCACGGGTGGGCTTGACATGGCCTACTACAAAGACTTTGTAGTAAACAGCGCTGTGGCATCAAGCCAAATCACTGTTCAAATCGGTCCCATGAATGAGGATACTGGCACAATCAATGCCTTGCTAAACGGTTTGGAGGTGTTCAAGATGAACAACTCTGTGGGAAGTTTAGATGGTGAGTTTGGGGTTGATGGAAAGAAGGCTGATGAGAAAACTACAACAGGTCACGTTGTCGCATATGCTGGAATTGGATTTGCATGTGCAGCACTTCTAGGCCTTGGTTCTGTTATGTACAAGAACCAAAAGAGGTCGCCAGAATGGGAGAGGAGAAGCAGCTTTTCCTCATGGTTGCTTCCCATCAACATGAGCCATTCTACCTTCACAAATAGCAAAACATCTGGTTTTAGTTCACGGAGCGGGCACACCTTCTCATCGACGCTTGGGCTCGGAAGATTTTTCTCATTTGCAGAAATACAAACGGCTACTAAAAATTTCGACCAAAATGCTATCATTGGTGTCGGTGGTTTTGGTAATGTATATATAGGTGAGATCGACGATGGAACTAAAGTGGCTGTCAAGAGAGGAAATCCTCAGTCTGAGCAAGGTATCAATGAGTTCCAAACTGAGATTCAGATCTTGTCAAAGCTTCGGCATCGCCATTTGGTGTCACTAATTGGTTATTGTGATGAGAATGCCGAGATGATTTTGGTGTACGAGTACATGGCTAACGGGCCATTTAGAGACCACATTTACGGAAAGGACCTCACCGCTCCACTCTCATGGGAGCAACGGCTAGAGGTTTGCATCGGTGCAGCACGTGGGCTTCATTACCTTCACACGGGCACAGCGCAGGGTATTATCCACCGTGATGTGAAAACCACCAACATTCTTCTTGACGAGAACTTGGTCGCCAAAGTGTCTGATTTCGGTCTATCCAAGGATTCACCTGGCATGAACCAAGCTGTCAGCACTGCTGTGAAAGGAAGCTTCGGGTACCTCGATCCAGAGTATTTTCGATGCCAACAACTCACAGACAAGTCAGACGTGTACTCATTTGGAGTGGTTTTACTTGAGTCACTGTGCGCAAGGCAGCCGCTCAACCCAGCACTACCGAGAGAACAAGTGAGCCTTGCTGATTGGGCCCTGCAATGCAAGAGAAAAGGCAAGCTCGATGACATCATAGACCCGTTCTTGGTCGGAACAATCAACAAGGATTCTTTTGAGAAGTTCATAGAGGCCACAGAGAAGTGCTTGGCAGAACACGGAGTCGATAGGCCGTCAATGGGAGACGTGCTATGGAACCTCGAGTACGCTCTCCAGCTACAACACGCCAATCCTCCATCGGCAAATCCTGATCCTACACAAGAAGCAACAAGCTAGGTTTATAATCCTCATCGATATATGTCCTTATTTTTGTTAATTTCATGCAAGGAGGTTGTTTTTGAGACTTGGAGGTAATTTCCAGTCTGTTTTCGGCTATCACAAAGTTCTTTTCTTCTTCATGTGTATCAACTTGTATGCCTATCCATCTATTTATCTACTTTTTTTTTTTTATTTTCTTATCTCATACGTAGGATTTAGATGATCTGCAAGACTTGTTACAAACAACACTTGTATGAAAATATTTGCTATTTACATTTTGGGGCTTTCAATTTAATGTTGTGGAGTTATTTAATTGGTCAGGATGATATATAATTGTTGCTGTAACATGTATATTACTTATTGATTTTATAAATTGCCTTAATGTTCAAGTCCAACTTCCCTTTCACTGGAAAGGCCTCGTATACACAAACGTCTTAATTACGATACAAATTAAATTATAACGTAGAAGCACAAAATAATATCAGCAAATTTGTTTCTAATTTTGAAAGTTACTTGTTAATTAACAACTTATTTTCATTATATTTTATTTCAACAATCAAAAGTAAAGGGCATTTAGTTTGATGCATCAATGCTTTTGTATTAAATTAACTAGTTAAAATGTGAATTTTTTGTATTTAAGTTGCATATGTTAATTGGTAATTATATGTACTGTGTCGGTACATGTTTTCTCAATGATACTATTAGATTTTTTTTTTTGAAAGGTTAGCAGCGACTGCTAACTAGAATGATACTATTAGAGTTGCGATTAAATTTGTATATGGTAAGTTTCTAAGCTTTTTAGCTATGTCACATAATCGTTAATCTCAACCATTGATTTTGTTTTTCTCTTCTTTATCTTAATCAAATGGCTCAAATTATTTTTTGCTTTTTCATTAAAGAGGTAATATAATTTGTCTAAAAAATAATTTAAGACTCAAAATATTTGCAACTCTTTGTATTCTTTTATATGAATTAATATGTAGCTGAAAATATAGTGTATAGAAAATATGTTAAGTTTAGTATTTATTTAATAAGATATATTTAGGAAAATATATATATTTGTTTTCATTATCTAATATTATTTTTTTGGAGCAAAGCCCCGATTCACAGCTCTCTAGTTAATATAATTTGTAGGTAACTTATTTAACTACGAGTACGAATGTGGGAGTAAGCTGTAAAGTATATATATCAGCTCATCAATTAACGTACAGCATTTGTAATTCTCTTGTTTATTTAATTAAGGATTCTGCAAGGAATAATTATTCAAGCAGCAGGAATTAATTTTCTTTTACAGTACTTAGAAATTAGCGTATAATCCTTACTATATATAAAAGCATATTGAAAAAATGACATGAAATGGCTATATTCCCCAAATAACAAGCTTGAGCCGTTGATCATTTTTTTGGATAGATCAGAACCGTTGATTTACGTTAATGCCCGTTGACGTTAATGTCTCAGCCCATTAAAATTTAAAGCCCATATCAATTTCCTCAATATAATGCCCATTACATATTATCTTAAAAATTTATTATAAGAAGAATATTGCTGGTGTACAACCAACAATTTGTGTACAACCAATATTATGGTACAACTTTAATTGTGAACCATTCATCTATCAAAAGGATATTATAGTCATTCATACTCATAAGTTACAATTAGTATGTATTAATTATTTTTTAGTACAACCATGTTCAAATCTTTAATTGTTATGTTTGTTATAGTTATTAAACTATACTTATTGATTAGTACTTAGTAAAGTATGGTAGTAAAATAAAAATAAACCAAATTCAAAATCATATATGATGTGTCCCTAATTGACATTTCCTCTCTTTAATTTTATTAACAATTAATCCTAGTGACTTATGTTGGACATGGCTATATAACCATATCGTGTGAGAATTTTGTTTCGGGCATGACTATCGTTTTATGAAGATATTTCTTACAATTAAAACATACTTTTCATATGATTGTTCCTTATAAGTTCTCTTTGCATTTCAATTTATTTCTTGATTCTGTGTACTCGTTTGCTCTAAAACATCGTTTTTCGTTTCTTGCTTGTTAGAAGAATTAATAGAAGGTTTTTTTGTTTCTTTCTTACCAAACATTTTGAAGGTCCATAAATCTTTGATATAAAAAAATAGTGACACATTAAGAAGATAAATCTGATGTATGGGGCCATGAAATATATCCTTCTGTGACAAACGAAAACTTCCATTCTTTTTTTAACACTGAAATCAGTTTTTAGAAATTAATTCAATATGACCATAATTATGTAAATAATGGTTCCGTTGATTTTGCTGGCCCATTTAAAGCGAGATTATAATGTGCACAAAATGGTTTCCAAAGATGACTCCCGTGCAATTGCATCAAACAATTTTCCTTTTATAAATTTTTTATGTGCCCATTTTGCCTATTTGCTTGGTAAATATAGAAAGCCACTAGCATCTCTTATAACCGTTAGTTGCACCGTATATTAAATTATACACAAATTGTTGGTTGTACACCAGCAAAACTCTTATAAGAAATAACAATTTCAGCCCAAAGCAACGCGTGGACTCTTTACTAGTTTGTTAAAAAGCATTCAATAGTTAGCTATAAAAAGACATTAGTTTCTAACTAAATAACCAGACGTACGGCAGATATTAAGATGACAGGTGCGGTACTTAACTGGTACAATACCATAGGATTTTGCAATTACCGAATAGCAGGAAGAAAGTAGAGATATATGACATAAAAGAGTACTAAAGCCATTTTCTCTTTAGAAAATTCAACAATGTGAACAAATTTATATCACTGTGACTTCATCCCATAACAATTCATTGGCGTCGAATTGTGAATGAAATCTAACTGCTCGCAGAAATATGAGATAACAAATTTGCCAAGTTCATGGATCAAATTCTGCGCATAACCTCAAACCCGCCCACACGGGCAGTTCATGTTGCGGTTGAGTTTACTAAATTCATAGGGGTTGTTTTCAATTTATAAGTTTCTGTTAAAGTGTACGTGTAAATGGGCTAATTACCCAAAACTTTGTAAATAATTTTTTCTTTAATATATTTAGCTAGGTTGGCTACTTCAAACAAAAAAAAAAAAAAAAAAGGTTGCCAATTTGTGAAGATACAAGTAAAACAACTTGCAATTAATCATCTTAAATTACTTTTTGAAAGAACTTTCTTTTATTTTCATTTTTTTTTTGCTCATAAAAGAAATAACGCATGCCAAATTGGAGTAGTCAGATATCTACGCCCGAGCAACACGCCTAACATTGTTCTTCTAATTAAAAAACATGGGTTTCTATCAAAGTTCTAAATCGCGATTATAGCGTCATCGCGATAAGGTCCCGGGAAAGCTATCGCCGAGTTATCGTACGTAGCATATCCAATAATTTCATAATTAATATTCTATATTTAATATTATTTATAATTTTTTTTTTTTTTGATTGCGTAGGCGAACAGCCTATCGCTAGGGGTGTACAACGGGCGAGTTAACACTTTTTTATCAAAATTTGAACCCAACCCGGTTATACCGGATTATAAAATATTGTTACTCAACCCACCCGTAACCCAACCCAACCCGACTACTTTTTTATGTACGGGTTTTTGTAAGTTATGCGAGTTAAACGGGTTATAGTTTCGGTTAAATTATTAATCATATAATTTTTAATTTTTGTATAATATTGAATATGTTAATGGTGATTTATAACTTGATGATAATATATTTTGGATAACTTAAATGATATAAAAATAATTTAACGTTAAACATAAATTAGAATATATATATATATATATAGAGAGAGAGAGAGAGAGAGAGTAAATCTAGCGTGCTCTTAAGCTCACGGGGGCCTCCCGTGAGCTTAACACAAAAAACATATCAAATCATATCCAAATTTTGATTTATATGGCTCAATAAATTATTTATATCAAAATCATGTGTTATGCAAAAATTTTACATTTTTAGAGATTTTTTAAGCATTTATTTCAGATTTTTTAAAAGTTATATATAAAACATTGATTATTTTATTAATATTGTATAGTTACTAGTAAAAAATCTGAAATAAATACTTAAAAATATTCAAAAATGGAAAAATTTTGCATGCTATAAGATTTTGATATAAATAATTTATTGAGCCATATAAATCAAAATTTGAATATGATTTGATATGTTTTTGGTGTTAAGCTCACGGGAGGCCCCCGTGAGCTTAAGAGCACCATAGTTTTACTCTCTCTCTCTCTCTCTCTATATATATATATATATATTACTCATTATATATATTTATTTGCTAAATTTCATATTAGAAACATAGAGCGGGTATATAAACTTGCAAAAAAATAGTTAGACATAGCATTAACCCAAAAACATCATAAAAATTTTATATTGATCTTAAATAAGAACTCAATTCTTAAATTATTATCTCATTATTTATTTTTTTAATAAATTGTATATGTAAGTTTGTATAAAATTATAATTTATAACTATTTGCGGGCGGGTCCGGGTTAAACGGGTTTCTAAATGCTCAATCCGCAACCCAACCCGGCATAACGGGTTAGTCAAAATTACAACCCGACCCGACCCGGTAATATCTCTAACCCAGTAAAAAACGGGTTGGGTCGGGTGGGTCGGACGGGTCGGCCGGGTTGACGGATTTTTTGTACACCCCTACCTATCGCGGTTTTTCATTAAAAAAAATAGTAGAAATATATTTACAAGGTTGGGTTGGCGACCGGGTGGCCAACTGGAAATGAAAAAGAAAAAGAAAATGTGAAGACAAAAGGAAAAGAATGAAACTCAAAAGAAACCTATAGCCCTATCTATGTACATAATTTTATATTTAATTTAATATTATCATGAGTTCTATAGAGCAAACAAAGCAACACAAAATTACTTATGGAACTATAGTATTAGTATTAAACCGGTACAAAATCCAGATTGCAATTCAGTTATATTTACCTAATATAATATATCTTGTTTCTATTTAAAAATATCTCTAAACCATCAGAAACTATGTCATTTCATGTAAAAAGAATGTAATAAGTACTAAGTTATTTCCCAAAAAAAAACTCATTTTGAGTATAAAATATATACTATGACAGATAGCGCGCTATTGTACGCTATAACGCTATACGCTATAGCGCCCGCTATTCGTTCTATAGCGGCAATAACGCTACTTACGTAGTGTTGGCCAATAGCACCGCGTTTGAGCCCGGAAATGCTATAGCGACGCTATAGCAGCGCAGCGCTATTTAGAATATTGGTTTCTATTCTTGCCATAAATTAATATCCTCTCAGCGTCGTTGCTAGAAATTAAGTTGTTGGATATATATTATCTCTCATCTGGATACAGTGATGCAATTCTCTCCTCTGTTCTATTTTAAGAAAATTAGCTGAGATAACAAAAATTCAGTTCCCAGGCAATGGCTCACAAAATCGCTGTATCACTCGTCGCTAACCTCTCTGTATTCCTTTCCCAAAATGTATTCTGTGATCGGGAAGGTAGCTGGAGAGGAAATCACCAGCCTCCAATCTTTTCATCCTCTCGTTAGTCCCATGTAATTCTGGATGAACCTCGTGATAATGAAGTTTGTCCTAGCCATTATCATCTGCCTCGCTTCTTCGCTGCCGGTCTCCCTGGGGGACACTAAAGCCTCGTCGACTTTTGCCCCTCGTGATAATTTTCTCATAAATTGCGGTGCAACTATTGCCCCAAACACGGCTGATGGTCGTGTTTTTAGGACAGACTCTCAAGCCAACTCCCTATTGTCAGCAAAAGATGCTATTCGTGTCACCGTCCCATCATCAACAGATAGTCCCCCTCCATTGTACCTCTCGGCTCGCATCTTCTGTGATCAGGCGACATACAAATTTCCCCTGTCTACCCCTGGCTGGCACTGGATCAGACTTCATTTCTACCCCTTGAACAACACTGAATTTGACCTGACAACTGCTTCATTTACTGTAACCACAGATTCATATGTACTTCTTCATAGCTTCAGTGTAGAAAACTCGTCAACGGTGGTGCTGAAGGAGTTTCTCGTTAATGCTACCACCAACCAGCTTTCTCTTCACTTTCTTCCTCTCCGTAACTCAGCTGCCTTCATTAACGCTATAGAGGTTGTCTCTGCCCCTGACATTCTTATCTCTGATATTGCCTCCACTCTTGTACCTGTAGGCCAAACCAATGGTCTTTCATTATCTGCCTACCAGACGGTGTATCGTCTCAATGTAGGAGGCCCCATTCTTACCTCTGCAAATGACACACTCGGTCGCAGATGGGATAAAGATGACTTATTTATCCAATCCAAATCTACTGCAGCGAAAGCAGCTGTGGCTCCTAACACGATCAACTACCCAGATGGAACCTCTCCTCTTATTGCCCCCAATTGGGTTTATGCCACAGCCGTCAAGATGGCTGATGCTCAAGTCGGTAGCCCTAATTTCAACATTACATGGCAGCTTAATGTAGAGTCTTCGTTTGAATATCTTGTTAGGTTGCATTTTGCTGACATCATCAGCAAATCACTTAATGATCTCTACTTCAATGTTTACATAAATGGAAAGATGGCTATATCAGGGCTGGACTTATCAACCATCACCAGTGACCTTTCTTCAGCCTACTACAAAGACTTTGTCCTAAATTCCTCCTTGGTGACAGATCGAATCACAGTTCAAATTGGACCGCTGAATGAGGATACTGGTACACCTAATGCCTTGCTCAACGGTCTTGAGATTCTCAAGATAAATAATTCTGTTGGGAGCTTGGATGGCGAGTTTGGGGTTGATGGCAAGAAAGCAAGCACTGGCATTAAAGGTAGAGTAGTTGCAGCTGCTGGGATTGGTTTTGCATGTGTGGCCTTTGTAGGTGTCGGTGCAATGATGTATAATCTTCAGAAGAAAAAACCAGAGTGGGAGAGGAGAAGCAGTTTCTCCTCATGGCTCCTCCCTATCCATGCCGGTCACTCTACCTTCATGAATAATAGCAAAGGATCAGGTTTTGGTTCTCACAAAAGCGGTTACACATTCTCGTCAACATCACTTGGTCGGTGTTTCTCTTTTGCTGAGATACAAGCAGCTACAAAGAACTTTGATCAAAATGCAATCATTGGAGTTGGTGGTTTTGGAAATGTGTATCTTGGTGAGCTAGATGATGGAACAAAACTTGCAGTTAAACGAGGAAATCCTCAGTCTGATCAGGGTATCAATGAGTTCCAGACTGAGATTCAGATTCTATCTAAGCTCCGTCACCGTCATTTAGTGTCTCTAATTGGTTATTGTGATGAAAATTCTGAGATGATATTGGTCTACGAATACATGGCGAATGGTGTTTTCAGAGACCATATATATGGTAAGGACTTGCCTTCACCCCTCTCATGGAAGCAAAGATTGGAGGTTTGCATTGGTGCAGCGCGGGGTCTTCACTATCTCCATACAGGAACTGCACAAGGCATCATCCACCGAGATGTCAAAACCACTAATATCCTCTTGGATGAAAACTTTGTCGCCAAAGTTTCTGACTTTGGACTGTCAAAAGATGCACCAGGAATGAACCAAACACATGTCAGTACTGCTGTCAAAGGTAGTTTTGGATATCTTGATCCTGAGTATTTCCGTTGCCAACAGCTCACCGACAAATCAGATGTATACTCTTTTGGGGTGGTATTACTGGAAGCACTATGTGCAAGGCCACCTATAAATCCAGCACTCCCAAGAGAGCAAGTTAGCCTTGCTGAGTGGGCTCTACAGTCGAAAAGGAAGGGTTTACTCGAGAAAATCATAGACCCAGTACTTGTAGGAACTATCAACAAGGACAGTCTTAATAAATTTGCTGAGTCAGCTGAAAAGTGTCTGTCAGAGATTGGTGCAAACAGGCCATCCATGGGAGACGTCTTATGGAACCTCGAATATGCTCTCCAGTTACAAGAGGCAAACCCTCCAGCAGCAGAAGAGGCAAATCAGTTAAACTTACCAACGACAGCAGCAGTTCAGGGGAGCACTCCAGTAGCAACACCAGCAACTCAGCAAAAAACTCCTGATGCTACACCCATTAGTATTGGAGATGATGATGAAGCAACTTTGGCTGAAGAGAAGAGAGTTAATCATTCTTTATTGATTGATTTCAACTCTACAACGTCCTCAGACAATTCCACCAACGGTATTGGCAATGACTTGTTTGTGAACCCCTCGGGATTGAATGGGCGGTAAATATGTTTCCATTGTCGGTCACTATCATTTCATATATGCCATCTATTCTAATTTTCATCTTGACATGCTTACAGTCGTGTACTATTTTAAATTATAATGATCAAGAAACTGGTGTTGTAATATTATATATGAAACATCACATGCATATCTTTTGTTTCATTTCTCCTCTTCATACCAAGCATGATTATTGATGTACTTTAGTTGTTCTTAGTTTTGCTCTAATGCAAAGTTTTATTATGTCTTTGTGCATGTTAACCAAATAATTTCTCAATGCATTTTTTTCTAAAGTTCTCCAAATACTTTGATCTGTTGTACATTATTTTTTATGATATCTTTATATAAGCCACAAGTCCCTTAGAACACTTAACTCGGGTACTGCCTTCAGCAAATCCTTCCTTTAAATATATAAGACGAGAGAAAGAAGTAACCTAATTTTGAAGTCATCTTCGTACTACATATTCTTGGACCAACTCTCATGACTTCCACTCCATCCACTTGAGCTTGAAAGTGTATCGCAGAAGTTCGTTACCGTGTCAACATAAAATTAAGCAAATCCGTCCTTTAAATACATATAAGATGAGAGAAAGAAGTAACCTAATTTTTAAGTCATCTTCGTACTACATATTCTTGGACCAACTCTCATGACTTCCACTCCATCCACTTGAGCTTGAAAGTGTATCGCAGAATTTCGTCACCGTGTCAACATAAAATTAAGCAAATCCTTCCTTTTAATATATATAAGATGAGAGAAAGAAGTAACCTAATTTTTAAGTTATCTTCGTACTACATATTCTTGGACCAACTCTCATGACTTCCACTCACTCCATCCACTTGAGCTTGAAAGTGTATTGCAGAATTTCATCACCGAGTCAACATAAAATTTGTTTTACAGCGGGTAGCCACCAGCAATACTCCCAATCAGCCCTTAACAAAATTACAAATGCAGCCAAGTTACATGCAGTTCATCTATTACAAGTAATTTGAAATTTTTATTGAAAATTGATTGATCCAAACAAAATTTTATCTGATCTAAATTACAATGTACAAATCTGAAATGAAAATTGTGAAATCAGAAAGGCAACATGACAATGCATGGATCCTATTCTTCATGAAGCCTTGCTCTTATTCTTCATGAACCTCAAAGGCTACAACCAATCCACAAAAAGAAAAAGAGAAAAAAAATAAATAAACGTGATGCTACAACAAATAAGAACAAAAATGGCTGAGACCCCCTGCAAAACACACCTTTCCAAATGAAAACAAGCGAATATGACTATATGCTACAGTATCAGAAGACCTAGTTCTCAGGAGAAAGAGTAAAAGAAGCCATTTGTGCCAAATGCTGGCTAGAAAGATTGATAATGAATGCTGTTGAGGAAATTGAATCAGAATCCAATCGGGTCTCCTCGGACATTTGTTCATTGTCTACTTGAAGGTCATGATAGATTTCCTTGAGGTCTCTGGCCTTTGATTCAGCCGCTTCAGCTTCTCTAAGGAACAGCTCAGCTTCTTCTGCATCCCCAGTTTGAAGAGCAGCTTCCCTCTCAGCTCTGGCAGCTGCTGCCACTAATCGTAGCCTCATATAACCTGCTATAGCTCCATCCTTTTCCTTCACTAAAATCAACCCTTCGTCTGCCCCTATTCGTTCTTCTGTTGTTTTGATTTCCTCTTCTAGCTTCTCCAGTTCTGAAGCAGCTTTATCCAGTTTGATGTGTATCTGTTCCTTCTCAGCATTCAAGGCCTTAGCCTCAGAAGCAACTCTGCCAGCTTCTTTAAAATTTCTAGCTGCAGCTGCCACTTTCTTTTCTGCCTCCAGTTCTGGGCCCCTCTTTTCGATGTAGCTGGTTCTCTGCTTCAGCAATACTATTTCCTCTTGTATAGACCCTCTTTTTGAAATTAGTTCCTGTTACCATCATCAATGATACATTAACTGTCTGTGACATAATTACAAGTTAGAGAAAACCTACAAAAGCATACTGAAGAGAAGTAAAATGAGGGAAGAAATAAATCTAACCTGAAGGCTTGCTCTTGACTCAGCAACTTGCTGCCTCAGTGATTGTATCTCTTGAGAACTTTTCTCCTCCAACTCAGCAAAATGGATACGATCCTTTCGATGCTGCATAATGAGAGCCACCATGTTCCTCCAGTTATCTAATAGATCCTGACAAGCTTTTGCTTCATTTGAAGCAGCACTGGCAATCTCTGCTAGCTTTGAAGTTTTCTCTTCTGATGCAAAAACAAAGTCATCTATTTCCTTCTTTTTCATATCCAGCTTTTGACTTTCCAAATTCAGCTCTGATTTAGTTGCATCTAGGTTATCAATCCTTGCTTTGATGTTTGATTGGGTACCAACAAATTCAGATACCACACTTCCCATCTTTTTCTCAACTTCTTGGATTTGAGCATCATTTTGGGCAATCTCCAGCTTTTTCAACCGTACCAATTCTAGCAAGTCGGCCAGCTCTTTGGCCAGAACATCTCCTTTGCTTTTGAGCAATTTCAACTCCTGCCTATCATCTTCGACTAACTTATCAATTGAACTTTCGATGCCTGAGTTTGCTTCCAAAATTACCTGAGATTCAACATCTATCTCCAATCTTTTTGTTTCTAGCAACTCCATTGATGTTTGCCATCCTTCCAAATCTTGAGAGGCTTTTTCCTCAGCATTCTTTTTTACCAGGTCAGCATACTCAGTTGCATCCTGAGAAAATAGGAGAATAAGAAATGTAGCACGGGGCAGGCATCAGTAACTGATTAAGTCAACATTATACATGAGAATGAGAGAAGCTATCATGGCAACATGCTGCTATAAGATCTGACAGTGATCTTAATTTCTTAATGAATGATAATTGCTGATTTAACAGCTTGTAGTTCTACCGTATTTTTACCAAAATTAAAGGCAGTGCCCACATGGTATCCACTAGGAATTCATCTGGTCCACATGACAGGTACTAACTTATGCAATTCCTGTACCCAATATTTAGCTCATCCTATCATGCTGGTTACACAAAGTGTCCACAGAGTCCATTAAAGCAAAGTCACAGCTTAGCATAAGAGCCATCATAATGGGTTTTTGCTTGTTAAGGTCATCAACCTATCCACTACATTAAATTCAATTCTTAGGATCAAATAATACACTAAGACTTCAAACCGTTACAACTTTTAGTTACCATTTCTCACAAAATTCACTAATGACAAAAATAAGTTTACCAGTAGACATTTACGAATTACAACTTTGACTTATTATGTTAATATACCTTAGCAAACAATTGGAGAAGAGATCCGGCTTCCTCCTGAGCAGCAAGGTGCAAATGAAGCACGCCCTGCATGTCGGACTCCACAGACTCATACTCCAGTTGAGCGGATCTCAGATCAAGATGAAGCCGGTTCTTGTCATTCTCCACGGAGGCGAGCAAATTGCTGATCCTCTCGGCGCTCTCAAAATCTTCCGCCTCGCACGCCTCCTCCAGCTCCCTCTCCAACTCCTTATGCCTGGCCAACGCCTCGTTTAACTCGTCCTCAACTTTTCTCCTCCTCAATGACAGCTCCTTCCGTTTAGCCGTGATTGAAAGCGCTCTCTGCTTAGCCAATTCGGCTTTCTTTAGAATTTTATCTCGGACAAGAGCCAATTTCTGCTCTATGGAATCACATCCCCCCTCCGCCTGTTCTTCTTTCTCCGTTTCCTTCTCGCTGTTATCAGATCCACTCTCTGAAGTGATTTCCACTGCACATTCCTCCTCTTTAACCTGCTCCTGGTTCCCAATCAAAGATTCACTCTCCTGCTGCTTAACCTCCACCTCTGATTCAATTACATCGCGCGGTCGGACAGCTGGATCAGAATTCAAATCAGATGCAACACTCTCCGAAGAAACAACTGCCGGAACTGGAAGAGAAGTGACCTCTTCCGAAAAGATAGGAGGGAGAGGAGCCGAAGCAGAAGCAGAAGAGGACGACGACGACGTAGAGGAAAGGGGAAGATGCGGCGGCTGAGGTTCATCGTCAACTGACACGGCATCCCGGGCGTACCCGATGCGCACAGCTCTCTTCTTCTTGCGAGACACCTGCCTTGCCGGAGCCTGCGTCGGAGATGCGGCAGTCGGAGCGGGTTTACCGGGGGAAGGAACGGGAGATGGAGCGAGAGCAGGAGGTGGTGGTGGCACTAGGAGTGTCAGATCCGAGAACAGATCTTCGTCCAGCGGCTCCGAGTGAGAACTCGCAGCATCGGAGGAGACCGCAGCGGGAGGGGCAGGGGCGGGGGCGGGAGGGGTGGGAGGTGGAGAGGGATCGACGGAGGGCGTGAAGAGGACCATGCCGTCGAACAAGTCCCCTCCCGACGACGACTCCGACGACTCCATCGCAGTGACAGAGATCGCGCGGCAGAAATCAGAATTCTGCAGAGGATTCGGCGGCAGGAAAGCAAAGGGATTATTTTTATTACAGGTGCGGACTGCGGACTGCGGACTGCGGAACCTGTGAATTATGGATGGATGGATGGATGGATCCGCAGGGATCACTGGGTCGTGCTTAGAAAGTGAGAGAAGTCGGGAACGACGACGGTCGACGGAGAGCGAGATGTTAATCTCCGGTTAGTACTAATCAAATTACAGATAATCCAGATGATTAGTTGAAAGAATCCTGACGGAATGGCCAGGCAGTCAATCAATCATGTCCTGCCTTCCCATTATTGTTTTGTTCCAACTTCCAAGAGCTGGATATAAAAAGTAAAGAAGACGAAAGGGTCCAAAGGGAGAAAAGATAGAGTAATAGAACACGAGTTCTCTGCATATGCGGACTTACCAAAAGTCCATCATACAAGCACCGGTTTTGAGGGGCCTGCTGGACTGAATTCATATCCCCAGCTGTACTGCACTGTGCAGTTCACAACCTCAGCCGTTGGATTGTCTTCAGATTCGTGCTAACACAGATCTCAATATGATCCAACGGCTGAAGTTGTGAACTGCACAATGCAGTACAGCAGGACTTACGGGCCTTGCTGGAACCCAACTTCCATACGATCCTCCGTCGAGGGAAGTTCATCAAGGTTATATGGGCCTTACGGGCCTCTGTAAGGTTGCTGGATCTGTCGGTTGATCGAGTTTGGTACGGTACCTGTAGTTTTCACGTTGGTAATTAATTTGGTACACGGTCCTATTCTAAACAAGTTCAATCAGTCTACTTCTGTGCTCATCAATGCCTGTCGATTTGCAAAGATGTCACGTCTTGTTTTCTTTATTTAAAAGATTTTATACTGACCAAATTGTCATTCAGTTAGTTCAAACATCGTCTCCTGCAGGCTGCAACTTTCTTTTTTTTAATGAGCAAGGTTACAAGTATCTAAACGACACAGAAGTACAGAATTTTAATATCATTTGTGTCTGATGAGCATCAAACTCCCTCATTTACCTTGCTTCCTTCGTTTCACAAGCAGATATCAGCAAGTTACAAATTGGGATTAGCTCATGAGAACTGATGAATAGAATATACTGGTACAGAAGTAACAGAACTGACCCAATTAAGTGAGATTTCAGCACAGAACTGACACAAACAAGCTCATTCATTCAATTGCAACTGTACATATTATAGAATGTATACATATCAAACTCTTTACAATTTAAGAGAATCACTAACAAATGTTGTGTAATCACAACGACTTAAAACAGAAGTAAACATATATAGGAGCAATAATACACGGGATTCCTCGGATGCTGCTGCAATGCAATCCGCAGGTATCAACAGTAAGTAAGAACAGCTTATTCCCCACAAACAAGTATACCCAGTAACGATATCACTTCTCAAACCCGATATATAGTAACTAACAAATTATACAAAA
Source organism: Cyperus esculentus (assembly GCA_030179965.1). Taxonomy (NCBI): domain Eukaryota; kingdom Viridiplantae; phylum Streptophyta; class Magnoliopsida; order Poales; family Cyperaceae; genus Cyperus; species Cyperus esculentus. Next base: position 3,258,068 of record JASGLE010000030.1, read on the forward strand.
CAAAACATGGAGTCCGGGCCGAATGGAGCGCCCGTTAATCCATCAGACGATAAACTATGAGATCCCTACCTCTGGGTGGTGGTCTAGGAGGTAGCGGGTTGGTCGGTTGTAACAGCAGATGGATTGAATGCAAGTTGTTCAGCACAATCCAAATTGTCTCCGGAGTGCTCACGGCCTACACCCATCAGGTCAAGGTAGTACTGGTAGTGCGAAATGATGTTGTTCATGTTGTCAGCGAAACCGTTACCGCAAACGAGATCACCGTAGAGAACATTCATGGTGGCACCGAAGCCAGGAAGCCTCTTGGCGAGAGTGTCGTTCTTGGTTGGCTTCCAGTTACCAACAAACACGTCGTGTGCAGACGGCTGCTTCTTCTTCATAGGCGTCATCCACCTCCACAGCGCTGCCTGGAACGCGATGGTTGCGTTCTGCTCGAGGTACTCGGGATGGTTCAACAGATCTACCTTGATGCCATCACCAATTACTCCGTAGTTGTAGTTCCTGTTCGATATGTATCATACATTATACACTAAAAAGACCTTAATTTTACCCCCAAATCAGAAGAGTTATGTAATTCACTCAATTCTGTCGTTTGAGATCGACGAATTAAAATTGCAATTGATTTTACAATAAAGTGATTTAAACAAGTGCATTAATAAGGGAATAAATCACCAGTATACGGGGAGAGCTCCACGGCCGTAGTACTCGGCGCCATCGACGCAAGGGTACTTGAGGTCCTCGGTGCAGTAACTCTGGCTGGGGCTCATCTCATGGTTGTAGCACAGACCCCATGCCAAAGGACCACCAGTAGCCACCCCATATCCACCTACATTAATCCATAATCAAATAAGAATTTCACTCCAATACTCCCACCAAAAAAAGTTTTCTTTCAGATCTGACGATTATAAATGAATATTACTTATAAAATCCATCCGTAACCGATAAAATTATCTGGGCGTAAGCATGGAAGCAACGTCCATCAAATAAAATTGTACAATTTTTATATCAGATCTTGTTTAATTCTTCTTTCGAAAGATTGGATCTTGTTTAACTTTGGTACAAAGGTGAAAGAAGGGTAGGTAACTATAACTTACAGGAGGTCTTGCTGCCGACATGGCCGAGGAAAGCGGCGACTTCCTTCATGCCCATGTTCTTGCCGCCGGTGGTACCGAAGCCAAGCGGCTCGTACTCGGCGGCGGCGATGATGAAGGCCTGGTAGTCCCAGAAGCCGACGGCATGCGCGACGGGGGCGTTGCGCTTGCTGAAGAGGTTCTCGAACTGGTACACCTGGAAGAAGTCGGTTATGGTCTCGTTACAGCAGAACTTGCTGTTCTTGCACTCCCACCCCTTGCTGCACACCTTCTCCTTCTTCATAACTTCCTTCTTTGCCTCTGTTACCGCCACCGCCAGTAACACCAGCATTGTTACAACCAGAGCAGCCCGTGTCCTCCCCATTGTTGTTGCTCTTGTCGTTTGCTTGTTGAGAGAGGAATGGAATGGAATTGGGGTTGTTGTTGGTGGGCTGTGAGGGAAGGGAAGAGATAATAAGATGGTAGAGGGAGAGCAAGAGGGAAGGAGAGGAGTGGCTTTCAGATGCAGAAAGAGAGAGAGAGAGAGGTTGGTGGTGCGCTGGGGAGTGGGGCAGAGTGACCTGTGTCGGGTCGCAGGTCTATTCTCACTTCCTACGGCACATCGAGTGCTCATCTCCTGACTGACTTTCTGCATTGTGCAGTTCACGATGTCAACCAATTGGATCTTCTTAAGATCCGCTCCGGCACGAATCTGGAGACAATCCAACGGCTGACATTGTGAGCTGCACAATGCAGTACAGCAGGGGATATGAATTCCGGTACCTCACTCAGCTCCTCTGTGGCTGTGAGACTGTGGGACTGTGAGTGTGAAGCTGAGGTTGATTTCTCAACCCCATTCCTTCCTTTCGGAGTGCCATCGCACCGACACTCCCTGAGCGAGATTTCTTTGCTTGGCGTTATGGGTTTGCTTGCTGTACCTTGTAGAAAAACATCATGCGTCCATTAAAAAATTATTTATACGTATATATAAAAAAATGTAAGAGATATATTCTAAAAGATAAAGAAAAATATTGCTATACCTTATATAAAAACATAATGCGTCCATTAAAAAGCTATTTATACATATATATAAAAAAAATGTAAGAGATTTATTTTGAAATGTAACAAATATATTTCAAAATGTAATATATCAATACAGTTTACTTGCTATAACTTATAGAAAAACATCTTGGTCTATTAAAAAGTTGGCTATACTTTCATAGATATACAAAAAATATAACACATATCTTCTGAAATGTAACAAATACATCATGAAATATAACCTATATGAACACTATAGACATTTTTTTGTGGACGTTTAGTATTACTCATAACTTATATTACACATTTAGACAACCTTCTTTTGTTATTCGTGTATCATATGTCATTATTGCAGCTCGTTACTTTTTTCTCCGGATTTTTTATAAGAATTTGGTGCAATGGACGCATTGCAGGTATAATAATATACTTGTAGTTGTGGGTGTTCCTTTACGACATCTTATTTAATTTTGATGACATCAAATAAAACCAAAACAGTGGAGCCCATATGTGGTTCACATTGACTACTCTAGTTGCAATCACTTGAATACTGATTGTTTTTGGCGTATATATTTAAAGAAAGAACATAGGCATAGGTATAATAGAAAAAGGGGATGTATAGTCAGCTTAAAATGCATACACCGGTTGAGATAACAAAATTGTTTTACGACAAATGTGTCCATTTTTTTTTTACTTTGTCAGTATATCAGGCCTCAGCCAGTCAGCCTCCCGTTAAATGGAATTCATATCCCTGTTATACTGCATTGTGCAGAACAACGCCAGCCGTTGGATTGTCTCTAGATTTGTGCCAACATGGATCTCGAGATAATCTAATGGCTGACATTGTGAACTGCACAGTGCAGTAAGTTAGGGGATGAGCACTCCGTTAAATGAAGTTACGACTAATTATGTAACTATACTATATGGGTCCATTTGGCAAATCAAGGAATAGCAATAGAATAGTGCTATCCGATTAGTAAAAATGGATTAGTGATTGTTGGAAGAGTAAAAAGAATAGTAATGTTTAGAGCTATTCGGATAATGGAAATATTGTTTGGCAAATGACAATTGGAATAATATTGTGATAAATATTTTTAGAGCTATTCGAATAGCTATTCCGCTATTCGACCAAATAGGAGGAATAGCGGATTGGCAATTTTTTAGAGCTATTCGAATAGCTATTTTCTGTTTAACACATGAAATAGCTATTATTTTGCTATTCTGTTCCAATATTTGGTTGCCAAACACATCCTATAGTTGCAGCGGCAAACGCATTATAGTACTGAGTAATTGTTGCGTTCTCTCCAGTTATAATCATCATTATGTACAAATCCCCCCCTTTTATGTGCTACCGCACATGACTGATCTGATTCTTCACCCACTGCGAGAGGAGCATATTTATATTGCTTGTTTATTAAGTTGGTGTTAGGCGGAAAACATAATTTTGTACGCAGGTAACTGGGCCCCATGTCCAGCCTTTCTAAAGCCTTTCAATGTTCCAATGCCGTTGAAGAAATATCTGACGGTCCATAAAAGCTGTCATCAATGGGTACTACCTCGGTTCTTCTTTTTTTTGCTTGGAAGTTGGAATCAAGGTTTCATTGGGACCTTTTTGGTTTTGCTATTTGTCCCTTTCTCAGGACGCCATCATTAACCTAATCAAGTAGAGGCAACAACTTTTAGGTTCACACGGTTTTAATTGGATGCAGCGCGTTGTTGTAGCGGGATTTTTATCCGCTGCCATAGTTGTGATGACACGTGGTGTCATTGCACCTATGACAATGGGATCTATTGGAAAAAACCCTCCCTATTTGCTAAAATCACAACCGTTTAAATCAAATCCAAGGGCCATTGTAAAAATATGGTACCACATGTCATCGTTTTTATGGCAGCATATGCAAATCCGTTGTAGCGTAAGCATCCCTGAGAAGGAATTTCCAGGAATGTTGCCATTACTGGCATGGGAATTCTTACAGGGGCTAAGAGATTCTAATAGAGCCTGGTAACTACAAAGAAGTTGAAAACCAAATAGATATCTGCAGCTCTCCGACCATTAAATACAATCAAGTACTCTAGCTACCTGTACCAAAATAACAGGGCGCAAAAAAAAAAAATACAAAACACTAAAATGCCAATCGCTAATACCCCTATACACAAAGCATGTATGATAACAACACCCTGGAGCTGTCTACTCACTATAAAAAAAAACCCGACAGAAAAAAATAGAAGGTGAGGGACCAACAAGTAGTCCATCTTGTTTGTACAACAACAATTGAAAGCCCCAGGAAGAGCATCGGTGATGCAACACTATCTGCCGAACAAAATCATGCATTCCTCTGTGCACCGGGTGGAGCTGTAGGCATTGGGAACACAAATGCACAGGGATTACCATCGATGTAAGGGGCCTCCACGTATGGGCTCTGCCACAACAGAAAGCATAGTATTAATACTCTTTCTTCGAAGCTATTATTATGCTTTCGCATTGTATCTACACATGATTTATCTTACCACAAAAGGCATCTAAATATCTGCTTTCTTATAGAAATTAACAATGGTTCCATACTGATGAATTCTTAAGCAATAATAAAGAGCCAAACCAAGAAATAATTTGCTTGTATGATCACTCTGGCAAATTAAAGTTATAACCTAAATCAGATAAGAATAATTAATCATGACTAGAAGGAAAGATGCCATATTGATTTGCAAAACAACCAAAAAAGATACCATGCACTCCGTTTCAAATGTAAAAAAAATGCTGTGCATTCATTATAAGCCCAAATTCTATAAAACATAATTCCCTGACACCCCCTCCATTTTCATTATCCTTCAATGATGTTCATTTCTACATCAAGAAAGAAGAAAAGCAGCTACATGGATATTCAAAAGATATATAAGGCTGAGAGCATTCATTATCATTTTTTCCATGCCTTCGATATAATTTGCATAAGTATTGTTTTCAATGGGTAAATACAGCACTCAATTGTTTACAGAGGACATGCATGAACCAATGCAAAAAAAAAGCGATAAACAATGTACCTGGGGTCCTGGAGGAAGACACGCCTGATCATTGGTTGGAGGAGATTTGGGTGAAGAATCTGGTGAACTTCCCTCATCTTCCAAGTTTCTCATTCTAGTGCTGCTATTCATGGTTGATGATGCTTCAGTTTCACTTCCACTTTTAACCCTCTATTTTGTATTTTAACAATTAACAAAGCACAAACAGTTTCTGTCAGATACACTGGCAATCACACATGAAATACAATAATGGATTCACATTTAAAGGTACCTGAAATATTTTCCCAAGAATCTTCAAGCCCTTGGCTCGAGCGCGGAGTTCATCTTTTTTAACATTGCTGTCTTGCAGTACCTAAAAGAAAATAAGTCCCACAGTTATTTTTATTATTATTATTTTTTTTAACAAAACTTGAAGAATCAGGTCTTGTTCCTGCAAATTACACCCCTTTGCTGACAATATACTACTTTAGTTCTCGTAAAACCTAATACCTGTATATCACTATATCTGCATTCAACCCGATTTTCAGGTACCCCTCATAGTAATGGCTTCACAACAATAGCACTACTATCTTGAAAGACATTTATAGACTTAATACTAGCTCCATAAAATCCCTGGAAGCATGCTCCGTAAAAACATTGCTGCTTCGATGCCTCTTGGGTATTTAACAGAACACCTGTTTACTTGATGATGTAAAACTTGTAGAGATCTCGATCTCTATCAGATAATTCCATTATGTGAGTAGTGACAGCCCACTCTCGGTACTGCAATGCAGGCGACTCTTTAAATTTTTTTTTTTCTTTTACGTTGTATCTATTTAGTTATTTTGACACTTTAATACATTATGGAGAGAGAGAGAGAGAGAGAGAGAACATTGCATGCAATGGCATCTGGTATTTGTTTGTATTGACTTTCTTCTTTCAGTTGGGTCAGACTGATATTCTTATGCACAGACAGTATAGTACAATATCACTGGATATTATTTCATAAACTTTCATATTATGCCGATCACAATATCAACAAATAATAATACTGCATACATCATACTGTTACGGATATGTAATTGTTACAAGGTGTCCTACCTGTACAATGATTAATATGCATGGTAGAATGATTGACTTCTTTAATATAATAAATAATAGAAAAGGTGAAGAGAGAGAAGACGAACCATCTGGCAGACACGGGTTAAGGTGGCTTCAATATCAGCAACATTGAGCTTCCACAAGGAATCCACCATGACTTTCTTGTGAGATTGCATGTAATTTTCGAGTTCTTCATCAGTATAGTGCTCCTCAGTACTAAGGTGTTTCTTCAAGTCCTCCTGCAGTTGCATCAGAGCAATTGCCCCAGTAGCAGCCGTCACTTGAGATTTGATAAAGTGTCCCTTGTTCCTGAACCATTCAGCCACAAATGGCACTCCAAGATATATTGCCTTTTTTCCCAACTCTTGTGCTGCCTGCCTTGAATAGATGTAACCAATTGTGTTCAGCATATCCACTCCATACGCTGACAACACCCAAAAATAAACAAGAAAACAGATACCATAAGATCACTTTGTAAGAAAGAACATACAAAACTTTTACAACAATAAGTTTTACCCTACTAAATAAATGTATTACTTTGTAGTAAGATATACTAGACTGAATTCGAAACAAGGGCAAAGGAAGTATTTCACATTATTAGATAACATATGCACAGTGTTACTAATTTGCTTCTTCGGAAAGTAAGGTTTGTTCTTAGAACTTTTGCAAGGATGGAGTATATCTGTGACTTTTTATCCAACAGACAGCATACTGGAATAGAATTTGGGATAATGAGGAAGCAATTGATACAACTTCTCTGTTATAATATATCACTTGTAGCAAACACTTCATAAAATATTTTATCTACATCCATTTGATTAGGATAAAAAGGTCATGTTTTATTCAAATAAAGCAAGTGGAACAGGCAATAAGATATCCAAAATAGGGGAAAAGAAAATAGGAGAATGCAAGTCAAGTTTATTAACAATCTAAAGCTCCTTAATTAATTACATGTCTGTGTATTCATAGGGAGCTATATTCCATTTAGCTTCTTATGAAATTTAATGTGTTGGTGGCTTCGTGTCCAGGTCAACATGAGAAAAAAGTAATGCCACAAATGTCACTTTTTTAGAAGGATTGGGCAATAATTAAATAATGCAATGAGAGGTGAGATTTGAACCAGCATTTGAAAGCCTGGCAACTTCAGCTTCAGCATGGCAGATGAATCCCTCTTTATCACCTTGAACATAAAGGTGCAGTTTATCTTTTAGTGTCTCAGCTAGCTTCTCCTCCCTTTCCTTTTGAACAGCCTTCATACAAGAAAGTAATTAATTATTACATGATGTAGATAAGGAACTAAATTGGACTAGCCATCTAACCTTTAAAAAAAAAAAAAAAAAAAAAAAAAAAAAAAAAAAAAAAAAAATCCACTAGATATATGGTATATTAATGAACAATGCTAAATTCCACTACAAATTGTACAACGTATTCAGTTATCTTATGATGGCTAACAATGCAAAACCATTGCAGTCACACTTTTAATATATATAAAACTAGAATACTTTTATTTTCCTCCTTTTAATGGGGCAGTGTGTGCTTTTACTTTGTTCAAGAAGAGAGAACGGTGTAGTGGTGATGGGAAATTTAAGAAAGAAAAATGGTACCCTCATTTTATCTTGAAGCTTTTTTGGATCAATTTGATCTCCTTCGCCAGATACATCAAGCGAAGACATGGATGCCATGGCCAGCTGGCCAACATACTCCTCGAAAAGTTCACTTCCGAAAAGCATTGCAAATATTGCTGCTGGATCTATTATTGCATCCCTGCATCATTTTCAAAATTAGTCATTCTTAATAATTTGAAACAAAGTAACTGATATTTTCTTTTCATGCTTTTTCCCAGGCTTTGAAACCCTTAAGTAAGTGTAGGAAAAGTTAAAAAGGAATAGAAAACTTACGTAGATATACCAGCTTTGCCATTGGCATCGTAAGCTTCGCGTTGAGCGGGATCACTCAAAACCTGGTAAGCCTCCCCCAAAGCCTGTTTTACAAAAAGATGCTTAAGTTGTTACTCCTGCATCAGCCATAAACATATAGACAAATGAAATTCAAGTTTACATTACTTAAAGCATCAATGAGTCTCCATGTTATTAGGGAACTTTAGAACTGATCTAAGAGATGTTGCTAATCCAATTCAAAAAGGAATGATGTGCCTTATTAAGTCCTTAATTACTATAGCAGTCAATTGGTAAATAATAGCTTTCCGTTCATGAAATTCTACTAAGTACATGAGTTTGGAAAGGCTTTGTTGCAAAATGTAAAGCAAAGTGAAATCATTATTTTTTTTATTTTTTTTTTTGTGCCAGAGCACAAGGTCATATACAACCAAAATCATTTATAGACGGGTTTGTCGTGTGTGCTTTAAATAATCAGACTGTCCTTTTCTGGCATGGCTTAGTAACCAGTTACTACTTACTAGAGCCGACTACGTACGCAGCAGTTCCAGAATTATTTATCATACTGACAACAACGGTATAATTCTAGTCCTTTTCAACAAAAACTTAGTTGCTGACCCTTAACAAGGAGCCATCATCAAGTCATGCAATTTGCTGGAATTGTAAAGAAGAATACAAATTATTGCTTAATAAAGAATAAATTTATCCAGAATGAGGGCCCCCTTAACATGCCCTAAAACACTGAATGAAATAATACAGTGTGAATATATAAATATAGTGGTTCAGGTATGTGAAGTAGGTGGGAGTTGGCCTTAATCAGATGGCATGGTGGTTGTAAAGAGAATGTTAGAGAAAGGAACAAGGGGGGCAAGTGACCTCACAAAGTTTAAATTATTAATCATGCATGTTCTTTAAAGAAAGAAAGAAACCTAATAGCTAGCCAAATGCATGAGGATGAGAAAAACAGGACCATCGGCGAAACCCTAACAACGATCAGCTAGTTCTCTCTGAACTACACAATACCGGTCGAGCAAATTAAGCTATAGAAATTGTTATAATTGGAAGTACGCCTTGCAACTAATTAGTTAATTTACAAAGAAAAAGTATCAAATTGATAAAATAAACATCTGCAGTTTCATAATTTGATCAACAAAACTACAAAAGCAAGTACAAAGGAGAGAAATAATAAGATACCTGGAATTTCTGAGCAGCAAGAGGATCATTAGGATTCTTATCAGGATGGACCTGCCTCGCCTGCAACACAGAAGAAACAACAATCCCCCCCTTGTCAGTCAAACAAAACTACAACTGTTTCGAGCACTGACTGCATCAAGACAGTATCAGTAATTCAGTATCACAATCATATTCATACCTTGATGTAGTAAGCCTTCTTGATCTCGGACTCGGTGGCGGAAGGGCTGACACCTAGCACGTCGTAGTATTCGGTCTCCCTCACCATCTCCTCCTCCTCTGCTCAATCCTCGGCAAGATCTGGACCGAAAGACTGAAACCAGCTGAGCGGAACTTGGAACCGCCACGAATCCGACCGACCGGAGCCCCGATCCGAGTCCGCTGCAGATCGGCGACCGATCTGGAGAGGGGTTTAGATGGAAAGCGCGTGAGGACTGGGGAAGGGAGAATGGGAGGGGATTAGGGACGCTTGCTTTGCTTTGCTTTGTTTGTTCTGTTTTTGATGGTTTGGTTCGTCTTTCTTTTGTTTTGTCCGTCTCGCCTCGCCGACCGCGCATGACTTTCCACGCACACACCAGTCGTTCATTCATTCGAGGTGGCAAATCGGGTTTGCAGGTCGGGTTCGGGTTCTGGTTTGGGTCCGACGGGTCGGGTCAGTTTGATTTTTTAGAATATCTCGGGTTGGGTGATGAACGGGTCGAATCGGGTCAATTTTAATATCAACTTTTTTTATTGTATGTTGATTTGAGTTGGATTTGATGTTATTTGATCTCGGGTCGGGTGAGTTTCGGGTTGAGTCAGTTTCGGGTTGGGTTGGGTCAGTTTGACTTCCTGGAAAGTGCCGAGTTGGATCAGGTCGAGTGGGTTTCTCGGGTCGGGTCGGGTTCTGTCACCTCTATGATGGATGGGTCGGGTCGGGTCAATTTTAAATCAATTTTTTTTATCGTATGTTAATTTGAGTTGGATTAGATACTATTTAATCTCAGGTCAGATCGGATTTTGTCGGATCAGTTTGACTTCCTAAAAAATGTCATATTAGTTCGGTCGGGCGGGTTCTCGAGTCGGGTCGGGTTCTGTCACCTCTAAATTTCCTAGGTCTCCTAAGCATAACAAGCATTGACCTCACCTCCTCTCCGTTGCAGAACACTCCAGTTTCCTGTCGTTGGTGTTCGTGGTAAAATTGGTATTAGTTTGTTGTTATTTCTGAGATAATTTGAGTCAATTTGATCTTACGCGAGTTGATAATTGTTTTGTAATTCTATAAAGAGGAGGGATCCATTGACAATAGTTATTTTGACAATGGTAACTTTTAAAAATTTATAAAAATTCATAAAAAATCTGAAAAATAGAAAAAAGTTTATGGTAATTATGCTTAACTTATAGATTGATTATGTTTCCAATTATATTCAATTTTTAAGCGATATTTGATAGCTCTTTAAAGATCTTTTAATTACAGCCGTTAAAAAATGTACAAAATTTTGATAAGGCATCAAATGATGTTCAAATTGATTGAAATTTGAAACACTCTCAATCTATAAGTTAAACAATGCATCCATAAAACTTTTTTTCATTTTTAAAACTTTTAATGAATTTCTACAAAATTTTAAAGATAACTATTGTCAAGATTGTCAAAATAAGTATTGTTAATAGAACCCTCCAGATGAGAAGATTAAAGAATAAACCTCCTACAGTATCTCAAAAGTCAGCACTTGAATCTAAACTGGTTATGTCCTTTTCGAATTGAATTGTCCAGAAGATGTTGAACCTACATTTGACACATCTTCTTAAATGATCACAAGAGTAAACTAATCTTCAACAGTGATTTTAGATTATCAATATTTTCACGAATGGTCATGACAAAGACGTGATTTGAAGCCGCACTCTTTAAACTACATTTAAATTGTCAGTCTAGTGTTGTTTAAAAGATCATTAAATAACGCAACTTGAAATTGGGCCATTTATTTTTTTAATTTTTAATTTTTTTTTTAAGAGGTACTATCATGTAGATCCAATTGTGACCTCTGCAGAATGTGTAGTTATGTGTATTTGAAGCTTTTTGTTCAATAATAAATTTTTACCACGTTTCTTAATATTATTAAGCATATTATTTTATTCGCATAATTTTAAAAAGTTTTTAGTAGTGTTCTAATCATACGTAAACTATTAAAATTTAAAATTTATATAATATTTTTAACAAATTAATTAATTCTAATATTGATAGGATAATAAAATTAATTTGTACTTTAAAAATAATAGAAAACCAATTTTTTAAATATAAATTTTAGAATATTTATTTAGACCAGTGTGGTCTACCAATAAGACGCATAATAATATCAAGAAATATAATAAAAAGTTAGAAAGTTATAATTAAACATAAAACTTTAAATATGCATAAGTTTTGATAGAAAACTCTTTATGAAACGTATAACCACATTCGGAAAAAGATCGTAAAAAGATGTATAGTATCTCTGAACAAATCAAGACTTTAAAGTTTCTTTCTCTATATGAATTGAGATTTAGCTAACTATGATATCTATCTTTATACAAGACATCATTATATCCTTACTAATAATAAAAGCATATTGGAAAAAATGATATGAAAGGGTTATCCTCACATCTGAGCCGTTGATCATTTTCTTCAATAAATCAGAACCGTTGATGTACGTTAATGCCCATTGACGTTCTCAGCCCATTAAAATTAAGGCCCATATAAATTATCTCAAATTAAGGCCCATTACATATTATCTTAAAGTTTATTATAAGAAATAATAATTTTAGTCTAAAGCAAGGAGTGAACTTTTTACTGGTATATATAAATTCACTTTTGTTGGTGCAATTAGTTTGCTATGACAACTGAAGCTAAATGCAACTTGCAAAGATAGATGTACCAGTTGTTGTTGCTGGTACAAAAATGTGTTGTACGGTACCAATAATTATTCAGAAGGTTTTCTATTATTAGTAGTTTCATGATGTTTTGGGATGGTTTGTTGTACGTGTGGTTATGATTTCTCCACTACAAAGCTATAATATTCCTGCCAAAGAATCCAACTAAATGCAATGAATGTGTAAGTTGTGGTAACTTAATTTATAATGGACAAAAAAAAAGTACAATTTTAAGATATAATTATATATTCATTTTTTGTTAATTATATGTATTTTACTTATAATTAGTGGAATTTGTATATATGACAGTCAGTGGTTTAATTGCCGAATTAAACCAGTGTTAATTAATTGTGCGGTTTTGAGTTCAAACAGCAAATTAAGGCCCAGCAAACAGAAGAAAAAATAGCATGAAGAACTTAATCCTTACTATATATAAAAAGCATATTGGAAAAAATGACATGAAAATGCTATCTTCCCCAAATAAGAAACTTGAGCCGTTGATCATTTTATTGGATAGATCAAAACCGTTGATTTACGTTAATGCTCGTTGACGTTAATGTCTCAGCCCATTAAAATTTAAGACCCGTATCAATTTCATCAATATAGGTCCCATTACATATTATCTTAAAAATTTATTATAAAAAATAACAATTTCAGTCCAAAGCAAGGTGTAGGCTCTTTACTAGTTTGTTACAAAATATATATTTGTGTTTAAATTTTGCTTCATGAAATAAATTTTACGGAAGATATGATTTTATATAAATAACTATTTTTATGCATTTTCTTTTTAGGAAACCCAACTAGCAGCTCTATAAAGAAAAAGGAAATAGTTATGTCGTTCTTGAATCATCGAAACACAAAGTATTGAATAAAAAAAAAGTTTCCTATGTTTTAACAAAAAAAATTGAACTATAAAAAATAATAGATGAAAACCAATTCTCTAAACAAGTTTTTTCTCCATATTTCAACCTTTTAGCATATATTTTATGGCGTATTCAATTTGAAATGTCGGACAATTCTATATTTATTTTTTGAACGTGTGTTCATGAAGAAATCATAACGTGTCCCTACGGGATTTTCATCCGTCAAATATCTTCAGCAGTACTTAAATATTTATAAGAAGTCGTACTCAAAATTGAAACTACGTGTTTTTAAACGCGTAGCACGGGAGAGCATTATTTTATGCTTGTGTACTTTTCACAACTCTGTACACAAATTTATTTATCTGTTCACATTTAATTTCAAACTCAAAGATATTTGCCGCGCAACATAAATCGCGTAGAGAAAATTCTAATATTGCTTTAAACTTATTCTCACTTCTCAGGAATAGCATACATAAAATATCAAATTGTTTAAAAATAAAAAAAATGCATGTTATTTAAAAATTCAAAAGAACAGTTCTTCCCCTAAGTATGAATTATCCTTTTATTCACAACACACGGTGCAGTTTTTTCAATCAATCGACTGTATATATGCAGCTACTGAGCTGCACTTGCACCTTCGCACCCTCGCAGTCCTTACAACTCTTATTAAGCATTCAAGTTTATAAAATCTTTACTGACACTGGTACTGGCAAACATGCAGCTTCTGTAAAACCTTAACTTCTCAGGCCGACCCAGGACACATCAGTTCCAAATATAACAAAAAGATTAGAAAATGTAAAGAGCAACACAATAATCTCTCAACATTCAATGATCCTGAAGCCCCAAAAAACCAATTTGCACAATAGGTTAACCTCTAGTATCAATCAACAGTTCAAAAAATAATCAGTAACTAAGGATAGCCATGGTAAAATGCTAACAGAGCCTTTATCTCTGAAGTGCCGGAGGCCATGGTGATGATGCCTCCTTTAGTTCTTTCCCTCTCCCATATCACAATCTTAAGTTTCGCCTAGGCTCTCTCTGACTCTCTCCATCTCCCGATAATTCTTTACTGTATGCTTTCATTGCAAATTTCTGGCCATCTGAACTCAAATGATACCCTAGGGGAACAGAAATAATCAGTAAACCTATTTTATATGAGTTTCTTTAGCTCCTTTCAGGCCCTTCTTGGCTCATAAATATAGTCAAGGAATTACAAATATTAAACCTCAATACTATCACCTCAATTTTAATTTGCTTCAATTTAACCCTTGAAAAATGGCATAGATAAGTTGTAGAATTTGTCAACAGAAATTAAATTTTCAGTTTGATCACTCAAGCTAATAATTTTTTTCATTATGGTCTTTTAATATTGACAGTCTTGGCAAAGCAATTTACCATTAGCATAGGGATTCTGTTAATCTATAAGGTAACTATTTTACCGAGGTGTTCCATGGTACACATGGTTCAATTGCTGCACCAGTGAAGTGCTTTAACACCAACTTTTAGAAACTTCTATTACTGAAATTAAGAGCTGACACTCGTCAGCTACCTTAAAAGAACATTGCCGATCTATATTTTGGTGAAGCTATCAGACTCGATCAATTAAAAAACTTGGATAACAACCAAACAAACACCATTTGCCTTTAGCGTAATACATTTGAAAAATATATATTTATACAATCTTATAACAACAAAACTGCTGAGTGCACAAAATCCTACAAGATCTAAGTGGGGCCACTATAGCACAATTTAGTCAATGCAATTTCAACTCCGAGATAGAAACAGAAAATCAGCACTGCACAACTTAAAGACTACAATAAAAGACCATCTTGTTAAGCAAAAAGAGAAAAATTTCTTTACACACTGTCTAATACACCAAATAACAAAGCAGTATGCTATTTGAGTCATTGTTCAGACCTTTAAAATTTGGGACTAGGGAGCCTTCACTTTGGTAACATAACAGAGAATCATTAAAAAGAAAAGCAATAAGAAAGTTCAGTAATTATGGCAGGATAGCAAAATGAGTTTAAGGTGTCTCTGCAACTTCTATCCTCTAATCAATAAAAATGAGATAGAAGGATATGTTCATTTTTGTGAAGTGCAAAGCGATCCCATTTCATTCAATTTTTATTAAAAGATTAATAAGAATTACAAACCAAAAATTGAGATAAAATTAAAAAAAAAGAGAGAGAGATTCTCTTAATAGGGGAACAAAGATATGTTAAAGTCTTAATAAAAATTGTTTCATCAATTTTGATAGGTACACCGACTGTAATGACAATGTTCTCAAAAGGAAAAAGAGAAAAGAAAGGGAACTGGGCTACTACTGACCTTGTTGCTTTGTATCAAGCCAAGAGCTCATGCAATTGCCCCATAACCAAATTGGATAAGATTAGTTAACTTAGTAAGATATGAATCCACTGTGCTTCCAACAGTTGAACTGTTCATCATACAACATAACCTGGATGCATACATCCACAATTCAAAGACTAGTGAGCCTTGTCTCCAACATAATTAATTAAACCATAGATGCAAATTACAAAACAGTAGATGAAGTACCTTGTTGTCATTTCATCGATTTTCCACAGAAGAGCATCACAAATAAACCTCTGTACCTAATGCTCCTCCATCATTTGATGCATGTCTTGGCGTCCCCCACCCACTCCCCCTCAAAGATTGCATACTAACTTCCTATAACATATAAAATTAAACACGTACCATGCAATGCACTATCAAGACAAATATCATGTATTTGGGCTCTCTTTAGGATCAAACTTGGGGTCTCCACTACACATGCTAGTGCAATTTTATAATGTAGCTCATATATACAATTGCTGATACAGGTGTTCAATTAATTGAGGATGTCATTCCAAGAAAACGGGTTTTGCATAAATTTGACAGCAAGAAGACAAGAAAGCATGAGAATACAATATCATAAACGTTAGCATTGCACAAGTGATGTTATGTGCATTTCATAACTAATGCAGAAAACACTAATGCTTACCTCTACTTTGACAACAATTTCCAGCATAATTCCAGACAACTTTACAAATGAAATTACACCAGAATGTACAACCAATAAGTCATAACTAAGATTGGTCAGCTCTAGAACCCACGGCTCAGCTGCATTAATAAAAGAGCAAAATAACAATAGAATGGAAACAAAAGAATGTAGTTCTAATCTTCTAACAATACATCATAATGACAACCTATCCTGATGATATTCTTGTACAGAGAGAGAGAGCTTCAACAAAGGATTTTCACATAAAGCTCCTGAAGCTAACCAATTTGGCCTGATTGGTCAATTAGCATACCAATTTGGTCCCCTGCAATGGCTCTCGAGATGTTACCAGATTCCAACATATTAAACAAGACGACTGCAAAAGCACATATAAAATTGTTTCAGATGACAAGGATATAATACACAGATTGGTTCATTAACAGTGTGCTGAGACATACTAACCAGGAATATTATTCTCCTCACAGAAAGCAATAGCTGTGGTGTCCATGGGAGTGAAGCCTCTAGAAACGAACTCCCTGTATGAGATGTGCTCAAAGCCCGGGCCGTTGTTGCCTCCTGGATGACAGCTGTACAAAGCATCTCCGGTGGAACCTTTGAGAACAGCATCCGCATTGACTGCTAATTCAACATCATTTGGGACATGTCATTACCGAATATTCATGAGCTCAATTGGATCAGTAGAACTGCAAGTAAAATGGACAAAGACGACACATGGAAGTTGCTACTTACTTTCGGAAGCTCTAAGGGCAGCAGCTGCATCAGTGGTGAAGAGAGGATTGCCGAGGCCAGAAGCGATGCCACCGAAGATGACGACCCTCCCTTTTTCGAGATGGCTGATAGCTTTTCGCCTTACGTAAAGCTCAGCTACCTCCTGCATCGTCAAGTTAGTCTGTACGCGCGTGGACACTCCGATCTTCTCTAACGAAGCCTGCAGCAGCATGGCATTCATGATAGATGCCATCATACTGAAATGAAATTCCTATGCCAGTGTCAGTCAAATGTCAATCAACCCAAAACAGAAAGAAGAAGGGAGGAGAAGGTAAGATTTACCATATCTGGTAGGTAGCAGCTCTATCGACAGCAGTAGCTGCGATCCAACTTTCGCCGCAGAATATATTTCTGCCTCCAACAACAACCGCAACCTTATAAAACCAACATAAGAAACAAATAGTAAAAATTAAACGTATGCAGGATCGCACCTAGTAGTAGAGGTTATGATAATTTGCTTGACTAGTGATTGCTAGTTTGTTGGTAGGCATTTTATGATAAAATTGACGGGTGAAGAATGAGGGAAGAGAGCACCAACCTGGATACCCTGACGACTGGCCACTTGAATTTCTCTTGCAATGAGCATAACAACCTTTATACATTTACATAACAAGTTACCTAGTCAGGGGAGGCAAAAGATAACAACCATCTTATTTTCCATAGTAAAAGAATAATAAGAGCATATAAGAGTAGACCTTAGGATCAACATTGTGCGGGGCGGAAACAGGCGAAGCAGATATCGCAGCAGAAGCAGAAGCAGCAGCAAGAGCGTCGCCGCTGACCTTCAGAAGCACCCTCTTCCACTTGTACCTCGGAACAGGGTAAGCGCGCATCGCCACCTGGGCAAGGGCGGCCGCAGCAGCGTGCCTCTTGGAGTGCCGCCCAGACACAGAACCAGACCCTGGAGCGGCAGCGACGGATACAGATGGTGAAGCGTCATCGTCATTAACATTATCACTAAGCGGGATAGTATTAGGGTTAGGGTTAGGGTTATGAACAGGGATGGGGAGAGGGGAGGAGGTCTGGGATCTGGAATGGTTAGCGTGGGAAGCAGAAGAAGAGGAAGGAGGATTGGTAACTATGACATGGAGCTTGGCGAACCAGGGCCAGTGGCTGCCGGAAGAAGAGGCGGAGGAGGAGATCCGGTGACACTCGACCTTGAACCGCTTCTTCAAGTTATCGATCTTGTTCTTGCACTGCTCCACGGTCTTCCTGTTATTACTCGCCGCATTATTACCAGTACTGTTACCGATAAGGTGAGGGTTGAGGGTGAGATTGACCGCCGCCGCGACGTCCTCCCAGTCGCGCCCGCGCAGATTCCCGCGGTTGAGCAAATCGTAGCGGTGCGTGTACGCGTCCAGAAGGGCCTGGATGGCCCCGTCGCTCCACTCCTCCCGATCCTTGCGGAACACGTCTCCCGACCCCGACCCGGACGATCTCTTGCCGCTGCCGTGATCTCGCTCCGCGTCGTCCTCCTTGTGGCGCTTCTTGCTTAACGAGAAGGCGCTCGCCCTGCCCTTTCCTTTGGAGGTACTCCTGGCCTTTTCGCCGTCACCTACTCCGTCAGCGTCTCCGTCTCCGTCACCGTCACCGAGGAGACTGAAGTCGTCGTCCTCTTCGCACGACGCCATCCAAATTTCGGATGGATTGACAGCAGGGATCGGGGTTAATTGGGGACGAGAAAAGGAGAGGGCAGCGGCGGCGTTACGTTGCTGGGGTTATCGGTTATTCGGTTAGGGTTATGTTATGTTATGTCTTGTCTGTCTGTCAGTCTGTCCGTGTAATGCTGTAACGAATTTACAGCTCCGGTCCCAGTGCAGTCCGTCACTCGCCGTTCCACTGAGTATGTATCCTCTGGAATGGTCAGGGTATAGAGCAACACAAGTTTATTTTTTCAGACAGCTTCAAGATCCGTGCCGTAGATTTGTAGGGGTGAGATTTCGATCCTTGCACATGGAATATCCTAGAGGATGTGATTTCCATTTGACTATAGTGCTGAACTGCTAATCCTACTCTTTTACAAGTTAATTTATTGAAAATTTTTACTCTTAAACTTAATTAATTTATTGGATTAAAGATGGTGAGCATGCAATCTGTTAACGCTTGTTTGCTTATTTCTTGCATTAATAATTTTATTGATGTTTAATAAGTCAGATTCAAAGGGTATAGAGGTTGATTTACAAACAATTGGGATTTGTGTTAGAAAATTGTTACATACATACTAAAAGTGATATTAAAATTGATACCGCATGTGTTAATATTCATATATTAAATAATTTTGTATTCAAATTATTGATTTTACTGTGCAACTTGCTTTGTACAGTATATTGAAATATATTATACATATATATATATATATGAATACTTTAATGAGTTAATTTAAATACCAACACATATTATACATATAATATAAATACTTTAACGAGTTAATTTAAATATCAACACATAGTTAATTTTGATAAATGTATCACTTCACTTTGTGTTATACATATGTTCCTAGAGTAAAGATAGTGTGGGCTTAGCCTTAAACTCACGGGGTCATTATGTGAGTGCACCTCCAATAACATAAAATCACCTCCAAATTTTCGATTTATATGGCTCAATAAATTCTTTGTATCAAAATCATACGGGATATACAAGTTTTTCATTTTTGATAATTTTTAAGTATTTGTTTGAGATTTTTTAGAAGTGACTATATAATATTAATAAAATAATCAATGTTTTATGTATCATTTTAAAAAATCTTATACAAATACTTAAAATTTTTTAAAAATAAAAAAATTTTGTATCCTCTATGATTTTGATACAAAGAAATTATTGAGTCATATAAATCGAAATTTGGAGGTGATTTGATATGTTTTCGGAGTTGCGCTCAGACTAACAAGGTGTAAGTCCAATCCGTTCAACCTGCGGAACCCAACTGACCCGACCAACCCGACCCAAAAAATTACGGATTTTAGTTATAGTTGGTTAGGTACAGATTGAATTTTGAGCAACCCTATAATTAAATTCTGGTTACGGATTTTGTAAAATATGTTGAGCAAACCCGACCTGACCAATATGTTTAAATTTTATAAAATAATTTATATTATTCTAAATAAAGTAATAATATCATTGTAGAAATGTAATGATTTTTTGTTATACTTAAAATTTTTAATTAAAATTTATTTTATTTTACTTTCAATTAGTGTATATTAAATTTTTTTTTGTTGTATTTTTTCATCATAACTTAATTTCACTTATATTTTTTTCACAGTTAATATCTTAAATTGAAACCCGTGGAACCCGCGGAATCCGATCACCAAAGTTGAAACCCGAAATGAACGATTTTTATTATTTGTTGGTTATTTATGGATTGAAATTTGTACAACCCGACTAAAATAATTTAGATTGCCAATCTAGGCGAAACCCGACCAACCCGACCCGTTTAAATTCTTGTTACCCGGGTTTTTGTAGTTAACTTTGGTTGATATTTTTCTTCTGGATCTGGTGCTTAATAATTTAATTATTATTCTGTGGATGTTATTAATAATTTTGAGACTAGACCGTAACTCAGCTATGTTGGGTTATCGTATGCAAAAAAATTACAAAAAAACTATATTGGTTATCTTTAATAGTGGTATCCGTAACCTATGCTAAACAAGGATTCGGTAAATTAGGTTAGCTGCTAATTAATTATCATTAAGTCATTCTATTACTTACTTTGTCAACGAAATATGATTTTATTGATCTAATTTATCACATTCGATAATTTAGGAGATTTATTTTGAGTTGCCACTTGCCAACCATTTTCATCCTACACTCAACATTCTCAAAAATAAGTCTTACAAATTGCTAATTGTGATGCTTTTTGTTGATACCATAATATAATCGTACTCCGTCAATTTTCTGGATGAAAATGTTAAAAATTTGTATATTTATTAATTATAGAATGACAAATAAAATAACGACCAAAATTATTACCGAACTGTCCTAACCCCTAACAATTTGCTTCCGTGGACCGTCTCTCTGAACACGCACTCCCAAATATGATCCCGGGTGCTTATCCACTGCTGCGCAGGATGGTACAGCACGGCCCATGAACCGTGGATGCTTAGGGGCCGAGCTTTGAGATTTGCGTGCACAGATCTTAATGAATATCCAACCTCTCATCATCTGGGCAGTGATATACTGCGCAGTAGACGATACGAAATCGATCCTACAGAAAGGGAAGAAAAATCGTAACGACATCATCATCGTTATTAATGCGAACGGTTGCAACTTTATGAGTGCCATCAGATAACATAACATCCATCCAAGGCCAAAGCAACGACCGATTCAATTCTCCGTTAACCCAAACATCAAGAAGCGCAACGACTAATATAACAGTTGCCGTCACGTTGCAGCCCGCGGGCGGGACGGACTTTTCATCGCCGGGGCGGGGAGGACCGTTGACCCGGTTACCAGAAGAACACAGCGATGTCAAATGCGGTGCTGAACGGGCTGGCGGGAGCGGGAGGCGGCATGATCGCGCAGACCATCACCTACCCTCTCCAGACCGTAATAATCTCATCTTCCCTCTATACTAGTCGTTGACCTGTTCTGATCAGAGATGTAGATGAGAACTGAAATTGAAATTGGGCATGTATGTATGTGTGTGTATATGTAGGTTAACACCCGGCAGCAGACCGAGAGGACTGCCAAGAGTAACGGCAATGGTACTGGTTCTGGTAGAGCCAAGAGTAACAGTACCCTGGTCCAGCTTATACAGGTTGATTCCTCTTGTTCTTCTTTTTTCCCCTTCTTCCTTGTCCCAGTCCCACCAACATGGGAAACATTTCATATATGCCCAAATAATTATTGATCTTATCTGTACCGCTGCTTAAACAGTCAAGTTATTTTTACCAATGCCCAGACTTAAGGGCGTGAATCCAACTTGCACCCTCTGACTTCTTCTTGTGCTGCCAAAACACCAAGTTACACCAAGTTATTTTGATTTGGGCATCTGTGAAATTAATTTCACTGCTTAGGTAATAGTGCAGTTAAGAGAGAAAGTTTGGGCATCTATGAAATTTTTCCCCAACATGGCCGCATTGTACTGACAGTAAGAGTGTGTGTGATTGTTGTAGTTGTTTCAAGCTGAAGGATTGGGTGGGCTTTACAGCGGCCTGAAGCCCTCTCTCTTCGGTACTGCTGCTTCGCAGGTTCGCATCTGACACTTCATATCTGTTGTTTCTTCTAGTAGATATTGTCGGTAAGCGTTATCTATTGGGTGGTATTGATTGATGGATGGGTGGTTTGATGTCAATTTTAGGGTGTGTATTATTACTTCTACCAACTGTTCAAGAACAAGGCCGAGGCCAGGGCAATTGCCCGCAAGATTGAAGGCCGTGGCGATGGCACTGTCGGCATGTTTTCTTGGCTTGTCGTGGCTGCGTTTGCTGGGTAACGAGCTCTCTTTGCCTCTCTTGTTTATCAGGGTTTTGCATTATCATTGTGCCTCTAGCCTCTAGTGATTTTCAGTTAAATGGCGACTTTACAAATGTATGTGACTGACCTTTCTTTCAAATTATGGATCAGAATCTTTGAACTCATTGTATGTGAGCAACTGAGCAATTACGACAAATTATGATTATTATGTACTTGCAGTAAAAATAATTTTCATGGAGATTTAACTTTTTGATTGTACATTCGTTTTATATTTAAAATTATCATTCACTTAGTAAATTAAGATAGCAGATGTGTTCTCTAGTCTATATTTGGATAGGATGAGTATCAATTTGAGTCAATCTGGTATCTGATTGGTCATCCATCAAAAAGTCAACATGTTGGTATAAAATTCTGTTAATTTTGAATGAGTTAAATACATGGCTTAATGATATTTCAAATTTGATTTGAAGCACATTTTATTAATTAATGAAGAAATAGTTCAGAACATAATACCCATTATAATTTTCTTATATGAATATTTGAGATGTCAAATGGATGTATGGTTACAAGTATGATGAACACCATGGTTACTCTTATTAGAATAATCTAGTACTGCTCAGTTTATTAATGAGAAATTATATATCCGAAGAAAATGAAATCAGTTCAGCAGCCTGTAAGCAGTAAATTTTTTCCTTGTATAAAAGTACTAATTTCTGTCAATTTGAGCAATTATAATCACATCTGCCGTCCATTTATGTGGCCTATCATCATTGCAATACCTGTAATCTTTTTTCTTCCTGCATCCTACTTCTCATGGTTTTTACAGGTCATTGAATGTGCTGCTCACTAATCCCATATGGGTGCTTGTGACACGTATGCAGGTACCTGGATATATCATATGTTGCATACTTCCATCAGTTAAATATGAGATACATTTAAGTCATAATTCAAATTTCAAACTACTGAAGATTTTTTTTGTATGTCCTTTGCATAACAACCAGCCAATCTTAGACTCTTGCACACCAGCATTCAAAAATTGTCGAGTGATCTATATCTTTCAGTGACCTATAATGTAAACCCAAGTTGCAAACCAACAAATTGTCAGGTTCCAACTGCATAATGGTTAAAGCTCTTTGATATCATTTCTAGGCACTGCAATTTGTAGATGCTAAGATACCACTTTGCAGTGCCATTGTATAACATTTCCAATTATATTTAGGTATTAGGTCAGACATGATCTTTTCGTGTTTGTGAATGCTGTAAACATTTTTTAGCTTAAATTGGTGAACTCTTTTTTTCTCAACAGACACATACTCAAGCAGAAAAGAAAATTATAGAAGCAAGAATGGAGAATGCTCTCAAAGAACTATCTACTGCCAATTTGTCAGAATCAGAGATGAAAACCAAGCTAGCTGAGCTTGCTTCCCAAAAACCCCGCCCTTATGGAACTTTTCTTGCTGTAAGCATCCCTATAATTTTTTTTCAAACCAATAATAAATTGAGCTGGTTTCTTATTGTTAGCTACCATCATCAGGCAAATGAGGTTTACAAAGAGGCTGGTATAAGAGGATTCTGGAAAGGGATCGTTCCAACACTTGTCATGGTAAACTCATTTCTTTAATATAGTTAAAGGTAGTTAGTTTATTGGTTGAACTTTCCTAAGCTAACTGCACAAATTCTTATCCCTTATGGGTTTCTGAAGGTATGCAATCCATCAATACAATTTATGATTTACGAGACATCGGTGAAAAAGCTTCAGTCGAAGCGTTCTTCTAGCAAGAACCATCCCAATGATAAGAAGCTATCTGCCTGGGAGGTATTTATTCTTTATTCATGAAAGGAGATGCAGATCGCTGCATCTAATGTGTTCTGAGTGCTGTTGTGTTGGGTTTTGTTCATACGATTTGTACCTAAGTTGTCAATGAGTAGATGTGTGGTGTGTAGATGTAGTTTTGTATACCTTATACCAATTAAGAATTTTGCTTTACCAATATTTGTTAAGATTTGACTTGTACCTTACCCAATAGCCGTTGAGAGTTTAAGACTACTGATTGACAGGAGTGTACTGGTATAATAGAGAAGGATAAAATTTGTCTATATCATACCCTTGTTAATAATTGGCTTTACCAATACCTGTTACGAAATAAGAATTGACTTGTACCTTACCCAATAGCCATCAAGACTACTGATTGACAGGAGTTTGCTGGTTTGTATTGGATGCATTATTTAGTTTGTATAATCTAATTCAAAACATGCCAGTAAACTGCCGCATGTTCAGAATAAAAAACAAGCATAAGAAAACACAAAATTTGTGTGTTATCATATCAAGTGTCACTGATACAGTAAACAGTATCATCATATCAATGTTGTGCAAATCAATCTTGCCATTGAAACAAACATGACTGCATGACCTAAGGTAACGTCACTATACGTTCGGCATATATTATTTTCAGTAATTTCCCTATAGGGAGGGTACCATGTTCATAGGTCTTACCTCTACCCTTACCAAAACAAAGGGTTTTACTTGTACCCTTGTACATATAGTTTTACTTGAAAGGGAGTCTTATCTTATCAAACAGGTGCATATGAGTTACAAAAAGGAGGCCATCTAAAGAATATATAGTGGTCTTTTATCATCTGCTTGAATTGTGGGGGTAACTTTTGCTTTTGGATCACACAGGTATTCTTGCTAGGAGCGTTGGCGAAATTGTCTGCAACAGTTGCAACCTACCCATTGTTAGTCGTCAAGGTACATATGATCTGCTGTATCACTTTAGTAACTTATTCTGAGTGGTGGGCCTTACTATTTAACTTTTAAATTAAATGAAATCTGAAATATGCAGTCTCGCTTGCAAGCAAAACAAGAGATCGGAAAGGATGTCATGTCCAGATATACTGGTACCTATCTAATTTACTCTTGATATTATGCTTAATTATTGGAATAGGTAAATTATATAAGCACTAGTGACACCTCCCGCACCTAGACAACCAAAATAGTCAGAGACCATAATCCAAAATTCTGTGAAACTTTAGCCGGCCTACTATTAAGCTCACTAACCAGAAATTTAAGCTAAATTGAAAAGGAAAACAATAATGTGTTTGTGCGTGTGCTCAGACATGTTTTGCTTGAGAAGGATTGGGAAAGGTTGCAATGACTATGGAACAGGGTTTCCTATTGTGGAAATTTGACTATATTTTGGAATGTACAATGAACATGCTGTTATTATTGTAAGACATATCATGATGGATTTTCATTTATTCTGAACCCAGGAACAATTGATGCAATAATGAAGATGATAAAATATGAAGGATTGCATGGGTTTTACAAAGGAATGGGAACCAAAATAGTGCAAAGTGTTTTTGCTGCTTCAGTCCTTTTCATGCTAAAGGAAGAGTTGGTCAAGTTTTTCCTTTTAATTGCTCGAAGGAGGCATATTCTGGCCATTAAATCCAGAGTTAGATGAAATGTAGTTATAATATGAAAAGATATCATATTGATTATTTACAATTGTGTATAACGATTTTAATTCTTTGAAATAAAATAAATGGAATTTTCTACTCAATATTTTCTGAGTTTTGATTGGAAGCAATGATTGGAAAGCTCTTTTTTTTGTTTCTACAAGTGGTCGAGCTCTCGGTAGTTCAAAAAAGGCCCTGTGACAGTAAGATCGTATCGCTTTTTGCAATTTATCAGTTCTATCCAAAGAAACAAGATGGCTTCAAATTGTATATTTTTGGATGTGAAAAACTTGAATTTCATCTTTTATTTTAAAATATGTTTTGCTGAATTCTTCGACCTTTCATTTTCTTTTGATCGAGAGTCGAGATTGGAGATGTATACGTATCCAAATCTGAACATGGGAAAAGGGCAGACTCTAATTGTCTCCAATAAGGCAATAACAAAACTACAAAAGTTAAGAATTTGATTAAATAATTATACTTATCGAATTTAAGAGCATATCCATCATGATAATTGTAAAAAAGAAATTCTTTCATTACAAGAACAGTTGTGATATTATAAATAAATCTCGTACATATACTGTGAACCCTACACGACTCTTATAGCTAAAAATTATCCAAGTTGAGCAAGATTTGGAGTAGATACTTACTGACCAACTCTCTATAATTTATTGACAAACGATATCAAATATTATCCACACACAGCTAACTGCGGCAGTTTGAAATTCCATCCAAAATCTAATTTGGTCATACTGAAACAAACAAGCTTATGGATCAAATGAAATATGGTCCGTTCATTTTTTATAATCAGATGGTCACAATATATCTTTTAGTTACAATTAGAGAGAAATATTTGATAATAACCGCTTAATTTAAAATGAAAGGTTGCTTAGCGGATCCATAACATAGACGAATAACTCAAATTGAAATATCAAATATATCAAATGAAAATTCCAAGTTCTAACCCGCTTATTCAAAGCTCAGCCCAAATGGGCTACACCCTTCATTCCTCAATCCCAGTCCGGCCCATCTTCTTACCATCTCTCCTTGACTCCTTCCTTCCGTGATCTTATCCAACGGCCAGGATCTGCGCTTGGAAAGGGCTCTGCGGAGTACAGAACAGGTACATACTGACTCTACAGAGCCGGTACGTTTGAGCGCGAAATCTAGATAGCCACCCCTGAGTGCTTATCCCCTACCTTACTGCATCTTGCAGTTCATGATGTGAACCGTTGGATCGTCTCGAGAGTCATAAAGATCCGAGCTGGCACGAATCTTAAGACAATCGAACGGCTCACGTCATGAACTGCAACATGCAGTACAGCAGGAGATATATGAAATCACCCTTACCCGGTCATCATCAGCAGCAGTGGATGGATGAGACCGAGACTAATCCATTTCCTCTCACTATTTCTAGAACATCCTCCCGCAGTCCTGCTTTGTTTGCTCTCTTTCGATCCCTCCCGCTACCTACCTACGTGCCGCTGCTGGCGCCTTCGGTACCTCACACCAACCTCAGTATCCCTCTGCAGCAGGGTGATTGAGTTTCGCAGTAAGTCGAATCTGAATGGCGGTTAACATGGCGTTCCTTTCGTCTGCGCGTTCTACTACTGCCGTCAGCCTTCAGCTCCTCGGGTTAGAAGTTAGAACCTGTTGTGCTTTCTAGTTTTTAGTTACTCAGCTGTTGAAATCCAGTGTACTGCTGATTGTTTTGAATTTTGGCCCTCTTTATTACATAGTAAAGAATTAAAGAGCAACCGTAATTTTGTTCAGCTTCATTTTGATTTTGATTTTGTCTTGTTTAACTTTATAATTTGCTATGATGTTGCTTTTCAGTTGTTAGATTGATGTACTGTACTCTTTACCTGATATTGGATCCACTGTAACCAATTTCTGTATCGACATATTTTCTGTGGTTAGATAGTTTTTCTGGTTTGTGTAAGAATTCGTAACATCGAAAGTCTGGCTTAAAAGGACTGATTATAATATATGGAAGGAGTCAAATGAACAATTGATGTTCATTTTTATAGTTTTATGTACCACCGACTAAAATGTGTTCTGTATCTGTGTGCTAGAACAAGACTTCTCACAAAGGAAATCACAAGACCTCCATTCGCTTCATTTCCATCCAAGGGCAATATAGAGAATCTCTCTTTCGCGATAAAAGCACACAATGGTAAGGTTGCGATTGACGACAGTAGCACTCCCCAAGCAGATGCGATGGTGCTAGGCACATTGTCCGCCGACATGGCGCCTATCCCCGATAGCTTTTCGGGAGGTGATGAGGAGTGCGATTTGGACTGTCCTACGGAAGGGTTCTCCTCTATTGCAGATGCTATCGATGATATTCGGCAAGGAAAGGTTTGTTGTATTTTATTTGAAGCTGTATTTTAATATTTTGCAAAGGTCCATGGTCATTACATCTCTATTTGAGAAGGTTTTCTGGGTCCATAATCATGTTTTTCTTTAACAGCGTAACTGTTCAACTTTCAGCAGTATGTTGACTCTAAAATATGACAGTATAACCCTGAGAGAGCAAATGAGCTATCTTTTGCATTTAATAAGATTAAAAATCTTGTACTCTTGTGTTATTTTGTTGTTGTGGTCTGTGCAGTGCTGATACTAAATAGTGACCAATAGGCTGAATAGACTATCTAAATATTTGAATGAACCATGATGTATAATATATTATAGTATAAAGGAGGGACTTCAGTAATATGTATCGCGTTTCACTTTTTGGTCAATATCCTTTTCTTTTTTATAACATGAAAGTTATTCCTTGTCTCCTTTGATCAGTATGTGATTGTAGTTGATGATGAAGACAGAGAAAATGAAGGAGATCTCATAATGGCCGCATCGCTGGTTACACCAGAAGCCATGGCTTTTATAGTGAGGCATGGTACTGGTATTGTTTGTGTCAGCATGAAAGAAGAAGACCTTGAAAGGTTGCAATTGCCACAGATGGTGACGACAAAGGAAAATGAGGAAAAGCTTTCCACTGCATTCACAGTCTCAGTGGTATGTTGATTCGAAAATGTAGGTTTAGTAGCCAAGCAAGTACTATGTAGTATTGGTTATGGCTGCTCTATGAATCTGGTGATTTAGTGGATTTTTGGTGGGATTTTCTGAGTTAAGAGAGAAGCCACTTTCTTTCAGCAGAGTACTATAAAGCCTTTTTGGTTTCAGTACATGAAATGGTTAACTATTATTGTTGCTTGGTGGTTGTGGTATATATCATTTCAGCAAGCAATGTTAGTTAGTTCCTAATTTGCTTATTCTTTTTGCAAAGATCAAAGATGTGCATGTCCTTTTTTTTTTTCACTAACATTCTAGTTTGTGACTCCTATTATATTTATTTTCCTTATTTACTGATAGGATGCTAAAGAGGGGACCACAACAGGTGTCTCGGCAAAAGACCGAGCAAAGACTATATTAGCCTTAGCCTCCCCTAACTCAAGGCCAGAAGACTTCAACCGGCCTGGGCATATTTTTCCACTCAAGTACAGAGAAGGTGGTGTCTTAAAAAGAGCGGGTCACACAGAGGCTTCAGTTGACCTAGCCATGCTAGCAGGGTTGCCACCTGTCGCTGTGCTGTGCGAAATAGTAGATGATGATGATGGATCTATGGCACGGTTACCGAAACTGAGACAGTTTGCGGAGCGGGAGAATCTTAAGATTATATCTATTGCTGATTTAATAAGGTTCTGTGCACTGAAATCATATAATAGGCTCTGAATATAATCTTTATTGGATTGAACATTTGACCTTTGGTAATATGAGATTTGAAGCCGAAATAAAAGCCATTTTGCTTAGCGCTGCACCATAACCTCTCCCCATATATATTAACTGCCTGTTGTCTATATGCTATCCCCAGTTGGAAATATCCAGGTCTCCACTGTGGGTGACATAGCTACTACCAGAAATCATAAGCTTGGTGCAGTAACTACTTATTAGCTGTTGATGCTGTTTATGACAAAATTTCTTCCTAGTTAGTTCGGTGAAGCTTCTATGTCATGTTTGTCTACTATTATGAATCTTTTATTGGCACACAGTAATGGTACTATAATGCAATAATGTAAATATGCTTCTTGTCTGATTGAGAAGCTTGGTCCACATGCAGATATAGGAGGAAAAGAGACAAACTGGTGGAGCGTGCTTCAGTGGCATCTTTACCACTCAAATGGGGGTCTGTCCAGGCTTATTGCTACCGTTCCCTTCTTGATGGAATGGAGCATATTGCTATGGTCAAGGTAATCCATAATTTGACAGATATAAGAAGTAGATATATTGCTCACCAAAAGTATTTTGACCATTAAATTAGACCAAAAATTAAATATATCATAATTGCATTTTGACAGGGAGATATAGGAGATGGTCAGGATGTACTAGTAAGAGTCCATTCGGAGTGCCTTACTGGAGATATATTTGGATCAGCTAAGTGTGACTGTGGCAACCAGCTCGCTTTGGCAATGGAGATGATAGAGAAGGCTGGCAGGGGTGTTCTGGTGTATTTGCGTGGACATGAAGGGAGGGGCATTGGACTGGGCCATAAGCTTCGTGCATATAACTTACAAGATGCCGGGCTTGACACTGTAGAGGCCAATGAAGAGTTAGGGTTGCCAGTTGATTCGAGGGAATATGGAATTGGCGCTCAGGTATTTATTTATGCACAAATATATATTTTTTTGTTTCGCAAATTGAATTGCGATTGTGGTTACATGCATGCCAAGTAACAATGATCAAATTGCCAACATTTTTTTTTGTGTTAACCAATAAAATTTATATTTTGTTGCCCTGATTTTATCTAAAACATTGTAAAAGCTATCTTTGATAAAATGGAACATTATTTTTGACCTAGTAGTATCTAACAAAAGAACTTGTTTTGTAGATATTAAGAGATTTAGGTGTGAGAACAATGAAGCTAATGACTAATAATCCTGCCAAATATGTTGGGCTCAAGGGCTATGGTTTGAGCGTAGCCGAAAGGGTTCCTTTGCTGACCCCAATAACAAAGGAGAATAAAAGGTACATGGATGCTAAAAGAGCCAAAATGGGACATGTCTATGGTTCTCAGTTCAATGGCCGTCTCAATGGTTCTAGCAACTCCGTGAGCTCGGAAGGGCAACAATAGTTCACCGTTTCTATTGATAACTCTCAAAACGTTTTTGTAGATATTTTTGTTATTGTAGTTCGAAGCTTTGAGAACCATCGATAGGTGCTCAATGTGTTTTATTTCACCTAAAATTCCTGTATTTACTGTTTCTCTAGTTCATGGTAGACTTTCGAGGAGATTGCCATTTTCTTTATAAAATAGTGTTGTGAGATAATTGATTATATTACCTTTTAATGAACTAAGCATATTTCACCGTATTTGTTTTTAGATTGTTAAAGGAAAAATGCTAGTAAATTAATCTATAAATGTAAATTAATAAATAAATGTATTGAGATCACTTGTAGTGCTGTTCTTCTGATATTATGGATTGAGAATTTATACAATGATTTTTCGGCACTATAAATCTATAATGATGGGGAGAGCAAGTGTGAAGGAACATCAGATACTTGTCCAGTGTCCACTGTCTCCATAAATTGAAGGTAACAGTTGAGTAGTTCTTCTATTGATATCATAGAAAGTTGAGGTTAAAGAAAGAACTAGTCTTTGGTCTAGTGGTTAAGGGTAATGCTCTCTGTGTGGGAGGTCGCGGGTTTGAAATCCAGATGGAGGATTTTTTATAGATATTTAACTTTGAGCAGCTTAACCCTCATTTTTATCTCAAAAAAAAAAAAAAAGTTGAGGTTAACAAACAAAGGAAAAAAGTGAAAATTGGTTATATGTACATCAAAGCTTTATTATTTAAGTATATCTTCATGAATTCTTTAAAATTGAGTATTTATCTATTAAAAACTCAACTTCCTTGTTACAGTAATATATATACCCTCAAAGATGACTTATTTTAGATATATCGATAATAATTTTAATATGACTTCTTTCTTCTATTTATACGCACCAACTATATTTTAATTAGGTTCAATAGTGAGAGCGAGATATATAACAACAATAAATGAAATGGAAACGTCACATAATATGCTAGTGAAAAATTTCAGTTATAAAATTAACGATAGATGCAGAGATTGATTCATGCATGGAGACTCTAACAGTCATAAAAATCCACTACTTCGATAAAAGTGAAACAAATCTTAGGACATATTGTCAAGCGATTATTAGCTTTATAATAAAACTGCTAATAACAAACCTTCTCGAGTTAGGTGGATTAAATTTACTGAACTTGTGATGGGAACAGTGTGCACATTAATTTTGAGCATATTGACAGAAGGCACAACACCCTTCCAGACACACTATCCGGACTGATCATCTACTACACAACAGGATGTCTGACTCTAGAGCAAACCGTGTTCCTTTCCATGCTGGAACCTGTTTTAGAGGAAATATAGATTGGAATGTCAAACGGCGTGAGCACTACGCTTCTATACACCTGTATTTAGAAAATATTCCCCTGTATACAACAACAGACATCCAAGACATACACTACGAAAGGCAACGCGATGGTGGATCACTCACAAATATCACTATCCACAAAGGTGTCATGCGTAAAATCAAAGAACTTCAAGTAAGGATGACATTTGTACAATTTTGTATATTAAGGACTATCCTTGAACGAGAGTATGAGCAAGCGCAACCATATAGGAGGGTTGATTGCATGAAGGGTGATGCATGTTTATTACTTGAAGAACAAATTCCAAAAATAAAAAGAATGGAGAAAGATCTAGACACAATAATAACACAGTGTGTCAAATATGGAGCGTGATGGATCCAAGTATTGCTCGTTACTACTTTATCTAATAGCTAAGTACGAAGAATAAATCTGATAGCTAAGTAATAACATATTTTTCTTTGGTTAGTCTAGCTATTTTTTGCCACTTTATTTTATTTTCTTTTGTTAGTGGACATATGGAGATGCCCATCACTTTATTCGATAAAGACACCATCTTGTGATGTTGACATATTCTACATAAATCAGATTTATACAAATCAAATTTAAATTAATATCATAAAACAGAAAAGTGTTGTTTAATAACCAAAGAACATTTTAAAAGAATCTAAACAGTGGCGGATCTAGAGGGGGGCTGGGGGTGGCTAAGCCACCCTATCATTTTGGAAATTTTCATCACACATGTTATAATTAATTTCTTTTTTATGGTACTAGTAAAAAGCCCACTCCTTGCTTTGGACTGAAATTATTATTTCTTATAATAAACTTTTAAGATAATATGTAATGAGCCTTAATTTGAGATAATTTATATGGGCTGAGAACGTCAACGGGCATTAAAGTACATCAGCGGTTCTGATCTATCGAAGAAAATGATCAACGGCTCAGATGTGAGGATAGCCCTTTCATATCATTTTTTCCAATATGCTTTTATTATTAGTAAGGATGTGCTAGCCTCCTCTATGTAATTTGGTAGAGCCATATAAAAGAAGATCTGGCAGTCCAGGAAATCCGTATGAAGAATGAATTTATTGTGATTGTGATCCAATTAAAACTTGCTGAATTTAATACGAATTATACATAAACTATACAAGTAAATCAAGGAATAATTAATACTAAGTATGCCATATGATCTGATAACATGATTTTGGTTGGGTTTTGATATACAATGCTTAAGTACCGGTGCTTTGGTTTAGAAGGGCATTTATATTATTTTACTTACTTTTTCAATCAAATAATGTTGTTTAAGTTATATAATTAAATTATTTTTTGGGTTATAAAAATTTTAAGAAGATACTTAGCCACCCTTATGCCTGAGTTCTGGTTCCGCCCCTGAATCTAAAGGGTTTAATTAGTTACCGGTGCATAAGCTTTGTTAGGTGCTAAGTTGATAACGGAAGTACCGACTGGATGCAGCACCGTCAACGGCAAGGTGCGAGACGCGTCTACGGAGGAGCGAGGTGCCGAAATGTGTGGTTGTGCGTCAGTGCGAGGTGCCGAGAGGTGCGGTCGTGCGTCAGTGCGAGGTGCTTAGGCGAGTGGTCTTTAAACCTGGTTGAGTCGAACCCTAAATAAAAAAAAAAAATGAGAAACTCCTTGTGTCCATAGGATGGACATCCATCATAGACACAAAGTGTCACATGGTGGGTCCCACTTGTTACACTATGTGTCTATGATGGACATCCATCCGATAGACGGTAGGTGTTACTATAAAAAAATCGGTATCAAATTTGGTATCAACAACCGTATACCGTACTCAAATCCAGAAAAAAATAGGGAAATGTATTGTGTCCATAGGATGGACATCCATCACACTCACAAGAAGGCACATGGTGAGCCCCATTGTATACACTCTTGTGAGTATGATGGATGCCATCCTATAGACACTAGGTCTCACCCAAAAAATAATACAAAAAACCGAGTGCCAGGCTGAAACACCAATTAAACATACTACATGACGCTGCATAGAATCCTTCTACTCGAGTAGAGACTTGCGAATCACCGATCCGCACCCGTTACTAATACTTACACCCCAATTCATATCCTCTACAGCGCAGTAAATTACTGCGCAGCGTCTCAGCTGTTGGATCTGCTTTGATATTCGTGCAACGCAATCTGAAGAAAGCCCCCCTAATCCTTGTCGTTGATTCGCTGCGCAGTAAAATACTACACCCGCACTCACGACGGACCCTGTGGTGTCGTCGCCGAATTTTTTATTTTTTTTTGTCTATATTTTAGAAATCTTAAAGGTATGCTTGCTTTAATATAAATTACAGGACTATACCTACTTTTCAAACACCGGAGTTCAAAAAGTCACTAAAAACATCAGCATTCAAAGATGAATATAATCTCGAACTTGAAATTTTTTGCGAAAATCATACTCCGAATGCCAGAGTTCAAACTCCGGAGTTCGAAATACACATATATAAACTTCAGAGTTCGAACTCCGGAGTTCGAAATACACGTGTAAACTCTAGAGTTCGAACTCCGGAGTTCTAACTCTGGCGTTCGAAAACATGATTTTCATAAAAGATTACAAGTCCGAGATTACATCAATCTCTGAACGACGCCGTTTAATGTGACCGCTTGACCGCCGGCGTTTGAAAAGTAGGCATAGTCCTGTAATTTGTATTAAAGCAGACGTACTTTTAAGATTTCTTTTTATTAGGCATAGACAAAAAAAAAAAAATTCTGTCGTCGCCCCACTTTTTTACATTTTCCTCCTCCTTTCTCTCCGGTACCCACAGCCGAGCAGAGCAGAGCAGAGCAGGGCGGACTTCTGTTGTATTCGGATTACTAGGGCTGTAGAGAGACTCTAGAGAGTAGAGAGTTGATGGGCGGATCGGTCCTCAACCTCCCGATCGGGCACAGAGCCGACCAAGAAGCACCCGTCCTGTTCCTGTAGACAGCCCACCAAAAACCCCCAAAAAGAATAAATAAAGACAGTAGAGAAAAGGATGGCTCAGCAGCCGAGTGTGATCCTGGCCACGGCGAGCTACGACCACACCATCCGGTTCTGGGATGCCAAGAGCGGCCGCTGCTATCGGACCATCCAGTACCCCGACTCCGTAATCCCTCTATTCACATTTCAGTGTAATTTGTGACTTAATTGGGTCCTTTTTTATTTTGGGTATGATTGTATGGTGATTCTTTATGTTTGGCAGCAAGTGAACCGGCTGGAGATAACGCCCGACAAGCAGTTTCTGGCGGCGGCCGGGAACCCCCACATCCGCCTCTTCGATGTCAACTCCAACAGCCCCCAACCTGTATGCCACCATTTCTCCCTATTCTGAACTCTTTACCTTTTTTATTAGGCTAATTCTGCCATGAATCGGATGAAATATGGGCCGTTCGTTTATCATAATCAGATGGTCGCGATGTATCTTTTTAGATTACAGTTAAAGTTAAAGAGACGTGTTTGATAAGAACCGTTCAATTTTTAAAATGAAAGGTTGCTTAGTTGATTCATAGCAGAACCACTCTTTTTATTTTGTGGGAATTGATTGAGTATTGGTGGGTTTTGGCAGGTTGTCAGTTATGAAGCTCATACCAGCAATGTTATGGCTGTCGGGTTCCAATGCGACGGCAATTGGATGTATTCTGGCTCTGAAGACGGTACTGTCAGAATCTGGGATTTAAGGTTTAATGCCGTTTCTTTATGTACTTTGGGCAGTATTGTTTTGTCAGGACGGAAGATATTTTGATATGGTTTTTGTGTTATTGTTTATTTTAGGACCGGAACCTGTCAGCGTGAATATGAAAGTCGAGCAGCTGTCAATACTGTGGTTCTCCATCCTAATCAGGTTAAGATTCTAATCAATTATTGTTGTTTTTAATTTGGGTATATATTTTATCAGGTTTTTTTTTTTTGACTAAATAGTCTACAAGCTAGAAATATTGTTGTTGTTTTCTGGCATGCTTTATTTTCACGGCATATTGTATATGGTTGTTTCTCTTGTATTGTAATAATGTATGGCGGATGTAGGACTTACTTCTTTCAACTCTATATTAATTTTTCAGAAGGAATTGATATCTGGTGATCAAAATGGTAATATACGAGTCTGGGACTTAGCTGCAAACTCGTGTAGCTGTGAGCTGGTGAGTACATATATGTCTATAATATTTTATTCTTATTTTCATAAACTAAAGCATGATACACATGTTCCTCAGATTTACCGTGTATCTCTTCTTAAGTGCAGGTACCGGAGGTTGACACAGCTGTCAGATCTCTGACAGTTATGTGGGATGGAAGCATGGTCGTGGCTGCAAACAATCGTGGGACCTGTTATGTGTGGCGCTTGAAGAAAGGCACACAGGTAACTTCTATTATCTACTTGGACTTTCATACTTTTGCTTGCTTGTAAGATTGATTTGAATTAATAATATGTCTTTGTTCTCTTTTGTAAGACAATGACTTACTTCGAGCCATTGCACAAGTTGCAAGCACATGATACCTATATTCTGAAGTGCCTTCTTTCTCCTGAATATTGCGACCCACAAAGGTGCATATATTATTATTATTATTATTATTATTATGACTTGTATGTTTTAAGCTGGTGAGACCAGTTGGATCAGACCAAACTAGGTTTCCACTGCTTTTAGTTTGTGCTGATAGGCCTATATTTGTTTGAATATTTTACAAGTATCGCAACCCTGCTGTGGGGTTTGTGTTGAAGTGGGCTTTCTGTTGCTGGTAATTAATACTTGAATTTTCCAGCGTGGGTTAATTTAAATAAAAAATAGTATATATTGGTTCAAATCTTTTCTCAAGCTTAAGGTCTATCAACTCAATCCTATTTGGCTTTTTTTTTTTTGGGGTATTTTGTGCACATAGGTTTGCAGGTATAGAACTTAGGAAGAGTTGTGTTGGTATTAATTTGTCATTTTGCTTTGGTTTCTCGTTCATGGCAGGTCTTGGGTATCTGCATAAATTTTATTTACTCTAGTGGTCATGTTACTGTTGAGTTAATTTATGCTGCAGCTAATGACCTTACTATGTATTTTAATCTTTCATTATTGTCCTGAAACTATTTGTAGGTATCTTGCAACTACCTCTGCTGATCATACTGTAAAAATATGGAATGTTGATGGATTTAAGTTGGAGCGAACTTTAATAGGTACAGTGCACTATTTAAATTTTTTTATTTTATTCAAGATTATTTTCCTCTT
Source organism: Cyperus esculentus (assembly GCA_030179965.1). Lineage (NCBI taxonomy): Eukaryota > Viridiplantae > Streptophyta > Magnoliopsida > Poales > Cyperaceae > Cyperus > Cyperus esculentus. The sequence goes on from JASGLE010000030.1 coordinate 3,295,436, forward strand.
TTTTTTTTAATCCTGTAGCAGTACAGTGAATAAACTTGTAAAAGGTAATTGGGAAAGTAAATTTGAAATAATTTAATACATGAGCTTGCCCCCAATTACCTAGATTAAGCCATTCTGTTCCAAAGCTCAAACAAACAGTTGAGAATTTGAGAATTCTACAGCATAACCTTTGCCTCCATATATCCGTGTGTCTGTGTGGGCTCCAGTCAGTCTCAGTTGAGGATAAAGAATCTAAAACTTACAATTTGGTGCTTTTAACTGCATTTTTTTAATTACTGTGCAGGACATCAGCGCTGGGTCTGGGATTGTGTTTTCTCGGTTGATGGTGCTTATTTGATCACAGGTACCATCCCTACCCCTCTCACCAAAAAGAAGAAGCAAAAATTAATTATAGATTTTTTATTCATTTATTTATGTATTTTGGGTTAATTAGTTGTACTGACCGGTATAGTCTGTTTCATTAATTTAAACAATCAAATGCTTACAAACAGACGTATTGTCTGCTTTATTTTACACCCTCCCCTTCTCCTTCTCAATTTGCCTGCACAAAACAACCCAGAACGATCTGTATCTGTCTTAGTAGCAGAAAAAAACTGCCATGTCACTGTTGCCAAACTCTCTGAACTACTGCATGCAAAACACAGAAATAGGAAGCGTCGTTCCTTCTCAGTCACTAACTAGCACAAATAGCTCAGTCAAACCTTCACTATGATGCTCCTTTTGGCCCTGAGCCAATTTGTGTGTCATCACTTATCATTGACTGATTTGCCCTCTGACAATTTTTCGTATTTAGCTTCCTCCGATACGACGGCAAGACTGTGGACCATGAACACAGGGGAGGCAATCAGAGTGTACCAGGGGCATCATAAAGCAACTGTATGTTGTGCCTTGCATGATGGCACCGACAATGCCACTTCATGAGTTAAGCATAGGCTATATGATTGTCCCTTTATTGTGAAAATAAACTTGTTTGCTTAGGTAGGTTTGTTAGTCTCTCATCTGTAGTTTTTCCTGTAAAGTTTTTCACTGTTTCATCTGTTTATTTGCATAATTATGGGAATCGTCACAGAATTGATCTTGAAATGTATTGTTGAAATATATTATTTTCCTGAAAATCAAAATTATTGTACTGGAGAGTGCTATTGTTAAGGTCAATCAACACCTAAGCAGCCAACCAGAATGAAACTCAATTGTGAATTACCCACTTGTTGAACAACAAATATCGTGAAATTGAGAAAGTTTGCAGAGGGAGAGCTTTGGCCTAGTTTATCTGGCATGCAAACTCAAAACCCTTTAGGCATTTACAAGCAATATAATGATATATATGAACAACTATGCAATGAGAAACAGATGGATAACATTTGGCAGAATGCAATTGAAATTAATTAGGTCCTAGTGATTCGGCATTCAATTGAACCCATAATGCTGTCATTGCTGTACTGGTAAGAAATATGATCATTTCAGTTTTGACCAAAACAGAGTCATCCTTGCAACAGATTGGCAAAATTTTGACTCCCAAAAAGTTCGGGATGGCCAGAAAGAGCACCTTTCCTGTCCTCTTTTCCAACCAGCAATTTTGCTATTTATATTGGGATGGATTTACCATTTTTAGCTGATACAGCCGAAGCAATAAACACCGCAGTCAACCCTATATACCTGTCTGAACAAAAGAAATCATTCCTAGGTACCCCTTAATACAAACTACTTGAGGGGAATATCTCAAACCTCTTCCATAGTTCAATTGAAATAAGAACAAGATATTCTGGCATTGTCAATGGAAATGAGCAGTGTTCCTCTGGATTCAGACCAAGAAATCATCGAGGAGAGGACAAAACAGAAGAGCCGGCTGCAAGTCCATGCACCAGCGGCTCTACAACTTAACCACCAACGCGGAAGTTGCTCATTTGAAAGTTGTGCGATCCCGTTATTGTCTCCTCTGACACTTGCTCCATCGCAATCTCTGTCCACTGTAGAAAGCACAGATTGTGGTCTAAAGGGAAGCTCAGGAGAGCAAGGTACTGTTGATGCTGGTAACCGATTGCGCTTCATAGGGCCAGGACAGGAATGGTGGAGCCCCGCTTCGCCTATGCAAATTACAGAACCACTTCCACTTATCAGCCTTGCGCAGAATTTGGAATAGCTACCAGATTGTATCTGTCAGGATTGTACATCAATTGGTGATGATTGATGGCTTAAGCTTTCACCGAGAAAACATCAAACGGCCACAGATATATCCCAAGGATTTTCTTCTTTATTCATGGAATTAGAGAGGGCAAAAACTTGTTTGATTTGTATTTTTTTTTTTTCTACCTCTTGCTCTGATTCAGAGGATGTATAGATTTGTTGCTGTGTCTATGCTTTATTATTCTTCGTTAAATAATTGTACATATAGACATACATACACATATTTTGCATATACTCTACTGCAATTAAGTTAACTTGTTCCTTTGCGGCTCAGCTGCTGCATATGCTGCTCCCTGTTGATAAAGCACAAATCTAAAATACTTGAGACAAAAAAGTTATAAGCAAATTGTCTTTAATTCACTCATTTTATTTCACAGTAATCAAGATAATAGATAAAAGCTTAAAAACAAACAGAGATTGTGTGTTCTGATTATCTGAACTAAACTAGAAAATTTGAAATTCTAAAGCTGCCAAGCATGTTTATTTTAGCAAATTACAAGAAACCAGGAGCAAAGGATATTTGAGCGCAAAGCACTCCGAACAAAAGAATATGGAAGCAAATTTAGTGATTAACAAAATTGCATTTTCCATGCTGACTTAATACATTTAATTCATCTAGCAATACAGGATAAATAAGAAACATATTTAGAGGAAAAAAAAAAGCGACCTATAGCCTGGCTTCAAATTAGCAGGCTTTTAAAATAAACAATAATCACTATCGTGAAAATCTAATCCTATGTTACATTTGATAAGTTAATGAGATCTAATCAACAATGGAGCTGCAACATGAAGAAATGTCAATCCCTGCAACCTCCATTGCATTGCAGACCCATTGTGGCACGTCCCCCTTCGGAAACTGCATGCATTTTTTATTTTTTTAATACCATTAAAATAGAAGGCCACTGTTTTTTTACAGTCGATACTGATTGCAGTTATGATTAGCTTTATTTTTAGTTATTTTACAATGTTTTCTTGTTATTTAAATTTAATTTTAGACTTCCTTCTAGAAAGAGTTGTTTACACTCCTTAATAAAATACCCGATTTCTTGTTTGAGTCCATAATGTTAGAGTACCCCAATTTAAGTCGTGACATATTTCCAGCTAGTTCAGTTTGATTTTCACAAAAAGGAAACATTTGAAATGCACGCCAAAGTTGAGGTCAAAGTAGTAGAAATATGCTGTCAAAAACTCAATTTGTGGAGGCTTAGGCAATGGACAACCACACATAATGGATTTTGGTTGTAGATAAAAAGAGAGAGAGAATGACAACAAAACCTGTGTCCTCAGAAATTCTCGCACAAACCTATATAAAATAAATGAAATCCATTAATGTTTTGCAAACCAGAGAATTAAATATAAAAAGAGAGAACGAGGAGAAGGCTGCATACTCTGGAAATCTTCCTTCAACAATGGACATGTGGAGGTCCTTACTCAGCTAAATATTAGGAGAAGTGAAGGATAAATTAAAAAGATGACCACACCAATATCTAAAAGTTAAAGACAAAAGATTTAGAAGCTGTATAATGGAAAATAATCCAAATTTACCCGCATCATGTAGGATAGGTTATGGTAAGAAAGAAGTTGAGAACCCATAGCATCCCTAGTGATAAGAGAATGTATGTAAGCCCGTGAATAGTTCTTGCAGACCTGCAATACATCAATTAAAAAATAGTTCATCCAAATAGTCTCATTCAACAGTTTAAGTTGAGCTTCTCTGTGATTTGGATCTTACCATACACGAACATGTAGGATCAATTGGCCGATCATCATTCGCCATTGCATTATGTTTGAGTTTCAAAACTCCCTGAATGAAATGGAAAACAAAGAATCTTTTACTGATGTTGCTGTTGTAAGACTTTACCAGGTGCTTGCAACCATAATACATGACAAAGTCTACAAGTGTTAACAATCCTACAATTCATTACAGGTAACTGAAAATTAATCTACTTATCTAGCAGAGAAGTAGTTCAGATAGTTCTTGCAGTACAAGTATAGTTATAAACGTAAGGGTACCTCTGGAACCAGAGCTGTGCCAAATCGAGCAGTTCTTGTTGGATATACACAATCGTACATGTCAGCACCTAGAGCACTACAGACTACAATGTCAAGTGGATAACCGACACCCTGGAAAAATCCCAAAAAATATTGAAATGATACAAGTCATCACATATCTCAATAATTGTGAAACATTTACAATAACAGCTGACCTGTAATAGTATTTGGTGTTTTAGCCAAACTTTTTTTTAAGGTCTCTTTTGCATTAATATATCTTTGTCTTTTCTCATTATAAAAAGTATGGGGATAAAACAATGATAAGGTTGGTTGTTCGGAAAAGTTTGTAGCAACTATACTGTTGTTAAATAGTTCCCATTTTACTCCTAGCAATATAAACTTCTTATTTAAGGTTTGCTTATGCGGTATATTTACCATCACATATCGAGGCTTATCTTCTGGTAATGCGGCAGTACATTGAGCAACAACACGCCAAAAGGAGTCTTTATCTTCACCCCCAGCGAGACCACCGATTGCATATCTATGACAAAAGAGAAAATAGCTTCTAAGTTCACAAATAGACGTGACTTGACCGTAACATTTTACAAGATGATTGACAGATTTCATAGGGTGAGGAAAAGATCTCCCAAAGAAAGGAAATATACCCAGGAAGATTTCGCTCAACCAAGCCTCTCACGCATATATCTCTGCAAACAAACAATACATAAATAAATAGAAATAAGATCCTAAGGCTGTGATATAATAGAATTAAGATCCCAAGCCGCTCACCTAAGCACTGGATCCAATCCTCCTTGAACAATGCCGAACAAGTTCTGCTCATCAGGTCTTTTGTGAGCTAAGCTTCAACAATCAACAACTTATTAGCACACAACATTTGTGGACAGTGAATCACTAAACCTTTGCCCAAAAGAAAAATATATACATATAATGGAAAACAATGTTTGGATGAACCCGAACCATTTGATCCTGTCATTCCTCCTTACCAGATAAAATAGCAAAAAAATTCTAAAAAGTATAAAATTTAGTTTGCTAATAGATTTTGACATGGAAAATTATATTGAGTGGCATTGATTGATCATTTGTTTCCTGGGGTTCGAGAATTGAGTCCATATCACCAACCTAAAACAGTAGCCCAATTTTATATATCTCATACATATATACATATGAAAGAAACTTAAAGAACATACCGGCTATGCACCTGTCCATCCAACGTAGAGTGCGGTACATGGCCTCCTCAATTCTTGGACCAGTAATAGTAGTTCTCACAACATCATCTAGGGCCATTATTATATCAGCTCCAATTTTATTCTACACAAAAGCAACTACATGAGCAAAATCACACCATCAAATCCATAAGCAAGAAGAATTATGATTTGCACAAGTCATGGAAGAAACTGGGAAATATAAGTAGATATTACATCACATTCAAGCTCATACAATTTTGAGGTACTGAAAGCTAATTTCAAACTATTTTTTTTAACCTAGGGGTTTTCCATTAGACATTTAATACGCGAGACAGATTATTGTGGATGATTTTGCCCTTCAAGACCCCAAGCAATGCACAAAACAGGAACTTATCAAATAATAATATCATTATCATTACGAGCATCCAAATTAGCATTGGCTTCGCATCATTATCCATAACAAACTTCCCATCTCAGCAATTTATGCAGATATGGATATGGATAAATACTTGGTATATCTTATTGACAGGCATAGATATAGTAATGTGAACTTATACCTGCCTAAGTACAACTGTGACATGTTTCCGCCATTTTCAACAAAGAACTCATATTTTACAAACTTGTGTCTAATGAGGAAATAAAACCATAGACACCATACCCAATGTGGTCATAAAAACTTATATAGTATTTCCAACTTGCCACAATTTTTATCTATCAACTAAATATTTATCCCAATCCATATTGGTGCAGTTCAGAAGATAATGTTTTCATTGTCACATTCATTGAATTATTAAATTGGATCCATTGAATGACATGGACACAAATATGGTAGCATTATGTGTTCTCTATTTCTGCTCTACTCGTGCCAAGGCAAGTCTGCTTCCAAAAGCTCAATTTCAGCATAACTATACAGAACATACCCGTATCAACTCAAAAATTATTGGAAAATTTGAAGAAATACTTACTTGAATCTGAATTGACTCTTCAGGAGTAAGAAGCATAGGCTTTCCATCAACAGGAGACTATTGTGAAAATGCATTCACATCATGCAAGGAAACAAAGAAAAAATGTGAAAATAAACTCAAAACTGATTTACTAATCATTTCTTTCTTCATTTGATGCTAAAACTAAATCCGAATATAATGAGAGCATTATAAAGGAGGTGTTAATTAATCATCTACTTGTAACTTTTACTGGTCAGTCTTCATTTCAAGGTCAATAAGGTTTCTGTTAACTGATCAGCTGAGTCTTTACTTCACTGGGACTCCAAAGTTCAAACCTCCAATATGAACATAAGAAGGTTCCTTGCGGATGAAAAATCAGTCAAAAGAGTGACATACCGGACCACTGAAAGATATTAATATAACAAAAAGAAGTTACACACAATTTGGTAAAATTACCTGAAATGTAACCCCTTCTTCTGTAATATCTGCCAAATGTAGTAATGAAACCTGCGATAAAACAAAAGACAATGATTACTGGACAAGCAAGAACGCTTATAAAATGACAAGAATTACTAGCCAAACAGCAAAAAGGATGTAATGCAAAGACAACAATTACAGGTGACAGCTCAACAAAATCTCACAGAAAAAATAGAAATATAGTTAAAAACAGAACTCAAAACAGCTAGTACCATACCATTTGAAAGCCCCCCGAATCAGTGAGCAATGCTCTTTTCCAGTTCATAAATTTGTGAAGGCCACCTAATTCATCTATTAATTCAGCTCCAGGCCTGAGCGCAAGATGGTACGTATTTCCTAAGATTATTTGGCAGCCTATATCCTCTAACTGGCAGTTGGTGAGACCTTTGATGGTACCTGAAGAAATATGCAAGCATGAATGTCAATACTGAATAATATGAAAACCAAAATTACCATATATTTGACGGCTTTGGCACAGAGATCCTAATAGGCCTTTGTTATAAAATTAATTTCCTTCTGCTGATAATCGCGTGATATATAGGTCTTTGAAAAACTGTCATGCAAAGCAGGACTAGATATATTAAAATCAAATAGGAGAAATTAGCAAGTTAAAACAACACTGAGCATGCACAATGCCGCACAGTGAACATTTGTGAATAATCTGTAAAATTACCTACATAATCCTTAAGGTGAAAAAAGAAAAGAGTAAATAATCTGACCTTGAGTTCCCACCGGCATAAACATAGGGGTTTGAACAACAAAATGAGGCAGGGTTAATCTGGATGCACGTGCTCGGTTAAACCTTCCTACAACCTGCAAGCACAAAACAAGCTCCTCACTATTAGACGAAAAAGGTGAAACAAAAGCTCTACCGATGAGGCGATGAGCATATATCTCTACAGAAAAATGCATTTTCAAGAGGCCAAGAGCCTTTATCATTGCCAAATAAAAAAAAATTTAATGCAGACAGTTGAAACTGCTTCTAGAAAAAGGGAGGCCTATTCGCCTAAGTATACAGACTGCATTTGGAGTAGGGTTATCAACGGAACACCGTTTTCCGTTATCTTAGGACGAAACGAAAACAAAATGATTTTTTGTTGCGTTAAACGAAACGAAAAGATTGATTCTATTTCGTTATCCATTTCGACAGTGAAATACTCCCGTTAAACGATTATTTTCATTCTTTCATTTCGAACGAAACGAAACAATTAACGAAACAACTCAAATTCCGTTGCGTTTGTTCGAAACGAAACAATTAACGAAACAACTCAAATTCCGTTGCGTTTTGAACGTTTGACGGCCCTAATTTGGAGGAATTATACAGAGAATAAAAGTATGCATTGATTGCAAACATCGAATCATCTGTTTCTGTCTGATAGATAGGTGTAACTAATTACAACAAATCCATTGTCTCTGCTCCGTCTGCAGAGATGCAGAGAAGCTGGAAAGAAGACTTACTAATAGCAAAACCTCAAGGGAATATAATACCTCAAATTGCAGCGCCATTGAGACGAGGCGCTGAGCAACGCAGGCAACCTGAGACGCCACTGCGGATGCTTCAAACTCTCCCAGCCGGCAGGCAAGGCCTCGTCACTTACGAAAGGAGAGGAACTCGCTCAATCAGGGTTTCGCTGGAGACGCCGCCGCAGGGAGGGAGGGAGGGAGGGCGGCCGCTGTAGCTAGCTAGCTGGGGTTTCTGTAGGGTTTAGCGGCGGCTCAAGAGGATTATTATTATAACTTATAATAAGAAAGTGGAGATGGAGGGAAATAATTGTTTTTGTTTTTGTTTTTTTGTTTCTTTATACGATACGGACGACCGTGGTCACTGGTCAACCATATCCGCTGCTGCTAGGTTTGTGAACTTCTGATTTTGAACGAGCGGAATCGCGTCAAGATTCGTGTTGGAGAAGTCTGAAGGGTTGAGATTGATCTACAGTGCAGCGGGTAGATGGCGAGGGGGGGTTTGTTGACTGTTCTGTTTTAGTTTGTACGTGAATCTGACCCGAAATTTTTATTAATAAGCCCCTATGGAATCTAAGTTTGAAGAATAAGCCTCATATCATGTGTTTTTGAAAAATAAGCTGGACGTTGGGGTACCATAGCATTCCCAGTTTTTCTGGACTCGGCACTACCTTAGAGTCCCACTATTTAAACAAAACTCTGTATTAGACTATACATAAGAGGGACGCTATGGTAGTGCAGCGTCCATACTAAATGACTGGGACGCTGGGTAGTGCAGAGTCCAACTTATTTTTCAAAAACACATGATATGGGGCTTATTCTTCAAACTTAGATTCTATAGGGGCTTATTTATAAAAAAAACCGGGAATCTGACTGAGTTGTTTGCGGTACTTTGCTTTGTAGGGGAATAAAGATCCAAGTTGGATTTTGTCCAAAATGTTGCTGAATAAGAATATTCACTATTTAGCAACATCATTAGAATCTTCTTTTTTTTCCTACTTTTGCTTTGGTTTTAGAAATTTTTTTTTTCTTTTGATTATGGCAGTCAGGCGGTCTTTCCCTCAAATCTATAAACTAGAAAGAGAAATAACTCTCAAGCACCTCAACTATACCACATCATCAATATTATTAACCATTGATTTTGTTTAAATCTCTTCATCTACTTTGATCTAATGTTTTATATTTATTACCTCTCCATTTGACAAGATGATATGATATGTCTAAAATAAAATTTAATCACTTTATGATCTAACATTTATGTGCTATTATTTATAAATTATACATCATCATCATTATTCACATAAAAAATTTTAAAATATGTTTAATTTTTTTAAAATAAATATTTTATTTTATAAGTTTTAATTTTTTTATCATATTTCGGGCGAAACCCAAGTTACAACTCTGTACTAATAATAAAAAAAAAACAAATTCTGGAAGCCAGAAAGAAAGAAACTCAAGGTGCACCAGGTTTATTTTTTTTTTTTGAGGAAGCACCAGGTTTATTTACGCCGATTCAAAGGGATGATGAGTCAGATTCTGAGATTCAGGCCGATCCACAGATGTTGACATGCCTTGGAAAGATACTTTATAATGAAGAAAATATAAAAAAAATTGACTATACATAAGTAGCATTTTTTTTTTTTTTTTTTCAAAAGAAGAAGAATCCAATAGCCAGCGAGAATACGATTTGTTACAACTTTTTTTAACCTTTACTACGTACATTTTGTAGCCAACTTTCCGCCATAGATAGGGTGCCCATTAAATTTTCTATTAAAACTTTATGGCCATCTAGGGTGTTTAGATATTGCGACGGTTAGCTTTATTTTTAAAGCAGTGCCACTAATCCAAACATAAATTTGCTAATTGTGAGTAGCTAGTACTCAGCTAACCTAACCCAAGTATGGCTGAACTTTTTTTTTTGTCTATCCCTAAAAAAATAAAAATTAACATGACTATCCCTGATTCAAAACATATTTTCCGGCTATCCCTACTTTCTAAACGCAGGTGGTCACATGCAAAAGCTGGACGCCGGCGTTCAGACATCTGCAGCTCCCACCGATAACCCATACCAGCCGCTGACGTCATGACCGTCCCACCCTAGCTGCCGCCGGTCAAAGGGGAAACTCAGTGCAGCCCTTCGACATATAGACGCCGGCGTAGCGGGCAGAGCACTGAATTGTGCATGTGCACAATTCAGGGTGGGGCGGTCAGGACGCCGACGACCTGACTTTGGCATCTGGTTTGGGTTATTGGTGGGAGTTGCAGATACCTGAATTGTGCATGTGACCACTGACATTCAGAAAGTAGGGATAGCCGGAAAATATGTTTTGAATCGGATATAGTCATGTTAATTTTTAATTTTTTAGGGATAGACAAAAAAGAATTCTGTATGACTTAGCAAATGTTCTTACTTTTTGAAGATAGAAAAATGATATAGTTAGCTACTTTTGGAAGAAATAAAAGACGATAATTAGAAAAAATTTATTCAATATAATTGTAATGGAAAATCATTAATTAAACAAAAAATAAAGATAGTGAACAAATTTTTTTTGGCACCCCTAGATTTCAGCGAAGCTCCGCCACTGCGAGTCGTGGCTGTCGTTGTGTATCGTATTAGCAACTTTCTCTAGTTATCAATTTGGTTGTATTTGCTTCTGCTAAATAATTATGCAACGGCCCGCGGAAAAAGCCTTCCCAATCCACGTGTTAAGCAATTGATGGCCTGGGATCTCCGGCAGATCGGATGCGATTAGACACAGCAAATGGTCACATCTCGTTCCGTACATGAAAGACCGAGCGTATGCGACGGACACAAATACACAACTCATGTTACTCACCCGTCAAAAGGAATCCGACATATAAGATTCCGTAATACAGTGTCCACAGACAACGGACAGCGCCAGTCGCAGCCAAAACACACTCTCACAGACTCACAGTCTCACGCAGCAGCAGCAGCACTGCCTACCTAATGCTGCTGCCTGCTTATCCTATCCTCTATTCCTTGCAGCGCCTGTAAGAAGTTAAGAACACCCACGGGGTCCTTTGAGATTGACGTCAACACGAATCGCAAAGCAATCCAACGGACCACACGCCGCACAGCACGGTCCTCCGCAGTACGGACCACGCAGTCTGCCTTCTGGGGCCCTTTGAGATGGACGTCGACACGAATCGCAAAGCAATCCAACGGACCACGCGCCGCGCAGCACGGTCCTCCGCGGTACGGACCACACAGTCTGCTTGCTGTATGCTGAGCCTCTCACGTACCTCTCCCTCGCACACTTCGCCTCTTCCGTCCTTCGTGCACTCCGCTCCCCTCCCTCCCTCCCTCGCGCTTTTCAATGGAGAGCGTCGCAATCTCCCGCCTCTTCCCTTCCCCGCTCTCCCACCTCCACCTCCCCCCGCGATCCCTCCGCCTCTCCCCTCCTCCCTCCATCCCCGCCACTCTCCGCCATCGCGCGTCGTCCCTGCCCTCCCCCCTCCGCCGTCGGCTCCTCCATTCCCCGCTCCCTCCGATCCGCGCCTCCGCGTCCGGCCCTCCACCGGATCCTAAACCCCAGCCGAGTGAGGAGGCCCCCGATGACGGCGCGAAACTGATCCCCCTGGTCGTGTCAGTGGGGATCGGCCTTGCCGTTCGGTTTCTGGTTCAGAAGCCTGTCGAAGTTACTCAGCAGGCATGGCAGTTGCTTGCCATATTCTTGTCCACCATCGCGGGACTCGTGCTCAGTCCACTGCCCGTCGGAGCGTGGGCGTTCCTCGGACTCACCATGACCGTGCTGACACAGACCCTCTCCTTCTCAGCTGCTTTCTCAGCTTTCACCAATGAGGTCATTCTGTAAATTCAATGAATTGTAGTTTCTTAGTCTATACTGATTACTCTATACTGTAATTGCAGGTACATCTTGTTCAGCTAATAAAAGCTTACTGTTCGGACTCGGCAGATAGCCAACATATGTTAATCGTATTAGTGATTAGTGATAGGGATTATATTTCTGTAAACCAATGTTGATGGTACAATGCATAGATGTCTAACAAAGATTTTACCAAATTGGGTTGTTCCAGGTTATATGGCTCATAGTTATCTCCTTTTTCTTCGCAAGGGGATTTGTCAAGACGGGTTTGGGGGATCGGATTGCCACCTATTTTGTCAAATGGCTCGGCAAGAGCACACTCGGATTGTCTTATGGTCTGACATTTAGTGAGGCATTAATTGCACCTGCTATGCCTAGCACCACAGCAAGAGCTGGTGGTGTCTTTCTCCCGATTATTAAGTCGTTATCACTTTCTGCTGGAAGCAAACCAGGTGACCCGTCAGCTAAGAAACTCGGCTCTTATCTGATTCAATCTCAATTCCAGGTTTGTTTTTGTTTCATAATATTAAAATTCTTTGGAACTTTCTACTTGCAGATGTTTATGCTTGACGTACTTTTATAGGGTTAAGTCTTCTTAGGATTTTGCAGGTCAATGAGTGCCTCAAATTTTTCATTGAATCATTGACTCATTGTAGATTGTTCATTTTAAATTGAAGTTTCAATCCATAGGAATTCAAATTTCAGTTCTTAGTTCCTGGTACATGGGCACCAGTTGTGTGCAGCATGTCTTTAATTATTTATCTGCAAAATGTCCCTATTCGTATATAAAATGTTCAATGGTTTACATGTTATTTTTATGTTCAGTTGGATTCTTCAAAACAGTCATTGTGTTACTTATGGTCCTTTAACTAGACATGACTGAGATAACATGTGAAAAATGTGATATGAACACTAATAGTTTACTTCTGTGTAATTGTGAAAAATGTGATATGAACAACGTGGAGAAGTACAAAGTAGCCAAGAAGAACGCGAAGCGAGCTGTGAGTGAAGCAAAGAGTCGAGCTTATGATGACCTTTACCATAAGCTAGGTACGAAGGAAGGCGAAAAAGACATCTATAAGATGGCTAAAATTCGTGAGAGGAAGACAAGGGATTTGAACCAAGTCAAATGTATCAAGGACGATACGGATCGACTTCTCGTGAAAGATGAGGAGGTCAAGATGAGGTGGAAGGAGTACTTCGACAACTTATTCAATGGCGACACTGAAAGTGCCACCATTGAGTTAGATGATTCCTTTGATGACGCCAACAGACGTTTTGTCCGGAGGATTCAGGAGTCCGAGGTAAAGGAGGCGTTAAAAAGGATGAAGGGAGGCAAAGCGATGGGACCTGACAATATCCCTATCGAGGTGTGGAGATGCCTTGGGGACGTAGCAATAGTATGGCTAACTAAGCTGTTCAACCACATTTTTCAGTCAAATGAGATGCCTGAAGAGTGGAGGAAAAGTATATTAGTACCAATCTTCAAGAATAAAGGAGATATTCAAAGTTGTACTAATTACAGAGGAATTAAGCTGATGAGTCATACAATGAAACTATGGGAGAGAGTGATTGAACATCGTCTAAGACGAATGACAAGCATCACAAAAAACCAATTTGGTTTTATGCCGGGGAGGTCGACTATGGAAGCGATTTTCCTGATACGACAACTTATGGAGCGATATAGGGAGCAGAAGAAGGATCTACACATGGTATTTATCGATATGGAGAAAGCATATGATAAAATACCAAGAAATGTCATGTGGTGGGCACTGGAGAAACAAAAAGTCCCAACAAAGTATGTTAACCTTATCAAGGATATGTACAATAATGTTGTGACTAGTGTCCGAACATGTGATGGGGAGACTGATGCTTTTCCCATTAAGATAGGACTACATCAAGGGTCAGCTTTGAGCCCATATATTTTTGCCTTAGTGATGGATGAGGTTACGAGGGATATACAAGGAGATGTCCCTTGGTGTATGCTTTTTGCTGATGATGTAGTGCTAATTGACGAGAGTAGGGCAGCTGTCGACACGAAACTGGAGTTGTGGAGAAAGACGCTGGAGACGAAAGGTTTTAGGCTTAGTAGGACTAAGACCGAGTATATGAGATGCGACTTCAGTGATGGGAGATCTGAGAATGGAGATATTAGTCTAGATGGACTAACAGTGCCAAAGAAGGACACATTTCGATATCTGGGCTCCATGCTACAGAGTGATGGGAATATTGATGCAGATGTTGGCCATAGAATTAAGGCGGGTTGGATGAAATGGCGACAAGCATCTGGTGTTCTCTGTGACAGCAAGGTCCCACAAAGATTGAAAGGTAAATTCTATAGAACAGCCATTAGACCTGCAATGTTGTATGGGGCAGAATGTTGGCCTACTAAAAGAAACCATATCCAGAAGATGAGTGTAGCGGAGATGCGTATGCTACGATGGATGTGTGGCCACACAAGAAAAGATCGTATCAGAAATGATGACATACGTGACAAAGTAGGGGTGGCTCCGATTGAAGAGAAGATAGTCCAACACCGATTGAGGTGGTTTGGACATGTTCAACGGAGACCTCCTGAAGCACCAGTACGTAGCGGTGTCCTAACCCGTACCGAAAACACGAAAAGGGGTAGAGGTCGGCCAAAACTGACATGGGAGGAAGCTGTAAAAAGAGACTTGAAGGCATGGAGTATATCCGAAGAGCTGCTCTTGGATAGGGACGCGTGGAAGTTAGCAATCCACGTACCGGAACCATGACCAACAAATCAAACCCCTAGCGGCTACTATTATATTACTATTATTACTATGACTACTATTTCACTATTATTACTATTATTATTACTATTATTATTATTACTACTATTATTATTATTAGTATTATTACTACTACCACTATTACTACTATGTAGTATCATCATTATTATCATTCATATTAGTATTATGTAGTATCATACTCATCATCACTATCATTCATATTAGGACTAGTTTTTCACTATTACCATTGTTATTACTGTTCTTTATTTATTTATCTATTTTATCTTTCTTACGATCATGATCATCATTGGGTTTTACTTGGTTTCATTTCTAGCCTACCCCAACTTGTTTGGGACTAAAGGCTTGGTTGTTGTTGTTGTTGTTGTAGCCTTGTTATTTTGCCATTATTAGTTTGTCTGAAGTTTTCTTTAATCAAGAAGGTTGGAGTAACCAAAAGGCTTCTGCAATTAAGACACTTCTGATATGTTCTCCAAAATTTAAGACCTCTGCTCAATCTTTTATCCCAAAACTTTCATAAGTGCTCTCCTCAGTTCTTGGTCATCTTTCAGTCTTTCACCCAAACAAAGGATATAGGTCCTTTCAGCAAATGATACCTTATAACCACTGACAAGGATTTATTTGCATTATTTTTTTACTGAAAGGGTAGGACTAAAATGTTCTAAGTTGCACACCATATCAAGAACTTGAAATCCTAGGATGGGCCAGAGTATGTATACAGAAAACAATATATGGTAGTTTTGTGTAGTTTTATTTTGCAAGAGTCACTCAACTTTCACTATCTATAGAGTATGTACTGGCATTTATGAAAGCATATCCATATGGCATTGCAATCATTTATTCTAATGTGATATTGGCCACTTTGATGTATATGAAACTCATGGACCAAAGATTCAACCTTTAGGAGACTTGATTAATTAATTTCCAAATATGAGGGTTCTACAGTTGTCAGTTTCTTACATTGTAATTTGTATTCTTTTATCTTTCACTTTTGCTTGCAAGTTTAGTAACAATTCATTTTCTATTTCCAATGGCAGTCTGCAGGAAACTCTAGTGCTCTCTTCCTCACTGCAGCAGCTCAAAATCTTTTATGCCTTAAATTGGCAGAAGAATTGGGTGTCAAAATCGCAAGTCCATGGGTATCCTGGTTCAAAGCTGCTAGTTTGCCAGCCTTTTTATCTCTTTTAGCTGTTCCCTATGTTCTGTACAAAATTTTCCCACCAGAAACTAAGGACACACCTGAAGCACCTGCATTGGCGGCCAAAAAGCTTGAGCAGATGGGGCCTGTTACCAAGAATGAGTTGGTCATGATCGGAACAATGCTTCTTGCTGTTACATTATGGGTCTTTGGGTAAGTGTTTTTCTCAACTCCTTACTGTATAATTGCATCATATTGCTATGGAGGTTATTTAATTGGTTTCTGGGAGACTTGATCCGTCTTGGAAGGTAATATAGCAATACCCCGGTATGAAGAGAAGGATTACGGGTTTACGGAATATGCAATCCACAGCCAATAAGCTTGGTTACTGATATAAACCAAGCGATCAAGCATGTGGTATTTTGCTTGTAACCTGCACTTTGTGTATGTTCCAAGAGGTACATACTGATACCTAACAAATTATGGTATTGAATTCTGGTATTCCTACCTCTTATTGATTGACCTATTAGTTATTATTGGAACTGCTTCATTTTGTGTTGCTACTTCTTTGTAAAGAGGATTAGATATTGGATTTTGTGATTTCTTTTTTTTTCTTTTATTTATGTTCTGAAATGAGGACACCTGTTAATACTAGTATCTATCTCTTTTTTAGATCTCTCTGCAGGATTGTGATTTCTTGTACAGTGTACAATGACACTGCATTTCTTTTTCTATAGTTCTAAGTTTTAATATTCAATATTCTTCAGTTATCTTTCCGTGGGAATTGAGACCTAACTGAAAATACCATGTGCAGTTAAAGATGAATTAGTTGTACTTGCAATTTTCACATTTTTGTTGTTGGTTCAAATAAGAATGTGGCATGTAATCAGAAATGATCTACTGGCCAGCATTATAACTGCAACTATGAATAATAAATGGTTCTAGATAAATGAATGATTTTCCGTTATTAGTAGACCCCTCAAAATATCTGATATTATATCAAAATATGTCATGTAGTCAGAAATATGAATTACTTAAATACAACAACCATTCGACCTCATTTACATTGCAGGGATATGATTGGTGTACCAAGTGTTGTTGCGGCAATGCTGGGCCTCTCGATCCTGCTCCTTCTAGGTGTGTTAAATTGGGATGATTGCCTAAGTGAAAAATCAGCCTGGGATACACTTGCCTGGTTTGCTGTACTAGTTGGGATGGCTGGGCAGCTCACTAATCTTGGTGTCGTCTCCTGGATGTCTAGCTGTGTTGCAAAGGTTCTGGCATCTTTCTCTCTCAGCTGGCCTGCTGCATTCGGCGTGCTTCAGGCCTCATATTTCTTCTTGCACTACGTGTTTGCTAGCCAGACGGGGCACGTGGGAGCCTTGTACTCTGCATTTTTGGCTATGCACTTGGCCTCTGGTGTCCCAGGAGTTTTGTCGGCTCTTGCTCTTGCATTTAACACTAACCTTTTTGGTGCGCTTACTCATTATAGTAGCGGGCAAGCTGCAGTGTATTTTGGAGGTATGTATTTTTTTTTTTTTTTTTCCCTCTTTTGACATCTTATGCCAGTACTATTGATGTTGTTGCTTCCAGCAGAACATGAGATTTTGAACAAAAAATAATTTAGTTATGACAATACTGTCAGATTTAATGGTCATAAGATGGAAAAACTGAATATATCCTAGACTTCTAAGCAAGCTGTATTTTTTTTCCTTTAACGGAGCTTAAATCTCGACTGTAGCTGTATATGTTGGCGTCTTGCTTGCATGAGAAACCTCAAAATATAGTTTTTTTATAAGATAGGCAGGCATTTTGCTCTCGTCGATGTATATGATGTTGTTGTGCAAATATGTACAATAAATAATATATGTTTGATTTTGTTACAGCTGGATACGTGGATCTTCCTGATGTGTTCAAGCTTGGATTTATATCAGCCCTGGTTAATGCGGTGATATGGGTGGTTGTTGGTACTTTTTGGTGGAAATTTTTGGGACTTTACTGAGTTACCTTGCCTTCTTTTGAGCAATGCACAAAAATAGTGCTTCGATAATTTCTTAATTTATTTTCTAAAAAAAGCTATAATTTATTAGTTTATTTCTCTTCAGTTTCATCCTTGGGTCTGCAGAGGTGTGTAGTTATATCATCAACATTATTAAATCTAATTGTGTTTTTAGAATATTTAATTAATAATTCCCCACCAATCTCTGTTGTAACTGATCCCCTGTCTTTTCATTTTGATGTCAGTGATTATAATTATCTGTGCTGATATACCTTGCTCAAATCATACTTTTCTCAAGGACTAAATTTACATGCTACCTAGATCTAGTTCTGTGGTACCCCAAAAGGAAGTTTGGTATACTAAGTAATTTAATTTGGGAGATGTGGTAATGTAATTTGATAGCTTGCCAATTTTAAGAAACGGAATGTTGTTGTGAATGACATCAGAAAAAGCGATAACAAAGCTTGAAAAAACGAGAGAGATTGGATAGCAAAACCCTTTGCATGACATGCTCCTGTAGTTCTGGTAAAGATATTTGTGGAGTAAAGATAATGAACTTAATTAATTATTTATATGTCTCCAAAAACAAATCAAATCATCTCCAAATTTCGATTTATATGTCTCAATTAATTATTTATATCCAATCATATGGGACATAAAAGTTTTCCGTTTTTGAAATTTTGTAGTATTTGTTTGAAATTTTTTAAAAGTTACTATACAATATTAATAAAATAATCAATGTTTATGTGTCATTCTAAAAATCTCAAACAAATACCTAAAAATTTTTAAAAATGGGCAATTTTTGTATCCATATGATTTTGATATAAAGAATGGGAGTTGATAACTGCACCCCTTAAAAAAACCCTCTTAACCATATCTCAATACATTTTTAGTTAAAAATTCTTTTTCAAATATAACAAATCACTTCTACCGGTTGCAATTCACATCCTCAATCGAACAAAACACTTATATATATACAATAGAAAGATCAAGAATAAAAAAAATTCACTCAAAATTTATGAGAGTATGAGAAAGAACAAAACACTTATATATATTACCAATTTAATTTGGGGAATGGATAAGGGTGTAGTTAAGGGGGAAAAGATAATTTCTCATAAAGAATTTGTTGATTCATATAAATCAAAATTTGAAGATGATTTGATATGTTATTGAAGGTGCGCTAACAGAATGGTTCCATGATCTTAAGGCCTTGCTCCAGTTGAGGGGAGAGAAGGGGAAGGAAAGGGAGCCAGAGGTGACCGGATCTACCCCATTTTGGTTACTTGCTCCACAACTTTAAATTTGGGGGTAAGATTTTATCAATCTGTTACCCTCCAAATTTGGGGGTAAGATTTTCACCTTCCCTCCTCCCATTCCTTTCCCTCCCATCCCTTCCCCCTCTCCTGATTTTTCTGGAGCACACCGTAAAACTCACGCTATCGTTACTCATATTTGTGTATTATGTTCTTATAAATATAGAAAATGCTACAGCGCATTTTATTTTTCTATTTTGAGTTCACTACATCATTAACTGAAAACAATTTAAATCTAAATATCTAATACTCCAATTATCTCAAATTGTAACAAAAATTATCCCGCATCATGGTCAAGTTTTTTATTATAGTTAGAAGTTAGATCAAAACTGCTATTTATAAGAAGAGAAGTATCATCATATGTGTTCTCCGTATAGCATGTAAAGTTAACGACTTTTTAAGAATTATATATTCACCTTATATTATGCATCGGAAAATGTTGTGGGCAAGCACGAGTCACTTTCTCTCTTTCCATCGAGTTTTTGGTGTTCCACGGGCTAGCGGCGGTCGCGTTCCGTTTCTAGGACCTGTATTCCTGTGTACCATATAGCAACTTTAGCAAGTGCTTACTCTTTAATCTCTAGTCACTAATTTTGTATCAGTATTTAATCTGCTAAGCAATTCTGCGATGGCCCGCGGGAAAACCTTCCTAATCCACGTGTCAAACAATCGATGGCCTGCAAATCTGCGATTTACTGCCAGACTGGGGAGCACTCATCCCCTGATTTGCTGCAGCATGTAGTTCACAGTGTGAACCGTTGGATGGTATTAAGATCCGCGCTGACACGAATCTCAAGACAATCCAATGGTTGGAACTGCGAACTGATGTGAACTGTATGATGCAGTATAGCAGGGGATATGAAGTCTAGACGGGGATGCGATTAGGCGGAGCCTGAATGCCCATAGCAAATGGTCACATCTCGTTCCGTACGTAAAAGACCCGAGCGTATCAGACGGACACACAAAACCCCCATCAAAACAAGAAGCATGTATTCTTCCAATCTTCCTTGGAACGGTGTCCACAGACAACGACCAGCACCTGGTGCAGCCAAAACATACTCTCACGCCGCAGCACTGCTACTAGCAGGACCCACAGCGCTGCACGATTGCTGCGCACCTATCCTATCCTCTGCAGCGCAGGACGCTTCTGCAGCGCCTGTAACCCATAACAACACTCACGGGCCCTTTGAGATTGATGCCTACACGAATCATAAAGCCATCCAACGGACAACACAGTGCGAAGCATGGTACTACGCAGCAGGTGATACTGATAATATGAATAGCTAACTGATATAAATACCTCTCCTCCTCGCACTCCGCTCTCTCGCGCTTTCGAATGGAGAGCGTAGCAATCTCCCGCCTCATCTTCCCTTCCCCGCTCTCCCACCTCCACCTCCACCTTCCCCCGCGATCCCTCCGCCTCTCCCCTCCCCCCTCCATTCCCGCCGGCTCTCTCCGCCATGGCGCGTCGTCCCTCCCCTCCTCCCTCCGCCGTCGGCTCCATTCTCCGCTCCACGCCTCATCCGCGTCCGTCCCTCCGCCGGCTCTCCCATCGCCGGCTACTACTAAACCCCAGCCGAGTAAGGAGGCCCCCTCCGGCGCGAAACTGGTCCCCCTGGCCGTGTCAGTGGGGATCGGCCTTGCCATTCGGTTCCTGGTTCCGAAGCCCGTGGAACTGACTCCGCAGGCATGGCAGTTGCTTTCCATATTCTTGTCCACCATTGCCGGACTCGTGCTCAGCCCGCTGCCCATCGGAGCGTGGGCGTTCCTCGGACTCACCATGTCCGTGCTGACAAAGACCCTCACCTTCTCTGCTGCCTTCTCGGCTTTCACAAATGACGTAATTAATTAATTCTGTCAATTTAATGAATTGTAGATTATAATTCTATATTGTAAATTTCTAATTGCAATTTGCAGGTAGTTTTGTGCTGCTAATAAAATCTTACTGCTCGGACTCGGCAATAGCCAACATATGTTAATTGTATTAGTGATTAGTGATGGGGATTATGTTTCTGTAAATCAATGTTGATTATTAGTTTATTACAATGTTATAGAATATAGATATCTAACAAATTTATATTTTACCAAATTGGGTTATTGTTCCAGGTGATATGGCTCATAGTTATCTCCTTTTTCTTCGCAAGGGGGTTTGTCAAGACGGGTTTGGGGGATCCGATCGCCACCTATTTTGTCAAATGGCTCGGCAAGAGCACGCTCGGTTTGTCTTACGGTCTGACATTTTGTGAGGTATTAATTGCACCTGCCATGCCTAGCGCCGCAGCAAGAGCTGGCGGTATCTTTCTCCCGATTATCAAGTCGTTAGCACTTGCTTCCGGAAGCAAACCAAATGACCCGTCAGCTAAGAAACTCGGCTCTTATCTGATTCAATCTCAATTCCAGGTTTGTTTTCGTTTCGTAATACTGAAAATTCGTTCATATTTTCTACTAGAAGATGGGCTTATTGGGATTTTGCAAATCAATGAGTGCCTCAGATTTTTCATTGAATCGTCGACTCATTATAGATTGTTCATTTTGAAATCAAGTTTCAATCCATATACAGGGATTTCAGTTCTTAGTTGCTCGTACAAGGGCAACAGTTGTGTGCAGCTAGCATGTCTTTAACCATTTATCTACAAAATGGCTTTACTCTTATCTAAAATGTCCGATGGTTAATTTACATGTTACTTTTATGTTCAGTCGGATTCTTCTTTTTTTCTTTTGAAAAAAAAGAAGAAGAAGAATCCGACTGAACATAAAAGTAACGTGCATTGTGTTACTTATGGTCCTTCAACTAGATGTCACTGAGATAACACATGAAAGTGATATATATGAACACTAACCATAATTTACTTCTATGTAATTGTTAAAGAGAAGTACTTTATCTAAAAATTAGCCTTGTTGTTTTACCATCATTAGTTTATCTGAAAGTATTCTCAAATCAAACGAATAGAAGGTTGGAGTAACTAAACTACCTCTACAATTAAGACACTCCTGATATATATGTTCTCCAAAATTTAAAGCCTCTGCTCAATCTTCTATCCCCAAACTTACAAAAGTGTGCTCCTCAGTTCTTGGTCATTTTTCAGTCTTTCACCCAAACATAGATATATATACATGCAGGTCTTGTCTCATACCTTAGAAGCACTGACAAGGATTTACTTGCATTATTTTTTTTTACTGAAAGGGTAGGACTAAAATGTTCTAAGTTGTAGACCATATTGGGAACTTGAAATCATTGGATGGCCAGAGTAGGTATACAGAAAACAATATATGGTATATGTTTGTGTAGTCTATTTCTTGCAAGAGGCACTCAACTTTCACTATCTATAAAGTATGTATTGCATTTATGAAAGCATATCCATATATATGGCATTGCAATCGTTTATTCTAACTGGAAAAAGCCCACGCTTTGCTTTGGATTGAAATTATTATATCTTATAATGGGTCGGGATATTAATGTACGTCAACGGTGGTGATCAATCTAAGTAAACAATCAACGGCTAATATTTCTTCTTTGGAGAAGATAGAACTTTTATATCAAAAAATCCAATCTCCTTTTATTAGGACTAAGGATGTGATATGGGCCACTTTGATGTATATGAAACTCATGAACCCAAGATTCAGCTTCTAGGAGATGTAATCAATTATAATTTCCAAATACGAGGGTCGTTCTATAGTTATCAGTTTCTTACATTGTATCTTGTACTCTTTTATGTTTCACTTTTGCTTGCAAGTTTAAGTAACAATTCATTTTCTATTTCCAATGGCAGTCTGCAGGAAACTCTTGTGCTCTCTTCCTCACTGCAGGAGCTCAGAACCTTTTGTGCCTTAAATTGGCTGAAGAATTGGGTGTGAAAATCGCAAATCCATGGGTATCCTGGTTCAAAGCTGCTAGTTTACCGGCCTTTTTAGGTCTTATTGCTATGCCCTATGTTCTGTACAAGATTTTCCCACCCGAAATTAAGGACACGCCTGAAGCACCTGCGTTGGCAGCCAAAAAGCTTGCGCAGATGGGGCCTGTTACCAAGAATCAGTGGGTCATGATCGGAACAATGCTTCTTACTATTTCATTATGGATCTTTGGGTAAGTGCCTCTCTCAACTCCTCCTTGTACCATTGCAGGCCTATTTTTTAAAATAAAAAAATAAAAAATCTTAATTAAATAAGTAAAAATATAAAAAAAACTTATGTTTAATACTAGCACCTGTTGTTAACTTCTCGTAGACGCGAAGTTTGCTCCGATCGAAGTTTCTTATCAAAAGTTATAGTTGTTTTGAATGTTGAGTGCCCAGAATTCAGGATAAGGTTCAGTATAAATTCAGAACAAAATTCAGTGCATTATAATATCTGATATTATATCAAAATTTGTCCAGAAGTCAGAAGTACGAATTATTTAAATACAACAACCATTTAATTTCATTTAAATTGCAGGGATAAGATTGGTGTATCAAGTGTTGTTGCAGCAATGCTGGGCCTCTCAATCCTGCTCCTTCTAGGTGTGTTAAAATGGGATGATTGCCTAAGTGACAAATCAGCCTGGGATACACTTGCCTGGTTTGCTATACTAGTCGGCATGGCTGGGCAGCTCACTAATCTCGGTGTCGTCTCCTGGATGTCCAGCTGTGTTTCCAAGTTCCTGGCATCTTTCTCTCTCAGCTGGCCTGCTGCATTCGCCGTGCTTCAGGCTTCATATTTCTTCTTGCACTACATGTTTGCTAGCCAGACAGGGCATGTCGGAGCCTTGTACTCTGCGTTCTTGGCTATGCACTTGGCCTCTGGTGTCCCGGGAGCTCTGGCAGCTCTTGCTCTCGCGTTTAACACTGACCTTTTCGGTGCAATTACTCATTATAGTAGCGGGCAAGCTGCAGTGTATTTTGGAGGTATGTATTTCTTTTTTTTTTTCACACTTTCGACATCTTATGCCAGTACTATTCTTGATGTTCTTGCTTCCAGCTTAGTTCAATAACCTTTGAAAAACCAGCTGAACATGATATTTTGAACAAAAAATAATTTAGTTATGACAATACTGTCAGATTTAATGGTCATAAGATGGAAAAACTGAATATATCCTAGACTTCTAATTAAGCAAGCTGTTTTTTTTTTTCCTTTACGGAACTTAAATCTCGGCTGTAGCTGTATATGCTGGCGTCTTGCTTGCATGAGAAACCTCAAAATATAGTTTTTTATAAGATAGGCAGGCATTTTGCTCTCGTCGATGTATATGCTGTTGTTGTGAAAATATGTACAATAACTAATCTATGTTTGATTTTGTTACAGCTGGATACGTGGATCTTCCTGATGTGTTCAAGCTCGGAATTATATCCGCCATGGTTAATGCGGTGATATGGGTGGTTGCCGGTACTTTTTGGTGGAAATTTTTGGGACTTTATTGAGTCACTCTTGCCCCTTTCTGACCAATGCACAAAAATAGTGCTTCGATGATTTTTTCTTCTTAATTTATTTTCTGACAAAAACTATAATTTGTTAGATTATTTCTCTTCGGTTTCATCCTTGGGTCTACAGAGGTGTGAAGTTATATGATCAACATTATCAAATCTAATTGTGTTATTAGAATATATAATTAATAAGAACCAGCCTTTGGTCTGGTGGCTCAGGGCAACGCTCTTCATTTAAAATTACAGTCTGGACCCTAAAATTACGCTCTCCATTTAAAGTTATATCATCAACATTATCAAACTATAGTTTGATATACTTGTTTAAAATTACACTCTGGACCCTAAATTCTGGTTCTAGGAAGCAATTTAATTTGAGAGATGCTTTGATGTAATTTGATAGCTTGCCAATTTTTTAAGAAAATGGAAAGTTGTCGTGAATGAGATCAGAGAAAGCGAGAACAAAGCTTAGAAAAAGCACGCGCGAGAGATATATCGGAAAGCAAAACCCTTGGCATGAGTGAGGGATTTTTTTATTAATAAAAAATAAAAAATCAAAAATACAAAAGTGGAAAATAGTTTTGAAAAATTGCAGAAATAGAAAAACCGCGACCTGAGGTCGCGGCCTAGTCCCAGACTAAGCCGCTACCTCAGGCCGCGGCTCATGAACAGTGCTAAGCCGCTATCTGAAATCGCGGCTTAGTCTCTGTATTCTGCTGCGGATTTATGAAGATATTTGAAGGGGCAAACGTTGGTTGTTTTTTATAAATGACCTACCGTTTTAAAGGTCTTGAAGTCTACTTTCTAATGGTTCAACTTCCAAGGCGTTTGGAGTTCTCACCAGAGAGTTATTGCAGTTTTAGTGGAGAGGGGTCAGTTTTCTGTATTCTCTTTTTAATTACGAATTTCTAGAGTTTTATGTTGGTTGTTTTTTACAAATGACCTACCATTTTAAAGGTCTTGAAGTCTACTTTTCAATGGTTTAACTTCCAAGGCGTTTGGAGTTCTCTCCAGAGAGTTATTGCAGTTTTAGTGGAGAGGGGTCAGTTTTCTGTATTCTCTCTTTAATTACGAATTTCTAGAGTTTTATTTTGGTTGTTTTTTACAAATGACCTACCGTGTTAAAGGTCTTGAAGTCTACTTTCCAATGGTTCAACTTTCAAGACGTTTGGAATTCTCTTCAGAGAGTTATTGGAGTTTTAGTGGAGAGGGGTCAGTTTTCTCTATTCTCTCTTTAATTACGAATTTCTAGAGTTTTCTGTTGGTTGTTTTTTATAAATGACCTACCGTGTTAAAGGTCTTGATGCAGTAAAGCTTCTACCAGCTTTCCAGAAAATTCTAAATAAGGCAACCGAAGAAGATTTGTCTATAGAAAGTGCCTCTATTGATGGGTGGTCCATCCTGCACACTTGCCTTGATTCTGAAGATTTTGATAGTGTGTTAGAATTTCTATTGAGAAGTAAACAGGCATATTGTTCCTAAAGATATTGTTTTAAAATTTCTTATCAAGTATACAAATGCTCTTGACCTCCCATTATTGCAGCCTCCTGATATTGATTTGGCCGTTTTAAATGCCGAATTGACATGTGAGAAGACCTTTTTACTACTCAATTGGGTCAATCACTTGACGAGGAATTACAGTAGTTTGCCAAGTAGATTTGCAAGTAGTGTGCATTGTGGTAGGTGGTTGAAGACCATTTCAGGTTTTGACAAGCCTGAAAATTGCTTTATGACGACAGGAGAAAGTGCCCTCTCGTCTTTGAAATGGCACAATCTTTACTTGGATTTTCTATAATTGATGAGCAATACTATGGTGGAAAGATCTCGTCTTATGGTGATGCACTCAAACAGATAGGTGTGACCTTGGGTACAGAGCTTTGCTACACTTTTATCAAATAGCAATTCATTTCCCTGGCAACAACAATGACAATGAGTAGCAAAAGAATTGAAAGTGATCAGTGTTGCTATTGATCTCAATGACACTGAAAAGAAAATAACAGATGTGTTCAAATCCATGCTTTCCTCTCCCAGCAGTCTTACTTGCAGAAAACACTAAAAATTCGTAATTAAAGAGATAATACAGAAAACTGACCCCTCTCCACTAAAACTCCAATAACTCTCTGGAGAGAACTCCAAACGCCTTGGAAGTTGAACCATTGGAAATTAGACTTCAAGACCTTTAACACGGTAGGTCATTTGTAAAAAACAACCAAAAGAAAACTCTAGAAATTCGTAATTAAAGAGAAAATACAGAAAATTGACCCCTCTCCACTAAAACTGCAATAACTCTCTGGAGAGAACTCCAAACGCCTTGGAAGTTAAACCATTGAAAAGTAGACTTCAAGACCTTTAAAATGGTAGGTCATTTGTAAAAAACAACCAACATAAAACTCTAGAAATTCGTAATTAAAAAGAGAATACAGAAAACTGACCCCTCTCCACTAAAACTGCAATAACTCTCTGGTGAGAACTCCAAACGCCTTGGAAGTTGAACCATTAGAAAGTAGACTTCAAGACCTTTAAAACGTAGGTCATTTATAAAAAACAACCAACGTTTGCCCCTTCAAATGTCTTCATAAATCCGCAGCAGAATACAGAGACTAAGCCGCGATTTCAGATAGCGGCTTAGCACTGTTCATGAGCCGCGGCCTGAGGTAGCGGCTTAGTCTGGGACTAGGTCGCGAGACTAGGCCGCGACCTTAGGTCGCGGTTTTTCTATTTCTGCAATTTTTCAAAACTATTTTCCACTTTTGTATTTTTGATTTTTTATTTTTTTATTAATAAAAAAATCCCGTGACATGCTCCCTGTAGTTCTGGTAAAGTGGTGCTAGAAGAATAGCTAAGGTATGGTTAAAAGAGCAAGAGGGGGTCATATATACACAGCAAAGGATGGTTACATACATAAAACTGTCTCAGAACTACCATGTTTAATAGGCTGCTCAGGAGATCTGGAATGCAATATGGAGAGCTGCACATAATGGACTAGCCACAGCATATATAAGCCCTACATATGCGAATTGCTGCTATTAGCCCAGTTTGCGAACGATGTGGGTAGGAAAATGAGTATGTTACACTTAAGCACCTCTTTTTCTTCTGTCAAGGCTCACGCGCGTGCAGTAAGTTCGGGGATGAGCGCTCCTCGTGTATCAGGTGCCGCTGGAGTCAGATGTCATTCTGACAGATGGTTCTTGGGACCAGTCTCGAAAAACAGGAGTGGCATGGCAATTCTACTCGGCTGCGCAGGTAATTTAATTTGAGGTGGGTTACGCATCCAGGAGAGTTGCTGATCCGACGTGTGCAGAGACGCTGTGTTGGAACAAATTAAGCAGATTGTGGTTGAATTATCTTGAGAGGAGTTTAACTAATCTTTCTTTTATTACACTCAAAATTATTACAAGTTGAATTATCTTGAGAAGAGTTTAACTAATCTTTCTTTTATTACACTCAAAATTATTACAACCGTTACAATCTTGGCGGCTCTCTGTTTATTTCACTCATTCGATCTATCTCATTCATCAGGACCTGCAACTAGGGTTGTCAATGCAACAACATTTTGCGTTATTTCATTTTGTTTCATCCAAATGAAACGATTAACGAAACAATTTACAATTTCGTTAAACGAAACGAAACGATAAACAAAACAATTTATTCTATTTCGTTTTCCATTTTCATATAATAATACTACTACAGAAACGATTTATTTCCGTTCTTCTATTCCGTTTTGTCCAAACGAAACGATTTACGGTTTCATTAAGCGAAACGAAAATGAAACAATTCATTTTCGTGAACGTTTCGTTGCGTTGACACCCTAGCTGCAACCTATTTATACAACACCTAGGTCGATCGGTTACATACTTCTAGAATCTAGATTATACAATTTATGTATCCACAAAATCCTAGATCATACACCTATAAATACATAATTAACTACTACAACCTATCTAGATTGATCCAGTAATTTCTAGAATAAACTCAATGCACCTGGGCCCTGGCAATATCTCATATATAGTTTGAATGCTAAACTTCTCGAAAAAGATACCAGGGTCGGTACTGTTTCTAACACGCTGGTTGTATCGGAGGCAATTACCAAGTGGTACCGTACCAGCATGATATGAACGGCACAGGAGATATCATGAAGAATGCTGGCCATCATATATGGCCGGCGCTCGATCCATTGATCGATCTTGCTCTGCAGATTAAGCACCAAGCTACGAGTGCCCGACATTATCGTCCTAACAAATCCTGAAAGCAGAGAAAACAACTTGACCTGTTCAGCTGTTCTATACATATTTAGGGGAGCTGTAACAAGTTCTTTCGAGTCTCGTTGTTGCCAGGGCTGCTGTGATCATCACCTATACATACTGTCTTGTTTGTTAAAGAAGCAACAGTAAAAGCTTGTGTGATTGACTAAATTAAACACAGATAATCTAGAGAATATGATATTGAATTATTAACAACTGATCAAATACAGAAATGAAAAAAAAAAAAAGTATATGGAGTAAATTAAGCTGCAACCAACAACTACCTACCTAGTATATAAGTTATGAAATTTTATTTTCCATTGTGACTTCCCAAATCCAATAGAACAAACAAACAAACAACAGTAGGAAAGAAGAAACCAGGCCCAATAAAACCCAAACCCATCACACAAAAATGGGTTATGTATGCTAAACAAGGCCTTATTTTGATTTAGCTACTTTTTAACTCTTCCCAAATTGGAAGTTGAAAACATTTTCTTTTTTTGTGCAGTGGTGGATTCCCTTTTTGCCTCTTATTATGCTTTCCAAGACGGCGACATAAAATAAAACGGCGAGCATCAAAGAAAGAAAAGCCCAACGTATCTTCTGGGCATCATCTGATAGCCTTTACAAATGGGATATGATATGAACTAGCCTTTCCTTTGGATCATAATCAGAAAAGGCAGGCCCTGCTTTTCTAATTGGACAATCGAGATCGGTTGCCGCATCAATCTCAAAGTACTTCGATATTTCTCAACCGTCAGATAAAAAAAAGCAGGTGATCCCGATCCCTTTTGTTTTGTCACCTCATCTATCTATCTACGTGCATCCATATCCACCTCTTGGTTAAGATTTGAGCTAGGAATTAGTGGCAGCTCTCTGTTTAGAATTTATTGTTCACGTTTTTTTTTTTCTATTTTATCCCACATAATTGATTGCTTTGCCGACTTTTGAGATATGACCTCAAAATTCGAATGTAATTAAATTTGGATGCTTTAATGAAATCAGCTGCGATCCGATCCGGATCGCAGGACTCTGAGATTTCAATCCGACGGTTCTGATAATATTTAAAAAAATTCTAAAAATCATATCCGTCAGATCCGGATGTCAAGACTTTGGATCGCTGCTGATACGGACTCTACTTCATGGATGTCCATTTATCAGTGTGTCCGTACAGCACAGCGGCCCAATTTGCAATCATTTCCATGTCCGACAGGGACTCGCATTTAATTTAACAAGTTCTGGCCTTTTTGGACGGAGGATGAGATTGGCGTCCATATCTGCTGCGATTGTAACATCATGTCGCTCAATACAATCTACATATTAAAATCATGTGTATCACTGTTTTTTTTTTTTTAGAATTTTTGAATTAATTTTTTGGATTTAGAAAAATGACCCTTTTTATGCATAAATTTTGGTGCATTTTTAGTACAAGTTAAAAAAATCTAAAAAAAAAAATAGTTAGAAAATTTTAAGAATGGAAAATGTTGGTAATCCACAAGATTTCAATACGTAGATTATATTAAGAAACATGGATTGGTCAATTGAGTTAAATAGACCATAACATATATCTAAATAGACCCAAACATATCCCTACCATCTAATTAAATAAGTGGCTCTGAGCCACATGATGTTACGATCGCAGGACCCTGCGATCGGTCACCAATCGCAGCTGATATGGACGCGATGAGACTGAATGGTTCCTCAGTTTTCACTCTTTTTTTGCATTCAGAAGTTCTAATCGTATGTCCTTTTTCGACTTTATGTTACTAAACATGATTGAACGGGTGAATTGTGAATTTTGAATATATGATTTGGCTCATGGAGCAGTTTTAATTTTGTAAATGAACTAGCAGCTTGGCAACGAAAGTAAAGGACAAGAAGGCATCGTTTCCTACTTTCCTTTCCTCTGTTAGCGCTGAAATCGGATGAGATCCAAATCGGATCTCAGGCCGATCCGACGGTTCTCAGGATCCGTATCTGCTGATTCTGAATCTCGAGGTTCCTGAGAACCGTCAGATCGGAATCTCAGGGTCCCTGAGAATCGTCGGATCGGAATCTCAGGACCCTGAGATCCGATTTGGATCTCAGCCGATACTGACGCTCCTCTGTTATATGCTCAGGAACTAATTGTATAAATAGAGCGAATTATGCATATTTTGTGTTTCATCAAAAACAAACTTTTCATATTTTGTACAACTTCATCGTGAATGCATCGCAGTCATGTTAAATAAATTTGCACCATATATTATAATCATTATATGACCCAAATTTCAGCTCTATCCAATTGGTATCTCGTGTTGAAAGAAAAAAATTGCATTCATATCGAGTGCTTATCCTCTGTTCTGCAGTATTTTACTGCGCAATGAATCAACGATGAGGTTTATAGGCGGGTTTTTTTGAGATTGAGTTGCACGAATCTCAAAGCAGATCCAACAGTTGAAACGTTGCGCAGTAGAGGGTACTTTGAATTCATATCCGTCTGTAAAATTCTCCAATATTCAGTAACCTGATCATCAAGGCTAACACATATATACATCGAGGAGGGATCAAATAACCATGTTTTTGGTGACCTATCGGTGACTATGAAATTAAATCTTAAATAACTACATTTTAAATTCATAAATAACAAAACTAATTAATAGAATATGTTGTATATATCATATTTTACGCGTATACAAAAAATTATATCATTTTGATTTTATTTACATGTATATCAAGCATTAACAAAAATCAACGGTTCAAGTTTTATGATTTTTTCTCCTCTCTTGATGACTATCGAAACAATATTAAAACTTTACCATTTTTTATGTATATGTTATTTAGATAATATAGAATACATCTAACGGTTTAGATTTTTCAAATTATGCATAAATAAAAAAATAGTCACCATAAACACCAATATCCATGGTTATTGGATCCCTCCTCATATATATCAGGTCTACATAGCAATAGCATCACTCAATTTTTTTATTCCATGACTTGATTGACGTAGCATTACTTTTATGTTTTATCGTTTTAAATGCAATGACCTGGTTAATTAATATACTAATGGTAGGCTGTCAAATTCATGACACTTTTTTTGGGTTTTAAAATCACAAAGTCTCTGGCATTGAGCCACGAAAGAGTGTCCTCTTCGGAATCTAGTTAGCCAGTTTTCTGGCAGGAGGTATAATTTATAGACAAGGCTTTAGTAATTAGTAGGAGGTAATATAGGCAGTACTATTTTTCTTTTTTCTTTTTTGGTACAAAATGTGGCGAATATGGTGCATGGGCACATGGAGTTCATCCTGATATGAAAACATCCTGATTAAAACAATTATATTCTAATTTTTTTTTCAAAATTATAAAAATAAAAAAAAAATATTTGTAGATGTGTTGTTTAACTTATAAATTGATTTTATTTTAAGTTTCATACAATTCAAGTATTGTTGGATTTACCCATAAAAAAAAAAAAAAAAATCAGTACACTTAGAATTGTTGTAAATTGCACACAATTCAAGTATTGTTTCAAGATTTTTTATTTTTCTAGCAAATGATATCTCCCCAAGGTAAAAAAAAAGGTACAAGAAATAAAATTAAAAGTCACTTTTGCCTTGAAAAAAGTTATTTATTTATTTATTTATTGTAAGCAAATTGATTGGCTAATTTTTTAATTATGTAACATGATTTTTATCTATCTAATGTGCAGTCGGTATTCATTCCATTATTTTCAGATTTTTCACCTTAAATCTTTCTTGTCATCACATCAGCAACATAAAATCATGGAAAAAGATAATTAAGCAGCTGTGTGTTGTATAATTAATGTATAAAAAATATTGTAAGAACATTATAATCCTTAATACTTTGATATATATATAATTAACCAAACCATGATGAATTAATCATCAGGGATAATTTGGGACATATTGTGATTTGAGATTAATTCATAATTTGGTATATACTGTGATATATATAACCAAACATTATAATGCTTAATACTAATGGCATGTGCACCCCTCATCTGCCACATCTAATAAAATCTTGTAATAAGGTTAAATAATTAATTAATTAACAAACATAATATTACATCAGTCTAGTCTCTTGTTACCCAGCAACCGGACCCCAATATTCTGCACTGTCTTAATTAAGTCTTAACAAAGTTACAAGTTAACCAAAATGCAATATATTTTAATCTAACTTATCCATTGATCCATCCAATCATCCTGGGTTTCAGATCCAATGCTTATATATTTCTATTATTTATTTATTTGTTCTCTGTTTTCAGCATGTTAGTTTCAGGGATCCATCTCTTCAAGATTCAATTTTTTATATATATACTCCCGTACTAATAAATTAATTCAGCATTTTTCGGATTTCAAAATTTACTCATTTTCGTACGTTAGCTAAATAACAAAATGTACAATATTTATTTTTTTTAGTTTTTTTTTTAGTTAAAATGTATTTAATATACGAGGTGAAAACTGAAAACTTTACCTAGTTAGATCCTGACTTCAGTGGAAAGCTTGCCATGCTTTATGCCAGATTTATAACATTGAGAAACCATTCATACGTCTATAAATGTACAAAGAATGTAACGGATACAGCCTGAAACGTAACAGATACATTCTGAAATATAACATATGGACGCTAGGTATTACTCTTATGGTTGTTGCATTCAATCCCGGCTTCTCTGGCCGCAAGATTTTCCGTTTCTTTTTCTTTTTCTCGTTCATGCCATCTACTTTTTTGAAGAAAGAAAAGGCGTTTTTGTAGTAGTTGAACTGCTTTAATTAATGAAGAAAAACATGCTAAAAGTGTATGTTCTTTTGCTCTGCTTTACACTCCGTTGCCAGAGTTTATCTGAAGCATAGGTCACGGTTTCTGGTAGATTTATTAGGGAGCACTATCTGCATCAGAATTTTTGCTCTGCACACCAAACTAAAATTTATTTCAACCATTATATTCCTTCCAATTAAATCAAAAGGTGTTGTCATAATTTTGAAATATGGATTATCGTTTTTAAGGACACATTTGATGCAGTTAGATCAATTATCTTGAAGGAGAATTCTTATTCAAAAATATTAATTTCGGTGAGCGGAACAAAATTTGGGTGTAGACAGTACTCCCCATTTATATATATATGCTCTTAAATTGTACATGGAAGTGAGACACACTTTTGTGTCTTCTCAAAAAAAAAAAAAAAAAAAAAAAAAAAAAAAAAAAAAAAAAAGATACATACTTGTGTGCATTGCATTGATTGTACACTCAATACCACTTATCATTTATAAATAGCCCATAATTTATTATTAAGTTTATATATATAATATAACCCCACAAGAGGTGCAGCAATGCATCATGAGCTCATAATTCGCTAGGGATGAGATTAGATAGCATATCTTGTGTTTACTACTGAAATCATTATAAATTACTTGAGTCAAGTTATCAAGGCCCAAGGGGGGGTTGATTTCCGTGGGGATTGAATGATGATTCATGATCCCACAGAAGAAAAGTGCTCCCAAAAGAGACTAAAAAAAAAATAGATTCCTTTTCCACCAAAGAAGAACAAACAAAGCAAAAGACGCTGTGCATATAGTTATAAGCTATGCCTATGAATTTAGTGCTATGGGATCTTTTTTTTTTTTTTGGTCCCATCTCGGCATCTGGTTTTCTCAGTTAAAAGACTTGAGAGTTCGATTCCTTTTGCACACAAACACGCTCTACTCACTTTATATCCTTGCAAGCAAACAACTATAGCTAATTTCCTCAAAATATATGGGGCTAAATGTAACAAAGTGACTATACAAATTTTATAAAATAATCAATGTTTTCTATATCACTTTTAAAAAATCTCAAACAGTTACTTAAAAGTTTTTTAAAATGGAAAATTTTTGTATCACGTAAGATTTTTATATAAAAAATTTAATAAGCTATCTAAATAAAAGTTGAAGTTGATTTAATATGCTTTCGGAGGTGCGTACACAGAAAGGTTTCGTGAGTCGTGAGCTTAAACTCACCGTATCTTTATTCCTGAAATGTAATTAGAGTGGAAGAGATAAAGGAAAAATAAATAAAAAATTAGAGCTATAATAAGAAGAAAAGGGAGAAAAACAAAATATAGTTGAAAATAAGTTGAATTTATGAGAGTAAATTTATTACAATTTAACCATATGCTGTTAATCAATGCAGGTGCTTCCAATCTTACCATGTCACTTGCATTAACCTTGCATGTTGAATTGGACCACCTAATGTGGTTTATTCGTTTATCATAGGTGAATCTTAATTCAATATTACAAGAACATTGCTTGAATACAACACATATTATTATATCCCAAAATGGGGTGATTATTATACCTATGTTAATTAATTTTAACAAAGTTCCATTATGAAAGTTACTTTTGGAACCTAGCTAGGGATTTTAGGGGACTATTTAACATGGCCGAAAACAACACTTTGGACCACAAAAAAAAGGGATGAACCAACCAAACAATGAATTAGGCTTTTTAGCCTATAAAGAGTTGAAGAGTGGGTGTACGGAGTTGTAGAGAACAAGTATCGATCGGGTGGCAAACTCCAAATCACTAAACACAAAAAAATAAAGCTCTCTTTTATTATATCCTTTGCTTAGTCATATCTCACCATAAAATTATTCTTTCTCATCTCATCTTCTTGCCCAAATGAATTTGGCCCCATATATAGCGTCCACTGTAAAACCGTCTACAGCGTCCATATGTTATATTTCGGAATGTATGTGTTACGCATATAAACGTACTCCCCTTGAAGAATATTGTATCCAATAAAAGTGTTATGGGCCGACTAAAATAGTAAAACTAGAAATAATATAGCCATATTTCCTACCCCTACTAACAAAAATATTGAAAATATGATCTCCAATTGGTTTTATATAAAACACTTGGATAAAAAAATTAGTACATAAATAGTGTAAAAATAATTAAAATTTTAGGGCATATCTGTAAAAAAAAGACACTTACAAATACAAAGTTCTATAATTTAGTACTTGAGTGTGGGCTCTTAAATAATTTTTGGGTCGTGCGGTCTAAAACTGTAGATAAAGGGAGGATAAAAAATAATATCACATTCTTAGTTAATGTCATTTGTGAAAATAAGTTAGAGGTCCATCCTTAGTATGGGCAGTTACACCGCATTGAGATCTTAGTCCAAATTAAGTACTGTAGCCTTGCTCATCAAATTATACTAGTCTTAAATGTGAGTTATGTGTGGTTAACTTTCAACGAAGAACTAATCACTAAGTTTCGTTCACATTCATGAAATCGATAGGAGTAATTAACTTTGTTTATACAAAATATAAATTATCATAAATTAATTACGTCGTCGATAATGTATAGACAACAACAGCATTAAATTTTCCTTGGTCTTTCACTATTTTGTGCTGTCCTATTCCAAATAATTAACTTATCCAATTACCGCTTATTTATTTTAGTGGCTCCATTCTAACTTGTAGCATGAGATACTTATTAGTATAATTGACTTACACTCCAACTAGAGGTCTACATATAAAAAATACGAGCCTATCGGGGGCCCCTTCGATAATTTAATACAGAAGTGACGTTTGTTGCTGGTTTTTATGGCTAATCATTTTCTTAAGCCTTAACGTCAAATAATTATAAATAATTATGCACCTATAGAGATGCTGTGAACAAAATTATCAAACAATCTTTGCACATTTCATCAACATAGATTATTTATTTACTTCACTACCATTATATCATATCACTGTTTTAAAATGATTTGACATTTTACTGCTTTTAAGTTGCGAGAAAACACGTAGAGTCCACCTCTATTTTGTAGGCCACCCATCCACCCCTCTCACAATTCTGACACATCACGTACACTCATGTGCTTACTACAGTCGCATAAATGTTCACTTGAAATCGTAGTATATATGTTCCTGGAAAACAATATGTATTGATCCGAAAGATATAAATGTTTACTTAAAAAATGATATCTGATTATTAAAAATACGGTAGACCGGTGGATTAGTAAAAATATGTTCACTGGAAAACGATATGTATTGATCCGAAAGATATAAATGTTTACTTAAAAAATGATATCTGTTTATTAAAAATACGGTAGGCCGGTGGATTAGTAAAAATTGTGTACGCTGGCTCTTCCTCTTAAGTTACTGCACTTTTTTTTTTTTTTTTTGATCTTTAGGGTGTGCTCCAGAAAGGGAGAGAGGAGGGGAGGGAAGGGAGGGGAGAGTTGATAAAGTTTGGAGTTACCTACCCAAAATCATGTTACTTGCTCCACAACGACAATTATTAAAGAAGAGAGGAGGGTAACATGATACAAATTGTAATTATGAAGCAACTAACATGATCTTAGACAGGTAATTCCAAACTTGATCAGCCCTCCCCTCCTCTCCCCCCTTTTGGAGCACACCCTAACTCCTCTCCCCAAGGTCATGTTTGGAGTGGAGGGGAGGGAAAGGGAGGGGAGGGCTGATCAAGTTTAGAGTTACCTGTCCAAGGTCATATTAGTTGCTCCATAATTACAATTTTTGTCTTGTTACCCTCATCTCCTCTCTAGTAATTGTAGTCGGAAAGCAAATAACATGATTTTGAGTAAGTAACTTCAAACTTGGTCAGTCCCCCCCTTCCCCTCCACTCCTCTCCCCCCTTGTGGAGCACACCCATAGGTACTGCACTTGTTACAAGTACATACAGCTGTCGTGAAGCCACAAGAGACAAACTTCCTTGTACACAGCAACACGGCACCGATGCAGAATAATCTAATAAGAAATCAAAAAACCCGGCAATAAAAAATGTCGGGTTCAGTGTATGTGTGAAGTGTGAAAGAAAGGCCCAAAAGAATACAAGCTACGGTTACGACTACCGAGTAAGCTAGGTGGCCCCCCGCCTACACACGAATCCATATCCCCCGCTGTACTGCATCGTGCAGTTCACAGTGTCAGCCGTAGGATTGTTTCAAGATTCGTGTAAGCGCGGATCTCGAGACGATCTAACGGTTGGTGTTGTGTACTGTACAATGCAGTAAGTCAGGGGAGGAGCATCACTGCGCCTCTCTCTTCTGTTCGGGCGGGCGAGGCATAGTTTTCACTCACAGGCTCACAGCGCGTATTTTATTGTTCGCAAGAAATCAGGGCGATCGGAAGGATTCCATATCCTCTGTAGCGCTGCATTGTGTAGACTAGTACAGGATGTGAACCGTTAGATCATCTCGACATCTGTGCAGATCCAATCTCGAGATGATCTAACGGTTCATATCCCGCGCTACACATTGCAGCGCTACAGAGGATGGGCACCAACTCGAAGGGAAGCAGGAGAGATGCTCTGTGCGTCAATGGGATCGATCTGATGGCGATTAGATGGAATTAAGAATTGAGAATTAACAATGGCGGTTTGTTGTTGCTTTGTGTGAAGCCAATTTAGAATGAGGATTAGAGATTTAGAATGGGATTAATTGGGATTTGCAGTACGACATCCTATCCCCAGGACGCTAGCTGTTTGTTCCTGCTGCTAGGAGCGGCGCCTATACATACATACAAAGTTAAAAATAAAGGAGGTGATAACTGTCCTCCTAAAAGCCCCTTTATATTCATCTCTCGATACAATTTTGTTTAAAAATCTTTTTCAAATACAAAAATTCACTTTCACCAGTTGCAATTCACATTCTTAACAGAGCAGAAGACATATAACTATGAAGAAAGATGAAGAATAAAAAAAAATTCACTCAAAATTTATAAAAACACGAGAAAGAAAGAGAAAATATTACAAATTTAGCTTGCGGATAGTTCAGAGGAAAAATTAAGGGGACATATAATTTCTCAAAAATAAAATATATCATATATAAGACGTTGCTATCTTTTTTTTAGCTTGTAGTTGGCATTAATGGGTTCATTTTTTTTTTTTAATTTCAACTCGAACGGAATTTTGGAATTTTATTTTCCCTTTTTGTTTGCATAGTAGGAGTTTTGGACCACCTCTTTGATTTGCGAGATTTTAACATGCGTCATTCTTGAATTAAGAAAGTGTAATTTGCGGCTATAGTTTGAAGTTTGAACTTGATTACAAAATTCTATAATTCATACTATGTCGACATATGTTTGAATTTAATTACAAAATTCATACCATGACATAGGTTTTAGTTTTTAACTTAGCTACAAAATTATGCTTTGAATTCCAGCTTACCAAGTAAATGTTTGCCATCTTGGTTATACTAATTTGTGGAAATATCCAATTTATATTGTCATCATCAATATTCATTGTTTTAACTCATTCCTTTGAGTAGTAAAGAGAAGGTCAAGTCATCAATTACTTGATCCGTTAAGGTTGTCAATACTTACAAAAGATGCAATATTTGTTCATGGCTTCATGCAGTCTAGCAATATGTACAAAATAATTTTAAATACAATTTCGTTTTTAATTTTCAGCAGAATTGATGCGGCACCGACAATTTTATTATATTGTTTCCTAAAAAAAAATATTATATTGTTTCCCAAAAAAAATATTATATTGCTTTTATACCTCTACTTATATATTATCTTGTTCATAATCTAGGGTGTGTTTGGCAACCACAAATTGGAATAGAATAGCAAAATAATAGCTATTCCATGTGCCAAACAGAAAATAACTTTTCGAATAGCTCTAAAAAATTGCTAATCCGCTATTCCTCCTATTTAGTCGAATAGCGGAATAGCTATTCGAATAACTCTAAAAATATTTATCACAATACTATTCCAATTGTCATTTGCCAAACAATATTTTCACTATCCGAATAGTTCTAAACATCACTATTTTTTTTACTTTTCCAACAGCCACTAATCCATTTTTACTAATTGGATAGCACTATTATATTGATATTTCTTTATTTGCCAAACGGACCCATATGTTACTAGAATTCCTAGTACATTCTCTGATTCTCACTTTCTTATACTTCCTCACTTTTGGTTTAGTAAAATCCCTTAATATATATATATCTAGTATTTACCTACGTACCTCAAAGAAAAGAAAAAAAAGAACAAAATGCGTGAGAATTAGTGAATTACTGAATTACAGTGGTTTTTCAAAGTCATCAGAGCACTAGAGTAAATCCAATCCAGGACGAAAGGTTTGAGACAGACATTGGGCAAAGGGCGGGCCTCCCTCCAGCATGCATGATGCATGCAATTGCAAGGCAACAGCAAGAAACAGAAACACATGATGGTAGCTATAAGTAGGAGTGTTCAATCGGTTGGTTCGGTTCAAACCGAAATAATTTTATACAACCAAATTAAACCGAAGTTTGTCAAAGTACCAACCGATCCAATCTTTTTAAAATGACATCCGAATAAACCGATAACCGAATAAACCAAAATTTTGTTCGGTCTATCCAATTAAACCAAACTAACACTTGTTCACGGGTAACAAAAAATATTGTGTTACCAAATTAAAGATAGAATAGACATATAATTTTGAAAAACAAAACAAGCAAGCAAATGAAACTTACAAAAGAAAGAATATTGAACAATTTTTATATTTAACCATCATTTATAACAAATAAAATAGATTTATTTTAGTATATTTTAGACTATTCGGTTTATTCAGTTTATCCAATTTACCAAAACACAAACCGAACCAAATAACAATAACCAAATAAGATAAAATTTTCATTTGAACCAAAATTTTAAACTGAAATATCCGAACCGAATAGTCCAAAGTTTAACGGTTCGGTTGAAATCCGAATAAACTGATCCGTTTGAACACCCCTAGCTATAAGGAACCTAATCCGTATACTTCGGCTTTTACCGTTACCATTGCACGTTTAGTTTGCACATTTGCACTACACCAATAGAAAGTTGCAAACTTTCTCCCTTGCTCTG
The DNA here is from genome assembly GCA_030179965.1 of Cyperus esculentus. Classification (NCBI taxonomy): domain Eukaryota; kingdom Viridiplantae; phylum Streptophyta; class Magnoliopsida; order Poales; family Cyperaceae; genus Cyperus; species Cyperus esculentus. Next base: position 3,336,241 of record JASGLE010000030.1, read on the forward strand.
CCTCTGTTCTCGGCAAAATATGTAGAGTATACCTATAAAGTAAGTTACTTATCCACTTCTCTCTCACAATCTAATACACCCACGTGCACCAATGTGCTTGTCACAGTTGCATAAATATTTACCGAAAACCGTAGCGTATCTGTTTACTAGAAAATGATATACGTTGATCGGAAAGATATAAATATTTACTGAAAAATTAATATTTGTTCATAAAAAATACAGTCGACTGGTGCATAAATAAAAAAGTGGTCGCTACATGGCGACAAACCCGGCCCATTCCATTCCGGTCCTTTTTGTTTGACCCCCTGCTGGCTGATGCTCATCTCCCTGCAGTCCGTCCTTCCTGCACACAGCGCCTTGATTTCACTGTTTACTCTGCTGCTCTGCTCCAAGAGGATCGTTCCGTTCCTCACGGTAAAAACGGTAAAAACACAGGCTCTGATAAAAAAGTAAACAATTCTGAATCTCTGATTCTGTTGTTGTTGTTGCAGTATCGTGACAACTACGGCGAGCCGATCATGGCATCATGTTTCTTGGTTGAAGAAAAGTTCCATTTTTTTTTTTTATTAAACGTAGAAGACCCTTCCTTCCCTTCTGTTTCAAATAACTTTCTACTTGTGGTCAAATGTATAAAAAATTATCGATATTGGGTAGGGGAATTCATTACGTTGGAGACATTTATGCCTTGAGAAGTTGAGATAATCATGCTCTTAAACTTAAAAGTTAAAACTTGAACTTTGTGAGTTTACCTGTACACTCCTTGCCTTGCCTCTTTGGTAACAATCTTGAATATAAAAAACAGCACGTGTTGATTGGGTGATAAGCGGAATTAGTCGTCGTACGATTAAAAAAAAAAGAGAGAGAGAGAGAGTTTCACTTGAGCCGGGAACTCTCGACATTCTTAATTATTAGCGGATCAAAAAGGGGCTTTTTTTGTTCATACTTTATTCCAATAAAAAAACGTGACAATGGGCCTTGTACTGCGAAAGGATAAAATTTTGATTCCCATCTGTACTGCATTACGGACCAATATGACAATCCATTTTATTCAATTTTATTTTTTTTCACAAGAGTTACGAGTAAAAAAAAAAAAGAAAAGTTTATTTTCTATAAACGCAGATAGGAACAAAACAAACTACACAGCATTCGCCTTTTCCGTCCGGTCCGCATCCAACTTAACCATGGTTAACCCCAATTCACATCCCCTACAGTACCGCATCATGCAGTTCAAATCGTCATCCGTTGGATTGTTCCGAGATTCGTACCAGCGCCGAATCTCGATACGGTCCAACGGCTGAAGCTTTGAACTGCACAGTGCAGTTAGTCAGGGGATGAGCACTCTGGTTAACCCCGGTCAGGTTTAGTTTCCCCCCCTCTCTCTAACTCCCCCGCTTCATTCATTTATAAAGCGCAGGGAATCGCGAGCGCCCTCCTGAGCTCAGAAGAGAAAAAATAGCAAATAGCCAGTCATCATTAGTCCTCACTCTCAGTCATTTCCACTCTCTCTCTCTCTCTAAAAATCTCAAAAAACCAGTAGGGCGGGCGGGCGTCTCGATATATTCATGAGAACGTGTAAGGAGTCCAACGGACTCTCTCTCCCTCTATCTAGGAGCTAGCGATGATGGGATGGGAAATGGGAAGAGAGGAGGTGAATATTGGGAAGGAGGAGAAGAAAGAGGAGAGGCCGTGGTGTTTAGCCTCCTTCTCTCTCTGCCCCTTCCTCCTCCGCCCTGTTGCTTAGCCCCCTCCTCGCTCTGTTTTCTTTCTCTGCAAGTCGCAAAGCAAAGCTAGCATCTTTCTCAACCCAAGCTTAGTTAGATCTCTCTCCCCCTCACACCTTCTGCACTCGATCATGAAGAGACTCAACAGCTCCGATTCCCTCTTGCCCGTCTGTCCCTCCGGTAACTAACTAATCCTCCAGCTTGAAATTCTCACTCTGTCATGCCATGCCTTCTGAAGCGCAATTTTGTTGCATGTATTATTTGGAAAGTAACATCACAGAATTTACCGGTTACCACCCCCTGTGGCTGTAACAGTGTCAGTCAGATGTGCTTGGTAAAATGATATCAACAGTGTTTCTAACTCTAGATTACTGTTTTCTTGAAGAAAGCTTGAAAATTTAGTAATTTTATAGATTTTTAGTAGTTAACATTGGAAGGGATGGATGTCGAAATTGAACCTAAATTAATCTGCTGTTGTTGTGTTAGGTGAAGAGACGGGGATGTACGGCGGGTGCGGCAGCGTCTATCCATCCGACATGATGGATCCGCTGGACGATGATGATGACTGCTCCATCGGCGGGGCGCAACTTGGTGGCGGCAAGAAGAGGCGCCTGAGCACAGAGCAGGTGAAGGCGCTAGAGAAGAATTTCGAGGTTGAGAACAAGCTGGAGCCCGAGCGCAAGGCCCGGCTGGCGCATGAGCTCGGGCTCCAGCCGCGCCAGGTGGCCGTCTGGTTCCAGAACCGTCGGGCCCGCTGGAAGACCAAGACCCTTGAGCGGGACTACGGCTCCTTGAAGGCCTCTTATGATACGCTCCGGGTCGACTACGACTCGCTGCTCCGAGACAAGGAGACGCTGCTCGCTCAGGTGCTTGTTCTAACAATTCATCACCTTTCAATTTGCAAATTTTGATCTTTAATGAGATGTTGAATTTTTAAACTTAATTTATAATTTTTTTTTTATGATACAGATAAAAGAGCTCAAAGCGAAGCTTGGTGAGGCAGCCGAAACGGACGACACGAGCTTCAGTTCGGTGAAAGAAGAGCCCGTGATCTCTGAATCCGACAACACAAAGCTCGGCCCCAATTCCGACGAGCTGCCATGCCTCATATACAGCAAGGATGGCTCGTCCGACAGCGACTCCAGCGCGATTCTGAATGATGAGCAGATCATCGATGAAAAGAAGGAATCGATGATAGTTTTCGGCTCCCCCTCTTCTATGGAGCAGACCGTCTGCGGAGGTGTCTTTTTCGGTGACAATTACCATCAAAACATGCTGAAAATGGAGGAAGAAAGCGCCTTTCTTGAGGAGCCATGTAGTAGCTTGTTCGACGAGGAGCAAGCGCCGTCGCTCGCTTGGTACTATTCCGCCGATCAGCAATGGAGTTAATTAGAAGCTATGTATTATTATGCTATAAAGAGGGGATTTTTCAGGAATTTTTGTACAATGCCAAATTGTATTTAGCACTTCCTTGTTTCTTCTTTCAAGTTAATGTGTAGTGTAGTGGTGCTCAAGCTCCAGCTCCAGCTCAAGCTCAAGCTGGCCTGTTCCAGAACTGAAATTGGCCGAAAAATAAAATTAGGGAGTTTGAAGTTATTAAATTGTGCTTAGAGGGTAATTAAATTTGTTAAAAGCCTTTCCTAGTTTTGCAACTGTTACTTTTGAGAAGGTAAAATTCAGTTAGGTAGGTAATTGAATTGAAGCTGGTAATTAAAAAGAAGTTTTAGGCACTGAAAAGTTTGGATCTTTTCTAACGTTTATTCATTAGAACTGCTGTCAAACCATATAAATGTAAAATTCTGTTCCATATACTGGGGAACTTACAAAATTTTATGTTAACCCATTTTCTTGCAAGCGAATCTAAACTGTTATTTTCTAGGTATCACTAAATGCTTCTATATATTTTTGCAAAATTTATGCATTCATTTCTTTTTTTTTTTTTGTTTACATCCTTCAGTACTTATTTTTCAAAAATAAGAACTTACTGCATCGTATAAATTTTTTTCACATGCATTAAATAAATGGACTGATAAGAACAGGAAGTAGTGGGAATATGCAGATGATATCCTTCGGCTTTAATGACTCCAGCCCCTCTGTATATGAAGATTCGGTGCCTTTGAGTGGGGACAAGAAAAAAAAAAAATAGAAAGGTTTGTTTTGTGGAATCCCTTTTTTTTTTTTTCCCTTTTCTCATAAATAAGTTTGTGTTTTTTTTTTTTTCTCATCTTGAGGACATTGGTTGTATTTCTTTCTTGATTGTGCATTTTTGTGACCTTATTAGTTTTGAGTTTGATGTCCTTCTGAAAAAATATATATATATATATTAGTCTTTTACGTCTTGAGTAAAAGAATAATTTTGTTATCACTATTATTAAATTGGCACATCCATACATGACAAACAAAAAAAAAAATTTAAATGGAGTAAGAAAAAGTTCGTTAATTTATTTTTGGAGCAGAAACATTCATTTTACTTAATTAATTCGTTGATATAGTTCTATTAATGAACTTATGATCCTTCTCATAATATGAAGGAATTAGGTGTTTCAATCAGGGCGGAGCTTAGTGCAGACACGATCGGCAATTGTCCTTCCAACATTTTTAAAAACTAGTACTGTAATATCTTTTATATAATTTAATTGTATTTTCATTAGTGTATTTTGATATATGCTTTAGTGTTCCCCTAAATTTTCAGGGCAAGCTCCGCCACTGGTTTCAGCACTAAAAAATGCTGTGGATCTCCCTATGTTTGGTGTTTTCCCTTATAATCACAAATTCACAATTAACCTGTCTGATGAGTAGTGTATTTATTTCAAAAATTTGTAAGTACTGGATTTTAGTCATTTCACCTTGAACCACTGAACCCCAAATCGACTATTAAGACACTAATTAATAATTATTAGGTCACTAAATTGCTTTGCTTAAAAATTAATATTAAGTCACTATGCTTACAATATAAGGTTTTGAAGAGCAAGTTTTTATACCGTTTACTAAAAATTCCGGATTAATAATTTTTAGATGGTTGGAAATTTGGAATATTTTTTTTGCAGTTTTACATATATATACTCCATAAATAGTAATAGATTTTCAAGCACCTCATCTATACTACACCATCACTATTATTAACTATTGATTTTGTTTGAAACCCTTTATCTACTTTAATCCAATGATTTTTTTTTTCTCTCCTCATTAAATAAGATGAATATGATATGTCCAACCCTTAAAATGGTCCAACATTTATATATGTTCTTATTTATAAATTATATTGCATTATCATTATTATATTACATTAAAAATTTTGTTCATGTTTTGTTTAATATAAATATTTAAAATTTTATAAAATTTATAATTATTTATTTGATACTACTTTTCAGGCGAAAGCCCATGTTAGAGCTCTATGCACCATGCACGTTGATGATGGAGCTGTGGCACACGCATTACAACAAATGCAAGCTCAATTAATATAACGAAATTTAACTAATATATAGATACCCTTATTTTTACAAACAATTTTTAACACATTCTCCCCCAATCTCCCCCAATTAATGCCACACAATTAGTTGGGGTTGAAGCTTTCAGCAAGTACGTGATGTTAAATTACCACAATTTTATATTGTTTTTTTGTCGGCTGTCAGGTCTAATAAATTATAAACGTGCCCTGTAAGTTTTAACAAATTCAGTATTTTATTTATTTATTTGACAGGGTCCTGATAATTAAGAATTGATGTGTAAGAACTAAGAAGCATCGATGAAAAAGAACATAGATTTCATTCTCACTTGTACTTAAATAAATGTGTTTTCAAGTCATATATATTAATATATATGGCTGACAGATCCCCAAAATAAGTATTGAAGTACAGAGTGGGGGAAAAGACATGTTTTAAGTTGGTTAAAGTATTATTTTTGATGTGAAAATGTACTTATCTAGACGTTTGAAATCCAAGCGAGTTTCATAAAAAATATTTATTACTAACAAGAAACCAACAAATTATCTAGATTGGACATCTATAGGTTTTTTTTTGTTTTTTGGAGTGAAAACATCTATAGAGTTCATATATTACAAACTTTTGATATAAAAGTTATAAAATTAATAATGTAACTGTTACAAATTCTTTACACACATGATGTTTTCAAATTTAGTTTTTTTTTTTTAATCTTTAAATTGAGTAGTTACCATCTACATAATTAAATGAAGCTGTACATTGCAGGGAGTGAGGCTCAGGGATAAGGATATCTCAGTTTCTCAGAGCATCAGGCGGTCCCAATTAGCAAAGGCACAAATGTTAGAAGAGCAAATTGCATAGGTAGAAATTAATAATTCCCAACAATCCATGGGCTGGTAACTAAAAAGTAAAAACTGGTAAGGAGGCCCATGAAGCAAGTCATATATCCTTACTCCTTAATCCTTATTAATAATAAAAGCATATTGGAAAAAATGACATGAAAGGGCTATCCTTATATCTAAGCCGTTGATCATTTTCTTCGATAGATCAGAACCGTTGATGTACGTTAATGCCCATTGACGTTCTCAGCCCATTAAAATTAAGGCCCATATAAATTATCTCAAATTAAGGCCCATTATATATTATCTTAAAAGTTTATTATAAGAAATAATAATTTCAACTCAAAGCAACGAGTGAGTTTTTTACTAGTATATATAAAAACATATTTAAAAAATGACATGAAAGGCTATCTTCTCTAAATAAGAAACCTAAGCCGTTGATTATTTTCTTGGATAGATCAAAAACGTTGATTTATGTTAATGCCCGTTGACATTAATGTCTCAGCCCATTAAAATTTAAGGCCCATATCAATTTCCTCAGTATAAGGCTCATTACATATTATCTTAAAAATTTATTATAAAAAATAACAATTTCAGCCCAAAATAACGCGGGGCTCTTTACTAGTACTAATAAAAGCATATTAGGTTTTTTGACATCAAAGGTCTATTTTCCTCAAAAAATAAACCTCAGCCGTTGATTGTTTACTTAGATTGATCACCACTGTTAATATACGTTAATGTCCGTTGACGTTCTCAGCCCATTAAAATTTAAGGCCCATATAAATTATCTCAATCTAAGACCCATTACATATTATTTTAAAAGTTTATTATAAGAAAAAACAATTTCATACCAAAGCAAGGGATCAGCTTTTTACTAGTATATAATAATATAAGCAAACAAAACAGTAAAATAAACACTGTTCTAAACATCAAATTGTGTTTTGAATTTGGAGGGCACCAAATATAGATACAGGATTAATTATCCTTGCGTTGGTAATCTACGTTTCCTTTCGTACTTGTTAATTGTCAATTGTTAATTTGGTATTATATTTTTTTCAAAGGTCAATTGATGTGTCCTCCATTGGTCACATTCTGATCTGTATCTATTTAAAATATCAAATGACGACAAAAAAATAAAAATAAAAAATATTATACGTGATCGGCATGGCTAGGTGCCTAGGTCTAAATAATTATATTATTTGCTAAATAAATAGTGGCGTATTTTTGAACGTCTCAAGGAAGATCACTCGCAAATCACTTCATGACATAATACATTGATTATATATTTAATTATATATGACATAATACTATAATAGTAAATTAGTAATGTGCCTTTCAACAGGCCAAGTTTTTTTTATTTTTTTATTTTGATGTAATTGTTATTCCATTATCATATGTTATGACTATCTCGATCATGCACACAACCAAAAAAATAATCATAAGGGAGTCGATTAGCATGCTAACTCTTTAATTAACAAATGCAGCATACTAACAAAAATAAGAATTAAATTGCAATACTAATTCATAATGGAATTGTTACAGCATATTTATGGTACTTAATATAGTTAAAAAAATATTGTGGCACTAAAATTGCTACAAACGTATTATTATTTGTATAATTTGCGTAAAATAATTAAAAAAACATTTTGTTTCAAATGATTAAGATAATAAAACATTGAACCTCATTTATTCCATCTAGATTCGTGTGTGATACCGAGCACTATGAATTCTGCCCACAGTCATTGAGGGCGTGTTCGGTTCCATCCCAATTGTACTGTTTCCGTGGGAAATAAAAAAAAATCTCTAAAAATAAATTTTATATTTCCCTACTGAACAGTGTATTTCCCTGCTGAACAGTGTATTTCTCTTGGGAATGACCTGCGTCCCAGCGTCTGAACAGGCCCTGCGTAAAATACTGAATCTACAATTTCGTGCCAATATCAAACCAAGGAATATAATTATATAAATAAACTAAAGCATTTTTTTTTTCTTGCTCCCTGATATAAACCTCCGATGAAATCAACAAATTCGTTACCCGAAATTAAACTCAAATTCAGATGGAAAATATTTTCAATATATATCTGGGAATTAACGTACAACGATTATTCCTTATCAGCTCACCAATCACTTCTTTGTTTTCTTCTGTTCTGGTAGGATGGTGGCTGACTGGTCGCATATTTCAAAGTTCAAACCGACCTATGCGATCCGGCTTAGAAAATCAGAATTTTATATTTTTGCTCATTCATCAAAGACGAGTAGACGACTATATATATTATACTATCATGAATTTAGGATATATTTTTTCAAATTTATTGGTAGTAGAGTCGAAATGGAACACTTGATGGTTGATTTTAAATATCTAATCGGTGTTCTTAATGTAAGGGTTGTTTTGATATATACGACTAGGGGTGTCAAACGTTCAAAACGTTTACGGAAATGGGTTGTTCCGTTTTCGTTCCGTTATAACGGACGGAACCAAAATCCGTTCCGTTGAATGTTCCGTTATAACGGAATAGAACAACGGAAAAACTTATTCCATTGACACCCCTATATATGACCTGTACATGACATATATGTATGACTTGACTACATGAGATATCATCCAGCTGAGAAAAGTCTGAGCCGTTCATCACAGACTGTTACCAGGGTAATTCTTTTGTAATATTCGCTGGTAATAGAATTTAGGGGTGTTAACGGGTCGGGTTGGTCGGGTTTTATACAAATTTCTAATCCAATAAATACTATTCGGGTTACAACATCTTGAATCCATGACTAACCAATATAAATAAAAAACCGTACAATTTTTAGGTGGTCGGATTTTGCGGATTTCGCGGGTTTCACATATTTCTTATAATTGACAAAAATATTGCGCTTAAATTTTAAATGCGACATAAACAAAATAATGAACATACAATTTCTTTAATATTTTATAACAAACAACAACATAACAATTCTTTTATTAAATGCTGAAATTTAAATAGCAAATTATCCAAAACAATGACATCAAAGTTGTTTATATGGTCTAAACAACAAATTATTCCCAACAAATAAACACAATAAGGACATCATTTATTTATTTTTATTTAATTGAAGAGCTTATTTTTATAAATAAAAGCATAGAGGAAAAGTGCTCAAGGAAGCTATTTGATTGCATCACCTGGATGAGAAGAAAAATCGCCATGAATTCTCCTTATTTCCCCAGAAGCAGCACCGATAATCAAGCTATTTGCCATAAGGGAAGACCAGACATAGCAATTTGAAGCGAATTTGGCAAGAAATACACTGTAGATTTATTACAGATCATGTAATTAAATGCACTCGAGTCGGGTCGGGTTTTAACCGTCGTATATTCTGCGATCCGTAACCAACTTAAATCAATCGGGTTTGTCAAAATTTAATCCGTACCTAACCGTGTAGAATTAAAATCCATCGGTTTGCGGGTCGGGTCGGTCGGGTCGGTCGGGTTGAGCGGATCGCCCTTACAGCCCTAATAGAATTTATGGGGATCGATCGATCACTCATGAATGGATCCATCCAGCTTGAGTTCTATATATCAGAAACTCGAGTGCTCATCCTCCGTAGCGCTGCACTGTGTAGCGCAGGATGTGAACCGTTAGATCATCTCGAGATGCGAGCTGGCATAGATCCTGATATGATCTATCGGTCACAGACTGTTACCAGGGTAATTCTTTTGTAATATTCACTGGTAATAGAATTTAGGGGTGTAAACGGGTCGGGTTTTATACAAATTTCTAATCCAATATATACTATTCGGGTTACAACATCTTGAATCCATGACTAACCAATATAAATAAAAAACCGTACAATTTTTAGGTGGTCGGATTTTGCGGATTTAGCAGGTTTCACATATTTCTTATAATTGACAAAAATGTTGCGCTTAAATTTTAAATGCGACATAAACAAAATAATGAACATACAATTTCCTTAATATTTTATAACAAACAACAACATAACAATTCTTTTATTAAATGCTGAAATTTAAATAGCAAATTATCCATAACAATGACATCAAAGTTGTTTATATGGTCTAAACAACAAATTATTCCCAACAAATAAACACAATAAGGACATCATTTATTTATTTTTATTTAATTGAAGAGCTTATTTTTATAAATAAAAGCATAGAGGAAAAGTGCTCAAGGAAGCTATTTGATTGCATCACCTGGATGGGAAGAAAAATCTCCATGAATTCTCCTTATTTCCCCAGAAACAGCACCGATAATCAAGATATTTGCCATAAGGGAAGACTAGACATAGCAATTTGAAGCGAATTTGACAAGAAATACACTGTAGATTTATTACAGATCACGTAATTAAATGCACTCGAGTCGAGTTGGGTTTTAACCGTCGTATATTCTGCGATCCGTAACCAACTTAAATCAATCGGGTTTGTCAAAATTTAATCCATACCTAACCGTGTAGAATTAAAATCCATCGGTTTGCGGGTCGGGTCGGTCGGGTCGGTCGGGTTGAGCGGATCGCCCTTACAGCCCTAATAGAATTTATGGGGATCGATCGACCACTCATGAATGGATCCATCCAGCTTGAGTTCTATATATCAGAAACTCGAGTGCTCATCCTCCGTAGTGCTGCACTGTGTAGCACAGGATGTGAACCGTTAGATCATCTCGAGATGCGAGCTGGCATAGATCCCGAGATGAGCTATCGGTTCACATCCTGCACTATACTGTGCAGCGCTACAGAGGATATGAAATCATGAGTTTTTTTTTTGAAATGTTGACAACGGCTGTCAACATTATGAAATCATGAGTTCCCACACAAAAATATTGCTGAATACACATCCGCCCTCAGTACGTATACCCATTTCTTTTACCGAGACGAACTGTATCATAAAATATTAATAAAAAGCAATAATAATAATAATAATAATAATAATAATAATAATAATCTATACTCCATAAAGAGGGGTAGATTTCCAAGCACCTCAACTATGCTACATCATCACTATTATTAACCATTGATTTTGTATTAAACTCTTCATCTACTTTGATCCAATGGCTTGTATTTTTTTTCTCCCCTCATTAAATAATATGAATGTGACATGTCTAAAACAAATTTTAACCCTCAAAATAGTCCAACATTCATGTATGTTCTTATTTATAAATTATTGTATTGATATTATTATTGTTATTGTTTACTTACATAAAAAATTTAACTTTTTTTAATTTTTATTTAATATAATATTTAAAATTTTATAAAATTCTTAATTAATTATTTTGATACCATTTCTCGGGGCGAAGCCCAAGTTACAACTCTAGTAAAATAATGCAATAAATAAATAAATAAAGATAAACATTACGCGTAAATATAAAATCGACGACCATTAAGAGTTCTAGATGCAAACCGTCTCTTTCAATTATTTTTCTCAACTTCAGATCTTTGTCGTTCCAAGATCGATCCCAAGTAGCGTGGAGATTATGCTGTTGAAAAAAAAAAAAAAAAGCTTAACTAGAGCATCTTGTCAGTCATCCTGATTAACTTAAGAGTGGTTCTGCTATAGATCAACTGATTAACTAAAGGAAAGAGGAAAAAAAAATAAATAAAAGAGAAAGGGCTAATCAGTAATCACTCTCAACAACGATTGATGGCTCTTGATGTCTTGCATATACAGTTTATCAAGCAAATGACCTAGTAGCTTATGTGATAGCTAATAAGGATGATTTCTAAGAGGTTGTGGGTTCAAACCTCTATGAGTACAAAATAATACATCTCTTAAAAAGAAATAAGAGATGGTGTAAAATATTCACTTAAATCTAAAAAAAAATAAACAGTATATCAAACTCTGCCAAAATTAATTGGGAAATGATGCTATATGCTATATATTAAAATTGTTGAAAACAATTTTATCATTCATTAATCCTCAAATTAATAAACTACACCCAAATAATTAATTAAGTTGGTTCTTCAACTTTTTGTTCCATCAATTTGGTCTTTAAACTTTTGAAAACAGATTAAAATAGACCCTTAATTAACTTTCTAAACAAACCAAATTTGTCCTCTTGTCATACTTTTTATAACATGGACCATCTTTTTTGTAACATGGAGTATATTTTCTTTTGTAATGTTAGATAATTAAAAGAATTTGTTTTTTTTTCTCCATGGAAATAAATTGATAAAAATGTAACAAAATCATTGTCAAAAATCTCAAAATTGCTGGTTATAAAAAAAAAAAATAGCTATCAATAAATATTCATCCCAAAACGAATATAATCATGCAAAATTGAAAATTGCACCAAAAGCATATTTATTATTATACTTTAAAAAGCTTGGAAAGTTTGAATAGTTTGGAGCATGTGGGGGCAAAAGTCAAGGCAGTCACTAGTTGACAGCTCCTTGCAAACGAACCAGAGCTTGCAAGAGAAGGATAATCAGTGGAAAAAAATAGAATTTGGTCGGGGAGAGACAAGTACTTGCTCTCTTCTCTTGGATGCTTTTGCTTGCTTGATTTTGATTTTGATAGACATATATTGCTTGTACAGATCATGTACAAACGGGGAATCAATTGGGTCAGGTCTAAGAACAGCAACAATCGATATTATTTGGGATAACAAAATTTTTCTATTTATAATATGATTTTCTCAGATTTCTTACAGTATAATTCAGAGATCCTGCTGTCCCAAGTAATATGGTTGTTGTCCTTAGACCCGACCATCGATTGAAGTCAGTATCAGAGTTGTTCTTTTCTTTTTTGACTCCATTAATATGGAAGTTGCTTATGATGATGAAACTTTTAATTTTGGAAGCTAATGCTTCAATATTTCTCATTATCTCATTTTCAAAAGGAAAATGCTATGGGGATACCACAAAAGATATCGTCGGGATACCACCATACAAAGTTAATTTAACGTTAATCTGCAACATGTTGCGATCAAAATGAAACATCCATAAAGTTAATCTGAAACTTAATGAGAATAAAATGAAACACAAATGATATAATTTTCTCTTTTGTTGCTCTTTCACTTCATCTTACTCCCATACATTCTCTCAACAACTTTAAGGTAATATTTTATGTGATTTAGTAGTGATTCAAGTAGATGATTTAATTTATAATTTGTATTATTTAACTTAATACTACAATGTTTCAAGATAATTTGTTAATGTTTCAATTTGGATATATTTTACATCATAAATGGTATTTGTTTTGGTATCTGTATATCTGGACCGTTTTCAATTTTTTTTTTTTTTGTTCTATTATTGTTGTTGTTGTTAAGTTGGTTGGATTTTATATTAATATAACAATATATCCTTACTATATATAAAATATATAAAAGCATATTGGAAAAAATGACATGAAAGGGCTATCTTCCCCAAATAAAAAACCTGAGCCGTTGATCATTTTCTTGGGTAGTCAGAACTGTTGATTTACGTTAATGCCCGTTGGCTTTAATGTCTCAGCCCATTAAAAATTTAAGGCCCATATCAATTTTCTCAATATAAGTCCCGTTACATATTATCTTAAAATTTTATTATAAGAAATAAGAATTTCAGCCCAAAGCAACGCGTAAACTCTTTACATGTATATATCTAAATCTTAAAGCGGTAGCCAAACACTAAGATTGAGTACGAAACGATGAAAATGAGAAATAATACATTGAGGTAACTAAATATATATTAAATAGGTTCAGACGAGGGAGGGGACACTTGCGCACACACCAAAAAGAAAATCGACTTGTTTGTGTAAAACGTGATCGATGGAGCTCAAATAAAAAGTTGGATTTGGAATTTTCATTAGATCAAACAATGATCTGATACTGATTTTTTTTTTTTCTTTCTGGGGCATCATGATGCTAACGAAGCATTAAGAGAAACATCTTGCATCCATCGAAAATGTGTCCATATGTTCACAAATACACCCAAAATATAACAAATACATCCGATTTTGTAATAAATACATCTGATTTTGTAACTTATGGACGCTATAGACAAATATTCAATAGACGCTAAGTATTACTCATTAAGCACCTCAAATATAAAGTAACTCATATATATTTCCACCTCCAAGCAAAGCAAATGAGAGCTGAGAAAGTGACTTTGTGTGGGATAACAATCTAAAGTCTAAACTGCATGTCAAAAGTAACTTTAAACAAATTATATATGCTAACCAATTAAACAAAAAAAAATTACTGGAAGCCAGGAGAAATCATGCTAGGAAGTACTTAAGCCACATGAAACACGACGCCAACTGAAATTACAAAGAGTAAGAACTAGCGTCCATCTTTTTTACTAATCTACCGGTCCACCATATTTTCGATGAACAAATATTATTTTTCAGTAAACATTTATATCTTTCCGATCAACAGATATCGTTTTCCCGCGTGAATAGATACATTATAATTTTCAGTGAACATTTATGCAACTGTAGTTTGCACATAAGTACACGTGGTGTGTCAGAACTGTGAAAGGGGTGGATGGGTGGTCAGGGGCGGAGCCAGGATTTCTGCCCTTGTAGGTGACCTATAATGTCGGAGTGGACTCTACGTGTTTTTCAGTTATAAATATGTAATATTTTTCAACCAAAGGCTATGAAACGGCAAATAAGTTGGAAAGTACCCAATAGGGCAATATCATGTTGCATGTTAGGTAAATGTATATTTTTTCCATCATTTATAAATGCCTGCTTTTGATGAATGAGAGCGACAAGCAGACCCACTTTAGAACTTGTAATAGTAACAAAATTAATTTATATTTATAATCTCTATCCGAATATTTTGTTATAAAAATCTGCCTAACTAAATCAAAAGGGGAAAAAAAGTAAACAGTGATAAATGAGAGTGGAGCCGGCAACTAATGATTTTTTTAAAAGATGGATGAGAAAATGGCTATATCAAGGTTTGTCATATCTCATGACTATTCCTTAAATGTTAACGTGAGGTTGCGCATTATAATAATATCTAGGTATTTCATATTTGAACAAGTAAAAGTAAGGAAAAATATATATTTACCCTGCCATTGCCTTTGGCCTCTCAAAGGAGTATAGACTTTTAAATACCCTAAGCAAACACTCGATCGCAAGCGTACAATCTCGTGTTATGTACAGTCGGAGTCGAATCACAAAGACGGAGTTAATTCTAAACTTACTCTAAATGCAATTCCGAGTGCTAAAAGAAATGTTTTTGGTCTTTTTGTAATAAGTGGGGGGTTTGTCAAGATTTGGTTTCTAAGCAGTAACAATTCTTAAACAGTAAATAACGAGGTAAAACAAGTGCTAAACAAACGTTCCTAGGGTCTTCAGAATCAAAATGCTGTCTGGATCAATTGCTTGCGGGTCGCAGGGAGTTGGTTAGAGATTTCAACACTGTCTGTCGGCCACAGAATGTGTCTCCTGCGGGTCGCAGGCAGTGTCATAAACTCTGTCTTTCACTTTCTGCTGATGCTTGCGGGCCGCAGGATGTCTCTTGCTGTCCGCAGGCAACTGACAGAAAGCAGCGAAGTTTCTGGTTCGGCGTTCTAACTCGAGTTACCAATTCCTATTCAAACCAGTCATGGTACAAGTTCCTCAACTCTCATATGTTGACACTTCTAACAATTCCAATTTAATAGAAATTCATAGATTTATTTCTAAACCTACGTTTAGTTTACTTTTTATACGAGGATTCGGTTTGACTCTCGTCAAACCGCAATTTCTCTTTTTGGATACTCTTGGACGGCAAACAATCAATCAAAATAGTGCAAACGACAGTTCTTGATCAAATGATATTCATAACCACACCGGATTTGGTCTAATCCGTAGGTTTACCGGACGAACAAGCAAAGATACAAGCACGATATAATGAAAACGCAAACAAACTAAAAGCAACTCAAGTAAAACGTGTTTACAATCAATCCATAACAAGTTTCATCCTAAACCCTAGAAACTAAAGATATACTCGCTCAAACAAAGAAAACAAAGAAATAAAAGAGTTCATGATGCAAAAGAACCGAAAAAGAACTAGAATCGCCTCGATCTTCAACTTCTCGCAAGAATCCTCTCGAATTCTCTTCAAAAGATGATGAACAAAAACAAGAACCGTCCTCCTCTTTCTGTCCCTGGCGGCTAGGGTGAATGGAATGGAAGTAAGATGCCAAAAACGTCCAAAAGAACCGTTTTAAATAGGCAAAGACGGCAAAACAGGAAATTGCGCAGCTGCGGGCTTGCGGCCTGCAGGAAGTTCGTTCCAGTGCCAACTTGTTCTTCAATGCTCCGAATCGCGTCCAAATGGCTCCAAATGGCCCATTTACCGGAAATATGGACAAAAGTAAACAAGTAACTGGAATCTAAACATTCTAACACTAAAATGCACATGAACTTAGGAATTTTAGGCCAAAAACGAGGTACAAGTCTGGTAAAATGCAGATATGAATGCGGTGCATCAGCCTTCGCACCATATGACGTGCTGACAAAAAATTTACAAAATATATCTTTTTTAGAAAAAATTATAGAAATATACTTTATTACTAAGAAAATTTACAAAAATTACCCTACCTTGAAAAATATTTATGCAAATGTACCTTAAACATTTTACATAAATGTACCTCTGCCCCAAAAAGATTTACAAAAATGGCCCTCCGACCGACATACCACCCCATCACAGGATTGTGGAGACAAAGTTTGGAACATAGTATCACTGTCCGTAAAAAATAAACGCGACATCCTTCATGTGAATAAAAAAAATTAAATCACGTATATGGCACTTGTGTAGCTATGACGAAGAAAAGTCACTAAAAAATCCAAATTTATTTGCAAAATTATTTTAAAACTTAAATAGTACAAGGAATTGATGCATGCATAAGAAAGTTGTCAGTCAACGAGGAGAATAAATTGTGCAAGTTAAACTAAAAAAAGATCATAAAAATAGAAAAAGATAGGATGGGATAGGATGGAAGCAATCAAGCCAATTTGCCAACTGGTAACACAAAAGTTATTGTGATGTAGGAATTTAAAAAAAGGATGTTGAAAGAAAAAAATGGGTCCCTGTTAGAACTTAAAAGCAGACCAATTTCGGCTCCTCCAAAACATAAAATTGTCAAAACATAAAAAGAGATGTTCTTCTATGACAACCGTTCATTATCAGTCGAGCGGTCCAAATTTTACAGATCAACTGTGATCTCTTTACTTATACTCAAAAAACATATCACGACCATCTGATTTAGAAAAAAAAAAAGAATGGTTCATATATATCATCCGATCTATAATAGAAAATTGTTATGCTCGAAAAACATATCACGGCCATCTGAAATTGTTAAGAGAAGTTGCAAACTAAAAGAGGTTCTCATCCTGCATGTCACTTTCTGTCCGTTAGATTGAAATCGGAAGGCTGGTGATGAGTTGAGGATTCCTTGATTGTTCTCATTATTTTGGACTTGATTGTGTTACACAGCTAGGGCCATATTCATGCTGTCTCTATCAATTTCTTGCTCTATTTTTTCAACTTTCTTCCATTCGCACTTGTCTTCTTGTTACTTGGTGTAGCAATGTAGCTTTAGCTTAGAAAATTAAATAAAATAAAATACTAGGTGTAGTATATAAAAAAATTAAAAAAAAAATTGAGAGGGACAGGTCCACAAAGGATGGGGGTTGCTAGCACCATCCGGTATGTGTATTTTTTATTATTTATGTTATTCAATGAGATGTAGAATTGAATATTTGATGAAATGAAATTTTATAATATTTTATTGTGGCCTTGTTGGTCATATATTGTACACAATCTTATTTTGAATATTAAACGAAATTTATTTGATGTGGATATGAGTCATTTGAGCATATTAAAATTATTTACATTTTACAGGCTCAATATAAATTGAAATTATTCACAAGTTGTGTGCGTACATGTAAAAATTACAAGCTTTTAATTTTGGGTCATGCTGCAAAATTTCACAATATCTAAAATAAGAAAAAGGAATAAACCTTTTATATTGGTAGATTTGAGCTTCTACACAAAATGTCCTCATTTTTTTTATTGCTATGTAATTTTACTAAACTTGAAACCAAATTGTTGCTTGTATGGAAAATTTGCTACTAATAAAAATGTTTAGAATATTGGATTTTAACCTAATAGCAAATATTCTTCAAAACTAAAGTGATATCAAGCAAATCTACCTAGCAAATGCTGTCAAGTTCCATCATCAAAAAACAAAACTCCTCAGATTTTTTATTTTCATCATTTCAGGGTTCTCATGTAATAAATATATACATCAAAAGAATTTTTTTTTTCTTAATATCATCATATTTGTACTTTATAAATCTACATGTCACTACATCTGGTTCGTACTATAACTTATATAGTTTTAAACCAAAGTAACTAAAGTAACTTATTTCACTTTTAAATTTTAATAGTTAATTTTTTTTTGAGATAAAAGATAAGAGTCAAGCCACTCAAATTTAAATGCCTATAAAAGACCCCACATCTGGGTTTTGAACCCGCGACCTCCCACACAGAGAGCGTTGGCCTTAGCCACTAGATCAAAGGCTGGTTCTTACTTTTAATGGTTAATTAGTGAGGCTATTGTACTTTGAGTTTAATTCATTAAATAAGAAAATCATATTCCCAACTTATTTTTGAGCAAATAAATACAAGTGACCGAGTGAAGAGCTCTGCTATACCATGCGGTGAGTATACCCAATTTTTTTTTTTTTTTTTTTTTTGAAGATTAGGATGCCCAAGTTCATCCATCCTTGCCAATCTACCTCAAAAGAGAGAGAGAGACCACTTATAAATCTGTAGACTGGAGAGAGAGTTGTCATAAAAATGTCTACAATAACAATAAAAAAAAAAAAGAAACAAAGGAAAGAAAGATTAAAAAAGGGGGCATATTTAAAAGGGCAAAGCAAGCAACAGTATGTACATAGGCCCAGCCAACGCCCACATGGTTCGAAAACAACTGAACTCTAAGCAGACTAGGTCAGGGCACCCCGGGCCCCTCCTGAAAGTGACGACTTCCTTGGGCCTCTTACTTGGGCCCTGCTTTGGAAATGCTATAGCCCACCAGTTAAGCTACGAATAAACCGTTCGATTCAATTTATATGTTTATCAATGGTGGTGGTGATAGTAGGTGACCACACCATTCTAAAACCAGTATGCCATTTTTAGCACCTACACGGTTAAATCACGGTGGATTGATTGCTAACAATTAGATCGTACGGCTCTTAGAATCCTTTGGACAATATTCGATCCCTGAATGAATGAATAATTCAATCAACTGATACATATTTTGTGTTCTATTGTATGCTTTTTTTAATTTTTTTAATTGTGTGAGATTTGGGAATTATTAAAACTGCTTATTGTTACTTAAATTCTTCATGAAAACCGATTCAATTTTACTAATCATACCCATCATAATTTAATTCATGGATACAAATTTTGCTCTAGTGGCATTACTTCTCCTGTTAGTACCAAAATCATTTATTTGGGTGAAAAACTCGGAGGCTGCATAACAAAACTCGCTCTGCCCCATGCCCCCATGTTGGCGTGGTCGTGCACCTATAATCCTAGACGACCCCACGTTACGTCCCCTGAAGGTAGCTACAGTTACCCTGCTATTAAAGCAAAGTGGGCCTCTCGTTTGAGTGCCGGTTCACTGTATTTATTTTCTTTTAATTTATATATATGTTTATAATACTAGTAAAGAGCTCACGTCTTAATTTGGGTTGAAATTGTTATTTTTTATAATAAATTTTTAAGATAATATGTAATATACCTTAAATTGAGATAATTTATATGGGCTTTTAATTTTAACCGGCTGAGAACGTCAACAGGCATTAATGTACATCAACGGTTTTGATTTATCGAAGAAAATGATTAGCGGCTTAGATGTGAGGATAGTCCTTTCATGTCATTTTTCCAATATGCTTTTATTATTAGTAAGGATATGTTTATAATACTAGTAAAGAGCTCACGCTTTGATTTGGGCTGAAATTGTTATTTCTTATAATAAATTTTTAAGATAATATGTAAAATGCCTTAAATTGAGAAAATTGATATGGGCCTTCAGTTTTAATGGGTTGGGACATTAAAGTACATTAACGGTGGTGATCAATCTAAGTAAACAATCAACAACTGAGATTTATTTATTAGGGAAGATAGAATTTTCATATCAAAAAAATCTAATTCTCCTGGAGTAAGGATTTGTATTTATTTATTTATAGTGAAGAAAGCTGGCACTTCTTAGGACGATCCCAAGCTATGACAGGTTCGTTACAAAAATTGTTGTACATTTAATTTATGTGTTTGTTAGTTGTTGAGTTTACCCAAAAATGGTTGTTACGTTTAAAAGAAGAAGAAAAGATGGCATTGGGATATGCCAAATTATGGAGCGTACGAGTACGAGGGTATGTACAAGGTTTATTATGTTAAGCAAATTAGACGTGTATTAGGTCAGAATAATTTATATACGAGGAGGGTCACTTGAGAATTATTATTGTGACAAATTGACAATCTTAATAATTGAAATTCAAGTAAATTTTTAGAAATTGAAAAAAAAATATAGATATATTATTGGGCAAATTTTTTGGGAGGTCACTGGACTTTGCTTCGAATCCATAATCGGTCACCGGACTTCTATATATCCATTTTTGTCACTAAACTTTGATGTTTATCCAAATTTAGTCACTCCATTAGTTTTTCCATCCAACTTAATGGAATAGATAACATGGCATCACCAATTTAATTGTTTGGAAAAATATTTTTTTATGTTAAAAATATAAGAATATAAAGAAAACAATTGTTTATTTTTTTTATTACAATAAAATACTTTCACATTTTTAGACATGTTATAAATTATATACTTTATATAAAAAAATAAAAAATAATAATTATGGAAAAAAATCAACTTATGAAAGAATAATAAATAAATAAATTTTAATTTGTCTTGCATTCTCACATGTTGTATACTTTTATATGAAAAAAAATAATTTCCAAAGTTTAAAATTGGAGTTATATTAATTATTCCGTTAAGTTGGATATAAAAACTAACGGAGTGATCAAATTTGGATAAATATCAAAGTTCAGTGACAAAAAACGGATAAAAGAAAGTTCAGTGACCAATTATGGATTTGAGTTAAAGTTCGGTGACCTCCCAAAAAATTTACCCTATATTATTGCAATAATAGATTGAGGGTTTTGATTTCAAGCAACTGAAATATCTTTGGACAATTCACATAAAATTTATACAATTTTTAAAAGTTTTAGTTTTAATGGTCTTTAACGGACTATAAAATGTACATAAATTGTTTAAAAATTTTGAAAACACAATCCAATTTCTGAATTTTTATTATTAATTTCTAAATTGTTTAATGGTCTTTAACGGACTATAAAATGTACACAAAGCTCTTCAAAATTTTTATTATTAATTTCTGAATTTTGGTTCTAATTTTTTTTATAATTTTATTTAAAATAAAAAAAAAAAACTGATTGTCCAGAACTTCAGATTGTCAAGTGATCCCTCCTCTTCATATATTAATTAATGTTGCATTTATAACTTATTATAAGGTTAGGAAACTAGGCAATGTTCCGTTTATTTCGCCTATCGCTAAATAACATAACTAGTTAACATTAAAATTAGGTCTACAAATAAAAGAACACGGAAGATGAACAATATTCCCTTGTTTCCCGGAGCACATCGTCCGTTTTGTTGTCAAGAGATGAAAGAGAGATGGCATCCAATTTTCCAATCCATCAGACCCCACTCCCGGCCATCTTTTTCGGTGGTGTGTTTTCTCTCTCTTGTGATCTTTTCCTTCCTGGAAATGGTACCATTGACCGAGTGCATATCCTCTGGAATGGTCGGTTACTCTAAATTGTAGAGTGGTCAGATATTACACCTAAGAAAAAAACATGGGCAACCTTGATTTCCGTGCCGATTAGATTTATTAGGAGGGATTTTGTCTCAGGCAATACTTCAATCGGTGAAATATTTCAGGCGATGTGAATTCCCATTGACCAGGTGCAAGGAATAATAATAATAATAATCCAATCTATAAAAATAAAAAGGCTGGGTTTTGCAAATTGCAATGCAATGTTTTCGTTTGAGTAATGTCTAGCGTCCATAAAATATTTGTCCATAACGTTTATAGGGGGAGTTGCTTTGGACAGCATTCAAATTACTTCGGAACAACTTTTGTATTCAAACTGACCAAAATAGTCTCTAAAAAGATGAAACATAATATTAATCATAAGGATATTTTGGTCAGTTTTGTGTATAAAAGATGTCCCAAAGTAATTTGAACGCTACCCAGAGCACCACCCGTCCATAGGTTACAAAATCAGATGTATTTGTTATAAAATCGGACATATTTATTACATTTTAGGTGTGTTTATAAACATATAGACACATTTTCTATGGACGCAGGATGTTTCTCTTTTCGTTTATGTTCCTCTCAAAAGATAGAAACAACCGTAAAGGTGATAACGACCCAACAAGAAAAATCAAACTAGTTAAAACATAGTCAAGTTTCAAAAAGGCAGTATGACAGATAAATAAGATAATACTGTACAACATTGCAAGGTGGCAAAAGAAAGTTGTTTTTTTTTTAAAAAAAAAAAAGTTATATCACAGTTTGGATTTTGGAATGATCTTTTGCTGCCAAGGAGAGTATATTTTTCACTCCATCTATTTTTCATGTTAACAAAAAGGAGGTGAAAAGTAGCATTTTTGTTACTATAAAAGAACTTAAACAAGTCCATATAACTTTAGAGAAATTTGACAGTGTAACAAGTTTTTGTTAACAAAAAGCTTGGCATGCCAGGCCGTAAATGGGCTGCAAGCAAAAAGTATGTGCCTAACAAGTTCTTCTGTTTTTGTCTTGGTGACTTGTAAAATAGTTCACTTTTAAGGGTGTGGTCCAGAAAAGTAAGGGGAAATTAAAAAAAAAATTGTTTACTGATTTGAATGCAAGAGAGTTAAACATTTTGTTACAAGTTCTTTTTTATGATGATCCATTACCAAAAAATATATATATATATATATATATATATATATATATATATATATATATATGAGCAACGGAATTACTTTTACTGACTAAAAGTCAAATAAAATTTGTAAAGTACCAGTTGGTACAATTTTTTTTCTTCTGTAACTTTGATTTGGAAACATACCATAAAAGGTCCAATAATAATATAATAATAGTAAATAATCTATGAGTTGTTCCTCTATGAATTGGCTAAACAACTTTTCATTTTGAATCGAACTTTTCTTATCAAACATCTCCTTATGAAAAATAAACAGCCCATATTTCATTTAATCCATAACAGAATTAGCCATAATCTATTAATGGTCATTACTTTCTCTGTTTGAAATGAGAAACGCCATAGCAAAGCTTTTGAAATAAGAAATATGATATCTTTCGGCTACTTTAAAATAAGATATGGCAATCTTTGTACAAAAAAAAAGCCCATTAATTTGACTACATTACATAAAGGGGCTTTTTGAAAAAGAAAAAGGCCTAAAAAAAAGAGGCCCGTCAAAATCCATTCTCAATTTTCAATTTGCATGAAACCTTTTGCTGATTATAAAACCATTGATAATAAAGTGACAGGTTAGAATTTTCATATCTTTTTTTCTTCTTTCTTCTTTCTTCTTTTTCTAAATTGACACTTTCACTTTCAGATTTAAAGTTTCAACGTAGCAAAGGATTGAAAATTTTGAAATAACATAAAATGGCACTACTCTGCCTTTTCATTTCTTTTATTTATTCTTCTGAACCCCACATCTTCTGACTTGATTGCTATGATAGTTATTGATCTTTAGAAAAAAATTAAGCACTCAGGTAAAGAAAAATGTAACAAAACAAAATGGGACTAAACTTTAAACTGTTTCAACATTCATGGTTCCGGATAAAAATCAATCACTCAGATAAAAACTTAAGCACTACTGGTCTCCCTGTTTTACATAAAGCAAGGTCATTAGTTGCATGTAATCATGAGCTTATCCTTATCCTTACTCCTAATAAAATGGATTCCGTATCCTCTGTAGCGCAGAACATGGGCCGTTAGCTCATCTCGTGATCTGTCCTAGCATGAATCCCAAGACGATCTAACGGCCCACGTTCTGTGCTACATTTTACAGCGCTACAGAGAATGGGAACTCAATAAAATGAGATTGGATTTTTTGACATGAAAGTTCTATCTTCCCCCAATGAATAAATCTCAGCCATTAATTGCTTACTTATATTGATCACCACTGTTTACATATTTTAATATCTCAATCCATTAAAATTTAAGGCCCATATCAATTTTCTCAATTATAGGCCCATTACATATTATCTTAAAAATTTATTATAAAAAATAACAATTTCAGCCCAAAGCAAGGCGGAGTTCTTTACTAGTTTGCTAAAAAAGATGCCAAGTCTTAATTGACAATTAACTGGTGGTAATGCTCATCATAGTAGAAGAAATTAAGGAAAAGGGTACTTAGGGACTGATTTATAACTTAATCAGTTTGACAACTTTAAAAACTGCAAAACTAATTTATATTCTTGAAGTTTGTAACAAACATAACCGATAATTTTTAATGTAATATTATTGAGTGAGGCTATTGCGCTTTGCAAAGCGTTGTGAGGTGAGGTAGTGCGTTTCGATCTGATATCTCAAAACCGTAATTCAAATGGACAATCTAAGTTGCTCAACACGATTTACATATTGAAACCTTGATTATATCTTTTACTTTCTAATATCTCTCTTTAATGGTTTTTTTTTTTGGAAGTAGGATTAACGAAAGTTCATACAATAAATTGGTCTTAAGCTAAACCTCTGCATTTAAACTTCTCAATGGAGTGGTAACAATTGGTAGCTAATTAGAATGACTTCCAAGAGGTCATAGGTTTAATCCTCTATGGGCACGAAATAAAAAATTTCAATAAAACTAGCGGATTATTCCACTTTCTTCAAAAAAAAAAAAAATTCTCAATGGAGTGGAGCCCAACCCTGAATTCAATTTTACGAAAAAAAACTTAAAAAAGTCAATAGTCTTTTTTTTTTTTTGGAACCGTATACTCTTTTTTACCCCGGTACGAATTATTATTATTATTTTTTTTAACCCAGTACGAATTATTTTCAGCTCCAAGCTTAAATTGATGATGTCAAATATTCTTCAGTAATATATGGAAACCCATAAAAACATTGAATTCTTTTCCCTTTCATATATGACGAAGTGGATGAACAACAAGTGGCCAAATTAAGAAAAACAACTCTATGAGAAGGAACAAACAAAAGTGGCGAGGAATTACGAGACAGATGCACAAGTCAAAGAGAAGAAAAACGACAGTACTAAAAGATTCACATCACAGCTCTCTCTTTTTCCCAGAAATTCCCAATTTTCAACCCACCATGGAGGCCTGAAATTCACACCCTCTGTTACTCCAATTTCATATTTTTTTTTTCTTGAGTGAATGTTTTATTTATTTTTTTTTTTGAGAATAGAGTGAATTTATCAGCTGTCCCCGCATGCAGAACCTCCAATAAAAAAAGAGAAAAAAAAAAGAAATAGATTTGTGTGTTGAGACTTGAGAGAATAGTATAATTTCTCAAAAAAAAAAAAAGAAAAAAGAGTAGTATACATGAGCATCCAGTGTCCGCTTTTTTTTTTTTTGAAGACACTCCGGTGTAACAGAAAAAGGGGGAAGAGTGGAAAAGGAAAATGGGGACTAGCTCCACCGCCCTCTAACTCCACCCCCTCCGGCACAGTGTCCGCCACCCTCTCTCTGGGAACCCTCCCCCCCCTCTCTCACCTCTCTTAACACCTTCTCCCACCATAATGCCCTTTCTGGTCCCTACCTACTAAAATCACCTACTGATAACTACCTACTCCCAAACTACCTACCCACCGATTCAGGTGTACAATGCAAACTAACCCTGAATTCTTGGCGGGGCGCCCACCTTTTTCGTGCTACTTCCCTCTGCACGATGATCGGTACCACGCTCTCCAGGAGGAAATGGACCGATCTATACTCTTACAGGCTATCACC
The DNA here is from genome assembly GCA_030179965.1 of Cyperus esculentus. Classification (NCBI taxonomy): domain Eukaryota; kingdom Viridiplantae; phylum Streptophyta; class Magnoliopsida; order Poales; family Cyperaceae; genus Cyperus; species Cyperus esculentus. The sequence goes on from JASGLE010000030.1 coordinate 3,362,222, forward strand.
CCAGGAGGGATGCCCACCCTCACTCAAATCCGGCGAACCTTCTCGGACAGGTATGGCCATCTGCCTGACGATTACATACTCAGCCCGTACATAGATGGAGATGTACTCGCCCGGCTACCTCTGGGGGTGGCTAAGGATTTGGTTCAGGCGGATGAGCCCCACTGGATAGGGACTCATGGTATACGTCTGGGGAGGTGGAATGAGCGGCAGACCAGGAGAAGATGCAGCAGGAAGTTCCGCGTATCGATTACTATAAGGGACTATCCGGCAAATCTGTGGGACGAAACTTGCTTTGAACGGGCGGTGGCGCCATTTGGTCTGATAGATGCCATAGCCAGCCGTAACATTCATGGGACGGACAAACAATCCCTGTCGCTTTATGTATTGGCACCGTCTCCGGACGCGATCCCGAGGTGCACTTGGATTCTAGATAATTTCTCATGGATATGCTGCCCCATTGATGTCCATGGATGGACCGTAGTGGATGCTGATGATGACCCACCAAGTGGGGGCGATGACGATAGTGAGTATGGTATGGATATACCCGGGGACGGGGATAACGCCACAGATGACTATGACTTACGCACGGCGCCGATGAACACTCCTTCTAGTGGATATAACTCTGACTTTCTGGACCCACTAACGCCGCCGCGGCCATGGTATGAGCTAGAAATTCCACCGCCGGGGGAGGCTGGCGGTACCATTCGTATTACTATGCGAAGTGGTGTGAAGCGGGTTAGACTAACCCGCAATACTCATAATGGTTGTAATCAGCGGAAAGCTCTTAAAATGGGCACCACAGAAGATCTGGGGGGGGAGATACAACGGCCTCCTGGGGTGAGACGGTCTCCTGGCGTCAAACAAGACAAAATTGGTGGGGGCCACTGTGGTACAACCAACAGCATGTCGAAGACAGTGCAGCTGGACCCAACTGAGCAGGGAAACCAGTGTGCGGCCCCCACGGATTCCTATACTGAGGAGGGTGAGTACCTCAAGGTAGGAACGATTAAACTAATCCATAAACTGGACTTGGCAGGGAGTTTATTTCCGTTTTGGGAAAATGCCAATTTAGGCCTATCTCAGGAAGGGTGCAGTCCCACTTTGAGAATCAGACTGGGCCCGCTTCTGAAGTATAACATGAAAATGGAAAGCAAGGCTTGCCATAGCAACACGGGCCGGGGGCACACAGCTTTAATGCAACAACATTACTGTCATATTCATACATCCCACCAAAACCATAACACACCCGGTGAACGAGCATACAGTCACTCATCACCACTCTTCTGCCTGCCCAACAACAACAGCATGGATCTAACAAACGATGAACTGATTGAGCGTTTTGCTTCTCTCAATACCCAACAGCACCCATTACCGCCGGAGTGGAATCTGGCACAGCAAGCCTTCTCGTCTAGGGACTGGACCAGATGCGCGGTGGCTAAGGTGGTGTCTGATAGGGTGGCCATCGACACACACTTCGCAGCTAACATGACGAGAGCATGGAATCTGGGTCCGTATAGCAGCATTGTGCCGGTAGCGCGCAACACGTATCTCGTGGAATTTTCGGACCTGCAGGAGATGTACAGGGTGGTTTCTAAGGGGATTTGGAACTACCGCAATGAAGTGGTGGCGCTCAGGCAAGCGACGGGACCGGCAGACTTAACACTAGAGTTTGTTCAGTTCCTCGAAGTGTGGGTTCAAATGCATCACCTACCGCCAGAGACTCTGTCCGAGGCGGGACTTACAATGCTAGCAAGACTGATTGGGACCCCCAGATCAGATGTACAGCAGGTCACCATCAATGGCGAGCGCTGTTACAAGGTTAAGGTACTCATCCCACTGTCAACACCACTTAAAGATAGAATCACGGTTGAGCACCCGACCTTAGGACCAATAACAACATTACTGGCTTATGAAAAAGTCAATAGGGCATGTATTTTTTGTGGATGTGTGGGACATGAAATGACCAGCTGCCAGGATAGATTACGGCTTACCAGGCTCAAGTATGAAGGACAGTACAGTCATCGGCCTGAAATGCGGGATATTCTGAACCCCAAATTTGGGCCGTGGATCATGGGGCAGGGGATAATGCCAAGTTGGAGGTCGGGCCACCGGCCCGATACGACCTACCAGCAACATAACAGTAATGGGCCGGGTGCTGATCAAACTGTTCAAACTGGGATGGGTGTAGATCCAAGTGGTCAAACTGGGCTCGGTGTTGATCCTAATGTTCACGCGGGCCTGGGAGATCTTGATCTAAATAGAAGGACACCAGAGGAGGCCCACCGTGTACACAACAATGGGCTTAAAAGGCAGAATATAGGCAATGGAGGTACGTCACAAGTTCTGCATGGAGGACAGAATATGCTGTTCTTGGGAGATGGCAGTAACACACGGAGGAGCGGTTCCAAATGAGCAAAGGCGACGGAGAAGGATTCGTCGCCTCAGTATTTATGAATATAATCTCTTGGAATTGCCGTGGTGGGAGGGGGTCACGGAGAAAACAATTCCTTAGACAACTCCTCCACTCGACGAGGGCTGAGATTGCTTTTGTGTCCGAGACTAAAAGCTCTTGTCGAAAATCGGTGAGGTTTTTAAGAACTTTACCACTGCAGAATTTTGATGTCGTTCCGGCAACGGGTTTGTCGGGAGGACTATGGCTGATGTGGGGTCCAAATGTGAAATTAAGAGTTTTTGAGAAGACGAGATTTTATTTTTTTGCTTGGGTGGAAACGGTGGGAAAACCACCATGGATGCTTGCGTGTGTGTACGGTGATGCCTCATATAGAGCAAACCCGGGGATATGAGAAGAAATTAAAAGGCTCACAACGTACAACGCACCCCTATGTTGCATTGGAGACTTCAATGCCATCACTGACGTCGCTGAGAAATATGGTGGCAATGGGAGGCTCAATGCGAACAGTGTAGGATTTAGACAGTTCTTGTTTGATGCGGCGCTCATAGACATGGGTTTTAAGGGCCCCGCATACACGTGGACCAACAAACCTCATGCATCGGAGGCGATACATGTTCGGTTAGACCGTGCAGTGGCTAATACGGCATGGTGCAACATCTATCCTGATGCGTATGTTAATCATATGCCTAGAACACATGGCGATCACTGCCCGATTATGCTGCGCACGAAGGAAGGGGATATGAGGGGTGACAATTTCAGGATTGAACATTGGTGGCTGGGTAGGAACGATTTCAAAGCGGCTTGGGAATTACAGTGGGAACAGAGCGAGGACAGCCGATGGGACCAGAAATACAAGGAGATGAAAGCAAACATTGTCAAATGGAGTCGACAGCTTGAAACGCCACAGAAACGGGTTAATGCTCTCAATGAAAAGATCCTTGAATATCAGGCACAGCATCCTTCGATGCAAGATCCAGCGGTAGAGACAGCATTGCTAGCAGAGTACAACCAAGCTGAGAACGAACTCAATGAGTATTGGAGCCAGAGATCGAGAATACAGTGGGCGCAAGGAGGGGATAAAAATACGGCCTTCTACCATGCGGTGGCAACGCAGAGACGGAGAACAAACCGAATTGTTTCAGTACAGAATGACAGTGGGGAGGCAGTAACTTCTGAAAAGGAAATCACTCAGGTATTTGTAGCATATTTCAGACAGTTATACAGCACGTAGCAGACCCATTTGGAGGCCCACTGTGCGGCGCAACAGTACATGGCCCAGTTGGCTGGGGAAGAGGGAGGATGCATTCCGCAGTCGGCCCATGAGAGGCTAGCCCAAAAACCAACTATTGAGGAGATCCACTCCACACTAATGCAGCTCGGCCTAGACAAGGCGCCTGGGCCTGATGGGCTCACTGCGCGCTTCATACAAAGGCACTGGGCTGTATTCAGAGGGGATGTTTGCTCCATTATCCAGAGGGCGTTTGAAACGGCCACACCGCCATTGGAGTGGATGAAGTGCAAGGTTGTGTTGATTCCCAAATGTGCAGAACAACTGACACCGAAAGATTATAGACCATTGAGTATAGGAAATGTGCTGTACAGGCTATTTGCAAAAATTATAACTAACCGATTACAGCCATACATGTCTCTTGTAATCTCAGAAAATCAGACGGCTTTTATACGGGGTCGCAGTATCGCGGATAATACAATTCTCATGAGAGAGGTCATACACTCGTTCAATTCTAGAGATTACAGAGATCAGTCCTTCTCTCTTAAGGCGGACATAAACAAAGCATTTGACACGGTAGAATGGGGGTTCATCGAAGCTGCTATGCACATGATAGGAATGCCAGAGCATCTCATAAAATTAATAGTGGCATGCCTACGAGCCGGGCAGATATCGGTGTGGGTCAATGGTCGTGGTGATGGTTTTTTCAAGCCTACGCGGGGACTCAGGCAAGGTTGCCCGCTCTCCCCCTATTTGTTCATAATCTCAATGGAGTTCCTATCTAGGAGTATACATAAGGCATTACGGGGAGGGAGGATCAATGGTGTGCAGGTGGCCCCAGGGGCGCCGGTCCTAACGCATGCACTATACGCAGATGACTTGGTCATTTTCGGGGTAGCGACGGTGGATGAGGTACAGGGTTACCAACAGATCCTTGCAGATTTCGGGCAGTGCTCTGGGCTCAAAGTCAACCCACAGAAGTCCTCTATCTGGTTTAGTAAATTGTGCAATGAAGAGACAAAAACAACTATTCTGAGTCAGATGAATGCGAAGATGGCCCAGCCCAAAGACAAGTATTTAGGGGTTTACGTGCCCACAAACTCCAGAAAGAAGGACCTCACACATGACCTGCTTGAAGAAGGTTTCTGGAACAGATTCTCGGGCTGGAAACTAGATCTACTGTCACATGCCGGGCGAACAGTACTCATGAAGGCAGTGCTGACCTCGATGCCCATATATCATATGTCCATTGCCCCTTTGCCTAGGAAAATGATAAATCGGTTAACTAGCCTAATGAGAAAATTTTTCTGGGGGAGGTTGGATAGGGATAGGTATGTTGCCTTTGTCAGTTGGGAGAAAATTTGCGCACCGCGAGAAGAAGGGGGGTTGCAATTGAGAGAGTTAGGGGCTATGAATGATGCCCTAATCCTCAAACTAAACTGGCAAATGGCGCAAAATCAAAAGAAATTATGGATAGGGGTCATGCAAGCAAAATATAATGCACAAGATGGCCTGTGGAGTGCTCAGGTTGTCACGGGGGCTAGTCCGCTATGGAGGCGCATGTTGCTGCTGAGAGAGAAGGTAAGAGAGGATGTGATGTGGGTAATGGGTACGGGTGAAACTATCAAGGTTCACTCCCAACCCTGGTTTAACGAATGGTGCGACCACCTGCGTCAGCATGGCGATGGAGCAGAGTTGGTGGTGGCAAATCTCCTCAATCACAACACTGGTTTTGTGGGACGCACCAAAGTTGCGGGAAATATTTGACCATCAAACTGCAGATCAGATCGTGTCTAATGTCCAGCCACCTAAAATGCAAGCACGTCTGCCATACAGATTGATATGGAAGAAGGCAAAGTCGGGGCAATACACAGTTAAAGAAGGATACCGAATGCTCAGACCTACAGGCTCTACAGCTCCTGAGGAAGATAGGCAAATGTGGGCCATGATATGGGAACGAGAGGGCTGATTCCGAGAATACGGATCTTCTTGTGGAGAGCGTGCCAAGGAGCTCTGTCAACGGCATATTCAATGCATAGGAGAATACCGGCCATCTCTCCAAGGTGTGAACGATGTGCGGGAGAAAATGAGTACATGACGCATATGTTTTTCTTCTGCCCAAGCTCAAGGGCAACCTGGCACGCCTCCAATCTGGGGCTCAGTGTTGATGAATTGCCGATGGATTTTAAACAGTGCCTGCGATACTTGTTTAGTACAGTACCGGATGATTTGAAGGAAAGGGTGGCTAATATACTATGGTGCTTGTGGAAAGCTCGGAATGCGGCTGTCATTGAAGGAGAACAATTTAATCCGATAAGTGTATTAAAACAGGCTGATCGAATGTATTCTGACAGTACCCCCCAATTTCAAGGACCGGTGCAACAACTGGTACCGGTTCAAATACCGCAAGGGTATGGGATGGTAATGTCCGATGGATCTCATGATAATATGGGCCGAGCAGGGATTGGCGTCATCATGTTTGATCATGAACAGCAGCTAGCGGGTGTCAAGTATGAGCCGGTACAGGTACACGATGCATTCCATGCGGAGGCAGAAGCACTGCTTAGAGCTATTAAATGGAGCATACCAGAACTGGTGGCAAGAGGGGCCAAAGGGGTGATAATTGCCTCAGATTGCAAAACCTTACTGCAAGCGGTGCGAGATCGAGAGCACGCAGCAGTACCGACATGGCAGGCGCTGGAATGTGTGGTGACCATTGGGGATGAACTGGATACATCAAGGCTGGACGTCGGATTGCAATATGTCAGAAGGGAAGCTATAGAGGGGGCACACAGGTTGGCAAATATAGCGCGGAGTCAAGCAGCAACTTATGAAGGAGAGCAACCACCAGCGTTCGATCAGGGAGAACACGCGGTCAGGGTGTTTGATCCTGGAATTTTCATATTCCAAGGATAAAATGAATGGATGATGAGCAAATAGCATTCCAGTATGCAGCTCGTCTGGGCACCACAAAAATTAGGATTGTAATTGCTTTTCTCAATTTACCTTCGTAGAGTACAGTACAGTAGATGCTAATGTAACAATTAAGGAAGACTGTTCCATAGTAAGTTTCTGTAGCGTAGTAATTAAGGAGCTCAGCTCCAGGTAATTTAGGAGTAGCTATGTAATTGTAACAACCCCAATTAATGCATGCCTACGGATTTTTCTCAAAAAAAAAAAAAGCATCCAGTATTGGAATTATCAGAGACAGTCAGACAACCATAGGTCAACCACCAATATATAGTACTGACTACTGACAACTGAGTGCATCAACTTTTATGAAGCTGCTTTTTTTTTTTTTTTTTTGAGAATATGAAGCTGCTGCTGTATCATGTTATGGACTGGTATTTTCTATTCTACACGGACCCAAATCTGTTACAACTTACAACCGAAGAGGGAAAGAAAACGGGGTGTGTATCCTTACTAATAATAAAAGCATATTGAAAAAAATAATATGAAAGGGTTATCCACCCACATGAGCCGTTGATTATTTTTTTTTTTATAGATCAGAACCGTTGATTTATGTTAATGCCCGTTGACGTTAATGTCTCAGCCCATTAAAATTTAAGGCCCATATCAATTTTCTCAATATAAGGCTCGTTACATATTATCTTAAAAAATTATTATAGAAAATAACAATTTCAGCCCAAAACAAAGGGTGGGCTCTTTACTAGTATATATAATTCATGACAAATCAATACTACCTCCGTCCACAATTCAATAAATTTATACTCTTTAGAGCTTGTTCATAATTAAATGAACTTTACCGATTTGAATTTATTTTTCTATTAACTTGTTTATCCAATGTTATGATTATCCTTTTATCTATATTATTTAATTGGAACAATTATTATGTAATTTCATTTTTCCACTAGTTCATTTGACTTTTCCTAAAAATTCATTTATTCATGGACGGAGGTTGTATTTGTTAAGAACTCATACGTCGCATTCACTTTTTCAAATTTTCTGTTTCTCCAATATTATGATTACCCTTTTATCTATATTATTTAATTGGAACAATTATTATGTAATTTCATTTTTCCACTAATTCCTAAAAATTCATTTATTCATGGACGGAGGTTGTATTTGTTAAAAACTCATATGTCGCATTCACTTTTTCAAATTTTCTGTTTCTCCAATATTATGATTACCCTTTTATCTATATTATTTAATTGGAACAATTATTTATAATTTCATTTTTCCGCTAATTCATTTGATTTTTCCTAAAAATTCATTTATTCATGGACGGAGGTAGTACAAGTTAATTATACTAGTAAAGAGCCCACGCGTTGCTTTGGACTGAAATTATTATTTCTTATAATAAATTTTAAGATAATATGTAATGGGCCTTACATTGAGGAAATTGATATGGGCCTTAAATTTTAATGGGCTGAGACATTAACGTCAACGGGCATTAACGTAGATCAACGGCTCAAGTTTCTTATTTGGGGAAGATAACCCTTTTATGTCATTTTTTCCAATATGCTTTTATATATGGTAAGGATTAATGGCTGCCAATTTGAATTATTAGTGGATGATGACATTGACAACCAATCAACCTCTACGTTTAACATTTAAATATACAAATTGGTTTAGTTTAGTTAGTTAAGTCGCTGTTGTTGCAATTTCGTTGTCACGTATCGGAAATTCTTCTAAGCATACGGTATGTAACGTATGTTGGTTACTCTAAAACTTATACCATTATTTATTATTATACAGGCTAGTTGTTATTATTGGTTCTTGTTATTAAACTATTGTACGCAATATAAATTATGCAACAAAATTATAGTTAACATGAATAAATATATGTATGCAAATTAAGGCTGCTGATGAATAATACTTTAATAATTTTATAGAAGTCAAAATGATTTTTATATTATGCTAATTTTAATGTGAAACAAATTGTTTTTTTTAATAATGTAATTAATTATACTTAATTTTAATTTCTAATTTGATCAAATGTCACTTTAACAGATCAGATAAATGTACATGAAATTAAATGTATTTTACAAGTAATCTTTTCCCCACTCCAAATAAGATGTTAGACTGTCTGCCTTTAGGTTCAGTTTTAAATTTTTAATTGTAATAAAAAGATTCAACAGGTCAGCAACGCCAGCTAGCTTTACAGATTAAATACTAGATAATTCATGTGGAAACGTGCTGATATCTTATATACAAAGAAAAAAAAAATGAAATATATTATATTTGGAGAATATTTATTATTCAGAATTTTCTCTGTTTAATTTTACTTTTGGAAGAAATTTGTTTATAGTTGGATTGGAGATGTTTTTTTTTTTAACAATATTTATGAGCATCTTCTTAAGAAATAACATTTCTTATATTATGAACATAATTAAATTTTTATAGAATGAAGACCACAGAACACATCTTAATTAGACATGTCAAATATATATCCTGTAGAAGATGATAAGATCATGAGATCACATCAGATGAACCGTCAATTTTATGATACCGAATGTCGGAAAAGTGAAAAATTAATGTGAAATTTTAATCTTCTCTGTGTAGTGTATTTCAATTTCTTTTTTCATGTATAAGAGATATTGTGAAACTCAGACATTTATTTAAAATATATTTTTCTAGTAGGAGCATCTTTATTTGGGTGTAACTCTATAATTAAAGAGTGAGGCTATTATACTATTAATAGTACGGATTACTCCGTACTGTTGACTTATATCTCTAATTTCAAAATATTAACAGTCAATCCAAACCGTTCATTATGATATTCATATAAAATTTTATTTGGTTTGTTATATTTTTTGAAATTTTTTTAGTATTTTTTTAGATATTTTAAAATGTCACAAATTTAATGGCTCATAATGTTTTAATCATGTGATTTTTGAAATTATCTTAAAAGTAGTAAAAAGTTATTAAAAATTTAAAAATTTGGTTTACAATTTAAATTGGATATAAAGATCATAATGAACAGTTCGAATCGACTATTAATATTTTGAAATTAGAGATACGGCCAATAATATACTATTAATAGTACAACAGCCTCACTCATAATTAAAACGCCCACTTTATACCTCTTATATTCCAATTTACTGACTGTTCAACTGAATAAAAAAAAAAAATCAACAGCTAGAAAGTACATGTGCAGATCAGAATCAACTAAGCATTTCTTGACCGAATGTTAACATACATCAGTTGGCACTAAATTACTATCTAAATTCTGTGCTCTGCTACTTGCCTATTTCTAACGCTGGCGCCTCTAAACTTGTCAGAAACAATGCGACATCTTCTAATTAACAACTCCTGATACCATAAAGTCTTTACAGTTTACACATGTGAAAACTAACTAATAAATTCTTCTGGCAGCAGAAGTGAAGAAAGAAATAATAACAATTGATTGCCTGCATGATTGATTGTTCCAGGAAGGAGGAATAAATTAAGCCCAGATATGCAGTGGACAGCTAGTAGTAAATAAATAAATAAAGCCTTCTAAGTTCTAAGCGAGTTCAACCAGGATCCGAATCTGCTGCTTTTCTAGACAGAAAAGCAGACACTGTTTTTCCGATCGGATGGTCAAGATAAGTTGCTGCACCAATCTCAAAGAACTTCAGTTTTTATTGTACGGAACTCAAAGTATTTTGGTGTTTCTCAACCGTCAGATCAAGAAAAGCAGACCCTACTTTTCTGCTTAGAAAAGCAGCAGATTCGGATCCGTTCAACTGTTCAAGGCTGGTGGTGGTACTGAGCACACAATTTGGGGGATTAATTAATTCGGAAAGGTAGCAGCTTCTTTGTCCTAATTGCGAGCTCATTAGTGAATGTCCTTTTTCCAGGACGCTAAGCTTTTCACTCCAGAGAGGAAGATGCCCTTCTCATTAGTTCTTATTACTCGGGTAATTGTCAAAACATCTCCAGAAGCGTTACAGAATGGATGTCTCCAGTACTTTTGGTCATCTCGTGGTAACTCTTATCATTTAATTAAATGTTTTTGATACATTTTTATGCGTTATTCTTTTAAAAGTTCCTAGCCAATAGATTTGAATTTAATTTACTTATTTACTTATATATATATATATAGAGTTAGACTATTGTGCTAACGTTAGCATTTCAATTCGAAATGCTAAACGGCTCAAAAATTATGTTATCGTATCCGAAATCGTGATTTATGATGTTCAATAAATTCTTCATATAAAAATATAGGGGTAAACAAAAATTTTCTATTTTTAGAGTTTCTTAGTATTTATTTTATATTTTAGAAAGAAGTATGAACAAACATCAATATTTTATTATTATTTATGAGTTATTTTCAAAAATTCAAAACAAATAGTTAAAAAACTTCAAAAATGAAAAATTTTGTATCTCTTAGTATTTTTATATGAAGAATTTATTGAACACCATGAATCACGATTTCAAATAAGATAACACAATTTTTCAGGCGTTAACATTTCAGATCGAAGTGCTAACGTTAGCACAATAGTCTAGCTCTATATATATATACTAAAAAACTGCTTTCAATTTAATTAGAAAGTAATTATGGCTAACTCCCACTTAAGGATTAACTAATAACACTTTAAATTTGTTTATAATAAGAATTTCAAATATTTTGGAACAAATAAATTGATAAAATGAATCTACAAATAATAACCCTATCTTTGCACTGGCCTACTCGTGAGTCGTGACTATGTATTTGTAATTAGTCCCATAGATTTTGGTAATTAGAAAATTACTAAAAACTCATATATACTTAGGCCTGTTCGGCTTCCATTAGGAATGTACGGTTTCCAAGGGAAAAAAAATTATTTTTTTCCTTGGAAACAACTAGATTTTTGTAATTAGAAAATTACTAAAAACTCATATATACTTAGGCCTGTTCGGCTCCCATTAGGAATGTACTGTTTCCAAGGGAAAAAACACAATTTTATATTTTCTCTTGAAAACAACTAGATTTTTGTAATTAGAAAATTACTAAAACTCATATATACTTAGGCCTGTTCGGCTCCCATTAGGAATGTACTGTTTCCAAGGGAAAAAACAAAATTTATTTTTTCCCTTGGAAATAGTTGTTTCCCAGGGAACTTCCTTCAACACCGAACACGGCCTTACAGTAGTGACATTTGTGTATAAGTACATTGATTATTTTGAGAAAATAACATAAATGCTAATTTGGTAGTTGTTACCAAAATTAAAAAAAAAAAATTGCAAATACTCAAACTCTCTTGGGCCCTGTCCGACATTATCAAAAATAATGGGAACAAGAATAGATGGGGATGGGTTCCGACCATTTCATTAGTTGGGTTCCCAACAACAAATGGGAAAAAACAAATTAGGCCTGAGATGATAAATTTTTTTCCAAAAATTTTGTGCTGAATTGGTGGGTTGAAACGGGAATATCACCCCAACCCAAGGAAACAAAAATGGCAGCCGAACAGTGCAAGGGAAGAAAATCCACAAATTCCAAAAAACTCACCCATTTACTATGTGAACCTAGGACATCCAAACATGCCCTCAATGTTTGAGAAAACTTGAGCTCCTTATATCTTTCTTTAGATTAAAACATGATAAAATAAAACATAATATGCTAATTTGTGTTTTCATTAAATGAAGATTCAACAGAAACTTAACAAATTTGAATCACAATAATCTCTTCCATAGTTCCATTAATTGTATTGTGGAGCACAGTTAAAAAAAAAATCTCTTCCATAATTCCATTATGTGTGAAAAACTTTTAGAGTAGTATTCTATAATACTTCTAATCCGCGACAAGACTTGCTACAGTAATTGTCAAGTTGCAGCTTTTTTTAAAAATTTTTTAATTTTTTTCTAATTTTTTTTCATTTTTATATATTTTTTTAGTAGTTCAAAAAAAAAACCCTCCTTAGTTCTGTCTAATTTTGTGTCCTGCTCATTTAAATTGGGTGGTCTTGATGTCATGAGCGCGGCGGAGCGCTAGGGGTGGCAATCGAATAGAATTTTCCGTTGATAACGGAATGGAAGTGGAACAGTTTTTGGTTCTGTCCGTTATAACGGAACGGAAACGAAAGAAAATTTGGTTTCGTCCGTTATAACGGAACGGAAACGGAACAAGCCATTTCCGTTCCAGTCCGCCCTAAACATGTATTTTCCTTTCTTTCGTTTCCGTTTCGTTATAACGGACGAAAGCAAAATCTATTCCATTTCCGTTCTGTTCTGCCCTAAACACGTATTTTCCACATATTTCTCACGTATTTCCGTTATTCTGTTCCGTTTTGTTATAACGGAATGGATTTTGGTTCCGTCCGTTATAACGGAACGGATTGTGGTTCCGTCCGTTATAACGGAATGTAAACGGAACACGTCATTTCCGTTCTGTTCCGTTCCATTGCCACCCCTACGGAGCGCACATAATGGCTCAGGTTGTAATTTTGACTTCTCGGAGATCAATAAAAAGTGGTGAATGAAATTTCACTTATTACCAAAAAAAAAATCCCATTAATTGAATAAAAACAAAACAAAACAAATCAAATCCGACCAGCTTCATTCAACCTGACACTGACCGTGACCTCCCGTCCTGCCCCTTAACAAACAAACTGGAGAGCATGAGCATCAGTGCGCCATGCCTCAGCTAATTCACTCCCCTCCCGAAATCCCCAAACTACCCCTTCCCCCGAGTGCTCATCCCCTGACTTACTGCACTGTGCAGTTCACAGCGTCAGCCGTTGGACTGTCTCAAGATCCGCTCAAGCACGCATCTCGAGATCATCCAACGGCTGGTTCTGTGACCTGCATAATGCAGTACAGCAGGGGATATGAATTCCTTCCCCATTTCCCTCTTTCCTTCCTTTCTTCCCCAACTGCCTCCTTCCCGATAACCACTCACCGCACAACACACCCACAATCCCTTCGACCAACCAAACCCTCTCTCTTCCATGGCGTCGGACGCCAGCCCCGACGACGCCTACCGCGCCTTCCGTGCGCTGGTGGAGCGCGCCGACCGCAAGTTCGCGCAGGTGCGGGACCTGCCGCCGTACATCCGCGGGCCGCACCATCTGGTCTACCACCGCAAGGTCTTCAAGGCGTACACCGAGCTGTGGAAGTTCCAGCAGGCTCATCGCCGGGAGCTCGTGGCGTCGGGGCTCCGGCGGTGGGAGATAGGCGAGCTGGCGTCGAGGATCGGCCAGCTCTACTTCGGCCAGTACATGCGCACCGGCGAGTGGCGGTTTCTCCTCGGCGCGTACCTGTTCTACGAGGCGATCCTGGAGCGCGGGTACTTCGAGAAGGGGGAAGGGAAGAAGAAGCAGGATCCCGGGTTGAGGTACAAGGAGCTGAGATTCGTCGCCAGGTTTCTCGTCGTCGCGTTGCTCGTCGGTAGGGCCGAGGCGGTTAGGGTTCTGTCTGACAGGTTGAAGTCCCTCGTCGAGGAATCCAAAGCTGCGTATCCGGTATAACTCAACGCATCTTTTCTCTTTAGTTGTTATTATCACTTGGTGCCAATTTTGAAGTTCTTTGATTTAATTGGGGGTAAATAATAAATGTTAATTAAGAATGTATTTAGATTAGATTAGATTTAGTTTTGCTTATTTTTGTGCCTGTTGATTTGACTTGTTTGATGGTTGATTTTGACCGGAGAAGTATTGACTTTAGTTACTAGCATTAATTGTTTAATAAAGTTAAGGAATTTCTTTTTGTTCCTTTTAATTGCTGGTCTATATTGTGATGCTAAAAAGCATGGATTTTTGTGTATCTAATATGAATATGTAATATATGCTTCTGTTATAGTTTTTGTTGGTCTTTGACTTTGGGGGCAACTCTTTGTAACTTCTTCTTAATTCTTGGCAGTATGTTGTCGAAAAAAGATGGAATTTTGCTAGAATATATTCCATAGGTCCATTATTCAAACAATTTCTAACCCGGCGGGAGAATTATTATTTGAGTAATACCTAGTGTCCATAGAAAAACCGTGCATAGGGTCCCGTGTCCATAGGTTACATTTCGGGATGTATCTGTTACATTCCGTACATGTCTATGGCTGTATGGACGGTTTTTCAATGGACGCAAGATGTTTCTCTTATTATTTTATCGTTACTAATTTACTACTAACTGCTTGCCCATTTCATATTTTCAAACTGTGTTAATTGGTGGTTGAAGCAAGTCAACTAGTTGAATTTATCGCAAAGCTAACTGTGTTTTTCTTTTTCCTTTTTTTTTCAGGGGACGAGTTTCAAAGAGTGGAAACAAATAGTGCTCGAACTCCGCAGATTTCTGAAAGCCGACAATGAATTTGAAAGCTCAAGGTCTTTGAGATTTAATATAGCTTTGGACGCTCATCCAAATTCAATGCCATTGCTTGCCCCATTCTACTCCAAAAGGGTATTAAGGCTACGAGATGCTGTACTGACGAGCTATCACCGGAATGAGGTTCTTACATTAAGCTCTTTTATGTATTTATTTATTTTCTGTAGTTCACTAATTATGTAATTTATATTTCTAAATTTTGTTGGATTGGATGTCATCTCGATGAGAGAGATATGGGCAAGGATGCAAGGTACAGTTCTGGTACAGAATGGTTTTGGTGTTGAGATCGTGTAACTTTAGCTTTGGTTATGTCTGTGTTTTCGAATAGGCTTTATTTGCTTGGTTGATATTTCAATAAGGTAAACTCTGGATGCAGGACTTAACGAAAGAAATTATTCATTAGCTTTTTTTTTTTTCTCTATATCAGGTTAAATTCACAGAGCTTACTATAGACACATTTAGAATGTTACGATGCCTCGAGTATGAGCCAAGTGGGTCCCAGCCAAGCTCTGCAACCAAAGAACCTCTAGAAAATGGTACATCAAGTGATTATAGCGGCGTGGCTTCTGGGTTGATAGATATAAACCTTGCATCCGATTTGGCTGATCCAAGCTTGCCCGTAAATCCTCGAAAAGCTGTTATTTACCACCCCACTGCCTCCCATGTCATCTCGGTTAGTTTTTGGCATTTGCAAACATTATCTTTTGAATTGTCTACTGAAAATTAGGACCCTTTACCATATATAACCTCTGGAATGTTTGGAAAGATTCACCAGTATGGGATACAAACCCGTAACTGATACTTATTGAATGCAAATTTGCCTTTGATTCGTCTGTGGTGCAATCAGATATGCCACTTGTTGAATCTAACAGAATAATATTGTTTGAAAGAGCATCTTAGTTGTCAATTTGTGCGAATACACGTATCTGCTCTGAGAAGTGACCCAGCAACGTTCCACATGCAGGTCGCTTTCGCACGTTGTGATAATAGATCTTGTTTATGCCTTCTATAAACCAATCTCCGCGTCAAATTATGTTTTTTGCCCTTTGTGGAATTCACAAGCCACTTATCCGGAATTTCTTTATTATACAGATTCTTTTTTTTAATTAAAAGCTGATAGACATTTGACCATGTTTACATATATTAGTCCACCTATATGTCATGGACATCAACACCTTAATGTTCTCTTGCTGTTTCTTTTTTCTTGCACAAATGCAAAGTATAAATTATACTTTTCTGTCACAAATTATTCTTATTACTTCTATATTCTTTTTCTTGCACTATACTTTTTTGTCACAAATTCAAAATAAAATTTAACCTTAGGGAAGAAGAAAATATTTCTTTGGGGACAAATTTGTTAATACATCCCCGAGTATATTTTCTCTATCACAAGAGATGTCATTATTAGGCTGTAATGAATAATATGTGAATGATCTTTTTTGGTAAATATATGACACAAAAAATGACGGATAATGGGATTAGTTGACAATTTTTCATGTGACAATCTTCCAACCATAAAGAGTGAAGCTTGATTTTGAAACCAGATGTGGTATGCATAACTATCCACATATCATTCCTGTGAGTAATGATGAGATTTGATGTATGATTTAGTGTACATCAACTGAGTCGAAATTTCAAGAGTCCGTTGCAAATTGATTTATTCTCATATAAATATATGGTTCTTTTATTTGCTAAAAAGGAGGTTTTAAGTAGCATGCTTGGCTTTCACTGGATTCTATTTTTTGGATGATATCTTTTCTCTAAAATAAAATCACACATTATTTTCTACAGGTTATTGCTTCAATCTGTGAGGAATTGCCATCGGATAGTGTCTTACTGCTGTACATCTCTGCATCAGGTCTCTATCCAGTTCTTGATTACTTTTCAGTGCAATTAACTGTTCAACTATATTCAGGTAGTTCATTAACCTAGTTATTCCTTTGGAGCAGGTGATCATAGCTCTGGTAATAAGAAAATTGATAATCCTTGGGCAAGGGGGCATGCTAACCCTGACACACATTCTTGTTTGGAGAAAGCTGTGTGGCTAGGGCCGAGAGGAAATGGAGGTACAACTGCTGTCCAGAAAAATTATATTACATGTATAATTAATGGGAAATGGATAAAGAACATTCGTTATAACTATATGTTTTATTTTTTTGATAGGCCCAAATTACCTCTTTCCTGAAGACCTTGTTCCTTTCACACGGAGCCCGCTGTTTCTAATTGTTGACAGTGAAAATAGCCATGCTTTCAAGGCAGGTTTGTCATGACATTGTATAAATAATAGTAAAAATAAAATAAATCATTATCCGTTAGTAAAATTTATTGTAAACATAACAATTACCAAAATAATAAATAAAGCCGTTTCATTTTTTATTAGTTTATAAAAACAATTGACAATCATTAACAGGTTATACATGGTGTTGAAAGAGGAGAACCTGCAGCTATGCTTCTTTCTGCTTCAGTGTCTCCGTCAGATCTAACAAGCAGTGGAAGCCTATTTACTTACTTTTTGACTGCACCTCTGCAAGCATTCTGCCATTTAGTCGGTCTCGATGCTGAATCCTATGCGGTAAAATTTTACATATAAAGAAAAAGAAATGGCTATTATTGATCAGGGCATCATAATTTGTATGATGTATAATAAAGACATTTGTTGTGATGTTTCTATTTGCAGAGCATCAGTAATGAAGCTGAACAGCTATTATCCTCTGCTCTGGCAGATATAGAAGAGATGCTCTGTACATCCAAAGGCATTGACCGTGTTTGGGCTCAAGTCCTACCTGACCCCTTTCTGAGGCGATTGATTCTTAGGTATCAATATATCCCTCTTAGACATGTTATAGCATTTTGGTTCCATAATCTTATACCTGTTCTCACTTATTTTCTTGTATGCCTAGGTTTATATTTTGCCGAGGAGTGTTTCATTGCTACTATAGGGAAAGAGAAAGCACACATTTACCTGATTGTGTACCGAGCTTACCAGAGGCAGTATCTCCAACCTCAGTCAGGAATCACGTCTACCTCCTTGCAGGAAAGCTCGGAGTCGTCGATCGTTTTCCTTCATTTAGATAACTTTAAAAAAAAAAAGAGCTGTTTTCATATAGAATTACATGTTATTTATTACCTCCTGTAGATATAATCTCGGTAAATATAGAGTCGGCAACTTCATTTTTTTCTTTTATATGTAGGTTGTGCTTGTTTATTGGTTGTTGTTAGTGATAGATTTTGCTAGGTTGCTTGTTTGTAAGAAAGGAAGATCATGTGGTTGTAAGAGTTGGTCTCATTTTTGTTATATAACTCATTCTTAGTTGTGCGCTCCTCTTAGCTCAAGCATTCAATTTTCAAAACCTTCATCTACTATAACTGATTGTATCGTTAACTTGTGAAATGAAAACATTTTAAATTGTGTTGTAAACAGAACATATTCTAGTTCTTAAGCTCAAATTACTTTCCAATTGCTGGAAGTAGACAAACTCTCAGTCGTCTTTATAACGAACAGTTCGAATGCTCCAAACCCTCTCAACACCTAACAACGGAAGATCGGTACAGTAAGGGATGCTCCTTCCATGGCAAACCTCTCCAATCTGCGTGCACTCCGCCGCGTCTACAGGCACAGTCTCTCCTCCCTCAATGTCCATGTACAGAACACCAAGATCAGCTCACATGGCCGTGCGGGCAACCTCGGTGCTGCACGCAAGGTCTTCGATGAAATGCCTGAGCGAGATGTTGTGTCTTGGAACGCCATCCTGACCGCCCATTGGCAAAACCGCGATCTGGAGGGGTCGAAGCGAGTTTTTGAATGCATGCCGGAGCGTGATGTGCTCTCTTGGAACTCTATAGTAAGTGGGTGTGTTGAGAATGCCGAGCCGGAGCAAGCATTTGAGTACTTTGCTAGCATGCCAGAAAGGAATGTTGTTTCTTGGAACACCATGCTTTGTGGGTTTCTGAGGTTTGGTTACCTTGATAAGGCCGAGTGGTTGTTTGGGCAAATGCCGGGGAAGAATGTGATATCTTATACTACCATGGTAGATGGGTACGTGAGATATAAAGAAATTAGGAAGGCACGTGAACTGTTCGATAATATGCCTAAGAGAAATGTTGTTTCATGGGCTGTAATGGTTAAAGGGTATGTAGAGAACGACATGCTGGATGATGCCAAGGAGCTGTTTGATCTTATGCCGCAGAGGAATTTTGTAGCCTGTACTGCCATGGTCACAGGTTATTGTAAGAAGGGGATGATGACGAGTGCGAGGGAAATTTTTGACCTGATCGAGAACAAAGATACCGTCTCATGGAATGCAATGCTTGCTGGGTATGTACAAAATGGGCACTTTGAAGAGGCCTTAAAACTTTACATCTGTATGGGACGAGCCGGTGCTAGACCCGATCATGCGACCCTGATCTCATCTCTTACCGCTTGCTCTTCTCTTGCTCTACTTCTGCAAGGAAGTATAATCCATGCCGTAGCAATCAAATCCTTGCTTAATTCATACACCCCTTTTCACAATGCACTGATAACCATGTACAGTAAATGCGGAAGCATGAAAGATTGCGAGTTGATCTTTTACGGAATAACCAGCCGAGGGCTCGTGTCTTATAATACCATGATCTCCGCTTATGCGCAGCATGGAAATTACCTTAAAGTCCTTGCTTTCTTCAAAGGTATGATACAAACCGGACTTGACCCAGACGAGATCACTTTTCTCGGTCTGTTATCGGCGTGCAGCCATGTTGGTAACGTCAAAGACAGCTTAAAATGGTTCGACTTGATGGTTTCCGAGTACAATCTAACCCCTCAATCTGAGCACTATGCTTGTATTGTCGATATACTAAACCGTGCCGGTGAACTACAGAAGGCATTAGCATACATCAAGGGCATGCCAGGCAAGGCTGCGAATGCCGTCTGGGGGTCTTTACTGGGCGCATGTAAAACATACAAGAATGTCGACTTAGGTATACTGGCGGCTACTAATCTGTTAAAGCTCGATTCTCAGAGCTCAGAGGCTTATGTCATGTTATCTAACATCTACGCCTCGGCGAACATGTGGGAGGCTGTAAACAGGGTCAGGAATTTGATGAGAGAAAGAGGGGTAAAGAAGTATCCCGGCATCTCTTCCTGAGATGAAAGGAGAAACATGGTTGCAGAGCTTTTAGCATATGAAATCGACGAGTGCTCGTCCTCTGTAGCGCTACATTGTGTAGCGCGGAAGGTGAACCGTTAGATCATCTCGAGATTCGAGCCAGAACAGATCCCGAAATTGACCAAGTGGATGTGTGATGATTGTATACTACCGTTAAATTATATTATATTTTAGTGGAACTGCTTGGTTTTCTATAAATTTTAAAGGAAAAATGTTTTTTATTTTTTTTTATTTTTTATTTTTATTTTTTATTTTTTATATCGTTAACCTGATAGAGCAATAAATTATGTATGTAAAAAGTGAAATGGTTAGTAGTAAATAAATAGGGAAATTCATACACAACTTCAATTTATAGTTTATATTCAAAGTTCAAACTGACAATGAAATGTCTTACCAGAATCGAAGTACAAACCTTATTATATTACATGATTACAACCTTTTGTTTTTCTAAAAGACAAAATAAAAAAAAAAAAAAAAAAAAAAAAAACAAAATTAAGACGAACAAATAACCTGTTGAAAACCAGCAAAATCTTTCCATATACACACAAAATAGAAGAAAGACCCCAAACAAACCAAACTATATATGGTTGTAGCTTGAATGGCACCAGTAACAAACTTTGAATGATGCATCAGACTCGGAACGCCGGCGGCGGAAGTGGCGGAATAGGCTTGAAGCTTTTCCCCCTAAAAAAGCAGCTGAATTTGCCCAAAAACCTGTTCTTCCTCCTCCTCCTCTCCGAGCCATCCACACTGATCAAAAGATCCCTCTCCAGTTGTTCCGTATCTTCAGTGATCGCGACGGAAGCGGCCTTCATCTCGGAAAGATTGCTCGAAGACCCAACGGAAACTTCCTTCTGCGACTTGTTGTCGCTGTCTTTGCCATCGAGCGGAGATTTGGGTCCGTTGAATGGCGAGAAATAAGGCGTTGTAGATTTCGGTGTGGTTTCGATTAACAGCATGTGATTCAGCTCCTTCAGGCTGCGTTGCGCCGCCGCCTCGCTGACCTTGAGCGACTCGTAGTCGAGTTTCATCATCTGCAATGCATTCTGTTTCTCAGTTAACAATTTGTTTAGCTGCGAGTTCTCATCCTTGACCGTCTCTAGCTCCTCTTTTATCGCGCTGATCTCTTCGAACGACTTCTTGATGTTCTCCCTGAGCTTCGCGTTCTCCTCTCGGATAACCTTCTGCGACTCGAACAGCTTCGTGTTTTCTTGTTTTAGCTTGTTGTTTGCTTCTGTGGATTCCTTGACACAGGCAAGAAAGCTCTCCTCCCTCTGACGCCAGGCGGCGGCGTTCTCCTCTACTTCGCTCTTCGTCCTTTCTAACTGTTTTTTCGTCGTTGCGAGCTCATCTTTCACCTGATTCAAAATAAGATTATTACTTAAGCAAAGTGACATTTTTACGTGTCGAAATTCGAAACAAAACAGAACATTACTATTATTAATCCGGTACTAATTAGTAATTCCAGCAAAAGAGCAGGATCATGAAAACAAATTCTTGGTTAAATTAAAGAACAGAGATTGTATGAATTAATCACTTGTTATGCACTAACAACTTGTTTATTGTTGAATTACAGTGGTGATTAATACTTAATACTTCTGAAGATTACTTAACAAATTAATAAGTGATTGTTTTTGTTTTTAAAAAAAAAAAAGAAAAAACACCTCCTTGTGATAGTTAGAAACTAATTAGTAATTCCGGCTAACGTGCAAAGCATGCCAATGCAAAATTACAAATAAAAATGCAACCCGGCCATAAATTAATTTATTTTAATTAACAAATTAATCTTTTGAATTAGTAAACAACCATTTTTAATCGATCATTCATGGATTATTGTAATGAGGCTTTAGTATTAAATTATTCAAGATTTGTAATTAGTTATACACAAGTTGAGTACCACTTTCTTCATTAAATTTTCCATATAATGACGTTTTATAAGCTTTGTTCCAGCACAGAAACGATCATCAAATCTCCACAAACAATAATTTAATTTTTTTATGTACATCAAAAGTCATAAATAAACTCTCTGATAAAATTAAATTGTTTTATTTCACAATCATGCTGATGCATAAAGATCCATTGGTAGACTTCGAATTAAATTTTTTAAACAAGTATGGCAAGTAATAAAATTATGTCCATGAAATAATCTGAGTTCGTGATCGTTCGTAGTTAAATCATATTTTTGAGTTTATCAAATAATTTAAGATTGTCAAATTAATCTGATGGCCAAAACATGAAATACCCAACAAATTTCTATGAACTCATATTTTAACCTATTTGGATTTTGCAATCTACCTGAAAAAAATTGTCAAAATGCTACATTATCATGTGTATTTTTTTTTTTCAAATTGATAATTATTTTACAAATTAATCAGTTATGCATTTTTTTCTGTTAAAACTAATTAAAAGATCAAAATTTTCTAACCTCTTTAAGGAGAAGAGCCAAGTCATTCATGGCCTTGTTCGCCTTCTCCTCCGCCTCGAGTGCCGCCTTCAGTTCCCCTCGCAGTGCCCTCACTTCGTCGCCGCCAATCGCCCTCGCATTATGCTCTTTACTCCTGCTCTCTTTCATCATGTTTATCTCGATCCTCGCCGACTCGAGAGAGGACCTCGTTTGCTCGAGCTGCCTCGTCAGGATTACCAGCGACTCGTGCATCTTTCGCTCGGATTGCTTTGCCTTCTCCACCTTTTCGAGCATCTCCATCCTCTGATCATCGTAGTCATTGATTTGGGAACTCGATTTCTTTCGTAGCTCCGCTAGTTCATCCAAGACTCTCGATTTCTCCTCCCGTTCCTTCTTGAGTTCTTCCTCCAACTGGTGCAACTGCACTACTTGATGCGCATCTGCGATTTTCTTGCTCGGAATCTTCGTACAGAAATCAAAACTAATCAACTCATCAAACTTTACTTAAAATTTTTGATCATGTCAAACATGAACAATTGACAATTTTGATATTTATCACAGTTAACAGAAATCCGTACCCCCGAGAACGGTGCGACTTTGGTGGATTTGGAAGAAGACGAGTGGCCTCTGCAGTCAAAAAAAATTCAGATGTAAATAGACAGAATAACGAGAAAACAAGAAAGAACTGCGATATGATAACAGCGCGCCAGTTCTTGACATGAACAATTTCAACCAAATGATCAAGAGGAAAACACTTATTGCACCCTTTGAATTAGGTTGAGATTGTTTCAAAATTGTTCCCTTTCAAACAATTTCATTCAAATTCGAAGGGTTTCGACGTACCTGGAGGCGAAAGATAACATCTTTGCACTGTCTGAAATGCAATGATCTGCTTACCAAGGTAAGAAATTCAGTTCCTAATTTGAACCCACAGAATCAAAAGAAAAGAGTCAACTCATGACATGAGAAGCTCAGAAAAAAAAAAAAAAAAAACAGGTGCTGCCTCCATATATGCAGCTTTGTAATTGTTCAAGCTGAGAGGAATATTGTACTTGTACATACACAAGAAATATATCCTCCCTCTCCCTCCATGTAATACCTGTCGGTATCAAATTTTATTCAGCGAAGACTTTGTAGAGATGCTGAATAAGAGAGAAGAATACACATAACGTTTTCAAAAGGGGAGGGCTATCTAGGGCTGTCTACGCCAGAATTTCTGCTCCGCACACCAAACTATATATATTTTTTTTTAAGTAATCGTTCTCCTTCAAATTAGCTGATCTAATTGTATCAGAATATGCCGCTAAGAATGATCATAATATTTTAAAATTATAGCAACACTTTTCATTCAATTGGAAAGGAATTCAACTGTTCAAAAAATTTTAAGTTTGGTTTACGGAGCAAAAATTTCGGTGCAGATAGCGCTCTCCTTTTTAAAAAACAGTAAGACCTAGGGGTGAAAACGGATCAGATATTATCCGTCCGTATCCGGATTCGTATTTGAATTTTTGCGGATACGGATATGCGGATACGTATATGGATAAAATTTATGCAGATACGGATACGGATACGGTTTCCGATATGGAAACGGATACGGATACGGATAGTTATCCGAATCCGGATATTTTGGTAATTCGGATATCCGTTTTAAAAGCTTATTATATGTCTTTCACTTCGATTTTTTATGTAGATTTCAAATTTAATGAAGTTTATATCTAATTAGGCTTTACACTTTTATCTTTTTTTAATTTTTGATACTTTTAATTAATATAATAATAATAATTATGGATTTTTCTTAACTAAAATGTGAATATGTTTGATAATAATGATCAGCGATGAACTAATAATATATTCATGATCAGTGATTAATTTTTATAGTAATTTAACTATTATAGTTAGTGATTTATCATGAAAAAAATTATATACAATATATTTTTTTTAATAATAAGTCTAATATCCGAAGTATATTCGTATTCGTTAAATATCCGATCCGCATTCGTATTCGTTTGATATCCGATCCGTATTCGTATCCGGAACTATCCGTATCCGTATTCGTATCCGTATTCATATCCGAAAAACTAAAGCGGATACGGATACAATTTTAACTACTATCTGTCGGTATCTGATCCGTTTTTACCCCTAGTAAGACCTACTGTATGTCCTTTGATGAGTGGTCTATAGAAGTAACAAACAGTATAACAAATGAGTCTCATATGGGTCTAGGTCCAAATGTAACAGTTACACTCACAGTGTAATTTCTATAGACCGTCCATCAATGGACGCATGAAGTTTCTGTTTCAAAAAGGGTGTAGATATATTTATTAGAGAAGAGAGCGTGTTTGATATGCTGTTTGAGAAGGGAACTAAGTCGTAGTTGTTGTTGATGTGATGTTCCTTAGTATTTTTTTTTTTTTTTTTTTTTTTTTTGAGGGGAGTGATGTTCCTTAGTAATTCGTAGCTAACTTTTGACCGTTGATCGTATGTATGTCATGGGACCCATGATATCATATCCATCCATCCAATGGGTTTAATTTTGGTTTCAAACTTCAAAGTTTTCAGCTTTTTTGAAGAAAATGCAGGTCGATATTGGTCGCTTTTAGTTTACTTTTACCAGATAGGAGTAATATTCAACAAAAGTGAACTAAGGTTTTGGTTTTGATGTATGTTCTGATTTCAGAGTTCATAATTTGTGAATTTGTTTGACCCAAATTCGAAAAAAGAAAAAAAAAATGGAATTTAAGGATTAAAATGATTTGATACTCAAGAGTATCAAAATAAACGTATTAGAAACTTAAGGACCAAGTTTATATTTTAGAAATTTTAAGAATCTTTATTAAAAAAAAAAAAGCGATAGTTGGACTATTTATGTAATTGTTAAATCATCAAACTGTGTATAAATTATGTTATGATTATTCAATTCAGAAAATTAAATTTAGATTGATAATAAGAAGGAAAATTGTAGCTTTTCCTTTGTTGTAAAATAGATTTCGCTCTTAATTTATTTAATTTTCCTAAATCTCATGCAAAAAGAAAATTTTAACTTTTACGAATTTCAACAAGCAAAATATGAGTTGCACATACAAAATTTGTACCAGACTACCAGTGTCTAATAAGTTAAGAAACTGAGGGTGGTATGAAGAATTATTTGAGAGAATATTCCGTTACTATTCTATTTTATATATTTATTTCAAGAAATATATGCGATCCTATCTTATTATATATTTCAAGAAATTATGTGATGGGTGTTTTCTTAATTTGGAGTTATTTCACTGAACCAAGAGGTTAATCCAGCTACTGGTATATATCTGTCTTCTAAGAACACATTAGGGTTTACTCAAAAAAAAAAAAAAAAAAAAAAAAACACATTGGGGCATAAAGACAAAGCAGAAATAACCAAATTTTTGTACTTTAATTTTGATTTGAGAGTATAAACTATAAAGTCATACTAATTTGACGTGTCCCTCTGAATATGTCAAATGGGGACAGCATTTTTCTTGGTTTGAAAAAAAAAATATATATATATTGTGGAAGATTTTGTGTGTACTTTTACTTCTTGCATATCAATATCATGCACAATTAATAAGACCAATAATTAATTGCTGATACTTAATTAATTCTATCAACTTCCATGTTGAACTTTTCAACATTTATAAATAAATTTTAACTTTATAGAATTATAGGTGGAAATGTAACTTCTACAAAGATAAATCATAACTGCATTAGTTGGAGATTTTGTGTTTCTTACTCTCTTTGAAAATATAACACCATAGGTAAGCAAGAACCAGCCTTTGATTTAGTGGCTAAGAGCAATGCTCTCTGTATGGGAGGTCACGGGATCGAAATAAAAATGGAGGTCTTTTATAGACATTTAAATTATTGAGGAGCTTAACCTCATCTTTATCTAAAAAAAAATCACCATATGTAAGCAAATAAGAATTTTCCTAGCTATATACGAACAAACAAATAAAAGTTCATTGCACATCTTTTTTTTTGAACCATAAAAATATTTTTCTTGCCAAAACAAGAAATTTATCTGCTTTTCACCAACTTATGGTAATTAAATTCCTCATCCACTCTCATCAAACTTGGAAAATTTAGAACACTCGTATTATATTTGTTAACGTCCAACTAAATTATTTCAAACCTTTTGATTTAATTAGTAGCATTTGTGTTTATCTTCATCCATAATAATAGATTAAATTAATCTAAGAAAATAAAAACGCACCGGCGAGTTCTTCACTTATTCTGAGAAAGTATGAGCAACCTCTTTTAAAAACATGGAGTTACAAATATTGTAACGTTAACTAAAAAATATTGTTAATTATCTGGGTAGAACTGACGATAATTTACAATGATCATGATGATTTATATATGACGTATTATAATCGAATAGGAATTTTCTTACCACCTAAAAAAAAAAAAAATTTACTCCAATACTCTCACAAATTTTTTTTTTTTTTTTTGATCTGAAGATTAGAAATGAATATTACCGATTATGATATTCATCTGTAATCGATAAAATTATGTGGGTGTGAGCATGAAAACAATGTCCAAAAAGAATCGAATAGGAGGTGAAACAATAATGAGTTCCGACATACACATTTCTGGTGACCAAAACTGACAAATCAAAGAAAAAGAATTGCACTTAATTATTCTAGATTGATAATAACATAATAATTTTAATGCTATCAGTGTATAACTGAATATATATTTGTAATCTGAAATTTGATCCAAATCTGCATATGGATAAAAAAAATAATAATATAAATACATGTCAATTTTATATTACGATATTTTTATGATAAATTAGATTGGATTTCACATGCTTTGTAAAGTATAACGAGATATAGTATACAGATAAGTTGAATATTTCAATGAATTAATTTGAATATTGATGTATTTAACATGAATATTACACAGTCGATATCGATTTTGATATCTATGTATCAGTTCCCTTTTGTTCATTATTGTACGATTAAAAATAATTTATGATCACTGAACAGTAATATTTAAGGAAATCATATTAAATATGTAAAGTTGGAAGACGTTTTTTAGAAGTTTAACTAAAGTGCAAAAGTGACTATTCTTACTTCTTCCATTATCATGGCTATCTATCTCAAATTAAGTCTTCATCTTTATCTCTTAAATTCAACATTTGACTAGCAACGTCTGATTAATGGCAATGGTGGGTTAAACTCGCCGTCGAAATAATGATAAAACAGAGTTGGTAAAATATAGGTGAATTATTTTCCGCATTAATAAATTTTCTGGAAGCATGACATTAATTGTGATGCTTTAAAATAATGGAGAAAGAAAAAAAAAAAAAAGGTGTCCAGTGAAATTATATTGGGCTTCTTTTCTTACATAAAGATTGTAACTGGACCACAAACTGGGAACTGGGAACAGTTTAATTAAGCTGGCCCATCAATAGCAACGGTATCTCACTGTGTCGATCCTTGTCCCAGGCATTAGTGCAAAACGAACACTTCTAATATCAATCCGAAGGCTGCATTTATTTTCACAATATATAGCTAAAAATGTTAATTTTTAGTTTTTACAGTGCGGGCGTATTGGGGCGGATTCGGGTCGGGTCAGGTTGACCGCTAGAATATCTAGGGTCGGGTGATAGGCCAAGTCGGGTTGGGTCGGGTAAGTTTGACTTTCTTGAAAATACCGGGTCGGGTCAGGTTCTGCCACCTGATTCATTGTCAATATACTCGTAAAAGCATCACAATATATCTTATATTTCAATCAAATGTTTATTTCTTATATAGCATATTATCAATATATTTTTATTATAAAGTAGCTAAGGACAACGATCCGTACGGAAGGTTGCAGGTTTGAAACATGAATGAGAGAGATCTTTATAGATATTTAAATTTGAGTGGCTTAACCCTTATCTCTATGTCAAAAAAAAAAATTATGAATTATCAAAATTTACCTGTTTACCTTCTCTTGATAAATTGGAATGTTTTGAAAAAAAAAATTACAATCCAAATTTACCTATTTACAGTACTAATTGCAATGACAAGTGCTCGGAACATTTTTGAGTGAGCTAAAATAGTAAAAATGTGCTCAAAATTTTAATGAGGCATCAATCAAATTTTTTTTTTTTTCCATTGCTCAAAATCAAATTTCGTCCATTTTTTTTTTCCTGAAGATCTCATAGATATTCACTGGGAATATATAATGCACATGCATGCATTTATAAACCCAAAAATCTTCTGTTGCCAGCCGGGCAACAAAAGGAGGTTTTCAATAACTGTAAGTGTTGACTTTGTAGAAGACAATATGATTGCACTTTGATAAAAAAAAAACAATGTGACCACCGAATCTGGCAGCCAACGGGCGTTAAGAAATAGTAACAGCTAATTTGTTGGTCTAAAGAAAGATGACAAGCCAAGCCACACTTATTGGTCGTGGAACCCATAACACATGCGTATGGTATATAGGAGGAGATACAGAGAATGAGAGAACTGAGAAGTGCACATCTGATCTGACCAGGTTGGCATTTGATTTTAATTTTTCACTGGTATGAAACCCCAGATCCCTTGTTTCAGCTTTATTTGGGACAATTTCTACTTTACAGTCGTCGATAGTTATTAGTTAATATATCTACCCGGTAATTGTCAAAAAAATTGCCAGTAGGTGATTAAAATCTTTAAGACTAAACAAACATTCGGTTCACACTACATGGTAAAAAGGTCCCTTTTGGTGGAGAAAAAATCAAAAATAGAAATCAAGAATATTGTCCGTCAGTCAGTAGTCATTGTACAAGAGTAGAAGAAGAAATTAAGCTTGTTTCAGGGACAAAATTCAAATGAATAAGACAAGAAAAATGAGATTGCAGGATAAACATCAGAAAAGTGCTCTTCGGCTGAATAGACATCATATTAAAGAAACAGAGATCCAATCGGTAACCACCAAGACAAAAAAGTTGCATAGCGATCGTCTCCTTTATATATTCCCTTGTATTAGTTATTGTGCTACGAATGCTTGCTAAATATTGCCAGGATGAGAAATAATTCAGAGATTTACATACTCATTTTATCTATACTGAGATGTGCATTACTTATTCAGGACCAAGAAATAATTCGGAGATTTACCCAGGTTACGGTAATAATATATATTTAATTCAAATTCAATACTTCGTAAGATTTTTTTCCATAAACCACTCGAATGAGAAACCACATTAATTTTTAGCGCATACCGATCTTGCAAACAACGGAAGGTTTTTATCAGCTGTGCAAGAAATCGATAAACAATCTGTGAGAGGTCTGGTATCCATTAAATAAATATTGGATCCAGCCAGGGAATTACAGAACTGAAGAACACAAACGGGAACAATTTCACCCATCCATCCATGAGGCTGAATGGCAGAGAGGTACAATAAGGCAGGCACCAACCAACAGAATTTCATTACTCAGGCCACAATGACACAAGGGAACAGCAGCAGAACACACACACTCCTACTAGTAAAGTTAAAAATGTAAAAAAGAAGGCAAAAAAAACTTGGAAATACAACAGTAACAACCAACCACAGGAACAACAATAATTAACCCTTAAATAAGTACCACAACATGACATAAGGATGCATAAATCGGCACCAATTTGTTAGCAGCTGGCCGGCGGTTACTCGTCGTCAGGCTTACTGGCTTCTCTGATCTCGTCGCCAGTATCTTCCTGTTTAATCACATACCACAGAATCTGTTAATTTCAGTGTTCATATATAAGATTATAATAAGATTAATAAGAGATCAAATGTGGCGTAACGAACCTGCATGTCAGAAGTCCACAAAGTGAGGTTGTCACGGAGCAGTTGCATGATCAGAGTGCTGTCCTTGTACGACTCCTCGCCGATCGAATCCAACTCGGCGATCGCCTCGTCAAATGCCTGTCAATCAAGTGAAAACGCCGATTAAACCCTAGAAAAACAGTACTAAAAGCCGATACAGTTGTAGATCTAACTAACTAACTGACAATCTGACAGACCTGCTTGGCAAGGGAGCAAGCCTTGTCAGGAGAGTTGAGGATCTCATAATAAAACACCGAGAAATTGAGCGCCAGCCCCAGCCGGATCGGGTGCGTTGCGGCTAGATCCGCCAAGGCAATGTCCTGCGAAAAAGATAGCAAATCTCAAACCCTAATCTCTAACGAGAAATGATGAGAAACGACGAGATCTGAGCAGATCTGCGCGTACCTGAGCTGCCTTGTAAGCAGAGAGCGTGTTCTCAGCCGCATCCTTCCTCTCCGTGCCGGTCTTGAACTCGGCGAGGTACCGATGGTAATCCCCCTTCATCTTCAAGTAGAACACCTTCGAATCGGCGGCGCCGGCGGAGGGGACGAGGCGGGAGTCGAGCAGGCGCAAGATCCCGGCGCAGATGTTGGTGAGCTCGGTCTCGATGCGGCCGCGGTAGGACCGGATCGCGGCGGCGTGGCCGGTGTTGCCGCGGCCCTCCTCCTTCTGCTCGATGGAGGAGACTATCCGCCACGAGGCACGGCGGGCGCCGATGACGTTCTTGTACGCGACTGAAAGGAGATTCCTCTCCTCGACAGTGAGCTCATCGGCCTCGCCGGCGGCGTTGGCGACCTTCTCCATGAACTCGACCATCTCCTCGTAGCGCTCGGCCTGCTCGGCCAGTTTGGCCAGGTAGACGTTCTCGTCTCTGGACGCCATGGTAGGTGGTGGTGGTGGTGGTAGTGAGGGTTAGGGTATCTGGATAAGAAAGGAGAGGAAAGAAAGAAGAGAAGAGAAGAGGAAGGGGAACGGCCGACTGAGACAGTGCGCGTTTTTTAAAGCGGAGTTGTTGTTGGTGCTGCTCGCTCTCAAGTCTCAATCTCTCATTCATTCATTTATTTATTTGTATTTCTATTTGTTTATTGTTTGTTTGTGTTTATCACAATATTTGTTGTTTGCTTTTGGTAAATGATCTCAATCTCTCATTCATTCATTCATTTATTTATTTGTATTTCTATTTGTTTATGTTTATCACAATATCTGTTGTTTGCTTTTGGTAAATGATGGTGATGAAATGAATGAATAAACAAATTCAAATGCTTGATGCCTCCAAAACTTAACGTCTCCATCGTCTTCGTATCCGTCTCTCCCATTTATTGTAGTAGTTTATTTATTTATTTGTGCAATACAAAACGTAAGGTATTTAAATTGCTGTCGCACTGTTTATATGGTGCTGGTGTTCATGACAAATAAATGATGTTTTCGCAAACACAAACAAAAAAGAAAAAAAAGAAAAATGTTTTCCGTTATTTTGGGAAACAAAAAATTGCGTGAAAAGACGAAGAAAATTATTAAAATCATAATTAGTTGATATCAACCGCTTCACGTGTTTTTCACTTAAATTTTCTTATTTGCCAAATTTAATTATTTATACAATTTGAATTATCTTAGATAATAAATAAAAATTTTAATGTTCATAATGTTTAATCAAGCGATTTTTTTAACAAATTTTACTCCAATACTCCCACTAAAAAAAATTCTATTTTCGATCTGAAAAAAGTAAGAAAAAAGGGAAAATTAATCTTTTTATTCTTTAACATTTTCTTTTTATTTCTACTCTGTATCTGACTCTTTTTAATTTGATTTAATGAAAATTATAGTAGGCAAATCGTCTGCTACATCAAAAAATCTTTTGATTCTTGAACTTGTTTAAAATAAATCTAAGTTCGTCTACAAACTTTTATTTGTACTAAAGTAGTCACTTATAAGTTAGAACTTCTAACAAAATATTAAGTTGGTTTTTAAACTTTTTTAGAAGTACAAAATTGTCCTAAAAACTTTCTAAATAATATTAATAAAGTAGGGTCCATTTCGGACGATTTTCATAAATAGCCCAAGGCACAAACTTAACTTCACCAATGACTTTGGGCCAAACATATCTTCACCAATGGCCTTCCCAAGGGCGTCACTTGAAGTCGCGCCCTTTAAACTATATTTTCTTTGCCCGGTGTGGCCCGAAAAGTGAAATCATTGAAGGACGCAACTTCAACTTGCGCCCTTCAATTTTTTTTCAATTTTTTATTTTTTTTTCAAAGATATCACCATCTTGTAGATCTTTTCACGACTTTTCCGGAATGTGGTTGTACGTTTCGTGGGGAGCTTCCTATCAAAAGTTATGCGTATTTGAAGTTTTCTGTCTAATTATAAACTTTTAATCATATTTTCTCGATATTATTATGCATCTTATTTTATTAGTAAACCTAATGTCTAAATAATATATCAAAATTTATATTAGAAGTTAAATAAACAAATTAATTTTATGAGTAAAACTACGGTATTTTTAAGCTCACGGACACTTTTTATGAAGCTTGCTTAAAAAATATACCAAATATCTCCAAATTTTGATTTATATGACCTAATAATTTTCTTATATTAAAATCATACCATAATGACGTGGCTAGGTAGGTTTATGGGCTTTATTATTCTTTAACTGCTTCGATAAGGAGCCCAAAATTGGCTCTTTATTTATGAAGTCTCCAGCCCAAACTTGTCTCCTTAAGTCCTTAGCATGTGAGATGTGAATATGTGATCACAGATCACATTACTTGACATGTGCAGTAGTGAGCGAGTGGCTACCACAGATTGCTAGTTGGTGGTATTGAACGGACTTCAATTCTTCAAAGGTGCTTTTCTTAACCAAACTAAAAAAAAAAAAAAAGGATAAATATGCACCGTATTCAAACAATCCTACTATTTTTTTTTAACTCATTGGATAGTTATGTTCAATATTTTCAAGAAAGTAACCCCTGATTTGTAATCATGATAATGCCCAACATTTTCAAGAAAGTAACCCCTGATTTGTAATCATGATAATGCCCAAAACTCACTAAGTTTCTGATTTCACATTATATGCCTCTTATACAATCTTCTAAATAGCGCGCTATAACATTTTTCAGACCCAAAATGCGATGCTATTGGCTAACACTGTGCAAGTTGCGCTATTTCCGCTATAGCGTAAATAGCGTGCGCTATAGCGCATAGCGTGATAGCGCTAAAATAGCGCGTTATGCTACATAACATATTTTTTCAGAAGATGAGGATAATGAGCCACCAATTAAGTCTGATACTGAGCCAACAGATAATGAAGTGTTTGAAGAATCTATAGAATAATATATAGTTTGACTTGAAATTATAGTAAAACTTGATATATATGATATTTTGTATAGGGTTGATAATAGGATTAGTGACCTTTTGTGCAGGAAATGACATTTTTTGTGCAGGAATCCAGGAAATGACATTTTTTGTGCAGAAAATGACACATCTTGTGACAGTTTAGATCATTTTGTATAGAAAACAATCCTATATCAGATATTTTGAATAGCAGCTCGGACTTTGTATTAGTATAATGCAAAAACATTAGTTTGTTAATTATTTTGTTTTGATTATTTGCTCTATAGAATTCTTATAGAATTCTTAGTAATGTTGAAATTTAATACAAAAATATAATACAATTCATAAAATTAATGGACACGCTACGTACGATAGCTTCCGCTATAGCGGCGATAGCTTTTCTAAAAACCCACTGCGATAACGCTATAATCGCGATTTAGAACCTTGCTCTTATATGTTTAAATTTTATCATACCTAATAAAAAAGATATGGCCAAACATCTACTATGACTATGAAGCAGTGTAAACTCATTTATGAAGAAACTTTATATATTTTCAAGTACTTCAAATTTTTTTTTTTCAAACAAACATATATTATCTGAAATGCCAAAATAAGCATTGCATTCACCCCCTTACGCATACTAATACTACTAGATAAAGTTTACACTAACAATTTCAAAAGACATAAAAAAAATTTATTTACAAAAGAAAAAAAAATTGAAAATAAGTCTCTCCTTAAAGAAACAACCCTATTTAAATCTATTTGCACTAACTTCGGAATTTAAATAAATCCAATATTCTTTTCTTAAATAGAAGCATTCGTATTAATTCATTATAATAAATTAGTAAATTAGTAAAGAGCTCACGCGTTGCTTTCGGTTGAAATTATTATTTCTTATAATAAAAGGCCGATGGCTCATCCTCACATAAAACTAATATAAACTTTAAATTTTAGTAGACCGAGATATCAAAGTACGTCAACAGTGGTGATCAATCTAAGTAACAATCAATGGCTGATTTTTTCTTTGATAAAACTTTTATATAAAAAAAATCCAATCTCCTTTTATCTTTTTATCAGTAAGAATAAAGGATAATGACCGTGATTGCCAAAACAAAACAAGTTAATTAACCATTAACGGTGCAAAGAAAAAGCTCGTGACCCAAAAAACCCAAAAAAGGCTGCAAACTAAAACACCCACCCACACGTGTCTCTCACTGAACCCCCCGTGCAACACGCGTTGCGATTCCGCACGAGGACCCATCAACGGTCCAGATCGACTCAACCATTAACTCCTAACATATGGCACAATGCCATGTAGCACACGGACCGTTGGATCTCCTCGATATTCGCGCACGCCCGAATCTCAAGGCGATCCAACGGACCTGTCAAGAAAACAAAGGAAGCTTCGGAGACCCTCTTCCTGGTTCCACTTCCCCTGTATTGTATAAGTACCGAGTTCTGGAGTGTTCCTGACCGAATCGAAATTAGTTAAGCGGCCATGGCGCAGCAGCAAGAGGATCCTCGTCATGATCATGTCATCACCACCGGCGACACCCTCCTGATTCCGGCCGACTCCTTTCTCTCCTCTGCAATCTGCCTCAAGGACAAGGTACACGTTTCTTTAATTTAATTTCTCTTTTTTCCGTTTTTCTTTGCAGAAATATATGATGTTTAATGTACATGTTTTTTCAGGTTGTGGAAGCAACATGGAAGGTGGACAGCAATGCGGAATTTATCGATCCTACGGCCTATGTGGGTCTGCTGGGGACGGCATTCATGTGCCTCCGATCGTACGAGGCGACCGGGGATTTGGACGACCTGCGACTGAGCTCTGAGATCGTCGACAAGTGCGCAGGATCGCTCGGTACGACAAAATATAGCAGGTATATATATATACATACTCTGTGTGTATAATTTTTGTTTTTGTTTTTTTTTTTCTCCCGAACTGAGACCGATTGATTTCGTACGTGTACAAAATCATGGTAGGAATGTGACATTCTTGTGTGGGAGCACCGGCGTTTATGCGCTCGGGGCTGTAGTGGCTCACTTGCTGGACGACCAGCCAAAGAAGAAGAGTTTCTTGGATTTCTTTATTCAGGTATATATGATCATATGTTATTTTTTTTATATATTTTTTTTGAAGTAGATTAATTAGCTGATTGTTTTTAAAGAAAACAATGATCATAATTAATCATACATATGAAATTTATATCACTGTCCCGTTTCTCGCATATTGGCATAGCTTGATTTTGTATTTTGAATTCCTATATATGATTAATTTGCAAATATAAATGCACACCATTTGGCATTCATGGTGCGTTTCACTGAAGCATTCTAATTTGGATCAACAACTTGTGCCAAATTGAAAAATAAAGGTGAGACAAGAAATGTAAGTATCCAATTCCATTCTTGCACAAGTGAGTGCAAGATTGGATAAGAAAATACTCTTTTTGCTGCTAGCATCTTTATTCCATTGCTTTGCAAGATGGGTCCTCTCAAATTGCCAAAATTGATCAAATGAACTAGCCTCTTGAATTGGGAATAAATTCTTCACAATCCTTCACACTGATGTTGGACCACACATTGAGGTTATAGTTTTTTTTTTTTTTTTTTTTTTTTTAAAATATAATTTTTCATGTCTGATGCAGATAGAGGGGTCTGCCCCAGCACTGATCAGATTGATATGTTGTGGTATTTCGACCATAACGTCCTCAATATAGGTCCAAATGAGGTGATTCAAAATGCTATAGAAAGATAGCGAAAAGAGCTACAACTTTCATGTTTTGAGTTTTCTCATATTCAGAAGGCATCCCACTCGAAATGGCAAATTAATACAACATGGTCATGATGCGCTGGAATAATTTCGGTCCGAAATTATTTATTTCGGTCCGAAATAAATAGTTATGAAACAGAACAGAATTTCGGTCCGAAATGATCCATTTCGGTCCGAAATATTTCCAGACAGTTATGGATGGCGTCTTTTAGGCTTTCTTTGCATTTTTTAGATATTTTTTGACTGTTTTTGTTTTATGTTTATTTTTAGGGTTCAGTTTTGTTTTCCTATATAAGTAGACTCATGCCCTTTAGGCAGAGGTAGTTGTTTTTATATATCTCATATCCAGAAAATGAATTCTGTGTGAATTCTCAATCGAATTCTGTGTGAATTCTCAAAATCTCTCGTGTTTCTCATACTTCCAATTTGCTTGCTGTTCACCCCCCTACCGTCCCTGCATCAATGTCCCTTTCCAACTAATAGTGAGTTGGTTTGTTATGCAATGAGTGTTTTTAATGATCTTGCCTGTCAAATTAATATCACCTTCAATTGAAATTGAAAAAAAAAAGAAAAAAAAATCTGGGAGTCTTTTTCAAGTATCACTTTCAGTGTTCTATGTTTCCTTCTTAACATTTTGTCTCGTGTCGTCACAAGAAGGATCCTGGAGTTGTTTTACAAAATCACTTGTAACTAGAACACACACACAAAAAAAAAAAAAGATAGTCGAATATGATTTTTTCTGTTCAATAGTCAATACAATTTAGTGACCTTAAAAGTACCGCTTAGCGGCTGCAACGCACGTACTATATTAATAGAGTACACTCTGAATTAAATCTGAATTTTGATTACTGTTGATGTTCTGAGATAACTGACAGGTAGCTCAAGATTGCACACTGTCAGCTGGTGCAGAGGAGGGTGGCTTCGGGATCTCATACGAGCTCTTACATGGCCGTGCCGGTTTCCTGTTCGCAGCTCTTTTCATAAACAAATACCTCGGTCCGGATACCATACCATCGGAACTCATAAAACCTGTCATAAAAGCGGTTATAACTGGAGGCCGAGCTGGTGCGGGTTATAGCAAAGATTGTCCCTTGATGTACCGGTGGCACGGGACCCGCTTCTTCGGTGCTGCCAGTGGCTTGGCCGGGATATTGCACGTG
This sequence comes from Cyperus esculentus, assembly GCA_030179965.1. NCBI lineage: Eukaryota > Viridiplantae > Streptophyta > Magnoliopsida > Poales > Cyperaceae > Cyperus > Cyperus esculentus. Next base: position 3,399,716 of record JASGLE010000030.1, read on the forward strand.
CTGCTTCATTTACCGCTAGAATTGGAGGAGGAAAACGATGTGGAGGCCGGTATATGGTATTTGGTCAGGAATAGGTTTAAGCAAGGAGGGAATTACCCCTCGAGTCAGAATAACAGTAGGGATACACTGGTACAGTGGTCTCATGGTGCCGGTGGCATTGCTATTATGCTCTGCAAGGCTGCTCAGGTATTTTCTTCTTGTCGGGTTTCATCATATTACATTAGTAATTTTCAATTTAAATTTTCATAAACTTGTGGTCTTAATTATGTATTTATATAGGTCCAGCATAAAATTGAGATTCACTTGAAAAAAGTACACAATGCTTCAATTTTGGTTTCATTAAGTGTAGAAATTGTTATTCGCGTCGTTATAAATTAACGAGCAAAGGTGTTTTCTGGTAAAATTGATCATGACATGCCTTAACTTTGTGTATAATTGATTCATGTAGGTATATGCTGAGAAAAAGGAACGCCCGGATTTCTCAGAAAAAGCCTTAAACATACATGATGCTGCAGTCGAAGCGGGGGAGGTGGTGTGGCAAAGGGGTCTGAACAAGAAAATCAGCCTGGCCGACGGGGTTGCCGGGAACGCCTACACCTTCCTCTCGCTGTACAGGCTCACAGCGGATCGTATGTACCTAGATCGTGCGGAAGCCTTCGCCACCGAGATACACCAGAGAATAAAGAAGATGGTTCCTGATCTGGATGGCTCGAGCGACGTCGAAGAGCCGGATGTGTTCTCCCTTTTCCATGGCTTGGCTGGAGTGGCTTGCCTCTTCTTCGACATAGCCTCTCCAGAGAGCTCAAGATTTCCTGGCTTTGAGCTTTGAAATAGATAGGTGAATATGTTGGTAGCTGCTATCAACTTTTTGAAAAAAAAAAAAGAAATAGATACAGTGAAGAGTTTTTATCTTGTATGTTATTTTGTGTTGTTGACATGAACTTAATTAGGTGTCATAGCTTTGAGCTTTTCTGAATTGTGTATTGGCCCGTCTGAAATTGTAAATTAATAGGTATCATATCATGTTGCCGTTAGTTGGATTTCCAAATTTGAAATTTATATAATCTGGAGAATTTCTCCAATTAGGTACAATGTAGCAAAAAATACTTCCTCATTTCAATATATATATATATTGAGATAGAAGACGAGGTCATAGACAATTAAATTTAATTGTCTATAAAAGATTTTTTATCTGCACTTTGAACATGTGACCTCCTAAACGAAGAGTGAACCAGTTTGTTGTTTGATGGGAAACATCTTGCGTCCATTAAAAAACCGTTCATATGTTCATAGACATACTAGTAATGTAATAGATATATCCAATTTTGTAACATATACACCTGAATACAACTATGAACACTATGATTAGGGGTGTCAAACATTCTAAACGGCAACGAAAATTGGTTATTCCGTTTCCGTTCCGTTATAACGGACGGAAGCAAAATCCGTTCCGTTAAACTTTCCGTTATAACGGACGGAACCAAAATCCCGTTCCGTTATAGAACAACGGAAATACGTGAGAAATACGTGGAAAATACGTGTTTGGGGCGGAAAGAGGTTGTTCCGTTTCCGTTCCATTATAACGGACAGAACCGAAATCCGTTCCAAACCGAAATCCGTTCTGTTATAACGGACTGAACCAAAATCCGTTCCGTTATAAAGGACGGAACCAAAATCCGTTCCGTTATAAAGGACGAAACCAAAATCCGTTCCGTTATAAAGGACGGAACCAAAATCCGTTCTGTTATAACGGAACGGAACAACGGAAAACGTTCTTCCATTGACACCCCTAACTATGATAGATATCCTCGTCCATAGATATTACTCTTGTTTGATAAATTCAAGACCGGAAAAAAGAAAGTGCCGATAAAAAGTAAATGCAAACCACTATATCAATATTTTTGTAGCTTTATTATGTGATGATGACAGTGTTGCAATTAATAAGTTGGTAGCTTCTATCAACTCTTCGAAAAAAGACAGTGTTGCAATTAAAACATGCAATCCTCAAGATTCTAGAACTAGAACTAGAAGTCATTGTCAATACTCAATTGGGTTCCACAGAGAGTTAAAAAAGGGCGTAGCCCCTGGAAACCGGAAAAGAGGATTTCATAATCCTCTGCCTTGGAGAATTTCAGATCCCCTACATATGGCATGGTGCCATGCATCCATGCAATACATGGACCGTTGGATCTCCTTAAGATTCGTGCAGACCCAAATCTCAATCGATCCAATGGTCCATATACTGCATGTCACTGTGCCATATATTAGGGGATAAGCACTCCTGCATTAGGCAGAGTAATATGCCATGAAGTACATGGACCGTTGGATCGTCTCAAGATGAAAACCTGCACGAATCTTGAAGCGATCCGACGACTCATATGCTTCATGACACCGTGCCTTACAGCAGAGGATAAGCACTCCGGAAAGAGTTGAGTTAGAACTTAACTTGGATTCCAGTTGGCTTAATATATTCATATTGTATTCTGACCTTATCTCACGCTACAATCCAATCGAATTCCCGCCCCAAGGAATTGGACTCGGACACAAGATACAAAATAAAAAAATGTGAAAACGGAAGCAGGAATGAAAGAAACAGTTGGATGGATGTATAAATATCTAGGCCCAGTAAAACTGGTTTTATATAAGCCCATGGTTTGTAATTGTCCCTCTGCCTCCAGTATTCCAACCCCAGAATTACGATATCATGCATGCCTTTGTATATATATAAATAGGACATTGTGGGATTCTGTATGTGTTTTGTTTGTTTGTTTGATCCTATCCATGTTAATTAGATTATAAAACAAAGAAGGGATTGTAGTTTGTACCTAGCTCACATTTAAGTTTTAAGTTTTAAGTTTTAACCATGGCATTGAATGATGATGATGAAAGCACAGAGGTGATGATGAGCAGAGTTCAGAGGCTGTATGATGCATGTAACCGGGTCTTCTCCTCGCGCAACCCCGGCTTGCCGACTCTCCGACACATTCACTGGCTTCAGGAATTTCTTGGTAAGAATTTAATTTAATTTCACTTCTATTTTGGGTTGACCATCATCATCTTATATAAAAATCAAGTTATTTGGTTTTTGTTATTCTTTTTCAGCTCAGCAGATAACTAATCAGTGTTCTTTCTGTCACGCCGCTAATTACAGATGCAATTGAGCCTAGTGATGTTGGCATTGATGCACTGAGCGACGACGACGACGAAGGATTAGTCAATGGCGAACTAAGCCCGACAAGCCGGAACGGGCTCATCTTAGGAAAGACTGTCGCGCAGATAACGTACATACATATACATGAGTGCGAAGATTTCTCGGTACATCATGATCGACATCACTCATTTCCTCTGCATTGATCTCAGAATTGTTACTTTTAGTGAGATTACTCTCACTTGTTAGTTTGTAGCTCAATTTGTCTTTGAGCTGATCTATAAACTATCAGAGCAACAGTACTTACCGACATGTTTGCATTGGCAGATTGGAATCTTCTGCTTCCCGGCTGGTGCGAGGTTCCCGTTGCACGACCATCCAAACATGATTGTTCTTAGCAAAGTATTATACGGATCGTTGCGGTTGAAATCGTACGATTGGGCCACTATTCCATGTTCTAGCCCCAAAAAGAGTAAGTCACCTTCATGTCTCTTCCATATCCTATTTTGGTTAACAATAACTTCAGTTATTTTTATACTTGAAGTTTAAAATTCTAATGAAATCTGAAATATTATGTATAAATCTGTCCCAAGAATTTTTCTTAACTCCTAATAGTAACAAAATCTGCATGTTTTCAGTGGCAGATTATTATAGAGGTTGAAATAGATGTTTTAAGGATAATTTTTTAGGTGTTTTCCTGTAGGCATAAATTATCATACTAGATAAATTAAACGATTATTTTGTGCTTAACAAATTTTAGTTAATATTTCTTACCTTAATCCACACACAGTATTTTAGATGCTCCCCAGTCCCCATGGAAATGTTTCAAACTATATATGTTGTACTGATGCCAGTATGGTAATCCATATACTGTGAGGTTTCAGATCATATTGAAGTACAAGCAATTATACCAACAATACTAGGATGTTCAAGTACTTGACTTTCTTTACTCCCAGGCAACACCTCAGATACACATCATTCCAAGTACAAGCACTAATCAAGTTAAAGAATACCAAATTATGATTATCTAAGTGTGAAAGCCCTTTAGTTTACTGGTTCAATTCCTTTAATTAAAAATTGGTAATACTTCAGAATTTTAAAGAACCAGCGTTTGGTCTAGTGGCTAAGAGCAACGCTCTCCGTGTGAGAGGTCGCAGTTTCGAAACTAGGATGGGAGGTCTTTTATAGATATTTAAATTTGAGTGGCTTGACCCTCATCTTTATCTAAAAAAAAAAAAAAAAAAAAAAAAACTTCAGAATTTAAGTATCAACATAATTATGTTCAATGTACCCGGACAATCAATGGGTCGAAGGAAATGCGTTTCAAGTCCTGAAGATATTTATCTAAGATGGTGGTATGCGGATAATTATTAATAAAATAAATGTTTAATGAAACGCTAACATATATAAAATGAATTGAAAACAGAGGGTGGAGGGGGTCAATGTTGTTTTTAAAAAAAAATTGAAAAGCGTTCTTATAAAATGTCATCATATTGATATAAATAAACTTAACAATTATATACTATACAATTTCATAATAACTTCCTATAATTAGTAATCTCATAATCTTAATTTCTTCCAAGTCAACTTTCTTTTAATCTAATTATAGCAAATCTGTCCATCCAAGCTGTGGGCTCAAACAGAAAAAATAATAGAAACTTAAAAAGGGTTAAAATTAATTAATTAATTAAGGAGATGATTACTGAGTTTAATACAGACGATTTAGTACGGCGCCACACATATATAATTAGCGCTTACTTTTGAATTAACTTTAACAAAAGTGATGAGTAAAAAAGTCAAGGTCTTGCTTTGCAGTTTGCACTAACAAATCTATTGTAATTAGTCTTTGGTTTTCATTGCATGTGATATTCCTGCCTTTTTCACTTGTCAAAATAAAGTTTAATTTCATGACTAGCTAGTGTGATCACGGTTTATAAAAGAAACTGTGGGCAACATGTCTTGTTGAATCTTGACTTGTTCTTATCCAAGCAATCCTATTGTATACCCTTTTTACTTAAGATAGCAATGCATACGAGCAGTATGCTGGTATAAGAACCAGACTTTAATCTAGTAGCTAAGAACAATGCTTTTCGTATAAGAACTCAGATTTGAGGTCTTTTCTAGATACTTAAATTTGAGTGGCTTGACTCTCATCTTTATCTAAAAAAAGAAAAATACCGTGCTGGTATGTTTCACCTTATTGATGTACAAGTGAATGATGTATTAACATTTTTCTTTTTTTTTCAGGCGGAATTGCGAAAGTGGTGTCTGATAACCGGCTCCTCGATGCGCACTGCAAAGCTTCAGTGTTGTTCCCCAGAAGCGGAGGGAACCTGCACTCCTTTTACGCCGAGACACCGTGCGCCATCTTAGACGTTCTATCGCCGCCGTACTCTGACAACATGGGCCGCCCGTCCAAGTACTACACCGACATCCCGATCCCGAACTTACCTGGTAAGGATGTTATATCCAGTCGGAATGTCACTGTTTTATGCCAGTGACGGTATCGATCAAATTAACAATGCAAAATGCCCCAATTCGTACCAGAATTATCATCGATCTGCGTAATTCAAATTTTTGATTCAATGATCCATGTAGGTTATGCAATACTAGAAGAGACCGAGTTACCCGATGATTTGACCGTGCGCGGGGCGCCATACATGGGACCCGAACTCAGTGTCGACATAGAGTATTGCTGATCGATCGAGGTTTCCGTTTTTTGTTCTGTTTGTTCTTGATGCTTGGGCAGTTTACAATGTAAGGGCAGCTAGCTAGCCTTACTGACATTTTCGTTTCGGTTTTTCCAACCGTTTTCTTCGAATTTACATAAGGAAGATTCAAATGGAAGGTGTATAAAGGGGAGCTAGCACAGAGCATAGAAATACAAGAAAAAGAGCCATTTTTAGCAAAGGATTATCCATTTTGCCTACTGATTAATTGAGATGGCTATTTTGTAAACTGCCCTCTATGGTGTGTTCATTTCTTACAGAGCTTCTGATAAATTTTCTGTTTTGTAAATTGTTGATATGCTCTATACTGTTGAACAACTGAACAAGGTTGGAGGGGAATGAGATTATGACGAAAATGTGTGTATATATTTTTTTTTTCTTTTTGTTTAAAAGGTGATGTTGATGTATCATGTATTGCTGTTAATAGATATGTATTTTCTAGCAACTAGTAAAGAGCCCGCACGCGTTGCTTTGAGCTGAAATTGTTATTTCTTATAATTAAATTTTTAAGATAATATGTAATGGGCCTTATATTGAGGAAATTGATATGGATCTTAAATTTTAATGGGCTGAGACATTAACGTCAACGGGCTCAACGATCCTGATCTATCAAAAAAAATGATCAACGGCTCAAATTCCTTATTTGGGGAAGATAGCCCTTTCATGTCATTTTTTTGCAATATGCTTTTACATGTAGTAAGGATTTACAAGACTTGTGGTAGTCTATGGAAAGTATAATTTAATAAATCATATCACAATATCTTGTTTGTAAAACTTCTCACAGATATGAGCACAGAAAAAAAAAAAACAAATCTATATTACTATTTATCTCAAAAAAAAAAAAAATCTATATTACTAATTTAGAATTTATTTGATCATAGCTTAGTTACAAGTTACAACTTCAAGCCTACAAATTTGGACTTGTGAAACTGGGGACTTCAAACTTGGGCTTAAAAGTTCAATTAAGCGGGCTACTACTCCTTGAAGAGGCAAGATTCAACAGATTATCAATTTCTCAGATAACTACAGGGTAATTCCCTTTGGTTAGAGCTTTCATGTTAATTTATTACTAAATACAAATAGTTCCATAAATAACCAAATATTGTCTTAAGATGGTATACTAGTACCATTTATTATTCATGTTGAATGAGTTACTATAAGTGTTAATAATTTTACTACTCAAATTATTTTGTATATAAATTTGTTAATCAACTTAGATAAGTTATTATATATATCAATGATATCCAATGAGTAGTATTATAAATATTATTTAAAGATTATATAACAAAGAAAATACCATGCACACTAACTAATTTAGAGACGATTATAAAGTTGATATTCACGTTGCTATACCAACGATGACATCTTCAAACATTTTCATTACAAAATCCCAAAATTCAGCGTTTTGAATTACCTTTCTTAATAAATCAATCACAAAATATAAAGTTTCACATCCTAGGCTCATATTCATATATATTACTTCTGTATGTAGACAAGTTCTACAATACACTCAACTGATCAGTCTACGCTCCTCAAACTAATTAAATACTTTGCAAATTAATTATCTTCAGCGAGCTAGACCCATTAATTCTCTTCCTATATATCATGGCAATTCATTTATTACTATTATCCAATCCAGATACTAACTATTAAGTACCTTTCAATTAGAAAACTCTGATCAAGAAATCATCCATTCGTTGTTGATCGTTCGCAACCCGACAATTTTTCCTGATCTCGCCCTTAATGCCGGACTGCAGATCGCCCATCTTCACCATGCCTTCGATGAATGCCTTGAAGAAAGCTTCTTGATCCATGCTGAACTTCTTGACCCACTTCCTGGTTCTAACATCATCGGAAAACAGCGTTTGATCGGAGTTTAAGAACCCTCGCAACCGAACCAAGTCCTTGAAATACTGGTTGTCAAATTTTACTGGCGTAGCATCAAGTCCTCCTGTGACGTTTTCATCCCCGCCAATTGGGCACAGACAGTCCAGCTTGTTCCGATAACTCGGGTCCATGTTCGGATCAGGCTGGCCTGACCCCGACTGGTTATAGAGACGGAATACTATGGAAAAGCACCGGGCCTCGCCAATTGAGTGCGACCCTGATAAGGCAACTAAGTCGAGTATTGTCAGGTTGAATCGACTGAAGAGGTCAATAAGCATCGATGCATTTGCCCGTGGGCTCGGCATGATGTCATTCGCGTCGTCTTGGCTGGCGTAAAGGCTGTCCTCTCGGCCTAGCTTTACGTCCCAGAATGGCCCATCACTCTGCAAAATAACAATGAGATTGAATATAGATTACATTCTCAAAAAAAAAAAAAGATTGATATAGATTAAAAATTTAAAATTAAACAATATTACACTTGTTACCAAACAAATTGTTTGATCTATTTAATCCATTGTGAATGGTTATTTAACATTAAATCAATTTAGAAGGAGAAACCATTGAAAAAGTGTTCATAGTTCATACATTCATAGACATGTACAAAATATAATAAATACATCTCGAAATATAACAAATATATCTCTAAATGTAATATATGTACGCTATGGACGATTTTTCTATGGACGCTAGGTATTACTTACTGCAAAAGGTATGTATGTTCAGATGCACAGAAGTTCATTGTTTATAGTTGAAACAGTGGGTTATACTTACACCATCACCGTGGTGGTAATGTGGTATCCAGCGTAGAAGAATTCAATTCAATGGGCCAAGAACAGAGTATCGATTCTGTGAAATTAATTCGGTACTATAAATGAAGAGGAGGGATCCATTGACAATGGTTCTCTTAACAATTTTGACAATTTTAACTTTTAAAAATTTATAAAAATTCATAAAAAAATTTAAAAATAGAAAAAAGTTTATGAAAGTTATGCTTAAGTTATAGATTGATTATGTTTCCGATTATATTCAATTTAAGCGATATTTGATAGCTCTTTAAAGATCTTTTAATTACAACCGTTAAAAAATGTACAAAATTTTGATAAGACACCAAATGATGTTCAAATTAATTAAAAATTTTAAACACTATCAATCTATAACTTAAATAATGCATCTATAAAACCTTTTTCATTTTTAAGATTTTTTATGATTTTTTACAAATTCTTAAAGACAACCATTATCAAGATTGTCAAACTAAGCATTGTCAATAGATCCCTCCTCATAAATGAAATAAGCCACAGAAATTATAATGCAATAATAATAGTATAATACGGTACTATAACTGATAGCATGCACAGTAATTGCTAAGGTGCTGAAAGGGAAAGCAAATTAATGAAATACTGTTACTAAGGAAGGAATTTATTCAAGGAAAAAGAAAAAATAAACAGAGACCATTATGTTGTTAATTTTTTTTTTTTTTTTGGGTTGGAGGCGGTTAGGTGCTGATTTCAATTTTCTACATAAATAAACTTATGTATATTCATCAATTCAGAAATGAAACATGAGAACTTTTTTTTTTTGGGTACTAAATTAACCCACTTAAATTTTTTTTTAAATAAGAAAGAATTCTAAGTGAACGCACTTACTTAGTTACTTTATACATTAATAAAAAAAAAACGTTGATTCTATGCTCACATCTAGATAATTTTATCGGTTACGGTTACATTCTTATAGATAGAATCTTATAATAGGTAATATTATAAATTGTCATATCGAAAAGAAATTTTTTTTTTGTGGGAGTATTGGAGTAAAATAAAAAAAAAAACTATATTACAAAAAAAATTGGCAAAAATAATACAATAAAACAATACAAATTTCTGTTCCTAAAAAAATTGCACAAAAGAACTTGTTATGAATTTATAATGTTATCACTTACCAGAAGGACTGCATCTCTTGCCGCCATGACGACGATATCGGCGCAGGAGACGACACCGGGGCAGTACTCCTCCAGCGCCTCCTTGATCTCATCCACCACCTCGAAGGACCTCAGCGAGTTCACGTTCGACAGCGCCTCCTTCTCCCCCGCCATTGTCTCCGTCGCATCCATCAGCACCGATCCATCGCACCCCTGTTACAATTATCAAAACCAAAATAAACGCCAACATGTAATGCAATAAGCTCAAATTAACCATTTCAGTTTGTGTATGATTACGTTGACGAAGCAGTCGTGGAATTGGAGGCGCATGACGGAGGCGACGCTGCGGGGCTCGCGGGCCATGGCGCGCCGCATGACCCGCCGCACGATGAGCTCCGCGTCGGGGCATGTCCGGGAGTAGTACCCCGTTTGGAGCGGCGGCTTTGCGTAGAGGACTGAGCAGAGGAGGGCGAGGAGGAGGAGGAGGAGGAGGGGAGAGATATTTTGGAGGTGGAGCATGATTGATTGGGGCTGTGCTGAAGAGTAAGGATTGACTAGTGACTAGTGAGAGGAGAGGAGGGACTAAGGAGGGAGCAAGAAGTCTTCTTTGCGGTGAGTACTTGGGTACTGAGTGCTTATGCTCTGCTACGCAGTATTGTACTGCGCAGCGAATCAACGATGTGGATTATAGAGAAGCTTTCTCGAGATTGAGTTGCACGAATCTCAAAACAGATCCAACAGTTGAATCGCTACGCAGTAAGTTACTGCACAGTAGAGGATATGAATTGCTTGGGTACTTGGGTTGTGCGTTGTAGAAGTGCTCATCATCCCCTGACTTACTGCATTGTGCATTCACAGCCCCATCCGTTGGATCATCTCAAAATCCGCGCTAGCACGAATCTCAAAACAATCCAACAGATGTTGCTGTGAATGCATGATACAGTATAGCAGGGGATATGAATTCGCGTCGTGGAGGACTGGAGCGTGTCCTCGTGCATATCCTCTGCTGCGCAGTATTCTACTGCGCAGCGAATCAACAGTAGGGATTAGAGGGAGGTTTCTCCAGATGAGTTGCACGAATCTTAAAGCATATCCAATGGTCAGAGCGCTCAGCAGTGATTTCCTGCGCAACAGAGGATATGAATTGAGCGTGCGTGCGTATCCGAGTCGCTTTGTGTTCCCCTTTCTAGCTACAAGGGGGAGAGGCCCTCTGAGCTTCTGTGGCCTGTCTTGGGTGGTAATGAGTGTAGCGAGTGATGGAGATACGATCATAGGAGGGTTGGAATTGGTTTGAGAAACTGAAACTGGGAGATGTATAGAGATGGCGGCACGGATAACTCTTCGGAGCAACAAAGAGTCGGTCATCTTGTATTCTTGTGGGACCAGGTTTCTTCTGTAGTCAAGTTGGCCGAGCAAGTGGGGAGTGGAGATAATGACATAATGTGCTGTTTTTTTCTTTTCTTTTCTTTCTTTTTCTTCTTTTTGGGGAAAAAGAGGTTCATTTATATAATAGTACTAGATTGGAATTAGTATGTTGTAATTAAATTAAATCTCCCAGAATAATAAATGTTTTAGTCTAACATAGTGTAATGGTGAGATGTGATTTGGTGTGTCCAAGTACTCCCGTGCTCTTAATCCCCCTTTTTTTGTTGGGTCATATCTAGGATCCTCAATATTAGTGTCTCCATATTCATATTGTTACAAAATCGAAATTAAGTGTTACATAATTTGAGATATGAGTTACAAATTTTATGTATGTATAGATTGTGGACAGGTGGATAGTTAAATGTGGACATTTGGATTTTTTTTTTTTTTTTGTGCTCCAGTAATGAGCTGCTTACTTACATGCTTCCGGATGACTTGTCGAAAATTTAGTGGTCCAATCACTTGAATTCACATCAGCTGCCATAGTTTTCTATGGCACGAGCGTGCCATAAATTTTTTGAGTCTATGCAAATGGGATCCATAATAAAACAACACTCCATATTTCTAAAATCTGAACCGTTTAGATTGATCCAACGGCCCATTTTAACTATGGCACAATCATGCCATAGTTTTTTATGGCAGTAGATGGGAACCCCCAATCACTTCATGGTGCATGTTTACTTAAGCTTGATATTGCACTATATATATATATTGCAGCCTTGCATGACTTTTCTCGCATCCTAGACATGCCCTTAATCTTCTACGATTTCTTTTGTTAAACGTTCCAATGTCCAATTATCATATTCTTATTAATCAATTTGGCTTTTTGACGTGTAATTGAGAAATATACAGTAACTGTATAGCAAATGACCATAGATAAGTATTACATTACCTGCCAGTGCTACAATTCAGTAATTATACGTTTTGAGATTATTTTATTTTTTTATTTATTGCAAAAGAAACAATTTGATTTTTTTTTTGTTGGTATATTAAGCATATTAACGTAATTATATGACGGAAGGAACCCGTTCAACAAATTTCAAGTTTTTAAAGATTCTAAAACGAGATGAGGAGATTAACCAATCACCACATATTGGCTATGCTGCAAGCACCTCAGAAATTCAGGACGACTAGAAATAAAGGGGAAGTGGGCAAATTTTGGCATCCTACTATGTTAATGCAGCATTTGCAGCTGAGAGCCTGAGAGGCATCAGCATCTATTCTAGTTCCTCCACGAGACGCCCGTCTTTTTGTTTTAATATTTCATTTCACCAATGAATGAAAGTAAAGCACGACTGTTCCACACTTCCACTTGTCCTCATATCTATCTATCTTTCTTTTTTTTTTTTTTTTTTGAGAAGCTCATATCTATCTATCTTTGTCCACATCGAAAGAAAGGCCCATGACCGAAATACTGACTGCTTTATAGTTTTTAAAAGGGAAATATATGGATATAAAAATGAACAAATAATTTAGCCGGTGTCAGAGCTATAATAAGACTGGCTTTCTGTTGGAAAAAGGGAAGGAAATAGGACTCGCTCGATGATGCATGTGTAATTATGTATTGAATGCGTTCATGTCCGGTGCGTGTACGGTGTACCTAACGTAACAAGGATCGGCGATTTGCTTGGTTTGGTACAGTTGCGGATTCTGGTCCGTCCATTATTGTGGAAATGAGTATGATGAGACATAACAGTTAAAATATACGGTGTCTGATCTGAAAATACAACATTTTTTTTTAAAGAGATTGAAGAACATTTTCAATTTTTACAAATGTGCTAACGTTAAATTCTTGCATATGCTCCCTATACCGATTCAAGTAAATATATTGTCACGAGATTAAACTCAAGAACTTATCAAAGTACCTCAAATTTTTATTTATATAACTCGCAATCAAATTTTTGAAATTTTTTTAATAGTTGAAAAATTTTTATTAAAAAACTTATCAAAGTTTTGATATAAAATTTTATTGATCTATATGAACTAAAATTTGAAACCGAGTTTATATATTTTTCACATTGCACTTACTAAACAGAGCTCTACTAAACAAGCAAACAGAAGAAATAAAAAGAAAAACAATATTCCACTTCCATGTTCTTTTTTTTTTTAATTTTTTTTGAGGAAACACTTCCATGTTCAATGGACCAGGTAGCAATTCATATCCTCTGACCCGGGTCATGTGACCCGTTAGATCTCCTCGGAATTTGGTTGAATCCCTTCGGTATTCGGGTAAACCCGAGTCCCGAGGAGATCCAACAGGTCACATGACTCGGGTCAGACGATCATCATCCACCAGGTGGCATATGCTTTTTAAGGAAAAAATACTAAACAAACATATCCCTGCCAGTGCTACCGATTGGTGGTATGGTGGTGTTCAATTCTAGCCTCGTGATCGAAGTCGTGGTCCCGTGATGGGACGAGAACTTCCGTCAATTTCAACACACAGAACAAACAAAAGAGTGGTCTTGATGTAAGTAAAAATGGTAAGAATTAATCAACTAAAACTGAAAGCAAGATATTTGTGTAAAAAGATATTCCCTCTCAGATCGACATGGCGTGGCGCCTGCTAGTTTGCTAAGAAATACGAACAAGGGAAAAGGCTTGGAATAACTTTAAAAACAGAATTGGCCGGATTGGTATACGGACAGATTCGTTCTCCTTTTCTTTTGACTAGACGGTCACAAAAAGCCATTTCTTTTTGAGGAGGGATACATTTAGGGTTCTAAAAAATAACACGCCGTGGCCAATTCCGACATGGGTACAGTGGTAACGGCACGGGTACGGATACAGCACGGGTCATTAACCGTGCCGTGTCTGAGTTTTAAAGATTTTGGAACGGCACGTATAGTGTTCCAGAAACGGCACGGAACGACACGAAAAAACGGCACGACACAGAACGATTGTCAGACACGGCACGGTAACGGAACGGGACACGACAGACACGGCATAAATAACATAGGTGGCACGGGTAGGAAATGATAGGACACGGGTAGACACGGATAGGTTACAGGTAGGACACATGTAATAATTTCGCCTATATTTCAAACATAACCGGTTCCAAAACCCGAAAAAAAGAGGAAGGGTAATTTATAAAACATTATATTTATTAATTAAGACAATTTTCATAGTATGTTGATACTTTTTAATATTTTTTATATATTTTAAATTATGAAAAAAATAATTTAATGATTTTTTGGGGTAAATTTTAATTTTTTTATGTTTTTTGGAATATTTAAAATTTTTATGTTCGAAACAAGTAATTTTTATGTTCGAAATGAGTGCGCACGTTTAGCACGGTTAAGACAAGTAGATACGACACGGTAGGTCACGTATCCGATTGGACACGACACAAATAAGTCATGGCACGATAGACACGGTGTATGTTATTCTTGTCGTGCCTCCTCCTTCCAATTTTTGCCATGGCACGGCATGGCACGAAAAAATATTAATAAAAAAAGACACGGCACGGCACGGCACGGCACGAAGGCATGGCGTTTCTGGACATGGTACGGCACGATTTTAGAACTCTAGATACATTTAACATGCTCAATTTGACAAGATAATGGAAATTTTAAAAAATTTATAAAAATTCACAAAAACTCTTAAAAATGAAAAATAGTTTATGGATGTATTATTTAAGTTATAGATTGGTCACATTTCCAATTATATTTAATTTAAGCGACACTTGATAACTCTTCAAAGATCCGTGAATTTACAACCGTTGAAAAGTGTATAAAATTTTGATAAGCCACTAAACGATGTTTAAATTGATTGAAATCTGCAACACTATCAATCTATAAGTTAAATAATACATCCATAAACATTTTTCATTTTTAAAAGTTTTTGTGAATTTTTACAAATTTCTAAAAATTTCTATTTTCAGCATTGTCAAATTAAGCATTGTTAATAGATCCCTCCTCTTTCTTTTTAGTTTTTTCCAACCAGATGCTAAAGCAGCATTGGCTACCGTACGAGTGTGGGATCAAATGACACACCATTATTTTGACACAAATGTTACACTAAATCATATAAATATATAAAAAATCTTAAAAATAGAAAATATTTTATAAACATATTCATTTACCTATAGATTGATTATGTGTCAAATTTTATTCAATTTTAGTGTCATTTGATACTCCATCAAGAATCATTAAATTTAGACCGTTCTAATTATTATATAAACTTGATGGTCGTTGACGGAGTATAAAATGACATTCAAATTGAATGAAATTTGAAATACAACCGATCTATAAATAAATAAAGATATTTGTAAAAGATTTTCTTTTTTTAAATTTTTTATAAATTTATATGATTTAGTGTAACTTTTGTGTCAAAATTTTGTGTGTCATTGGATCCCTCCTCACAATTTTATCGTGCTATGCGGTCCGTATCTCTGTTTTCGATGTCCAAATAGTCAATCCGAATTGCTCAACTTAATCTTTATATCAAAATATACTAGCAAACCAATTTTTATAATTTTTATAATTTTTTTGCTATTTTTAATGATGGCGACAATATCACTATTTTTGTATAAACCAGATCCCTTGGATGTAGTCATTTTCTCCCCATCATTAAAAATAGCAAAAAAAAAAAATTAAAAAATTTGGTTTGCTAGTATATTTTGATATAAAGATTAAGTTGAGCAGTTCGGATCGACTATTTGGACACCGGAAACGGAGATACGGACTGCATAGCACGGTAAAACCGTGATATGTATACTATTGTAGCCGTACACCAAATTTAAATTTTATTGAACAATTATGTTCCTTTCCACTTAATTCAGAAGTGTTGTGATAATTTTAAAAAAATAATTATTAAAAAAAATAGTTTAGGGTGCAGAGCAGAAATTGTGGTGTAGATAACCCCTCCCAAAACGAAAGGATAGGAAAAATATATATTTCCCCTCACATTGCCCCCCGCACCATATGATGTGCGGGCAAAAATTTACAAAAATATATATTTTTCAAAAAAAAAATGTACTTAATTTCTAAGAAAAATTATAAAATTAACCTACTTTGAAAAATATTTACAAAAATGACTCAAAAAAATTTTACAAAAATATACCTCCGTACCTCAAAATTTTACAAAAATGACCCTCCAGCCCACATGCCACCTCATTACAGAGTTGTGGGGACAAAGTTTGTGGCATAGTATCACTGTCCCGAAAGGACAAGCCTCACAACCATAGTAACAAATTATTGATTCGGAATTCGTTCGGCGAGGTCAAAAGTTCGTGATTCGGGTATTATTCGGGTATAATTCGGGAATAGTTCGGCTTATATAATATAATAAAAAATATATTAAAGTGTCAATATTTTTAAAAACCAAATAAAAAAGTACAAATTTTCCTTTAAAACGATATATAATGTGTTTTATTCGCGAATAATTCGCGTATAAAACGTTTTATTTGCGTAAAAAACGTTTTATTCGCGAATAATTCGCGAATAAAACGCATTATATATCATTGGGTAGTATTATGCGGGATTCGTTCGGCTCTTGTGAAAAAACGAATTATTCGCGAATTATTCGCGAATAAATCGCGAATCATGTTACTATGCTCACAACTAAAGGTGGCAGAACCTGACCTGACCCGAGAAACCCGCCCGACCCGACCCGACTCGAACCCGATCCGACCCGGAATTTTTCAGATAGTCAAACTGACCCGACTCAACCCGACCTGATCCGAACCCGACCCGACCCGAGATCAAGTAGCATCCAATCCAACTCAAATCAACATACGATCCAAAAAAAGTAAATATTAAAATTGACCCGACCCGACCCGTCCATCACCCGACCCGACCTGACCCAAGATATTCTAGAAGGTCAAACTAACCCGACCCGCCCGACTGATTTGCCACCTCACAACGCATAGACTACATAGACTACAGAGACTAATAACTACCAAATTCACCCATTATAGATTTGTAGGCCCATAAAAAAACTGCTCCGCAGTCCGCACACTCTCGGCCCAATTCAGTCCCATCCTAAAACCCAAAACCCCAGCAGCAGCAGCAGTCGAATCCGGATTCTGTTCCCCAAACCCTTGCCCTCGCCCTCGCTCGCTGCTCCGATCCCCACTCACGTTCACTCCTCACAGTAACCATGGGCCGGGGGCAGAAGCGCGGCCGCACGCAGCGCCGCCACTTCAAGCAGGGCCGCGACAACGTCTGGAAGCACAACCCTAACAAACCTCCTGCCGCTGCCGGTGCTGATGGTGGCGGTGGCGGTGAGACTGCGGAGGAGAATCCCAAGTGGGAGCCGTTCGCCACGCAGAACCCCGGGTTTGACGAGTACTACAAGGAGCAAGGGGTTGTTGATGAGAAGGAGTGGGAGGAGTTCATCGCCGCGCTAAGGAAACCCTTGCCGGCAGCTTTCAGGATCAATGCCTGGTTGGTTGCTTCGACATTAATTAATCAAATGGTAGTTAATCATGGCTTAATGATGTTTAATGTTTTCATGTGATTCTTGACAGTGCGCAGTTCAGTGAGGACATACGGTCGCAGCTTGAGAACGAGTTCGCGAAGTTCTTGGAAGCCGAGGTATTGTTACGGTGTTTTAATTTAGCGAGGTGGTGAATGTTTGTTGGTATGTTATGTTATGTAGATTAAGCACCTTAACTTAACAAACAATTGAATATTGATCAGGCTAATAATGAAAACGGAGAGGAAGCTATACGGCCCCTTTCTTGGTACCCGGGGAATCTTGCCTGGCATCTTAACTTCTCTCGTATGCAACTAAGAAAAAATCAAGCACTTGAGAGGTAGTGATGGTTAATAATTGATTTATAATTGAACTTCCATTGATTGTACAGCAAATCTTAGTAGTATTTTCTATGCATGCCAGGTTTCATGAGTTTTTAAAACAGGAGAATGAGGTCGGCAACATTACAAGGCAAGAAGCTGTCAGCATGGTAGATGTTATTCTTAATTGTTTCTTTTAATAATAATATTTTATTTTATAACATCATTGATTTCTTTCTTGTGTAATTGTTTCACACCATTGTAGGTTCCTCCGTTGTTCCTTAATGTAAAGCCTGAGCATCACATCCTTGACAGTATGGACAAAACTATACACCAAAATGCATTAATGTTTACTGTTATATTTCTTATGCTTTATATGTATATATATTTGAATCATAATTCAGATATGATGACTTTTCTGCAGTGTGCGCTGCTCCAGGATCTAAAACATTTCAGTTACTTGAGATTATACATGATGGGTATAACAAATCCGGACAACTTCCCGAGGGACTGGTATGCTACTATTTTCACTGACAACTACTGTAAAATTTCTGATAGGAATTTGAGAATTTACTGTTTTATTTATTTCTGTAAAAGGTTGTAGCTAATGATGTTGATGTGCAAAGATGTAACTTGCTAATCCATCAAACCAAGAGGATGAGCACTGCTAATCTTATAGTAACAAATCACGAAGCGCAGCACTTCCCCAGTATTTCAATGGGAGGAGAAGGACAGGATGCAAAATCTCAATTGTTGTTTGACCGTGTTCTTTGTGATGTTCCTTGTAGTGGTGATGGAACCCTGCGTAAGGCTCCTGATATTTGGAGAAAGTGGTAAGTATTATTTCAATATAGTGCTTATGATATCCATTTTCATCATTCTCTTAATAACTATTGCAAGGTTACTGTTGTTAATCTCCGTTATCATTTTACAGGAATACTGGAATGGGAAATGCACTTCATTGCCTCCAGGTGGTTATTGCCATGCGTGGTGAGAATTCGCCCATGCTTGAATCATTTTATATGAAAGGAAAATTTGAAGTAGCTGTGTTTTATTATATCACAAAATGCAGGTCTGGCTTTGCTGAAAATTGGAGGAAGGATGGTTTATTCAACCTGTTCAATGAATCCGGTTGAAAACGAGGCTGTTGTGGCAGGGGTACATATCGTTTAATTCAAAACCACTTTTGTCCTTTTTTTTTTCTTATTTTTAAATTGTATCTAAGTTCTACCCTTCTTTAAATTTTCTTATTAAGATTCTTAGAAGATGTGATGGCTCGGTTGAGCTGCTTGATGTCTCAAATGAGTTACCAGGACTGGTGCGCCGGCCAGGTCTTAAAACATGGAAGGTCAGTTTTTAGTTGTATGCACGATGAGAAATATGAATTGCATCTCTCGGAATGGTAAATGTCCTATCTAGTATTTTATAAATTACTGCCCCCCTTTATTTTTTTAAATAAAGTTTCTGTATGCCCTAATTGCTGCTCATCTTGGGGGTCAAGATGAAACTCTGACAAAGTTTCTAAATGCTTCCACCATCTTGGGGTGGGTGGTTGATTGTCCTCAAACGTCTGATTGCTAAATTAAGTTCATACATCACAGAGCTAAACAATTAAAGTAGAGCACCTAACAACATTTTAATTTCATTTTTTCTGGGATAGAGAATCTCTATTAGGATTTGGATTTTTTTGGTTTAAAAGTAAAAAAAATGGCTTGATAACTCATAGTAAGCTAAAAAAATGTCCTCTGAAATATATAGGTACGTGATAGGGGTTCTTGGTTTACCACATACAAAGACATACCTGGTCATAGGAAGTGTGCCATAATGCAAAGCATGTTTCCTTCTGGCCGAAGTTGGAAAGAAGCTGTTGAAAGCACTACAAACCAATTAACTGAAGAGTCGGTCAGTGATGAACCTAAGGAATCTGGTGCCAGTGCCCATTCAGGTGAAATGGAAGTTTCAGAACTCCCACTTGAGCGTTGCATGAGAATTGTTCCACACGATCAGAATAGTGGGGCATTTTTTATAGCCGTTCTTCAGAAGATATCACCACTTCCAGGTCGAAGCTGCTGTCCGTTTTTTTGTTTTCTATTTATATTTTAGTTCTCTGTTCCTTGGTTGGTCTTTAAAAATGTATTCAATTACTAACAACTTGGGCCAGCCTTCGTCATGCGTCAAAAATAGGATGAAATCTATATTAGCATCCAGGTTATGATGGTATTGATGACGAGTTGTATGTAAATATTACTATTTTATTTTATTCTGTCATGGATGTCCATGTTATTTTTTATTGAATCGATGTGTGGTTCTATGGATAATGATGTTATCACCTACAGCATCAGTAGATTCAGTACCACTTGTGACAGCATCCATATTATTTGCAATGCTAAAATGATGTTAAGTTCAATGAAGGTGTTTTGTTTGGCAGATGCTTGAGATTAGACTCTTATCCATTTTTGGAAACATGAAAAGTCTTGTGATTTTTTCAAAATAAAGAACCAAAACAGGAAACGTGTGATATACTTTAAGTGCCAATTTTTTTAATTTTGTCTAAAACCATTAGGAAAGAAAAAACATTCTTTCTTCTTTGTTTTTTATTGAATCTGTTTTTTACTTTGGTGTTTTCATTTAAAGCTTAAATTTGTGATAATTAAGTACTCATTTCATTTTTTTTCTTTACTTCTGCAGCAATGCAACCGACCAACAAATCAACTAAATCTAAGCAGAGAAATGCAGATTCCGCCATTAAGAAGCTCGAACCAGAATCAGAAACTCAGAATGCTGAAGGTGCTTCTGAGGCTGACGTTGATTCAGCAATTGCAGAGAGAAATACAGAAACAATTTCAGAAAGCAATGCCCAGGCTGAACCATCATTGGATGTTAAAGCGCAAAATGGGGATCAAAATGGTAAAGCTGATAATAGGAAGAACAAGCCACAGAAGCAAGGGAAATGGCTAGGGGTTGACCCGGTTGTGTTTTTCACTAACGACACAATCATTAACAGTATAATATCTTTCTACGGCATCTGTGAAGATTTTCCTCTTGCAGGTCACCTTGTGACCCGTAATGACGAGTCTACTAACGTCAAGAGGATATATTATGTGTCAAGGTCTGCTCGTGATATCCTACAACTCAACTTACAAGTTGGTCAGCGGCTCAAGATAACCTCTCTTGGATTGAAAATCTTTGTAAGTGCCTCGATCAAATATGGAATTATTGATTAGTAGTAAAGTATCTGTTTTGTAGGTGTTGAGCAAATAGTAGAATTAATGAATTTCTGAATCACATATTTTAGATCAAATTAGAGTGATTAAATAAAATGAATAAATAAAAATTGTGAGATGGGTAAATGATGATGTTATTATCGGTTTTCAGGAGAGGCAAACTGCAAAAGAGGGCTCGGCATGTGCTTACCGGATTTCTTCAGAAGGGTTACAGTTACTCCTCCCATATCTGACAAAACAAATAGTATATGCAGCATTACGAGATTTTGAACATCTTCTGAAGTATCGTGCCGTAAAGTTTGTGGATCTTGTGGACTCCACACTTGCTGAGAAAGCATCAGCTCTACTGCCTGGTTGCTGTGTGGTGGTTCTACGCCAAGGTGAGACGAGATGAATTCTGCACAAGCTAGATTTTTCTAATAATCCAGTAGTCTATGTCACATTTGACATGTTATCACTAAAAAACATACTCGATTCTGAACATATTGTCAGGCTGAAAAAAAAAAAATTTGTTAATATCTTGCCGTTACTACATCTACCACTTTATCCGACCATCTTATGTTATTTTTTATGAAAAAAGTAGAGCATTTGGAACCAACTTTCTTGCTAATGTAGCGCTAATTCATGTATTTGGCTTGTATTTTCTATTATACTAACATCTTATTCTTGTTGTTTCGTTGTAGATAACGATGGAGTTCTGAAGGTGGATGCATCAACAATAGCTATAGTTTGTTGGAAAGGGAAGTCTAACCTAAGCATCATGGTTTCCCCTTCTGATGCTAAAGAGTTACTGGAAAGGCTTGAAATTCGCCACGGTAAGAAGGATGTTACTAACTTGGTAGAAACAGACGTTACCACCTCTGTAGAAGTACCAGTAGAGAGTTTAATAGAAAGTGATGCTATTGCACCTCCTGGTGATGAAGAGGCAGCGATTGGTAAAGAAAATATGGAGGTAGAACCTGCCATTTGATTGGTTTGTATTTTTGCTATACATTTTTGTGACTTTCTTATTTCCTTTCAAAATTTTCGAATGAATTTTTCAGTTGTATCATTGGCCCTTGACTTTCAGTGAGTTGTAATTTCACTCCATATTATTTTATAACAACCAATGAACGAGTTTCTGACACAGTTGAGTACTATTTATTGATGTGCCGGACAATTTAGGCAATTAGGCCACACCAGAAGATCTCTTGTTTGTTGTTTCAAATTCAACCTACTTGTTCTGTCTTCTTATCGAAGGTCGACGCACTCCGTTAACAACTCCTGATTGGTCGATAGCTGTTAAAATAAAGCAGGCGTTTACAGTGAAAATTTGTACTTGAAAGTTGGATAATTACAAGCTATGTAGTGACAAGTGGGATGCTGTATCGTCTAATCATTGTTGGGGTCAAATTTCTGCAAGATTTATATTAGACCGCTAAAATCTGTTTGTTCTTTGCACATTGGATATTATGCGCATGACAATTTTAGGTCAAAATGACTGATTTTTCACGAAAAAATACAGTTACCATTAGTCCACAACAAAGCTCTTAGTTGCTTGAACTAGCGTCTATCTTTCGTTGTTTTCTTATGAATACACGACCAAGTACTTGCATTGAATATTTTTGCATAAAGATTGAATACTTACAAGCTAACGCAGTGGCACGCTGCATCTTCTAATTACTGGTGAACTTAAATTTGATCAAAATTTATCCTCACTTCTAATAAAAGCATATTGGATTTTTTGACATGAAAGGTCTATCTTCCCTAAGAAATAAATCTCAGCCATTGATTGTCTATTTATATTGATCACCATCGTTGACGTGCTTTAATGTCTCAACCCATTAAAACTTAAGGCTCATATCAATTTTCTCAATTAAGGTCCATATCAATTTTCTTAATTTAAGATCCATTACGTAACATCTTAAAAATTTATTATAAGAAATAATAATTTTAGCCCAAAACAAGGGGTGTGCTTCCTAATATTAGACAAATTCGTTTAACATCATTTTTTTGTTAAGTTGCCGTTTAACCTGGTTGGAACTTGGAAGTAAAATATGCCCTCTTTGGTCTAAGGATATGACAAACAAGACAATTTAGTTAAAAGTTTGAAGTATTTGGCTCGTATTTGTTAATTCAAGCTTGGGTCAATTTTTTCTTTGTTTTCTCATCGAAGTTTGAAGTATTTGGCTCAATTCTCTTGATATTTGTTAAGAGTTAAGGACTTAAAAATAAATAAATAACAATGACGCAAGTACGTGACAAAGTAGTCATTTACATTGAATTTATACATCAAAGTTGGATTATTCCGGTGAACTCACAAAGTCACAATTGTTTAACATTAATATCAGATCAATTCGTGTAACTGAGTCTTTCTGAAAGCTGCATAATTAGGTTTCCGTTTAGTAGCCTGCTTAGAATCATTATAATAACCTACAAATTCTTTGCACAAAGGAATGATTGATTTTTGTGGAAATAGTATAGTTAGATAAAAAAAAAAAAAAAAAAAAATTAGGCCATACCTAAACAGCTCTTAGTTGTTAACTTACTTCTAATGTTTGCTCAATAGCCTTGGCCCCCTAAAAAATGGAATTGAGATCTTCTAAGTTAACTCAAAAATTGAGTTTGTCCGTACAGTGATTTTATAAAGGGCCCCATAAATATTAAATACTGACCGTCTTGACCAAGATCTGAAACCAATGGCCCAGATCTGTTCACGAGTTAACTCAAATTTTGAGTTAACTTAGAGGATACTGACTCTGAAAAATGGAAGTTTCTGAAGAAGTCCTCGAAGTTTTTGACCAAAAACATTTGGTAGTTGTTTGAATTTGAATAAGAAAATCAGTGACACAACTGAGTGACTAAGCACTTATCACTGAATATATATATCTGTATGTAAAAGTGAGATTACAAGTAATATGCAGGACATGCTGTATCTTTCATTTATTTACTGGTAAGCTCAATTTGTGTAAGATTAATGTCGGATTAATTTGTTTAATACAATTTTTATTTCTGAAAGTTGTTCAGGTTGTTAATCAATCCGGTTGTAACCAGTACAATATGTATATTTGTACATCACTAATAAAAAAAAAAAAAAAAATCAGTGACACAAGTCCCCAATTAAGTAGGTATTTGCATTGAATATCTCATATCTGTACATTAAAATGGGCTGATAACTTGATAAGATAACACAGAGCATGTTGTGTCCTCCATTTATTGATAGGCTCAATATATTTGTTTAAGATTAATATTAATTGGACAAATTCAATTAATGTATTATTATTAATTTTTTTTTTTTTGAAAGTTCTTCGGGTTGGAACCAGTAAAAGTATAATTTTACATAGCTAATAGAAAAATCAGTGACACACAAGTCCGTGATCAAGTAGGCATTTATGTTGAATATCTGTGCATAAAGTAGGATTACAAGAGAATACAGAGCATGTTTGTATCATTCAATTACCGATAGCTCAATTTGTTTAAAAGTAATATTGTACCAAATTGTTTAGTGAAGTTACTTTTTCTGAAAGTTTTTTAGGTTGTCAGTCAACTGGTTGGAACCAGTAAAAAATATGTATATTTGTACATGACTAATAAAATATCAGTTACACATTCTGGTGACTATGTATAATTGTATATACATTGAATAATTGTACATAAAGTGGGATTACAAGAGAAATTAGTAGAGCATGTTGTATTAAGGTTCAATTTGTTTAAGGTTGAAACGGACCAATTCGTGTAATAAAGTTCTTTTTATTTCTAAAAGCTGTTCAGTTCGTCAGGTTAGAACTTAGAACCAGTGAAATTGTATATATTTCTACCTGACTTATCCAAAATAGTGACATAAGTTCATGACTAATTAGGCATTTAAACCGAATATTTGTACATACATAAAACAATAAAAGTGGGATTACAAGCGAATATAGGATGTACGGATCACCCAAACTCCAATTTGTTTAAGATTAATATTATCGCACCAATTCGTTATATAATAATTTGTTTTTTTTTTCCTTATTTTGAATAGTTGTTCAGGTTGTCAGTGAGGGAACTAGTAAAATCAGTATATATATGTATAGAATTAGGCTACGGTAATATGCATATCACAGTTTTACCGTGCTATGTGGTCCGTAGCTCTATTTCTAGTGTCCAAATAGTTGATCCGAACCACTCAATGTGATCTCTATATCAAAATATACTAGGAAACCAAATTTTACAATTTTTAGAATTTGTTTGCTATTTTTAGTGATGGGGAGAAAGTCGTTATTTTGTATGAACCAGAATCATTGGATCTAGCCATTTTCTCTCCATCATTAAAAATAGCAAAAAAATTCTAAAAATTGTAAAATTTGGTTTCCTAGTATATTTTTATATAAAGATTAAGTTGAGCTGTTCGGATCGACTATTTGGACACCGCAAACTGAGATACGGACCGCATAGCACGGTAAAACCGTGATATGCATATTATTGTAGCCGGACTCTATATATATGTGTGCATATCACGGTTTTACCGTGCTATGCGGTCTATATCTCCGTTTTCGATGTCCAAATAGTCGATCCAAACCTCTCAATGTGATCTCTATATCAAAATATGTTAGGAAACCAAATTTTACAATTTTAAAATTTTTTTTGCTATTTTTAGTGATGGGGAGAAAATCGTTATTTTGTATGAACCGAAATCCTCGGATCTAGCCATTTTCTCTCCATCATTAAAAATAGCAAAAAAATTCAAAAAGAAATTATAAAATTTGGTTTGCTAGTATATTTTGATATAAAGATTAAGTTAACGGTTCGGATCGACAATTTTGACAACGAAAACGGAGATATGGACCGCATAGCACGGTAAAACCGTGATATGCATATTATTGTAGCCGGACTATATATATATATATATATATATATATAGAGTTAGGTTACGGTGATATGCGTAGCAAAACTACATTTTTGCTATGCGCTCGTATCTCAACAACCGTAACTCGGATGGCCGATTCGATTCGACCGGTGCATTCTACATATCGAAAACTCATCGGATACTAATTTTTACTATTTTTGAAGATTCCTAACTATTTTTAACGATTTTTGAAAGATGGCAAGAAAATAATAATAAAATAATCCATTTCGAACTCATAATCAGGGTCACTTTTTCAAAAATCGTTAAAAATAGTTAGGAATCTCCAAAAATAGTAAAAATTAGTATCTGATGAGTTTTCGATATGTAGAATGCATCGGTCGAATCGGATCGGCCATCCGAGTTACGGTTGTTGAGATACGAGCGCATAGCAAAACTACGGTTTTGCTATGCATATCACCGTAACCCAACTCTATATGTATATATATATATATATATATTTCTTTTATTAATGAAAGATGTAATTTTCTATAGAGAAATTAATTAGCATCAGGTTAGCATCAGGTTAGTATTACCCATTTCAAAAAGGTGATGTAATTCTCTATGAAAATATTTCAATCAGTTTCTTTTTTCCTCTTATCATTATCAGCTAACAGGGTCCTCTTTTATAAATTATCCTAAAAATAAATTATCCTAAAACACCGTCAAATTCCACGAAATTCTTCCATCTTGGAAGCTAGTGAGTACATTTCGTGTTAACATGAGCAAAACCTTTTGAATAAAAGTGTCCTACAAGTCTACAATTACAAGCTGGCTAAAACTTAGTTAATTAATTTCTTAAACCCTTCTTTTTGACATGAAGAACTGATGCAAATTTCATTATGTCATGTGCTTTTGAAGTCGAACCTGTTGGTTGATTTGATCTGTTATAAAAGAAAAAATATTTGCAATATATTCCACCTGAACTGACAGTGAAAGAAAATGTAATTAAAAAAAAAAGGCCCCACTAAACAGTATTTCTTGGTAATTTATTTCTTGCTAAAAGACATAATTAAGTTTAACTTATACTTTGTTGGTCTGCATGAAGAAATAATTTATATATATCACGCGTTTTCCTTGCCAAAGGAAAAATCTGGATAATATTTTTTTTTTGGGTATTAGCAGTAAAGTGATTGCAACTAATCAATTAATAATGCTGGCTGTTTTAACTAAATCCTGCAAATTCTGTCTAGTGTTTATGTACACTTAATAAGTTAATATTCATATAAAAACGTTTAAATTCACGCTAGATAATTATTTACTCTCAAACATGAAAAAAAAAATTAACTTGAAGTTTCTGAATTTTCAAAACTGAGTAACAAAATTGAATATATATTACTGATACGTTAGTATGACGTCTCTTAGATATATACAATTTATGAAATTCAAAAATTACAGATGCATGCCTTAACGATTGAAGTTAATACCAATTTGCATGACCACCCATCTCTCTGTTTTTTTTTTTAAAAAATAGTTATTGCATATATATTTGACAAATGCAACTAAAATATATAATAGCTTGTTAATTACTTTTTTTCCACGAAATAATAAAAAAAAAAAGATTTTTTTGTGGACGAAATATATGGAATTCAACCTGGTATAGTTTGGCAATATATGTATTAGAGGAAAAATAACTGCACACGGCATTCCGCACACGTAGGGGTGTCAAACGTTCCAAACGGCAACGGAAATGGGTTGTTCCATTTCCGTTCCGTTATAACGGACGGAACCAAAATCCATTCCGTTATAACGGAACAACGGAAATAAGTGAGAAATACGTGGAAAATACGTGTTTGGAGCGGAAATAGATTGTTTTGTTTCCGTTCCGTTATAACGGACAGAACCAACCGTTCCGTTATAATGGACGGAAAAAAAATCCGTTCCATTGAACGTTCCGTTATAACGGAACGGAATGGAACAACGGAAAACGTTCTTCCATTGACACCCCTACGCACACCAAAACTGCACACCGTAAATTGGGGATGAAAATTCTTCCATCCGTGCCAAAATCTTACCCACGAATGTAGAGCGCGCTGTAAAGAAATCCTATGTGCATAAATGTTGTAAAAGCTGGTGCGGCCAAGATTTGCTTGACCACATACCCCCGTTTGGCAAGTGACTTAAAATTGATTTAAGCTCTTAAATCAATTTTAAGTCACCAAACAGAAGTGATTTAAGGTATAGTAAGTTAACACAGCTATATAGGTATAGTAAACTAAATCACCAACATTTCACATCTTTTACACATTACATCAAATTTCCTTCATCTATTTACTTCACTACTACCAAACACCACTGCTTTAAGATGATTTAGTGTTTTACTCCGCTTTAACTTACTACGCTTACCAAACGGAGGGATAATTTGCTTCGTAATCGTAACTTGAGTCCTCACAACAATCTGAGTAGTGTGTTCCCAAAGTTGCATCTTTTTAGCAATTTAATTGATGAGCTCCATCACAGACTAGTCTGAAAAAACTTGTTAAATGAGCAAAAATATTGCATGCCATCTATATGCCACGTGATTTCATATACACAAAAAAAGTTGACCAAACAAAAAAAAAAAAAAATATGAACCGGAACATGTTTACACAAAGTAAACAAAATGTTTATTATGAACTACAAAAGCGTTTCCACATAATAAAAAAAATGTTTTATATGAACAAAAAAAGTGTTTACACAAAATAAGAAAAATGTTTATTATGAACTACAAAAGTGTTTCCACATAATAAAAAAATTGTTTTATATGAACCAAAAAAGTGTTTACACAAAATAAGAAAAATGTTTTATATGAACTAAAAAAGTGCTTACACAAAATAAGAAATATATTTAATATTAAATAATAATGTGTTTATACAAAATATTAAAAAGTCTTTACACAAAATTAAAATATTTGATGCATGATATTGCTTTCATAAGAAATGATAAATGTTTCTAGAATATTTTTCATGTCACATACAAAAACTTTGAATTAAAAAAGATATGAAGACAGGCATAAGAGAAAAAAAAATATTTTCATCAAAAATTGGGAAGACTAAAAATGAGAGAGATAACACTATGCGTCCATTTTTGGAGACTTCTTTTACTTTATTTTGAGAGAGATAGAGAGGGTGCCTATTGCCTGCTATCTTGATTACAAAGACGAGAAAAATTGAATTCACACATGGGTATGGTTTTGCAAGCGATCCGCATAGGAGATAAGATATTCGGAAAACCAAAAAAAGAAGCATGTTCGGCCGAGCCGACTAAAGTGTGCAGGAGTGGTGTGCAGAAGGTGGTGTATAGTAAGAATTTCTCTATGTATGTATTATTAAGTATATAATATTAGAGAGAGTGACAGAGTTTTGGTGTCAACATTCCATGTCGTCACATATATATACATATATAGGAAAAGAGAATAAATTGCACATCTTTGACTTCTATTTCAAACACAAAATGCAGTATGAATTAGGGTTGGGTTGGCACTGAATTAAGACCCCAAATTAATATATATAATTAACTATCAGTTCCACTGATGATTGATGTTGACAACCAGGTCTACACAATGCATATATATAAAGCAATTTTGATAAAGTTGATGTAACAAACTATTAACTATAAAACAAAGAAAGTTGATAACTGCACCCTTTAAAAAACTTCGTTAACCGCACCTCAATATATTTTTAAGTTAAAAATTATTTTTCAAATACAACAAATCACTTTTACCGGTTGCAATTCACATCCCCAATCGAACAAAACACTTATATATATACAATAGAAAGATCAAGAATAAAAAAAAAAAATTCACTCAAAACTTATGAGAGTATGAGAAAGAAAGAGAAAATATTACCAATTTAGTTTGGGGGACGGATAAAGGGGAAAGTTAAGGGGCTAGATATAATTTCTCTAAACAAATTAGTTGTTGTAAATGTAGGGGCAAAAAAGAAAGAAAAATGTAAATGTAGGGGCAAAAAAGAAAGAAAAAAAGATCAAGTATATATGATCTTCTGGTTCTTCTTGCCTTGTCTGCTTGTCTTTCATACATATGACCCATTGCTGACTTGCAAGTAGGGGTGTCAAACGGACGAAACGATCACGCAAATACCCTGTTGCGTCTTGCGTTGCGCCTATAAGACGCAAGTAAATTTTTTTGCGCCTTGCGTTGCGTTAAGTAAACGAAACTAAAACTCGTTGCGTCTACTGTTGCGTTTTTTTTAAACGAAACGAAACGCAATTGCGTTCAAAGACACAAATTTATGTACAGTTTTTTAATTGGTTGCATAAGCTTGCATATTATTGTATATAAAATGGAAATAAAGACATAAAAATCATAATAACCGTAAAACACCCTCCAACAGTCAAGTTACACTAATTTTTTTAAACCTCTATATATTTTTCACACTATAACATGATATAACATAGCCAATAAGTCAATAACACAGCAATGACAATACGAAAAAAGTACAAAAATCATGTTCACAAGTCACAAGTCACAACTGATTTCATGCTTAATACATAGCCAACAGGCCAAAAACACAAATAATACACAATATAAACGAAATACGCAATATAAACGAAACGTCACAGATCGGTTGCGTCTACCGTTGCGTTGATCCAACGGCACCAAATTTTCTTGCGTCTACCGTTGCGTTGATCAAACGCCACCAAATTTTCTTGCGTTTTGCGATTCGTGCAAACGCAACGAAACGCAAAAACGGAAATTTCCTTCCGTTTGACACCCCTACTTGCAAGCATAATCGAATGTGAACGTTTGTATATAAGGGAGTTGACGTACAGAGTAATATTAATTTATACGTTGCGTATTTGTATCCATACGATGATCCATTTTTTTTTTCCCCTGAATTAATTAGGAAATGATAATTAAAAAATTGGCAGCTAGCATTAGTTAAATCTTTTAATTAATGATTTGTTTAGTGCCAAGTAGAAACTGGAACGTGGCATACATACGTACATGATAAATATTAAATACAGTATATAAATATCTACAGTAATGCCAATAAGTATCTCTTAGCTGTGAACAGTACTAAAGCTGAACGAAGAACAAAACCCGGCAAGCAACTTCACTATTGTAGTTATCCAATTCGAATAGAAGCACTCAATGTCACTGCTTTTTTATAAGGAAAGGCAATACCAGAATCTTACGTTCCTTCCTACTAGTTTTTCTAATTTTCTTCTACATTTTTTCTTTCCCTGAATTTGCTTCTATATGTTACAGCAGCAGACTTATAGATTGTTTTTTTTTATAAAAAAGATGAGAGTCAAGCCCTCAAATTTCATTAATTGCCTTAAAAATATATGTACAAAGATGTTCATTGTAATGAACATTTGATCGAAAAAGAAAAAAAGAAAGGAAAAAAAAAGAAAGAAAAGAAAAAAAAAATAATAATAAATAAAAAAAATGGAAAACCAAAAAGCAGAAATACAGAGAATACAAGGGTATTAAATACAAGTGCCGAGTGATCTGCAATATATACTACTTGCTAGCTAGTAATGCTTCTGAATTCACAGATAATGTCTCTGATTAGTGCCACCGGCTATTTAGATGGCTATAAATTGTTATCTTCTCCTTGGAGCATATATAGATGGCTATTTATGCTAAAACACCGTCAAATTCCACGAAATTCTTCCATCTTGGAAGCTAGTGAGTACGTTTCGTGTTAACATAAGCAAAACCTTTTGAATAAAAGTGTCCTACTACAAGTCTACAATTACAAGGTTAATTTTTTTAAACCCTTCTTTTTGACATGAAGAACTCATGTAAATTTCATTATGTCATGTGCTTAATTTTGAAGTCAAACTTGTTGGTTAATTT
Source organism: Cyperus esculentus (assembly GCA_030179965.1). Classification (NCBI taxonomy): domain Eukaryota; kingdom Viridiplantae; phylum Streptophyta; class Magnoliopsida; order Poales; family Cyperaceae; genus Cyperus; species Cyperus esculentus. Next base: position 3,431,451 of record JASGLE010000030.1, read on the forward strand.
GGTCTGTTATAAAAGAAATATATTTGCAATATATTAACTTCAGAAATTATAACTATGAGCAACCTATAAGGACTGATATTCCACCTGAACTGACAGTGAAAGAATATGTAATTAAAAAAACAAAGGCCCTACTAAACAGTATTTCTTGGTAATTAAATTCTTGCTAAAAGACATAATTAAGTTTAACTTATACTTTGTTGGTCTGCAGGAAGAGATATTATGATATATTACGCGCTTTCCTTACCAAAAGAAAATTTGGATAACATTTTTTTTGAGATAAAATGAGGGTCAAACCACTCAAATTTAAATGTCTATATAAAAAAAAAAACCTCCTTCCCGGTTTCGAACCCACGACCTAATAACATTTTTTTTTTTTTTGTACTAGCTGTACAGTGATTGCAACTAATTAATATGTTGGTTCGTTTCACTAATTAATCCTGTAAATTCTGTCTAGTTTTTATGTACACTTAATATTCATATAGAAACATTTGAATTCACACTACCACAGAGATGGGCTCTAGCAACCCCAACTTAGCAACTGTTATCAAGAAAACCGTTGTTGAAAAGTGGCAGTGGCATTTTGGAAATTTAATAAAACACATCAGTAACGGTTTATCAGAAGGAACAATTGGGAAAGACTTGCCCGAAATCTGAAAAAAAAATCAACAACTGTTCCTTTAAAAAACAGTTGGGAAAGGCATATCATTCCCAACTGTTCCTTAAGAAGAAACAGTTGTTGATTCATGTGCAAGAATTAACAACGGTTCACAATAAAAAACCGTTGGGAAAGGGAGAGCAATACCAACGGTTCCTAAAATAGAAACCGTTGTTGATTCTTGGTAACATAAAATATTCATGTGCAAGAATTAACAACGGTTCACTATAAAAAACCGTTGGGAATGGGATAGCATTCCCAACGGTTTCTAAAGTATAAACCGTTGTTGATTCTTGGGCAACATAAAATATTCATGTGCAAGAATTAACAACTGTTTTTTATTAATAACAGTTGCTGATTCCTTCTTATGGCCCATTTAACAACTGTTTTTTATTATAACCGTTGTTGATTCTTGGGTAACATAAAATATTCATGTGCAAGAATTAGCAACTGTTTTTTATTAATAACAGTTGCTGATTCCTTCTTATGGCCCATTTAACAACTGTTTTGTTTAACAACCGTTGGTGATTGTTTTCCCTAGTTTCCCGCCTCCACATCTTTCAACAACTGTTTTTTATATGAAACCGTTGTTGATTCTTTTCAAAGACAAAATTTTTGAATCATGTCACTAACTCACCCACCACTCCGTCTTTTGCTCTACTATAATTTCAACTTCAGGCCTTAGTCAATTTGTATTACCCCCAATTTCAAAACCTAACTAAAACCCTTCCCTCTTCATGGAGCATGATGGAGGGCTGCTTGATAGCGGCAACGGCGGCGCAATAGAGGCCAGCACCAACTCTCCGCGAAAAGGTCCCGCAACGGAGGCTACCACCAACTTCACTCTCCCTGCTCTCCGCACAAAGAAGCCCAGCACCAACCCTCGCTTTCCTTGCTCTCTCCGATAGCGAAGGCAGCACCATCACTGCTCTTTTCTTGCTCTCTCAAGGTAGCACTGGCACTTCCTTTCCTTGCTCTCTCAAAGTTCAAACAAATCATAGTCAAACTTTCTTCCCCTAAAGTCAAGAAAAAAATTAACAAACTGAATTGTAAATAATTCATATACGAAATTGTTTCTAAGATATTGCAAAAAAATATATTATTGCAAACTCACTGTACTCCCTATAGATTCGGGCACAGGAGAAGGTGCTGATGCAAGATTAGGAGATGCTGGTGCAAGATCAGGAGGAAGTGATGGTGCAAGATTAGGAGAAGGTGCTGATGTATACGGATATTATTAGGATTTGAGAAATTCTATTATATTATGATGGATTTTAATTTTGTTGGATATATGAATATGATATTATATTGGATTTTAGTTTGGTAATTAATCTGTGGTATTATTAGAATTTATTATTAGTTTTTTAATGTACATTTTTTTTGTTAATATGGTATATAATATCTAATTTGAATGAGCAAAGGGCTGATCTCTATAAATAAACAATTTTTTTTTTAAAAAAAAATCATCATCCCAACTGTTATTTACAAAAAACAGTTGTTAATTTCTAAGAATCAACAACTGTTATTTACAAAAAATAGTTGTTAATTTCTAAGAATCAACAACTGTTATTTACAAAAAACAGTTGTTAATTTCTAAGAATCAACAACTGTTATTTACAAAAAACAGTGTTAATTCTTAAGAATCAACAACGGTTATTTACAAAAAACAGTTGTTAATTCTTAAGAATCAACAACGGTTATTTCTTATAAACCGTTGGGAATTGCTATCATCAACAACGGTTCCTTCTTATAAACCGTTGTTGATTAACAGTATCAACAACGGTTCTTTAGTAAGCATTAGCAACCCTAGTATTCCCAACCCTCACTGAACCGTTGGGAATTGTCATAAATAACCGCTGTTGATGCTTTTTTCTGTGGTAGTGTCACGCTAGTTAATTATTTTACTCTCAAACATGAAAAGAAAAATCAACTTAAAGTTTCTGAATTTTTAAAACTGAGCAACAAAATTGAATATATAGTAGTGATACGTACGGGTTTTTGGTTATAATATGACGTCTCTTAAAAACAATTTAATTATGAAATTCAAATTACAGATGCCTTAATTAACGATTGAAGTAAATACCAAATTAATTGGCATAATCACGCATCTCTCTATTTATTTTAATTATAGTTGTTATTGCATATTAGATATATGCAACTACAATATATAGCAGCTTGTTATAACTTTTCTTTTCCACGAAATAATAATAAAAATTAAAAAAGATTTATTGTGGACGAAATATATGGAATTCAACCTGGTATAATTTGGCAATATATATATTATTAAGTACATATAATTAGAGAGAGTGACAGAGTTAATTTGGTGCCAATATTCCCGTGAAAACAACTGCACCTTATCACATAATAATATATATACTTTCCGGTTAATTTCCATGTCGTCACATATATAGGATAAGAGAATAAATTGCACCGCTTTGACTTCTATTTCAAACACAAAATATAGTATGAATTAGGGTTGGTTTGGCACTGAATCAAGACCCCAAATATATATAAATATATATACATATATATATATATATATATACATATATACATATATACATATATATATATATATATATATACATATATACATACATACATACCTATATACATATATACATACATACATACATATATACATACATACATACATATATACATATATATATAGAGTTAGGCTACAATATGCATATCACGGTTTTACCGTGCTATGCGGTCCGTATCTCCGTTTGCGGTGTTCAAATAGTCGATCCGAACCGCTCGACTTAATCTTTATATCAAAATATACTAGCTAACCAAATTTTATAATTTTTAAAATTTTTTTGCTATTTTTAATGATGGGGAGAAAATGACTACATCCAAGGGATCTGGTTTATACAAAAATAGTGATAT